>JAPQWV010000069.1:0-631166 GCA_027422505.1 Craterostigma plantagineum | reverse complement strand
GGTAGAATTTCGAGATATAACCTGGAGATGAATTAAATAAATGTCGACACATGTTATCAAAGTAACTAAAAAGATCTCGACAAGATGTCGAGTTATGATATCGAGGTTTATAAATTCGTTTAGATAGAATCTCTAGTATGATGTCGAGTGTGATGTCGAGATTTAACAATTCACTTAGATAGAATGTCGAGTATGATATCGAGATTCATTAGGAAAATGTCGAGATATAATTCGAAATTAGTAAGATCATGGAACATAGATGTCGACACATACGATTAAGATTTCTATAAGATTTTGATAAATAAAGATCTCGAGATTGGTTAATTAAAGACTTCGACATTTCCGAATTAAAGATCTCGAGATACATAGATTTCGACAAGATTATTAAATTGATATTTCGAAGCATCACGTTCTTGTATTTCTACTGATTGTCGCAGTCCAAGTGAATACACATGTGGGTGTAATCATTGTTAATAATGATTACACACACAATTCCTTAGCCTCAAAGTGATCGATATCATCATTAATAAAATACTTATATATATATATATATATAATAGTACGATACATATATATATATGTAGGAATTAGGGTTTTCAACATAATAATAATTAGGGAATAATATTTTTGGTACAGAATAGTGTCACTTTTAAATGCAGGTTTCGATATTGATTAAAAATATAACTTCTAAGCCAAGAATTTAATATATTATAAATAACCAACAGAAAGGTAAAGGCTACGAATAGGAACGATCATGCATAATAAAGCATGCATATCACGCACGCATGTCATTATAGGAATTTTATATTTACCAAATAAATAATTGTATAGGTCAGGAGTCCGATAAGGGCAAGGACAAGGTCGATTAAGCGAACGAAGAAAATAGGCGAAACTTGTGAGTATGATTTGCAACATATACCTTATGTGCCTTATATACTTACATGTTTTATATGAATTAATTAATTAGTACGTGATATATGTGCTATTTATGAATCGACGTGAACTATGTGACCGTAATGTGCTCTTATACGATTTATATGTTACATAAGATAATTTTTATATAGCACTGCATACATATAAAATAAGGAGAAACCGTTATGACTGCTACGACTACAGATGGTATGATACGGATGCTACGGCATACATCCCTACAAATCGGGGGATTTTATAGAGTCCTGTACAGGCAATCGTCTCCCTACAAATCGGGGGATTACGACATGGTTATAGAGTCCCATGCATGGGCGCCAACTGTGCGTACAGTACAGTCTAGCTAGTCTATAACGGAGTATCAAAATAAATGGACATATAGAATGGCATGTGATCTACGGATCGTGTGAATGACTGTTATATGAAAGATGATTATGTGATTTGAAATGGCATGGTTACGATATTGATGAAAGGAATGGACTACTGTTTATTTTATTGTTACTAATTAACATGTTGCGATCATACTCTGAATCGGTGTCTTCACAGTTGTTGTAGATAATTAACAGACTGCGTAGAAAGCATCATCGTAAAGCATGGATTCAAGGTTGGCCAGCTACGCTCTCCTCCTGCTCCTCTCTGGTTCATCGTTAGCATATAGAGTAGAAATGGATTTAGATTGTTACATTTTGTGACTCGTATGATAGGTACATATATGTACATTATTGTGAAAGGAACTAGACCGGATGTACGCACCCGTTTTGTTAAAGGAAATGGTTTTGGGAATCGCGAAAAATTTTATATGAATATTTTATAGCTGCGTAAAAAGGTAATAGGAAACGGGGCGCTACAATTTATCACTATAAACAAAAATTATAGCTAGAAATCAATTTTCACAAAATACCCATAACTTATTAATTAACTTAATTATAATAATGATAATTTTAAAAATTTATAGTGGCGAATTTTAATTTTTAGAACAGTAGTATCCGACTATACGATTAATTATAGAGATAAGAATAGTGCGTGAATAAAAGATTAATTTATAGTGATAAATTTTATTTGAGGCTAAAAGGTCGTTTTATAGTGGCGAGAACGGCATGTCACTAAAGCATCACTTAATAGTGGCGGGAACTTCACGTGGCTAAAGCACATGTCTTTTGTGATGATATATTGTATCACTGAAGCATCGATATATAACGATGAGTATGCTAGTCGTCACTAAATTATTTTGTGACAATATCTATAGTCACGACACAGTGACAACATGTAAAGTCATCACCAGGGTATTATAGTGACAATTTTACTACATATAGTGACGAAATAAGTTGCGACTAAATGTTATTATTTTAAGTTGCGACTAAAAGTCATCACCAGACTGTTTATTGAACGAACATCCAATGTCATCGTCAAAAACACTCTCAGAGGATGATCCAGTATTGGTCGATGACGATAGAGTCACGTGCACAGGAGACTGTAAAGGAACATTCTTCTTAACGTTTTTCAACCGTTGCGAAAACCTGCTCCCAATAGTTGTTTTCTCAGACTTCTCTTGGCTGCAATGAATCTTGCGCCCCACAGTTGTTTCTCAGACGTTTTTTTCGATGCGATGCAAGCTTCTCTTGCAGGAACGTCTACCAGATAGACACTCAGAAATATTTGCTTGATCAGTTTCAGCTACCACAGGCTGCTCGTCACCACCATCTAGATTAGACTGAACCGGCATGCACAAGACTGCGATACCATTTATTAAGTAACTTGTTATCCTCTTGACAACATCAGAAGTGCGGATCTGTTCAAAAGTACTTCCTGGAAAGAACCCTGCCTCACACTCATCTGGTGTAGGCTAGAATAGCCCTTTCTTGACTCCAAACTTTGAAACCCCCTCAATTACTTGTTCCATCTTAGGAGAAGCCTTAGTATTCCACTGATTTGTCTTCCACAAACACATGCGAGGAACCACTTGTTCTGGCCTATCCAAAGCAGAAACAAAGTTTTGTGCAATTCCACGTATGCATCATACGCAAGAACCTGTGCCATACAGAATCGAACACGTACGTCATTCGATTCAATACAATAAAATGAGTTTAGAAACTGGATATTTAACAAACATATACACAAATTCACGTATAATATAACAATTAACTAAACATACATGCAAAGGATGCACGAATCCACCAAGCGTCAGTCCTTTATACTTCTTAGCCCCATCTGATCTATTCTTAACTGCACGTTGAGATACGTCCTTCTTCAGCGATCTTAGAGCTTCTCCATATGCAACAGTTCCCCATGGATAGTTGTTGTATCTGTCAAAGTCCTCCACTAACGAAAAAATATCCGGTCCGACTATGACATTTTTTCGAGAACTTCGTTGTTCCAGCACCGCAACAACAAGTATGACGCAAGCTAATTTCAACTTCTCAACATTAACCCTGTTGGACGAACTTCTCTTGAATTTTGAGAACCGGTCAAGAACGTCATCTAGATGTACGGTACTCTTCCCAGGGAAGTGTCTCAAAACAAACTCGCTGTCATCAGTAATATCATGAACAGCAGAGAATTTCATACCCGTTAATAAGCAGTATTCCAAACATGAGAATCGAATGGGCGATTTGTCAACAACCATCCACAATTCATCCGATTTCAGTCACTGCAATCTGTGACTTCATCAAATACCACATAAGCTGGCCTGATATGCAAAATTGGTCAGCACACTTAATAAGGTTTCCAAACTGTATCATAGAAACCAGCTCTTCAAGTTCATTCTTGTTCAATTTATTGACAATGAGCTGACTAATCGACTGATAATTAGAACACAACGTTAGCTTGCAGGGGACAAACACATCTGGAGAAATTTGAGTCTCAAGAACCTCCTGAGTAGACAACAACATGCATACATTAACAAACCAGAAGAGAGTCGCATACATGCACAGACACAACATAAAAACATGAACATCAAAACCAATGGACCAGAAGGCAAAACTAACCCTTAGAACTATGTCATTAACATTAACTTCGTTTGACGTCATCTTTGATCCTTCAGTCTGTGAAATGCGCTACTTTTTTTGGAAGAGGAGAACCACGAATGGTTGTGAGTTTGATCCGCACTTATTAGTCAAGAAGCATGAAATAAAGAACTCAATTTATTTTAAATTTGGGTATAAACTGAATTTCCTGTAAACATTGACGAAAATAACCTTTTCTCAATGACTAACATACTCACAACCCTTGACTTTAATTAATCAGCCAAACTACACAAAGTATAGAAACAACAGCCGATGATCAAAGAACGAACACACATAATTCTTATGACATTAATCATTCAACCATCCTATCATCAATCCTATCATCAACCGCTATTACCTACAAAAATCCTGCAGTGATTGTAACAACCGTTTGTACAATTTTCAATATGACACATACACCTTAAAGCAATACCACGGTGAAAATTTATCCTCATTAGATTTCATGGACACTTCATATCTTGAATGATTAGCTGTCATGGAGACGTTTGTTGAGTCTGTTTTTTGGGTTTTTTTAAGTTTATTATATTTGTTTAAATTTTTTGAATTTTGTGTGTTTTTTTTGGCGTCTGCCTGTATTAAGGTTCATATTCCGTGGATCCATATGCTATTCGTGGTATTGCAAACTCAACCGATCATTTTCATACAAACTCAACCGATCATTTTCCCGCACAAGACTGTATAAAAATCTATTAATCAGACAAATCATCCTACCACTATTGTCTTATACGTCAACATGTATACGGTAATGGAAACGACGATGCAAAAAGTATAGTTAATAATACCAGATGAGAGAACATGTTATGTACTACTGCCATAACCAAACAACACCAAACATCTATTTGCACAAGACCGAACAGAAAACCCTCAATCAAACCAATTGTAACCACAATTGTCTCATAATTCGATAGGTAGACGAAAGTTACTTGCAAATATTACGTTGTTGCTAACCAAAAACCCAAATCAGAGAAGTAGTCTTGGAAGAAATAATTGAAAACATTGTAAGACTCATAAGTTAACGACAGACAGATAAGCTTAATCAGGCTTTACATTTTTTTATAAACACGACCAGTACTAACAGGAGACTTCGAAGGCCTGCGGCTGCCAACATCACCATTGTCGTCCATGTTATGCGCGACGTCGCCACGCCAATCAAAAGTTGAAACAAATTCCGATATATTTGTTGGCCCCTCGATGCAAGCAAGCACATCGGGATGAGTCTTATCACAAATTAAATTGACTTCTCCAGCACAAACATCCCCTCTCCTAACAAAAAACGTCCTCACATTTCACAGGTTTTCCACCGCCCTCGTGCCCATAAACAACGGCAGAATTGGTCACGACGGCATCAAAAGGCTTGACAACCAAGCTACTCGGCAAAAGACTGGAATCACGCGAAACATCAGGGAGCTCCCTAACCTAATCAGATAAAGATAGAGAACCATTAATAAGATAAAATGGATTTGGTCTCATGCCAAACATCACATAATAACCATAACCATACCTGAAATACTGCAGGGGTGGCCGGAATACATTCTTCAGACATACGGTAAACAGTAAAGCTTTGATACATGCTCCGGAAGTCTATGCAAAATCTGTTATTAGCAGGTGAAACAACGTTACACATAATACAACATTGTCACATGAGGGGACTAATGAGCTTTGATACCGAAGAATGCCAACTGCATTAGCATCGGAACACCTGCCGCAATTCAGAGCCACCCCAGATTTATCCAGCTTACTCGAACATCTAGAACACGATATATAGTACCAACCATTCTTATCCAGGACCTCACTTATCCTAGCAATGCACATAAAATCCTTAACATGTAGTCAAATTTTCGACATAACTATTTTGCCACATTTGAGCAAATACATTGTAAATATATAGACTGCACCTGCTCGACCTCGCTATATAAAAAATCATGAATTGCGGAAATAGGGGACACCGGTATGTCAGACCGACCCATTGTCTGAAAAACAGTCTACAATCGTTCATTAGCAACCAACCTGTAATTTTGATCTGCGTAAACTTCTAAACGCGAGTGTTAGAGGACTAAATTGATATCACAGGCACAACTAACCTCTTCCGAAGCATGTAGACATCGTCAACATCACAGTTAAGGTACAACTTCGGCGAAGTTGTTGTATTCAAATATAGATTTCTGCATGATGATATTTATTAAGGCGAGGCGAAAAAATAGATAAATGTGAAGAACCATATACCTCCAAAATATTTAGAATTAACACCCGTTATGATGACAATGACATTTTGGTTACCAGCAGACCGAATATCATTACAAAACTCAAGCGCCTTCTCAGCCAAAACAGTGACAGAAGCATCTTTAAAACTGCACGAACATACGCATTTAAATATGATTGTTTGAAAACGAAACCAGTATTTAATATAAGAAAACACAATACAAAGAATATACCCTTCCAAAATGACTTTGAGAACAGCCCGCCTTGTGTTGCCATTATCACCATCATCTGGCTCAACTACTTGCGTAAGCAAGCCAATCACATCTGCAAATATACATAGCGGTCATTTAATAACATTGAAGGAAGTATTTTAAAAACTTGCAACACGTCTCAGACATACCAGGCAACTCCTAATTGCAACCAGAGTTAATGAATGCATCGAAAGAACGGAATCGAAATTTGTGAAGACCTATAGTATAAGAATCTCCAGAAACCACAACCATGGTAGTATGTTCATTGAACCTCGTCATGAAACGATGATCAGTGATACGGTAGCTAGTAGGTGCATTAACAACCTCAAAATTTGATATAGAAAATAAAAGTCCGTCCTTCAAAGAATCCTGAAATTTGTGAGCCATCTGGATTTGAATTGTACCCTGCATGGTCGTGTCCTGTGCCAATAAATTTCAACTTCATCATAGTCAACAAATACAATAAAATTATATCAGAGTATGAAATGTTGACTAATCAAAAAGATTGACTAAATAACCTTCTCATGCAAGAGAATAAGATCAAGACTCATGGGAACCCCATTTCTTCGCAAGTTCCTCGATGTCCAGAAATGGAGAAGTCGTACGACAACAGAGACTAAACCAGACTTAGGGGTCAATTAACCAAGAACGCATGATTAATTACCTCACTCATGTTGACGATACAATGAGTTATTTTCAAAAAGTTGTGCGGACATAAACAGCGACAAGCTTGAATTTATAGCACATCAAGGAGGAACAAATCTAACGCTCGCCAAGAAGACGAAACGTTCCTCAGGAATATGTCATGTAAGATGAACTACTGACAATGAATGCAAGCAAACGGAACTAAAGACCCTCGGAATACCCACTATGAAATGCATGACTGCCAATACAGCCAAGCAAACGGACCACATTAAAATAATCGACCAGATAAGAAGTATAGTACTTAATGCAATGACCACTCATGCGAGATCATGAAGACGAAACATTTATTACAAAAATACCCCATGTGGAATGCACTACTGCCAATGCAGATAACCGAATGCAACGCACTACAGCAAACGACTAGGGACGAAGAATAGAAGTTAATGCATTGACCACTCATTAGTGACAACATACACCGTTCAAATAGACCGGCCTGAAGCGTTAACCAGGTACAGGTGCTCTACGACCGTTGATGTCACACAGCATAATGGAGTAAGACCGCGGTACAAATACACGAACCTCATTAATGGAATATGACCATTGATGATCCATGTAACATAAAACACATTTACTACAGGTACAATTTCGTAAACAAACACAACCAAAAGTGAATAAAATCAGTCTCACGACGCCACGTCAGCAAAGAATGAGGTAGCTACACAGTCGTACATTGCACGAAGACATAAACAACATAGAACGACATCGTTTGAGGGCGAAAATTGGTGGTCGGGGGAATATTTTGCCAACGTGGCAGGGCAGTAGAGACCCTATTCAACTCATATATATAAAATTATAATTTTTATGTACACTACTAAAAAAACTAATATATTAGTTAAAATATACTTCCTATGTTTTTATTAGTCGTCTTAAACTTCTTTTTTTGTTTTTAAATACAAAGTCGTTTTTATCTTTTTCGAGAAAAATTGCTTGAATTTTTACAACTTTAGCCCTCGTCTTAAATAAAAATAATTGGAATAAATAGGACAAACAAAATAATTAAGAGAGATTTTGCTTTATTTCTATGCGGGTAATATCCTTAAACGAGATGTATTTAAAAAGGAGGACAAAAACAAAAGTAGTAACAATAATCAGTTTATTGCAACATCAATTTAATAATAGATTATTGGCCTGTAACTAAATTTTTTAATTTCACCGTAGTTAAAAAATAACGTTAGGGAATAAAAAAACTATAATTATTTTGTAGATCATGGAAAATTAATTTTGTAGCTCCAATGGCAATTTGATTCATCTATTGGCCTCCATCGTCGTCGTCTTCGGGTCTCCTACGCACAAAAACTCCATTATCTGATTTCATCACAAGCTGCAATTAATCTGAAAACCAAAAGAAATAGAAAAAATAAAGAAAGGTTTGGCGTGTAAACAGTGATCCGCTCGAAATAGCAGGACACTGTAGCGTTCGCTAGCAATGGTGTGGCATTTCGCGTTCGCTAGCAAATCTTTCCACCCTATACATGGTGTCCAACGCCAGAATGAGAGGTTCGTTGGAGATGCCCGAATGCTACAATAGTCTTTTTCAAAATAGGAGGTTAATTGTCAAACGTTGATCAGTCAAACGCCATTTACCTTATTCTTCCCTTCTTTTGTAGCTCTTCGCATCATCGATTCACCGCTGGACCATTTGACGGAACTTGAAAAGAGTTTCTGATATGATAATAAAGAAACTGTTGTATCCCATCAAAACCAGAAATGATTAACAAGTCTCTTATAAGTAGTTGCCTCGTTTCTTTGACTTCCGTTTTGCTTACTCAATTCACTCTTGCTTTAGTTCCTCTCTGTTTTCCCAACTCCTCCTCGTTTGTTCTCCTTCCGCTTTCAGGTGCTAATTATTTCTTGTTATGACCCAATTGCTACTTACTATTACTAAATTTTGGCCCCTTTTTGCTGGCTTTTGGGCAACTCTTTGCAGTCGTATTGCTTGTGATTGTCACGGGTTTGTGTGGGTTCAGCAAGAAGATTTTGGGTGTTACGGCTTCAGCTCCTGCGTTTGTTCTCTTTACCGTTTTCTTCATCTGGGCACTTTACATTTGTGTTGTTCGTTTAGGTACTTATATTTGTTTTTGCCATTTTCTTCTCTTTGCACCCATAGTTCGTGTTTTAGTTGTTCGCTGGACTTATTATTTTCAAGCAGATAGTAGGAAACAGAAAATTAGCTTGTTCATTTGTTACTAAGCAATATACAATATCTGCTTGAACGTATCTGCAGATGTTTAGTTTCTTACCATTGCTGATTTGGCTTTATATATTTCCTTGACATCATATCATGTCTTCGCAGCTGTATCTGCTTCGCTCGATGTAGTCTTCCATGGGTTGATCTTCGTTCTGATTATAGGGTTTTCCCGGTTCGTAGTTTTACCAATTCAATTTAATGGTTAATAATTCCTGAAGTTCTTTGAGCACATGGCATAAAAAAACTAATGGGTGTTTCATCTTTTCTTGCATACAGATTTAGGTCATCAGATCCGGGATTTCTGAAGGACTTGCCCCTCTCAAATGATCTATACGTCGAATCCCCCGGTAGCAGAATTCAGGTCATATAATTGATCACTTGTTTTATATCTCTTGCAGGTCGATCGTAGTATTTGAACTTACCATATGTTCTTGTGAGATTTAAAACCTTTCTTTGAAACCTCTGTTCATGATTTCAAATGAGCATTAGCTCCATCAGCTTTTGATACGTTAACACCAATTCCTAAATCTGGGGTCAAATTGTCAATCAGCGCTATCTGAGAATCTGACTCGTTACATAAATGAGGCTATATATTTGACGCTTATCAAATTATGCGGCGACAACGTTCCTTAGGTGAGCATGTACCTTACTGTACTCAGTATTACCTCTGTTACGACGTTTCTATATAGGTTTCTGACATAGACAAGAGGGCAAAATACTGCAAAGCGTGTGAGAGCTATGTTGTAAGGTTTGACCACCACTGTCCAGCTTTTGGGAACTGCGTAGGTAGTAATTAATTACGCTTCATCTATAATTAAGAGACAACTTCGCAAGGAATTGCATATTACAATTGTGGCGCAGGTCAAAAAAACCATCTTTTCTTTGTGGTGCTTGTTCTTGGCTTTATCATATCTGAGGCATCTTTCACAGCATCTGCTTATCGCTGTACGTTGAAGAAGCCAACCATATTTTCTTAAAACTTATTCTCTCAAATTTCAACCTCTCTGTTTTTATTGCATAATTCCAATCATCTGAACTCAGACGTTGCAAGATCCAACGAAGCTGGCAATGAGGTATGTACTATACTAATTAATCATCATATGCAAATCGTATGCAATATTAACGTGGTCAATTCCATTTTAGTAGCAAGCTGATGTTTCTCTATGCTTGGTCTTGGGTTCAACGCTATTCTGCTTTATGCAATTACTTTGGCAGGTAAAGTAGACCCTTCTTCGTTTCTACTCAATGTAAACATCTGATATATATAAGCCATAGCATTCATCTTTCAAAGTCTCATGTTTCAAACTAAAGTGCAGGTGCCTTTCGTTATGTGGCATATTTATTGTGCTTGTTTCAACATTAAAACCGACGAATGGGTACGTTAGCCTTTGGAAACTCTTATACAGAGGATTATTTCAATAAATATGGGAAATTCATATTTTTTTTTTTTTTGCAGATAAACTGGAGAAAGTATCCCGAATTCCATGTTAATATCACCTCTCAAACTGGTAAGTTCTACAGCATCTCTGATTTTGAGGTTACATTCTTCAGTATGAGTTACCCTAACGTATGTACTTCACTTTTCTGCAGCTCAATCTCAGTCAACTGCTCAGTTCAAGAACCCTTACGATAAAGGCATGGTGATGAATCTAAAGGAATTCTCGACAGCTATGTAATAACACCATAAACAATTTTTGGCTTTTGTTCTACAGATTTTGTAATGAAAGAAAAGTATGTATGAAATATTAACTTATCCGATATACAACTATACAAGCACTCGATTATAAGGCAAAACAAGACAATATTCACATACTCGGCAAGATTCGTGGTATTTGTAATATATATCCAACAGTATCAGATGGGATGACGTGTACATTGGTAATTAGCAGATATCACCGCCATTAGTTTTCGTCCCGCCATTATCGCTTTTCTTGAAAACCCTACTCCCAAACAATAAGAAACCAAAACCGTGCCCACCAATCGCCGCCAAGAACACGCCGACGTTGAATGACATGACGGCGAGCATCAATAGATACGCCAGCCCCATCCTGACCCCGTACAACGCCGTCTCCGCCAGGCCTAGAGCGACGCCGGGCGGCTCTTCGCCGTCCCTCCGCCGCCGGAGGACGTTAGAGCGCGAGAGCCACTCAGTTACGACGGTGGTGAAGAAAACTATTGCCAGGGCCAAGACGTACAAGCCAAGGCGGCCCTCGCCGGGCCAGCCGTGGAAGAGGATTTCGGCGTTCGTTCCCCAGAAGAAGCTCATGTGCATCGTCGTCGCTCCCTTCGACATACGATCGTGGCCGTCCATTCCGGCCATCGTGCCGCTGCTCGGCGGCGCCGGAGATGCGCCGTGCATGTGGCCGCCGCCGTCGTTCATTTCATTGATGTATGAGTGTGCGCAGTGAATGTGAGGTTGTGAATGAATTTCGTGATGATAGAGGATTTTGGGAATTTAACTCTGGGGGACGATTTAATAGCAGTGATGGAAGTGCAATGTGTACTAAAGTTAAAATATATTACGTTTCAAGCCTCCATTTAAGTTTCAATTAGAGTTTAAACCAATATCAGAAAATTCATAGTTTTAAGGACCCTGTTTTTCAGAAACACTTCATGGTTCCCAAATACCACTTCATGGATCGTGTTAACATTTCATGGGTCTGTGGTAACACTTCACGGGTCTGTGGTACCACTTCATGGGTCTGTGGTAACACTTCATTGGTCTGTGGTAACACATGGGTCCTTTTTTCTAAATGAAACTTAAATAGGTTCCTTATCTATAAATAAAACTTACATGGGTTTTTATCTCTAATTGAAAATATTAATTGGGGTATGACTCGTAATTTGCACTAAAATATTATTTCAAAGTTAGTACGAAGGCTAATATGGAAGAAATGGGATGTTAGGCAACCTATGTCTATTCTATTTAATAATGGAAGAAAGGATTTATGTATGGTGAATCTATAGAAAAATACTCAATTGCATAAAAAATTTGCAAGTAGTTACCATGTCAGAAAATGTTTTATATAAGTACCCGTTCGACTGTGCATACCATTTTTCGGTCTTGACGTACCTTTTTATATGTGTATTGCGTACCCCGTCACTCACTTATATGGTACCCATATATGGTACCTATATACGTAGGGGTGTTCGTTATTCGGTATACCGATCGAAAAAACCAAAATACCGAAATTTCGGTACAAAACCGAACCGAACAGAAAAATTCGGTTCGGTATTCGGTTCTTAAAAAAAAAATCGGTATTCGGTAAATTCGGTTCGGTACAGATTTTGAATTTCGGTAAATTCGGTATACCGAATTACCGAAATTTTAAAATTAAAATATATTTTATTATATTAATATTGAAAATAAAATTATAATTACATTAATATACATATTAATTTAATTATTACCGATTTTCTCATTATTATTATTTAAATTTCGGTAAATTCGGTAAAAACCGAATTTACCGAAAAAAATTCGGTACCTATAAGGGGTGTACCGAAATTTCGGTATACCGAAATTTCGGTTCGGTTCGGTACGGTATGTACCGAACGAACACCCCTATATATACGTTCTATATGGTACCTTGTGGCTGACTATATGATGGGACCATTTTCTAGCTCTATTATGTACCACAATACGTTTCTCTATGGTACTTAAATGTGTGCTATGATGTACCTTGCGGCGGGCAGATACCAATGTGCAAAAAATTTATTCTGTCAGGTACCTGCATGTAAAAAAATATTGACATGGTACTGACTTTGGTAATTTTTTATATTAATGAGTAATTTTATGTAAAATCTCCTTATTCTAATAATAATGGAAGAGATGGCCTTGGCAAGTTATAAATCGTATGTCACATGTATAATGTATTTACTATATACCCGTCATTTTATCTTTTCCAACTTTATCCACCCAAATTAATTATTTTTCCTTTACATATTTACAAACATTTACAAAATTCAGAATTAAAATTCCATTTATGAAATAATTTGAATTAAAACATACTCTTAAAAATAAAAGTATATTTTATATTTATATATTAGAGAATGCGCATTGTGGTTAGGGGTGGCAATGGGCGGGTTTGGGGCTCGTAATGGACATACCGTCATCATACCAAATTCTCGTTCTTAATACCATCTCCACTAATTCACCGTTTAAGATGAACTGGTTCGGAGATGCGTAATCACCGTTCGGGGATCGGGTCTCTCGTGTGGGATTCGGGTTCTCCATATTCATGTATATCCGATAATTTGTTTTTCAACAAAAATATAAAATAAGAAATATAGACAAATTATTATGTAAAATATGATATTGGAGTATAAAAAATTGATAATATGTGATATGCATGTATTGTGATGAATATATATTGAGAGTTGAATTTTTGTTTTCTTCTAATTACGATCTTGAATAGAAAGGACGATCTATGAAAATTCTTGATCCAAATTAGTTTTTAATAATATTTATTAATAAATTTATTCGGGAAATGGTGAATCACCATTTGACTCACATGGGGCCGGGTTCGGGGACGGGATGGGTGGGAAACATGATTACCATCCCCGTCCCATCCCCAATCTTTCACCGATGGGGAATCACCGTCAACTCTCCATCCCCATTTTGACCGGGGATTTCCCGTCCCAATAGCATTGTGTCCCGACGGGGATGGTTCACCGTGAGAATTTTGCCACCCCTAATTGTTGTGAAAATACTAGTTATCAATAATTGGTAAGTGGTATATTTTAACCACCTCTAGTTACTTGGTATATTAAGCACAACACATTTTGCCCTTTAGTGTTTTAATTTATTTCAATGATATGCTCACAAATTACTTTTCCCATTATATACTTAAAAGCAATACACAATGAAAATTAAGGTTACGGTTCATGTATGCAATAGTTTCCATTAGAGCGACATATTTTAGGTTGGCCTCCCAACTATGTGTAAAGTCTATTTAGACCATGGCCCATTATGATCCCGAATAGAGTTAAACAAGTGATTGAGCAAGTTGTTCAGCATGATCATTACAACATAAACAAAAGTAAAACTTCAGCAGGGATCTTCATAGTTGGAGGGGGTAAACGTTGTATGATTGACCTAAATTTTAGTAGAGATAGAAGATCCTTCAACGCTCATTGAATCCAGATTATTTCATTTTTACGAGGTGTATTCTGTGAGTTACGAATTTTCGAAGTCTGTTGCTTTTTTGTCGTTTCCTGATTGTTTGATCTTATATTGAGTTTGTGGTGCCTTTGAAGCTTTATTGAGTGCCATAATTCTCTTGGTAATTCTGGTTGGTGTGCTGCTCTATTTGATTAGTGGATTGATAGGCCTATTGGTCTCCTGATTTTTACATCTTCACATCTGTTAAAGAATAGAACTCTAACCCACATGTATCCAACTCGATTAATCCAAGAGAGGTTGACTAGCATATCATCAATTGGTTTTGGTATGAAACTCTAATATGAAACGGAGTTAGGAAGACTGAAAATGACTATCTACCCTAATCTCTCATTCACTGTGTGACTTAGTATCCCTATAAAGAAAAAAATTTCTTTCGATCTACAATAACACTTTCTATGTATACATGATATTGTAGGGTTACTCGGTGTCTCCCGGAGACGCCACGTCCCCGGGTACGGTGCGGAATAAAAATTTTCCGGGTTTCCGATTGCCCTCGTAGCTCATCAGAATAATAACACATATTGCACGTAATAGGCGGGTCAAACCCGTACAGATTTTCCAGTTGAAGCGAGTGGCAGCTCCTCGTCCTTTTCTTCAACACTACATCGATGGTGGTGAATGGCACTAGATTGTCACGCTGACCTCGCAGTGTACCACAAAATCAATTCTCTAAAGATGGCTAGAGAGAACTGTTCTGTCGCTTCAGGAGAAGGCGTATGCATTTCGGTGTGTTTTTTGTGCTCGTAACTTGTTATAATTTGGACGAGGGTTTCACTCTCAAGCCTTTCAAGCACTTAGCCAAGCCCAAGTCTTAAAGTTAGTTTGTTATGAAGTCCGTCGGTCCAATAAATGGCCCGATGCCCATTAAGACGCGGCCCAACGGCCCAAGGCCCGATATGGCCCAAAACACTTTTTCTCCTCATCAGTACACGTTGGTTATCCTTTTAAAGCCTGAATCTCTAGGTTCGACTCAATCGGCAAGGGAGGAATCCAAGAGTCCGGTAGTTACTTAGCCAATCCTGCAGTACCAGACCGTAACCCGATTCGAGTACGAATTTCGACCCAATCTTTATTCCAGAACCTTACTATAGATAGTACTACATATAAACCCTTTAGCTGTGTCCCAATCGAGTGAGAGCCATGGTATATGTCAAACTCACTGAACTCGATTCTATGATAAAACGGAGACGAGGCAAATTACCAAACTACCCTCCATGTCTAACATGAGTTAGTTCAATACCTTGGCCAAGGATTTTGTAATTTCCCGTTGCCATCCACATAGGACACTTAGTCTCGATTACTTACGAGACTGTGAATCCGTACTCGGCGGTCTGAGCCCGACAATCACAAATCGTTATCAAGACCGCATCTGGTCCGCTGACCCATGCAACAACAAATCGAGTCGAGAACCAGTGACAGTCGAGACTTCGAAGTCAACTCCGTCAAAGCCCCTTGCGGTCTAAGATTCACGCAGACTACTACTGTGTTGTCATCGATCATTGACACTCCTTGAGTAATAGCCATGTTCGACCTGACGACCTGCAAGTCAGTGTCCATGAAACGACTCAATCCCTTGATTCGTTTCGTATCACAAGTCATGACCTCCGCTTTCAAGCAGGATATAGGCACACGATAGGTCATCGACAAATAAGCCGTGATTGGTTATCCAACACCCAACTGGAGCCTTAGGCTTACGGACTTTTAATGTTCGAGGTTAAGAGTCCACTCGTGCCTTCCTCTGTTGTGCCCATCGAGAACAGTGACTCAACTCGACACATTTGGATTTGTTCATTTATTGCTTTACCGGATGCTAAGTAAAGAACTCATATATCCAATAAACGAACACTGCCTTTGTAGCGACCCTAGCCATCGCTACCATTTCTAGCCTTGTCTTACGTGTCTAACTACGTATTTAGTTAGAAGAAATACGAAAATGCGGAATAAATTTTTCCTTTTTCATAAAGGAACGCCGTTTCGTTACATGTCAAAAGAATGCTTCCAAACTTTCTAATTACATTCGAGTTCTATCTACATGCATCGTGCATATTTGTGCAGCAAAAGATCCTATGCGCCCGACCTCACAGGTCATCATCCACGTACACACCACCCCCCAAAAGTCGTTCGGAAGCTTTCAAAAGAACGCCTTGCTGGCTAGGCGATCACGTACCGTGTTTGCTGGGACCTACAACACATAAAACATGGAATGAGCTTATATAGCCCAGTAAGTAGGATTTATGCATGCTGTGCCCGTGTCATGACTTGCTGAGGCATATGCGCCAATGTTCACTATTCCTCACAAAATCGTGTCATGTCTTGTCTTGTCTTGTCTTGTAGGGTCCCTAATACACGTCTTGTCTTGCACGTGTCTTGTCTTGTAGGGCCCTCGGCTAATCCTTGCTACGAGGGCATTTGCCCGATTTACACGTCTTGTCTTGCACGTGTCTTGTCTTGACATCGGTGACATAGAATGTCACCTCGTAGCGTTAGAAGAGCCGTATTACACGTCCTGTCTTGCACGTGTCTTGACATATTAATATTAGTAACTATTTATCGCGCCCCGGCGATCATGCATATCTCATGTCATGTCATAAAACTCTCGTGAGACTCGTGTATGCTCGTGAAATGCATGTATGAAATGCCAGATGACTTGTCATGCCATGTCATGTAATGTGCAGTTCATGTCATGTACTGAATCACATAAAAATCATAAAAACACATAGCCACGTAAATAATGCGCACATAATTCTATGTGTTGTAGTTGAGATGTCCCACTTACCTGGCGTCCGTGAATTAATTGCTAATAGTCTTGTGAAATCTCAGTCCCTGACCTTAAGTAAAAATTATAATGTTAGTACACTATCTAGTTAAATTAATTCAACCTAAGAATTATTTAAATATTTATGAATTCATAAACTTCCCAAGACCTATGAAAGATCTTAATTCGCAAAGTATCTAACTCATTAATCCATAATTCACTAAGTACATATCTCACTTTGCGAATTTATCAAAACAATTGGTCTCGTCAGATTTAAATTGCCAAATTGGGTCCAATTCGTGAAATTTGTTATTTCATACACCTATTCTGCGAATTCACTTACTTCAAGCATTAGAATTCGTGTCCTTAAACACGTGAAGTATGGTTCCTTGTTTGTGATTTATTAAATTCATGAAACATATCACACCTTCACCTTGCCATGTGCTATTCACACACCTTGCCATGTGTCTTATTCTCCTCGTAAGAAATAAAGCCCCTATTGAACTCATGAAACTTTCAATTCGTGAAGTGTTGTCCTTTTTTTTTTGACTTATTCCTCACCTAGTTCGCGAGTTGACTCGCCAAATGAAGTTCGCCAATTGGGTTCGCAAACCCTTTTTAACCTGTGAAATTTTTATCGCGATCTTGATTGTCCCTCACATAATTCGCAAAGTATTCCTAAGCCAAGGGTTCGCCAAACTCTTCAATTCGCGAAATAGCTCGGGTTCGCAGTCCTATACTTCACGGTTCTTAATAAAGTTTATAACACCTCTAACAATTTAAAACCTTGGAATTTCAGATCAAAATATTATTCTTTTTAAGAACAGCTTGAATGTCTCAAGAACTCTGTTTAAATTTCAAAAACCCTCGTCTACCAAACTTGTATAATTTTATGTTAATGAAATTTAATAAGTTTAATAATTCTTGAAACGTGACCATAAGGGTTCCAAATACTCTAAAAATTTCCTTAAGGATTAAATCTGCACTAATCCTAATTATTATTCTATTACCACACCTAGCTAAGTCTACCCCAAGTTCATGAACCTACTATGTTCCTTATAATGTTATTTTATTCCTTAATTCACCTGAACCTCCCATAGTGTATGCCACCTCCCAACATTATTAAATTGGTGAAATTTGTTGCCTAGTATCCACTCATAAAGCTCTACGTGCTTATTATATTATTTTTATTTCTTTGTGTCGTGAGCTTCCATAACGTACACTTCACTCAATTCGTGAAATTCATAGCTTAGTATACTATTATTTTATTCCCCACTCAATTCGTGAAGTCTCTTTTCCAACCACCAATTCGCCAAGTGATCAATTCGCAAATCTCATGTAGTTCGTGAAGTCACACATCGCCAAGTCCTTGATTCGCCAAACTCGGTTGATTCGCAAAAATCTAGCCTCCCGCTCTCAATTCGCAAAGTCTAAAGCCTTTCACCTAAGTCGCAAAGCATACGGACACGCCAAGTTCTACTTTGCTTGCCCACTTCGCGAACTCCTTATCCCGTGAACATCTCATGGCCCGCGAAGTGCTCCCAATTCGCAAACCTTATGATTCGTGAAACGCCCTTTACATCCGATTCGCAAAATTCGCTCAATTCGCGAAACACACAGTTCGCTAAGTTGAGTTCGCGCACTTCGCTGGGTTCGTGAACCTAATTCGCAAAACACAATTTCTACTAGGAGCTCGCGAATCTCACGTTTTACGGTCTCAAATCAGTTTCTAATGCTTTAAAAATTAGGGCACTCCGATCAAAAGTATTTCTTTTCTAAGAATCGTATGAACCTCATATGAACTTCAATTATTTTCTGGACCTTGAAAATGAACTCTCTTGGACCCTTATCAAGGATATACTTAAATATGTTTAACATTTATCCTTTAGAAATTCGCCATTAACCTCGAGAACTACTAAATCCCCAAACAAAAGGGTTTCTTTTAGAATAACAAATACTCTCAACACATTCGAGCCCTTATAAAAATCAAACTGGCTTGAAAACAAAATTGATGTATCTTTCGTGACCTCTAATCCTCCTATCTTAGTAGAATATTAAATAAAAGTTAGCATGAGTAGACATATATACCCTTTCCTAAGCTCGAAGGTGATTTTCTTCTTCCTCTAGCTAAATTTGAGCAACTTGGATGTGAGGGTCTTGCCCAAAATCTACTTCGTCCCCTTCGTTTCTTTTTTCTTCGGTCTTTCTTATTTCTCAGCTTCAATGTTGACGTGTTTTTCTTCTTGTTTAAGGGATGAATAGATATTAAAATAATCAAAGCATGTTGATGGGACATATAATGGCGTGGGACTTCCTTAATTCAAGGGACTTTGTTCCAAAAATATCTTTAATGTTTTGGACACTAAGGTTCTTCTTGGGCCTTGAAATTCTAGTATTTATAATGCCTTTGCATGCCCACCAACTTGGGCCACACCTATAAATTATCTTGTGCTTGAGTTTGGGTTTAAACCTAGCCCATTTGCAATTATAGCTCAATTTCTATCCCTACTATGATTTCTCAAATCATTTATTTGGAATTTGTAAATTTCTCCTACTTCGATCATATCCTTGATAAGAAAATTATTCCTAGATCCCAACTCAATTTCTACTAAGTTAGTAGTCATAATAGCATGGAATGAGCGCACTCACATAACCACATCATTAGTGCACACGTATTCCCAAATCACCTAGGCACGTAATTAATTGCACAAAGTTCATGAAATCGTGTGGGCTTGCAATTAATCCGTGAAGTGCGCAGTCATATGAAACACCCAATATGCACATAGTCACATAGTTTCATATGATGTCACGAAACATATACCCATGCAGTCACTTAAGACACATTATATGCACGTAGCTTTATTGGCCACACTAGCTTATGGGAACCCGGGCTTTACATCCTTCCCCCCTTAAAAGAATTTCGCCCCCGAAATTCCGTCAGTCGGAAATATTCTGGGTAGCGATTGGTAGGGAGTTGAGTTAGCCTGGTTAGGTGTCTGCTCCCCTAACTTGTTCGTAAGAGAGTTCCTACTTCTAAATTCCCGATTAATAGAGACTTAGATTCCAACTGTTCTAAGACGTGTATCGAATAGCGTTCAAGGTAGGTCATACACAGTCGAATGATCATAACCTAAGTTATTCAGTGGACCGGTATTTTATTTCGGCCTATTCGAGTCGATTGCGTTCGGGCAATGATTGGGGAACACGAGTACCACCACACTTCCGTTGCGTCGTTCCGGTACTGAGTGTATGCAATTTTCAGAATGGATGGAAGGATTTGGGGCAAAGGGTCATTCTCTAATATCGTTGGGTTTAGACTCGTCGTGCTGAAGGGAGTAGAACATGGCTTCGTCATCATATTTCCGAATGAAGGAACCTTTGATAGGGATTAGACATGGTTTTGACCGATTCGGGTCGGAACTTTGTGGGAAATGACTACGCTCTATTCATACCTGCCGCAAGGGACGGGTCATCCTCGGCATCTCCAGTAGTCAGTGTGTACACTCGGGCAGTTGCCGTCGGTGGTCTGGCCTGACTCACCGTCTGACTTCCGGGCGCATTTTCCGGACATAGCCTGGAGAAGTGGCCTATCTTGCCACACTTGAAACACGTCGCATTTTGGGAGTAGCCCGAATGTCGCCTTCCACATCTCGGGCATGTGGGTATGGTGGGTTGAAAGGTTTGAGGTCTTCCCTGGCTTGGATTTGGTTGTTGGGATGGTTCGGCCCTATTCTGAAAATGGGGCTTTGGGTTCTTGGCAACAAATTGCTTCTTTGGGTTGCCTCCGTCTCCTTTGAGTTCTTGCACGAACTTCCTTTTTGCCTCTTGAGCTCGTGCGATTCTCATTTCGGCTTGTTCAGCCACCATAGCGCGTTCCGCGACTTGGGCGTAAGTAGCCCCTTGGAGTCCAGCCATGCTAACGTCGCGGTAAACTCTGGTTTCAGGACTTCTAAGAACCTTTCGATCTTCAGTGAGTCGGTGCTCACCATATGAGCTGCAAATCGGGACAGTTGTTCAAACTTTCGAATGTATTCCGCCACTGTCATTGTTCCTTGGCGGAGGTTGATGAACTCGTTCATCCTTTGAGCTCGAACAGGAGCGGTGTAGTACTTGCTTCGAAAGAGTTCCTTGAAGCGTTCCCAGTTCATTGTTATAGGATCTTCAATGGTCAGGATAGTATCCCACCAGTGGCCTGCACTACCTCTTAGCAGGTAGGCCGCGCACAAGACTTTTTCAGCCTCGGGGGTGCGGCTATGTTGGAACATGTTCTCCAACGTTCGGAGCCAATCTTCGGCTGAAGTTGGGTCAATAGCATCCTCGAAGGTCGGGGGGTTGAGTTTACGGAACCTTTCCCCAACCATCTCGATTCTTTCAGCTGGAGGAGGTCCACTACTTGGCTGCCCTCCAGCATTTTGCTGTTGGATCAATTGCTGAATTTGGGCTGATTGCTGGCGGACTAACTCCGTCAGCTGAAGGATGATAGCATCCCGATTGTCAGTAGGGGCCGGGGTTTCTCTATCTCGATCGGCGTCCCTACTGCCCTCACCTCTAATTCTAACCATTGTTTTCGTTCTACCCTGTCGTCCCTACGGCCAATAACTTATTCAACACAAGAAACTCACATAATCTTAACACTTACACGCAAGGCCGCTTCCGCGCTTTTGGGTGTGTGTACATGGACAGTCTACAGGACCTGTGACCGAAGCTCTGATACCACCTGTAGCGACCCTAGCCATCGCTACCATTTCTAGCCTTGTCTTACGTGTCTAACTACGTATTTAGTTAGAAGAAATACGAAAATGCGGAATAAATTTTTCCTTTTTCATAAAGGAACGTCGTTTCGTTACATGTCAAAAGAATGCTTCCAAACTTTCTAATTACATTCGAGTTCTATCTACATGCGTCGTGCATATTTGTGCAGCAAAAGATCCTATGCGCCCAGCCTCACAGGTCATCATCCACGTACACACCACCCCCCAAAAGTCGTTCGGAAGCTTTCAAAAGAACGCCTTGCTGGCTAGGCGATCACGTACCGGGACCTACAACACATAAAACATGGGATGAGCTTATATAGCCCAGTAAGTAGGATTTATGCATGCTGTGCACGTGTCATGACTTGCTGAGGCATATGCGCCAATGTTCACTATTCCTCACAAAATCGGGTCATGTCTTGTCTTGTCTTGTCTTGTAGGGTCCCTAATATACGTCTTGTCTTGCACGTGTCTTGTCTTGTAGGGCCCTCGGCTAATCCTTGCTACGAGGGCATTTGCCCGATTTACACGTCTTGTCTTGCACGTGTCTTGTCTTGACATCGGTGACATAGAAGGTCACCTCGTAGCGTTAGAAGAGCCGTATTACACGTCTTGTCTTGCACGTGTCTTGACATATTAATATTAGTAACTATTTATCGCGCCCCGGCGATCATGCATACATGTCATGTCATAAAACTCTCGTGAGACTCGTGTATGCTCGTGAAATGCATGTATGAAATGCCAGATGACTTGTCATGCCATGTCATGTAATGTGCAGTTCATGTCATGTACTGAATCACATAAAAATCATAAAAACACATAGCCACGTAAATAATGCGCACATAATTCTATGTGTTGTAGTTGAGATGTCCCACTTACCTGGCGTCCGTGAATTAATTGCTAATAGTCTTGTGAAATTCTCAGTCCCTGACCTTAAGTAAAAATTATTGTTAGTATACTATCTAGTTAAATTAATTCAACCTAAGAATTATTTAAATATTTATGAATTCATAAACTTCCCAAGACCTATGAAAGATCTTAATTCGCAAAGTATCTAACTCATTAATCCATAATTCACTAAGTACATATCTCACTTTGCGAATTTATCAAAACAATAGGTCTCGTCAGATTTAAATTGCCAAATAGGGTCCAATTCGTGAAATTTGTTATTTCATACACCTATTCTGCGAATTCACTTACTTCAAGCATTAGAATTCGTGTCCTTAAACACGTGAAGTATGGTTCCTTGTTTGTGATTTATTAAATTCATGAAACATATCACACCTTCACCTTGCCATGTGCTATTCACACACCTTGCCATGTGTCTTATTCTCATCGTAAGAAATAAAGCCCCTATTGAACTCATGAAACTTTCAATTCGTGAAGTGTTGTCCTTTTTTTTTTACTTATTCCTCACCTAATTCGCGAATTGACTCGCCAAATGAAGTTCGCCAATTGGGTTCGCAAACCCTTTTTAACCCGCCTCACATAATTCGCAAAGTATTCCTAAGCCAAGGGTTCGCCAAACTCTTCAATTCGCGAAATAGCTCGGGTTCGCAGTCCTATACTTCACGGTTCTTAATAAAGTTTGTAACACCTCTAACAATTTAAAACCTTGGAATTTCAGATCAAAATATTATTCTTTTTAAGAACAGCTTGAATGTCTCAAGAACTCTGTTTAAATTTCAAAAACCCTCGTCTACCAAACTTGTATAATTTTATGTTAATGAAATTTAATAAGTTAAATAATTCTTGAAACGTGACCATAAGGGTTCCAAATACTCTAAAAATTTCCTTAAGGATTAAATCTGCACTAATCCTAATTATTATTCTATTACCACACCTAGCTAACTCTACCCCAAGTTCATGAACCTACTATGTTCCTTATAATGTTATTTTATTCCTTAATTCACGTGAACCTCCCATAGTGTATGCCACCTCCCAACATTATTAAATTGGTGAAATTTGTTCCCTAGTATCCACTCATAAAGCTCTACGTGCTTATTATATTATTTTTATTTCTTTGTGTCGTGAGCTTCCATAACGTACAATTCACTCAATTCGTGAAATTCATAGTTTAGTATACTATATTATTTTATTCCCCACTCAATTCGTGAAGTTTCTTTTCCCACCTCCAATTCGCCAAGTGATCAATTCGCTAATCTCACGTAGTTCGTGAAGTCACACATCGCGAAGTCCTTGATTCACCAAACTCGGTTGATTCGCAAAAATCTAGCCTCCCTCTCTCAATTCGCAAAGTCTAAAGCCTTTCACCTAATTCGCAAAGCATATGGACACGCCAAGTTCTACTTTGCTTGCCCACTTCGCGAACTCTTTATGACCCGTGAACCTCTCATGGCCCGCGAAGTGCTCCCAATTCGCAAACCTTATGATTCGTGAAACGCCCTTTACATCCGATTCGCAAAATTCGCTCAATTCGCGAAACTCACAGTTCGCTAAGTTGAGTTCGCGCACTTCGCCGGGTTCGTGAACCTAATTCGCAAAACACAATTTCTACTAGGAGCTCGCGAATCTCACGTTTTACGGTCTCAAATCAGTTTCTAATGCTTTAAAAATTAGGGCACTCCGATCAACAGTATTTCTTTTCTAAGAATCGTATGAACCTCATATGAACTTCAATTATTTTCTGGACCTTGAAAATGAACTCTCTTGGACCCTTATCAAGGATATACTTAAATATGTTTAACATTTATCCTTTAGAAATTCGCCATTAACCTCGAGAACTACTAAATCCCCAAACAAAAGTGTTTCTTTTAGAATAACAAATACTCTCAACACATTCGAGCCCTTATAAAAATCAAAACTGGCTTGAAAGCAAAATTGATGTATCTTTCGTGACCTCTAATCCTCCTATCTTAGTAGAATATTAAATAAAAGTTAGCATGAGTAGACATATATACCCTTTCCTAAGCTCCAAGGTGATTTTCTTCTTCCTCTAGCTAAATTTGAGCAACTTGGATGTGAGGGTCTTGCCCAAAATCTACTTCGTCCCCTTCGTTTCTTTTTTCTTCGGTCTTTCTTATTTCTCAGCTTCAATGTTGACGTGTTTTTCTTCTTGTTTAAGGGGTGAATAGATATTAAAATAAACAAAGCATGTTGATGGGACATATAATGGCGTGGGACTTCCTTAATTCAAGGGACTTTGTTCCAAAAATATCTTTAATGTTTTGGGCACTAAGGTTCTTCTTGGGCCTTGAAATTCTAGTATTTATAATGCCTTTGCATGCCCACCAACTTGGGCCACACCTATAAATTATCTTGTGCTCGAGTTTGGGTTTAAACATAGCACATTTGCAATTATAGCTCAATTTCTATCCCTACTATGATTTCTCAAATCATTAATTTCGAATTTGTAAATTTCTCCTACTTCGATCATATCCTTGATAAGAAAATTATTCCTAGATCCCAACTCAATTTCTACTAAGTTAGTAGTCATAATAGCATGGAATGAGCGCACTCACATAAGCACATCATTAGTGCACACGTATTCCCAAATCACCTAGGCACGTATTAATTGCACAAAGTTCATGAAATCGTGTGGGCTTGCAATTAATCCGTGAAGTACGCAGTCATATGAAACACCCAATATGCACATAGTCACATAGTTTCATATGATGTCACGAAACATATACCCATGCAGTCACTTAAGACACATTATATGCACGTAGATTTATTGGCCACACTAGCTTATGGGAACCCGGGCTTTACAACCGTTCGTTCGTCACATCGGCTTTCGAGGCCTTTGGTCGAACCATGCATGAGCCGTAGCTCTGATATCACTGTTGGGGTAGGCCCGATTAATCGACGCCGGCTCCCGAACAGCGTAACGTGGCGATAGCGGAAGTGCGTTTTGAACCGAGCGGCGTAGGGTGCCGAATTTTCAATTTTCGAAATCTAAATTCGACCTAGCGCCCTTCGGCTTCTCCCGAGGGCTCAAGATACTTCCCCGAGCCTCAGGAGACCAAGTCTAATCCGAATTTCTCAGATTCGAATTTAATACAAATTTATTCGAATTAATAATTTCATTCCAAACTAGTTCGAACAAAGCGGCAGTCGACAGTGTTTCGACTATTTGGCGACCGAAACGATTTCCGATCGATATCAAATTTTCCAGATTGATTCTACACTTCCCGAAAATCGCAACGAGAGGTCTTTCGAATCTATCCGATGTCGTTTGATATTTTTCGCAAAATCAAATCAGTGGTTCGAAATTATCAATTCGACTAAAGCGGCAGTCTGCCGTCTTTTGACAGTTTGACAACCGAAATGATTTTAGATCAATACAAAATTTTCCAGATTGATTCTACACTTCCCAACAATCATAACAAAGGGGTCTTTCGAATCATTCCGATATTGTTTGGTATTTTTCGTAAAATCAAATCAGTAGGGTTCAAAACATACCGTCGATGAACGTGATTTAACCTCGGATGGACGTCGCTGCGCCTCGTCTGGTTCCCGGGGCCTCCGGGCTAGATTGTCACGCCGGTATGTCCTTGATCGAACCTCCGAGACTGCTCCCGATGGCTAGAGGCAGTTCGGTTCGGGCGTCGGGCTTCTTCGAACGATCCCGTGGCTTGACGTGGCTTGATAAGTTCAAAACTTAAGCTCACTTTATGTTATTCTCTCTAGTATGTTGAGATGGAAGCAAAAATGACCAAGTCCTTTTTCTTAGAATCTTCTCATGTTAGATTATTTTTCATTCTTTTTTTTTTCTCACTTTTGCATGCTCACATTTTGTAGTAAAATTCCACTACAATTATATTATTATTTCACTAACACTTGTCATGTTATTGAATGAATGAGTCACTTGCCACTCAACCAATGTGGCATAAAATGGAATTGACACATGTTCAATGACCAAGTCAACATGCAAACCTTTTTTAATTTATTCTATTTGGCCCATGAGGTTTCTAAATTCTCAATGTAGTCCCTCAATTTTAAGAAATAAAATAATTAAATCCAATCTAATTATTTTAATTACAATCGAGCCTCACTTGGTTAATTAATTAAGCATTTAAGACAATCTTAAGTCTTAGTTATTCCCGTGACCATCACCGGAATTTAACTAAATCATCGATACCTCGTATCAACTTTGCCACTACCTCAACGAATCCCATTCGTTAGGTTCTAGAGAAAAGCCCGCCATTTTCGTTCGAGGTCATTACCATTTTTAAGCGCGACTCTCTAGGTCCGTCTCAACTGGCACGAGAGGAATCCGCGAGTCCCGGTATTCGCCTAGCCAATCCCGCGGTACCGGACAGATCCCAGTTGAGAACGAATTCTGATCCAATCGATATTCGGGCGAACCGACTATAGTGTATACATTTAAACACATCTTACGCCTTTCACTTGCGTCCCGGTTAGGTGAGAGCCATGTAAATATCAAACTCACTAACCCAACTCTATGTTATAATTGAGACACAACCGATTATTTAAACTCTGCTCCGTATCTAATACGAGCGAGCTTTCCACGCTTCGGCCGAAGGCTTTACAATCGTCGTTCTCCAATTACCTCATAGGACGTTAACCTATACGAATATAGCCAGTGAATCCCGATAGCAGTCAAAGCCCAACAATCACCTCCGTAAAGTCAGTTGCGTTTCGTCGCTGGCCCGTGTCCCATTTCCGAACACTTGCGGACCTAGCCAAGTAGCGACAAACCAAAATCGCAAAAGCAAATCCGTCAGTGACCCCATCGGTCTGAGGCTGCTATAGTCATTCGTTCAATCATTGACAACATCCTAGTCATGTGATCGAGACGAATACGAGCCGAATGTCCGAATACGCGATCTCTCCGATCACCGAAATCTCGATCACGACCCACAACCTCTCAGGTAATCGGTGACACTACCGATACTATGTGGTCGTCAATGAATAAGTCATATTCGGATATCTTGTCACCCACCTAGAATCCTTAGACTTACGGACTTTTTATTTAATGCTGAGATTAAGGACCATCCGGTGTCTCCTCCCTCGTCCCCACGAGAATCAGACGTCCAACTCAAACATCCGGGTGTTATTTATTTATCGCACCGCCAGATGCCAAGCAGACTTTAAATTCGATAAATAAATAATAATGTCTTTATTATAATGAAAATAATATTCACTACTTTATTTTAACAGTATATACAATAAAACTGTCTATCGACCTATACATCATTGTGCGCCCTATACTATTCCTAGTCCTCGTATGGCATTCCGAGGGCACACTCCCTAACAGAGAAGAGATCCAATCATGCTGCGATAGTATGTCGACCGATTTTTCTGTAGGATCGGCATCCAACATGCACCTTGTTGACATAGGAGTGCTGAGAGGCTTGCTCTTATCTTGATGGAACTTTTTCAGGATGTCCTTAATGTATTTTATTTGACTGATAAATATCCCATCATCGAGCTGCCTGACTTGAAGTCCGAGGAAGAATTGCATCTCTCCCATGTGGCTCATTTCGAATTTACTCTTCATGAGATCTCCAAAATTTTTGCAAAGCCGTGGATTTGTTGAACCGAAAATGATGTCGTCGACGTAAACTTGAACTACCATCAGATCCTTGTCTTGCCATTTGATGAAGAGGGTCGTATCGATTGTTCCTCGAATAAATCCAGACATTACGAGGAAGTCACTCAAGACATCATACCAAGCACGTGGGGCTTGTTTTAGTTCGTATAGAGCTTTATCCAATCGATAGACGTGATCGAGATGTTATTGATCAACGAAGCCGTCTAGCTGAGCGACATAGACTTCTTCTTTACGTATGCCGTTGAGAAAGGCGGTTTTAACGTCCATTTGATAGACCTTGAAGGCTTTATGAGCCGAGTAAGCCAATAAGAGATGAATGGCTTCAATTCAGGCAACAGGAGCATACGTTTCGTCGTAGTCAATGCCTTCCTGTTGGTTGTATCCCTTTGCAACTAATCGTGCCTTGTTCTGGATCACTTCACCATCTTCATTCTTTTTGTTCTTAAATACCCATTTTGTCCCGATGATAGTTTTCCCATGCGGACGGGGTACTAATTTCCACACTTGAAGACGTTCGAATTGGTTGATTTCTTCTTGCATTGCAATTATCCAATTCGGGTCTTGTAGTGCGTTTGCTACCTTAGTAGGCTCATTTTGGCTTAAGAAGCAGCTGAAAAGACTGTGTTGATGTCGTGTCCTTACTCCGCTCGAAGGATCGCCAATTATCTGATCAACCGGATGAGCTCTAGGCCACCGGCCCTCATGCGGCAAAGCTGAAGATGATGCATTAGCCATTTGAGGGTCTAGATTTCCAATGATTTCCGATTGTTCATTCGTGTGAGGAAGTTCCAAATCTGTACTGAGTGGGAGCGACTCTGATGATTCCTCCTCAACACCCATGGGAGGTTCTTCATTGTTCTGTGGCAAATCTGAATCGGGTGTGGTAGGGACTGTGGAAGAACTTGGTACATCAGCCACGTCGGGTGTAGGATTGACGGTGACTGGCGGATGTAGAGGCTCAAAGAGAGAATCCAAGTCTTCTAACACAAGTCTTAGAGCTTCGTCTGGCGGTGATTGAGGAGTTGTTGCTATTTCATGTTGGTTTTGTGCCAACACACCAGTGAATACGGGTTCTGAGATGTTGTCTTCAGAAGCCAACGGGTTGTGCATGGGTCCTGAACTGTTTTGTTCAGAAGCCATCTCATTCGCTTCATGAAAAGTGACAATACTGCTTTCCTTAATCGTGCGGTTGGACTTGATGTATACTCGGTACGCTTTTGATGTTGAAGAATACCCGACGAAAGTTCTTCGAATGCTTTAGGGTCGAACTTTGCACGTTGCTCTCTGTCGTTCGCCACAAAGCACTTGCACCCGAAGACTTTAAAGAATGAGTTGTTGGGTACTCTCTTATTTACAATCTCGTACGGAGTCTTATTGAACCGTTTGTGAACCACCGTCCTGTTTTGGGTAAAACAGGCGGTATTTACTGCTTCAACCCAAAGAAAGTGTGGAAGGCCGGAATGGATCAGCATTGTACGAGCGGCTTCCACTAGGGTTCTGTTTTTCCTTTCAAAGACCCCATTTTGTTGAGGTATTTTTGCGGCTGAGAATTGTTGACTATCCAAGTTTCTGATAAAACTCACTGAGATATTTATTCTTGAACTCAGTGCCGTTGTCTGTTCGAATAACCTGAATAGTCTGTTGCAGCAGATTCTGAGTTGTTGTTAGGAATTATTTATTGTGTTCAATTAATTATTTTATCTAAGCCTTGTAATTTTATTTAAGTGAACTGGGCTTTTATTTGTAAAGCCCAGTGAGCTTATTTGTAATGGGCTTTCATGAAGCCCAAGTACAATATACCAACATGTGGTATATGTACTAAAACCCTAACACACATTGAGTGTGTCTTGTGTGTGAAATTATTACAGAAAGAGAAAATTTTAAGAATGCTCTCAACCCTATCAAGAACAAACGCACGCACAACACCCCACGGATTCAATTCTTCCATCTCAAAATCGTGGTAAACTCTCTTAATCTTTGTATTGTTGGATAAACTAGGAATTACAATTGGTATCAGAGCCAAACGCGCTCGGATTTGAGAAAATTAATGAAATTTTTTTTTTGGGTGTTATTCGAATTCTTCACTTATTTCGAAAATTTTGATATGTTTTGGTGTTTTGGATGATGCTTGAGTGTTTACGATTGTAGATATAAGTGTTAAAGATCATTTCTCAAACCTTTCTTGAACAATTTTCTGGGTTTGGAGATCAGTTTTCTGATATTTGTGCGTGAGAAAGCAGTTCGCGATTACTGTAGCAATTCGCGAACTGTAAGCAATTCGCGAACTCTAGCAATTTAAAAAAAAATAATTAATAATAAAAGGTCTGCGAATTCACTTTGCAAATTCACTTTGCGAATTCACATTGCGAATGTACTGTAGCATTTTTTTGCGAATTACTGTAGCAATTCGCGAACTGTAGCACTTCGAAAAAAAAATACAATAAAAAAAAATTAAAGGTATGCGAATGCACTTTGCGAATTCATTATAGCAGTTCGAATTCACTGTAGCAAATTCGCACTGCAGCAATTTTCGCACTGTAGCAGACACTGTAGCAGTTTTGCGGGTCGGCACTGTAGCAGACACTGTAGCTCGCGAATTCACTGTAGTAGTTTTGCGAATTCACTGTAGCAGTTTTGCGAATTCACTGTAACAGGACACTGTAGCAGTTTTGCGGGTTGGCACTGTAGCAGACACTGTAGCTCGCGAATTCACTGTAGCAGTTTTCGCACTGTAGCAGACACTGTAGCAGTTTTGCGGGTCGACACTGTAGTAGTTTTGCGAATTCACTGTACCAGTTTTGCGAATTCACTGTAGCAGTTTTGCGAATTCACTGAAGCAGTTTTGCGTAGCAATTCGTAATCACTGTACGAGTTCGCGAAACCTTTGAAACACAGTTACTGTAGCAGTTCAAAAATTCCAGTTCACGAACTTACTGTAGCTCGCAAATTGTGACTCGTGAAATTTTTTTTAAAAAAAAGGTAATATATATAAATAAAAATTTAATAAAAAATATAATAAATAAAAAAAATTAATTATTAAATTAATTAATAGCTCACAAGTCACAAAGGCACTATTGCTCGCGAAGTCGCTGTAGCTAATGAAGCTACTGTAGCAATTCATGAAATATATTAAATATATATACATATATTTATATATAGTCATAAAAAAAATTTAATTATAACACTAAAGCCTTTTTTGTACTGATTAAAAAAAAAGAAAGAAAGAAAAATTCTTCAAATCCACAAAGCGTGTCAACGATCACGTATCCAACAATCAACTAAGGACATTATTGGCAAATTTAGAGAAGCTTTAGTAATCTTCACGCAATTGTCGAAGTTATCTCAAATTTTTCAGTGCACACAAAAACTTCAAGCTATCTTTTGACAGAACAAATTTTTTAGGAATTGAACGTTCAAAAGTCATTTTTGAAGAAAATAATTAACTTAAATTAATAATTTATTATGGATGCTCAAGCTAAGGAAATTGAGGAATTAAAGCATAAAATAAATGAGCTAAATCATCTTGAACTCAAAGCAACTGTGTGGAATGCAAACACAGAACAATATGAGATTAGCCTATATTACCGCAATAACTGTTACACTAGATCTATCCCTTTAGAGAAAATTATTGCGAAACTAGTCAACCAAAATTCTTTCTCAGCGCTTGATGGGGAAAACAATTTATATCGTAATAAACCTATCTCATGGTTGGAAATTCCGATGGTTGCTAGTAAAATTTCCGAATTAAACGCAATCCTGGAATCGGAAAGAGTAGGTTTTCAAGCGGAAAAGGAAAAACTTTTAGAGGAAATTTCAAATCTCAAAGACTCCCAGCCCTTACATGTTCCAAATGATCGTGCTATAGAAATATCTTTCTCTAGACAGGATAAGAGTATTCAAACAAACGATCTTGTTCCCAAACCTCAAAAGGCTAATACTTACTCTAAGTCACATGTGACGACTTTAAAGTCCATGGAGTCCCAAAAGGAAACGATAAGTAAAAGCCTTAAGCAAAATACTTCCAAGGAACTGAAGAAAAACAGGAAGGAGAAGGGAATGGTCTGGATGGGTGAACAGGATTATTGGCATGAGGACACCTCAGATAGTGAGGAAGAGAATATGGCACTGATGGCTAGGTTGGACGACGAAGAAGATGCAGCTGAAGCTGAAGAAAGTGACTCAGAAAGGGAGCTCGCCAGCAACTCTGATATAGTTGAGGTAAGCGAAGCAGATTATGACTCCTTACTTATGATGAAAAATGAATTTTTATCTTTATATAAATCTAACAAACAAGAAAAAAGAAAATTAAAAAAATAAAAAATAAAAAATAAAAAATAAAAAAAAAATCGTAAATTATTATATTATTCAGAGGGACCTTTCTTTAGAAAATCAAGGGGGAGTACTGAAAGCCCAACATGAGCACAAAATCTTAAAATTCGCGACTGATCGTTAAATAAATCTTATCTTACAATTTGCGAATTAACTTTTTCACTCTTTCAACATCTAGTTCCGCGAATCCAATTGACATTCAATTCAGCAATTTTGACTCGTCAATATTAAGTTCGCAAACCAATACTTCAATTTTCAATCATCTGATTCGCAAACTCTATTTGATGAAGTTGACATGAAATCATTTCGCGAACCCTATTGGGCCTGTCTTTCAACACCTTCACGGTCCAATTTCGATCTCATTTTTTTCTTTAGCCCCGCGCAGTTCAGTTGAGTTAGTCTGCTCTAATTCGCTTGCTGACCGCTTCACGTATCGAACAACGCCAAATTCCCTTCGCAAAATAGAACGTCAACCTTTATAGATTTCACAAATTTTAGTCGACTACCGAGAGATTTTTGCAACCTTACAGTTTCACAAATCGCCATTTCAAAAAACTACTAATTTCGTGTTTGCTGATGTATCGACTTTAAATGATGTTTTTCAGTGTTTAATCGAGTTTAGGTAATGATTCTAAATGTTTAATCAATGTCTGGAGTAAAGTTCTGGAGAAAAATGTGTCATTATTCGTCGAATTTTGATTTCACCTTAAGTGCTTAAGTTTATCTCGAAATATGACTTCGAAATCAGCTCTCGACAACCATTTGAAAATAAGACCCACTATCAAAGTGCGAATCATGAGAGAAATTCCAAACATTACATTATCAAAAGGCAAAAACACTCATTACGAACATTACTTTTTCAAAATAAGCAAAATAAAACAACTCTCAAATACTCGTATGCCCTATTAAGACCCAAAGCAGAATAGCAAGTAAAACAGCGAATAAGCTCAAAAGAAGGAAAATCTCAAAAACCAGCATATTCAAGTTATGCTCAAAGTCACGTCTTAACTTTGCCTGTTCCTTGAGCTTCTTCTCTTCTTCCTGCTTTCTCCAATTCATCGTGTAATGCGAAAACAAGAAAATTCAAGATGAGTATTTTTGTTAATCTATGGAGTTATGGTGAGGGTTGAGCTATGTCTATTTATAAGCACGAATTGAACAAAAATGTCATTACGGTCCCGACAAAAAATCGTCAATGATTCAGACGAATTCTTGACCTAAGGGTTCAGCGCCGCGAAAGAAAGCGATGCTTTCTTCTTCAGTTTTCTGATCTTGATTTACGCAAAGATCGACCTTGAGAAACTCGTCGATTTGGTATTTATTAGGTTGGTTGATCTGGTCAAATTGATCTTGTCGGTTATTATTTTAAATTTTGTGCGTTTGATCAGTAGGAAAATTTTGCACATCACGTTTGTCCTGATGTCATCAAGTCTCGCGAGTCAGATTAAGAACTGGGAGTTTCGCGAATTCAGTTCACTTTTCATTGAAACTCATGTTTTGCGAACCTTCTCCAGCTTCGCGAACCAGTTCGAATTTGTTAATCATTCAGTTCGCGAACCCATCCACTTTGCGAATCCAAACTCCAGTCCAGTTCGCGATCCAACTTCTCAAATCCAGTTCTATTTTACAAATCAAGATTTTTTTGCGAACCCAAGCACCCATTTTATAAACTCGGTACATTCTACTCTGAACATTTTCGAAAACCACCTAGTGAAATAACTACGTCTCCCAACATGGTTGGTATCTCTCGAGTTGCTCCACAACCCTGATTGGCTTGCACCGTGAGCAGCTCCTAGCGTGTATGGTCTCTCGAGCTGCTACACAGACATGACTGGCTAGCTATGCGAGCAACGAAACGTAGGTGCATTCTATATTCATCATTTTGTAACTTTTGCATGCATTTTAAGTTGAAAATTCAATTTACCTACTTTGAAAAACAATAGGGTACATTAGTTATGCATGCTTTAAAAAGACTTTAAAGTCCAAATTCTCACATGCATACATGAGCTGAAATGCATAAATACCCAAGGTATATTTTCTTTATGCATACATCTTAAAGAATTTTGTACATCTGAGCTGAATTGATAAATGCCTGTATCTTTTAAATTGTACATTTTGAATTCTTGCAAGATTTTGATATTGATTAGTCATATTCCATGGTAAACTGGTAGATACCATTTTATTTAAAATGAGCTAAATTTGAGGGGGAGCAATTTTTTTTTAAAAAAAGGGAAGCAATCCCATATTTGTGTTAAAGGGAGCAATTATTAAATTTTTGAGAGGGAGCGAACTTAAATACTTGAACTTGAGGAAAGAGATTCGAAAGATAAATTTGATCCGTCTTTTGTTGCATCTATTGAGGGGGAGGTATTCAGTTTTAAGACGCATGGTCCAAAAAAAAAATATATATATATATACATATATATACGTAGTATAATATATAATATACTATTACATTATTAATACGATAATACATATATATATATATATATATATAAAAGAGGGAAAAGAAATGCAAAAAAAAAAAAAACACGAAGAAGAACAAAGAAAGAAACTGCCCCCTCAAGCACTTCGATCTCCAAGACGGACTCCAACAAAAAACAAGCAACTCTCGAGAGTTCAAGAAATCCAAAAGGCGACGGTGGCTTCTAGTGCTAACTCGAGAATAACCTCAACCGACCTGCTCCGAACTGCTGACCAAAATCAAGCAGCACACATCAATTTGTACCGGATGTATGGATTTCAAGTTCCCATGGTTCAGTCAGACCAAACTGAACCTAACCCTGGAACACAGCCGAGTGTTAGCGACGATCTCAAACTCATATAGCTACCCATATTTGAAAAATCTTGACAAGACCGAAAAACGGTAGATACAAAATTTTCTTACCTCACAAATTGTCGGACCAAGCCCCATAGGTACAGGTGCTAATTTTATTAGCTCCCAGGTAGAAGTCGCCGCATTAGGTCCAACGGCGCTTGCACAACCGAGCCTTACCCACTCATCGATCTCCCAACAGACCGATGTTTCATTAAATCACGGGGAGCCACGTATGCTATCACTGCTTCACTTGGAAGCGGGAGATATTGAATTAAGTGGTACTTAGCCCCACACCACTGAACGTTCTTGAACACATCGAGTCTAGGTGTCCTCACTATCTAAATGTTTTATATTTTTCTAGGACACATACACTTTTCCTTATCTGGACTTTGTGACCAGATTAGAACTTTCGTAGACATGTCCTACTACGACATGCTTCGATGATCGAAAGGAAGTCCTACCGTTGCAAGGTCAAAACAACAACGGTTTTAGGCCATCGTTCTTCGAGCTAGACTCAATAGCGATGCAAACGAAATGCCTATGTGGCTTCGGTTTCTCAAGCCCTATCATTATAGGCCACGTCTCAGAGTTTGTCTCTGAAGCAGTGTTGACGGATTGCCTTAGTGTTTCCGTCTGGTTATTACCTTTACTGACCTGTCGTTTCTGTCCTTCTTGATCTCCGATACAGGCATGCCGATTTCGTTAACACGAATCGCCATGAGGGGGAGAAGGGAATACGTATAAACAAACAGGTCGGACCACTCACCAATTTCCGCCGAGCGTACCACTCTGAAGCCAGGCTCTACAACACTTAAAATATATATATTCCAAAAGAGCCTCGGCATAACTTAGAACACACCCCACGTACACCTTCTTCGAAAACCAGATAAGCTTCGCCGAGGCCGAACCAGACAACTTCCTTCGGCGATGAAGAATCTGGCACCACGAAGAAGAAGATTCACCATGTTTCAACTCCATTGAAGGAGAAGATTAACCTGAGTATCCATCATTTCTGCCGCGCCAACCACTCTAAAGACAGGCTCTCATGCAATTGAATGAATAATCATAAGGAGCCCAAACACATTTGCGGAAAGTACACCTCACACCTACCTTCTTTCGGAACCAGACAACTTCCTTCGGAGACGACGAATCTGACACCGAGAAGTAGAATAATCGTGACTACCAATCAACTCCATTATCTTGTCCCGACAATGCGATCTTCTTGCCAAGGACGATGTTCTTTTTTTTCCCATGACGATTTCCCCAGCTCGATGTTCTTGGGGGAAAGGAATACTAAAGCAAAAGGGGGGCAACATCACGACGAAAGTGCAATATAGATCAGAAAATGCCAAATCTCAAGCGTTGTCAGAGAATCAAGCCGAGACCACATAGTCCAACGATTGAAGTTGTCACCTCAAGTACGACTCTCCGATTTTAAGGAAACACCCCAATCACAACGTAGAAAGGTTGAACAAATGAAAGGGAGTTGTACCAGTGTTGTAGGGAGAGATCAGACATGAAAATCTAGGATACAACCAACAACTTCAGCATGGACTTCAAGCATCAAAGCTGCCGACTCGTGTACAGTTCTTCGAGTTTAATGAAAACTCCCAATCCCAATACAAGGTGGAGCAAATGTAGGGGGAATGGCCACAAGTGAAGGGGGAGTGGTGACTATCCAAGGGAGAGATTGAACACAAAAAGATACGATCCAACAAGCAGCTTTGAACACTTAAAAGAAAAGAAGTTCACGAGACGGTGAGCTTGAAGATCTTTGAAAGAAGAGGTCAGAAGACAAGACAAATGAGGATGTGATTGAAGAAGAACACGCATGCAAAACGCTTTTGCGAACGCAACTCTGATACGTGTTCTTTGAGGGCTCAGGACGATTACAAGACGAAGATAACCAGCGCTAATTGCAAATTGAACACAAAGGGGGAGATTGTTAGGAATTATTTATTGTGTTCAATTAATTATTTTATCTAAGCCTTGTAATTTTATTTAAGTGAACTGGGCTTTTATTTGTAAAGCCCAGTGAGCTTATTTGTAATGGGCTTTCATGAAGCCCAAGTACAATATACCAACATGTGGTATATGTACTAAAACCCTAACACACATTGAGTGTGTCTTGTGTGTGAAATTATTACAGAAAGAGAAAATGTTCCTAGGCATGAGGGTCCCGGCGTGACCATTGGTGGTATTAAGATTACTGAAGAACCTACTTCTTGATGATCGTTCGTCTCTTTTTTGGCTTTTATGATAGTCATCGTTATATCTTTCCTTTGAATAATAATAATTTGTGTTTTACGTTGAGGCCTCGACGTGATATGTGCGCGGCGCGGCGTCCGTCCTCCGATCCTCTGTGTGTTTTTGTTTCTTTAATTGTGTTGTCTCCGTCTATGTGCGTGATAATGGTTCCGTATGTTGTTGCTTCGATGATTAATTAATAAAAGTTGTTTTTTGTTGTGTAATCTATAGAAAATTACCTAATCGAATAAATTTTTTACACATAAATTTTAAGAATGCTCTCAACCCTATCAAGAATAAACGCACGCACAACACCCCACGGATTCAATTCTTCCATCTCAAAATCGTGGTAAACTCTCTTAATCTTTGTATTGTTGGATAAACTAGGAATTACAGTTGTGTTCACAAAGTTGATAATCAAGTCCCCTGTCTCATCTTTGGTTCGGAGGAACTTTGTCCAAGTGTAGCGAGAGAAGTCATCGATGATCACTAGCACGTACTTGCGTCCATGGATACTTTGTGTCTACATCGGCCCACAGAGGTCCATGTGGATTAGTTCCAATGGACGAGAGTTAGACGCAATTTGCTTGATATGATGAGACGCTCGCTTCATTTTTCCTAATTGACATGCCGAACATTGATGCTCCTTTTGTAGTAGTATAGTTGGAAGACCGTGAACCAACTTTTTCGTAGAGAGGCGTTGGAGAGCTTTCATATTCAGATGAGACATTCGTTGATGCCATAAGCTGTTCCTCTGAATCACAGTCTGAGAAATGAGGCATACAGCTGTCGAGGGACGCACGGACGTCAGGTCGATCGTGTAAAGATTTGATTTCCAAAGTCCGTAGAGTAGTTCTGTGTCTTGACTGTCCAAAATTCTGCACCGATCAGCGTGAAAGACCACTTGAAATCCTTTATCGCAGAATTGGCCTATGCTGAACAAGTTATGGCGGAGTCCTTCGACGTTAGAGACATCTTTAATCGTCAGATTTTCCAAAATGATATCCCTACATCCAAGAATGGGAGCTGAGTCATTGTTTCCGAATCTGACTTTGCCGTTTGGTCGGTCTTTGTAGTTGCTCAGCAGCTCTTGTTTTCCAGTCATGTGTGTGGAGCAACCAGAGCCGAGGTACCACACATGATGGATCTGCAAAAACAAGTTAGAGAGCTTTAGGTACCCACTTAAGCATGGGTCCTCTCAGATTAGCAGATTTAGTTTTAGGTTCAGATATGATTCTTAAATTATTACTTGAGGGAGTTTTAATAACCCATATCACTTTCGGAGAAGTGGGTTTGGGTGTTGCCTCTTTAGGTGACTTGGCCTTTTCAGCTTTTGTCGTCCTAGGCGGAGATTTAGGAACCCATTTGGGTTGAACCTTGCAGGGAAGGTTAATTTCAGCACGTACAAATGCTTTGGTAGGCTTGTCTGAGGAAAAGATATTTTCTTTTGATAATCTCCTAAGGTGCTTGCGTGATTCAATTTTTATGGGATACCTTAGGTGAGTACATGCATGTACAGCGCCATAAGCTTTCTTTATGGCTGGATCTTGTTTCCTACGGGCTTTCCTAGTGGTATTTGTTTCAGAATGATTATTTTTAATTTGTTAGGTAGAGCCTATTTCGTAGTTGTTGCTTCTAAAGGTGATGGGCTGAAGAGTACATGTAGAAGCAATTATTCGAAGAGAAGAAATGATTCTTTTATGTTTTCGAGTGTCATTTATTTGTACAGAAGGAGTAACATTCTTAGTCATACTCAAATCTACTAGCTTCTTCTTAATACTAGACACTCTCGCCTTCGGTGATCTTTCGAAGGTGTTTTTTCGATTTTCACGCTTTTCATAATAGCATGAGAGGTAGTTTGGGAGGATGAGGAAGCTTTGAGATTTTCCATCTCTTTTAAGAACTTCTTCTTTTCAGCTTCGAAATTCTCTCTTTCTTTATCTAATTTTGCTTGAGATTCCTCTATCTGTTTTATTATAGGGGGTTTATAAAGAGAATTTTTATAATGACCGTCTTTGACTTCCTCGTAGTGTGTTTGAGATTCAGGAGGTAGAACTTGAACTAAATCACAGACAAGTGTTAAAGATGGTTTTATATTTCTGTCTCTTTCATTTAGTTCTGTGTAGTCGAAAGGGATTTCAGGCCCATGTGAGGCTCCTCTCTTGGATGAATCTAAAGTACTTTGTTTTGTCGCTTCAGTAAAATCTCTAAGAGAGGTTACTCCTACACCCATGTTCTTAATATCATATACTTCCTTTTTTCCGTAGAACACGTGGGTTAGTGAAACCTATGCCTTCTATTGGATTATAGAACTCTATATCCTTGGGCTGGTTTAGAAATATCGTCTGTTCAGATTGTCCCCTACGCGTAAGAAGATCATCTAATTTCTTAATTTTCGCATATAACTTCTTACGTTCCTCGCCTAGGAGAGCATAATTATTTTCTACCGTCAGTTTAGCGGCTTGACAGGCATCTAGATCTTCACTAAGCTCACTAACCTTAGTATTAGATATTTCTAATTGAGCTTCTAAGTTGGTGATCTTAGTGGTAGCTTCGGTTATCCTACAATTTAGGGTGGCTTTCTCATTGAGATTCCTAACCAAGCAATTGTAGTTATTTGCTAGCCTATCTTCTAACTCCTTAATCTTTTCACTATGCTGTCCTATTTGAGGTTGACTAGTCTCTCTAGAATGTAGGCTCTTAGTAAGTTCTATTTTAGCACTAGAGCTTCTAAGTTCTGACTCGAGACTATTTATCTTCTCCTGAGACCTAGAAAGTTTATCCTCTACTTCCTTAATACTTTTCTGCTCATGTTTCATGTTAGCATATTGTTTTTGATATGATTCTAACATGGTCAGTAATGTGGAAGAAGAGTCTACCTCTTGTGATGAGGTGGATGCGCCATCTTCGTCAGTCTGATTGGATGTTTCGGCGTCACTGTCGTTTATCAAGGCGTGCCATGAGGGCAAGATTCTCGTCTCCAGAACTAGACGTGTCTTCAAGCCAGTGGTCCTGCTCTGCCATGAGGGCTACACCTGCTTCCTTCTGCTTCGTGAGTTGAAGCTTCGTGGAGTAGTAATTAGCATCTCTTTTCTTGGGAAGAGTGCATTCTCTGGCAAAATGACCAGGCTTGCCACAGTTGAAGCACTTGTTGGGCTCTTTAGTGTTCTTGACTTCGGGGCTCTCTGGTGCGTGTTCCTTGTTCTTAGAGCTTGAGGTCCGAAGTCTGTTGGCCAAGGATGAGGACTTCTTTTTGAAGTATTTCTTGCTCATCATTTTTCCGATTAAGGCCAACTGCTTCCCCAGTGCTTTCATGGTTGGCTCGGCGTCTGATTCTGAATCTTCTTCTGACTCGGATGTTGAGGGAGGCCTAACGATCTTCTCTTTGCGAGGCTTTGTTCCACGCTTCTCTGAGAATAGAGCAACGGTGTTTTCAACCTGCTTGCCCTTCTGCTCTATCTGAGTCTCGCAAACATCTTCCTCGTGTTGGGCGAGATTATCAAATACTGCATGGATATCCAACTCCTCCAGATCTTTGTTTTGTCTAATTTTAGTGGATATCTTTTTCCAGTCCGAGGGCAGAGAGAATAGAAATCTGATATTTTTTCCATGTTTGTTTTCGAGATTTCTATCTTCCTCATCTCGTTGAGAAGAGTGAGGTATCTTTGGTATGCATCATAGAGGCTCTCCTCCGGCTTGGCTTTGAAGGAGTCATAAGCAGTGAGAATATTCGCCTTTTTGGCCTTGATGCCTACTTCCGTCCTTTGCATCACCCTATGCAACTCGTCCTACATTCCCTTAGCCGTTGGGAGGCTGTCTATCTACGTATAGATGTCGTTGGGGATGCCTTGCATGAGTGTGTTCATGGCTATCAGATCTGCCTTAGCACGGGTGTTAGGTCCTTTTTTATCCAACACAGATCGAATATAGAAGAATCGAATCGTAAATCTAAGAAATTCGAAGCTTACGTATGAGATTTACCTTCGTTGAAGATTGAGAGAGAAAACTTGTAGAACAAGTAAGGGTTGGCGAATTTTTCTCTCTAAAATTTTCGATTCTAATTTACGATCTGAATTCCCTTGTACAACGCACTCGTTACTTCCTAAGGAGTTCACTTATATATACCACCTCGTGGTATATTTACACAAGTAGTCCTACAAAATGACTAATTACAATTTAGCCCAAGGCTACTAATTTGCATAGCAAGACTAAGACAACTATATTAATTGAATACAATTAAATAGTTCCGACAATCTCCCCCTTTGTATTCAATTTCCAATATGGCGCGGGTTGTCTTCGTCTTGCAAATGAAAGAGTCCTCGAGTCCTTGAAATCTCCTCTTTTAGAAAATCTTCAAGCTCATCTGGTCTTCTAGGCATCGGCTTTTTCTTCGAATCTTCTTTTGAAGTTCTTCTCCTAAAGTCCGCATTCCATTTCTCCTGTTGAAAGCACACAAAACTCGAAACTCCCCCTATTTGGGTCAACCTTGTGGTGAGATCGGGAAATCCGATGTGAGGGTTGGAGAGGTGAACACGGTTGGCAACTTCGATCATTGATGCAGTGGACACAGTTGGCAACTTTTGTCCTTGATGCAGTGGACACGGTTGGAAACTTCAGTCCTTGATGATGCTTGAGTCTCGTGTCGCTCTATCCTCGGTCCTTGCTTCTTCTTTCGGAAGCAGGGGCATGAGAGAGTCGATGAGAGGGCTCGGGGTTTAGCCATCTTCTCCGTTTCGCCAGATTCGTCTTCTCCGAATGGAAGTTGTCTGGTTCGGCCTCGAAGAAGCGTCTCTAGTTCCAGAAGAAGGTAGGCCGCCTCTTTCTTTCGCTAAATCTTCGAGAGCAGAGTGAGAAGTGGTAGTTGGAAGATCTTCTTGAAAAGCATCCACTTCACGCACCTGAAATCACTAAAAAGCTCCCCCGAGGATTTAGTCGTTTAAAAGTATTCAAGGAGAGTTCATGATTCTAAGGTACACTTTAAAAGCGTAAACATGAATTATAACAATTAAAATTACTCATCCTTAAATTCATATTAGTCCCCCACAATTCATGCTCATTGGAAACATATAAAGGAGTAATTCCAAAGTAATAGAGTAATATTTCATTCTCCTCCTTAATTCATGTTTTCATCCACTAAGAATCATGACTCCCCCTCAAATAGTGCGAAATGTTTTCATGCATAAGAAAAATGCAAAGTTAAAAATAATTGCAAAAATATAATAGAAAAATGCATGAAAAATATGCAGAGAAAATATGCAAAGAAAGAAAAAAATTCGAAACAATTACTATACGTTTTTTTTAAGTTTTTTTTTTATTTGGGGTCAGATACGTCACTTTGATCAGTTTCACGCAAATAATTCACATGACACATAGAATAATAATTCACCTTCAAGTCATGTCCTCAAACTAAAGTCCTAAGTTCATAGAGTGATCCATTTCGACAACTCTCACGAGGTTCGCTCTAGCGCTCAATTATTTTTATCACAGGATTTATATACTAGATATATCACTCATGTCAACACAAGCAAAATTATATCAATTAACCTGCTATCAAGGCGCTTCTAATCATTTCACCGAGCGAGAGACCGTCTATTCGGAATCAAAGGGATTTTTGAGGAATTTAGTATTTTGTCTAATTTTAGTGGATATCTTTTTCCAGTCCGAGGGCAGAGAGAATAGAAATCTGATATTTTTTCCATGTTTGTTTTCGAGATTTCTATCTTCCTCATCTCGTTGAGAAGAGTGAGGTATCTTTGGTATGCATCATAGAGGCTCTCCTCCGGCTTGGCTTTGAAGGAGTCATAAGCAGTGAGAATATTCGCCTTTTTGATGCCTACTTCCGTCTTTTGCATCACCCTATGCAACTCGTCCTACATTCCCTTAGCCGTTGGGAGGCTGTCTATCTACGTATAGATGTCGTTGGGGATGCCTTGCATGAGTGTGTTCATGGCTATCAGATCTGCCTTAGCACGGGTGTTAGGTCCTTTTTATCCAACACAGATCGAATATAGAAGAATCGAATCGTAAATCTAAGAAATTCGAAGCTTACGTATGAGATTTACCTTCGTTGAAGATTGAGAGAGAAAACTTGTAGAACAAGTAAGGGTTGGCGAATTTTTCTCTCTAAAATTTTCGATTCTAATTTACGATCTGAATTCCCTTGTACAACGCACTCGTTACTTCCTAAGGAGTTCACTTATATATACCACCTCGTGGTATATTTACACAAGTAGTCCTACAAAATGACTAATTACAATTTAGCCCAAGGCTACTAATTTGCATAGCAAGACTAAGACAACTATATTAATTGAATACAATTAAATAGTTCCGACAATCTCCCCCTTTGTATTCAATTTCCAATATGGCGCGGGTTGTCTTCGTCTTGCAAATGAAAGAGTCCTCGAGTCCTTGAAATCTCCTCTTTTAGAAAATCTTCAAGCTCATCTGGTCTTCTAGGCATCGGCTTTTTCTTCGAATCTTCTTTTGAAGTTCTTCTCCTAAAGTCCGCATTCCATTTCTCCTGTTGAAAGCACACAAAACTCGAAACTCCCCCTATTTGGGTCAACCTTGTGGTGAGATCGGGAAATCCGATGTGAGGGTTGGAGAGGTGAACACGGTTGGCAACTTCGATCATTGATGCAGTGGACACAGTTGGCAACTTTTGTCCTTGATGCAGTGGACACGGTTGGAAACTTCAGTCCTTGATGATGCTTGAGTCTCGTGTCGCTCTATCCTCGGTCCTTGCTTCTTCTTTCGGAAGCAGGGGCATGAGAGAGTCGATGAGAGGGCTCGGGGTTTAGCCATCTTCTCCGTTTCGCCAGATTCGTCTTCTCCGAATGGAAGTTGTCTGGTTCGGCCTCGAAGAAGCGTCTCTAGTTCCAGAAGAAGGTAGGCCGCCTCTTTCTTTCGCTAAATCTTCGAGAGCAGAGTGAGAAGTGGTAGTTGGAAGATCTTCTTGAAAAGCATCCACTTCACGCACCTGAAATCACTAAAAAGCTCCCCCGAGGATTTAGTCGTTTAAAAGTATTCAAGGAGAGTTCATGATTCTAAGGTACACTTTAAAAGCGTAAACATGAATTATAACAATTAAAATTACTCATCCTTAAATTCATATTAGTCCCCCACAATTCATGCTCATTGGAAACATATAAAGGAGTAATTCCAAAGTAATAGAGTAATATTTCATTCTCCTCCTTAATTCATGTTTTCATCCACTAAGAATCATGACTCCCCTCAAATAGTGCGAAATGTTTTCATGCATAAGAAAAATGCAAAGTTAAAAATAATTGCAAAAATATAATAGAAAAATGCATGAAAAATATGCAGAGAAAATATGCAAAGAAAGAAAAAAATTCGAAACAATTACTATACGTTTTTTTTAAGTTTTTTTTTTTTATTTGGGGTCAGATACGTCACTTTGATCAGTTTCACGCAAATAATTCACATGACACATAGAATAATAATTCACCTTCAAGTCATGTCCTCAAACTAAAGTCCTAAGTTCATAGAGTGATCCATTTCGACAACTCTCACGAGGTTCGCTCTAGCGCTCAATTATTTTTATCACAGGATTTATATACTAGATATATCACTCATGTCAACACAAGCAAAATTATATCAATTAACCTGCTATCAAGGCGCTTCTAATCATTTCACCGAGCGAGAGACCGTCTATTCGGAATCAAAGGGATTTTTGAGGAATTTAGTATTTTGTCTAATTTTAGTGGATATCGTTTTCCAGTCCGAGGGCAGAGAGAATAGAAATCTGATATTTTTTCCATGTTTGTTTTCGAGATTTCTATCTTCCTCATCTCGTTGAGAAGAGTGAGGTATCTTTGGTATGCATCATAGAGGCTCTCCTCCGGCTTGGCTTTGAAGGAGTCATAAGCAGTGAGAATATTCGCCTTTTTGGCCTTGATGCCTACTTCCGTCCTTTGCATCACCCTATGCAACTCGTCCTACATTCCCTTAGCCGTTGGGAGGCTGTCTATCTACGTATAGATGTCGTTGGGGATGCCTTGCATGAGTGTGTTCATGGCTATCAGATCTGCCTTAGCACGGGTGTTAGGTCCTTTTTTATCCAACACAGATCGAATATAGAAGAATCGAATCGTAAATCTAAGAAATTCGAAGCTTACGTATGAGATTTACCTTCGTTGAAGATTGAGAGAGAAAACTTGTAGAACAAGTAAGGGTTGGCGAATTTTTCTCTCTAAAATTTTCGATTCTAATTTACGATCTGAATTCCCTTGTACAACGCACTCGTTACTTCCTAAGGAGTTCACTTATATATACCACCTCGTGGTATATTTACACAAGTAGTCCTACAAAATGACTAATTACAATTTAGCCCAAGGCTACTAATTTGCATAGCAAGACCAAGACAACTATATTAATTGAATACAATTAAATAGTTCCGACAATCTCCCCCTTTGTATTCAATTTCCAATATGGCGCGGGTTGTCTTCGTCTTGCAAATGAAAGAGTCCTCGAGTCCTTGAAATCTCCTCTTTTAGAAAATCTTCAAGCTCATCTGGTCTTCTAGGCATCGGCTTTTTCTTCGAATCTTCTTTTGAAGTTCTTCTCCTAAAGTCCGCATTCCATTTCTCCTGTTGAAAGCACACAAAACTCGAAACTCCCCCTATTTGGGTCAACCTTGTGGTGAGATCGGGAAATCCGATGTGAGGGTTGGAGAGGTGAACACGGTTGGCAACTTCGATCATTGATGCAGTGGACACAGTTGGCAACTTTTGTCCTTGATGCAGTGGACACGGTTGGAAACTTCAGTCCTTGATGATGCTTGAGTCTCGTGTCGCTCTATCCTCGGTCCTTGCTTCTTCTTTCGGAAGCAGGGGCATGAGAGAGTCGATGAGAGGGCTCGGGGTTTAGCCATCTTCTCCGTTTCGCCAGATTCGTCTTCTCCGAATGGAAGTTGTCTGGTTCGGCCTCGAAGAAGCGTCTCTAGTTCCAGAAGAAGGTAGGCCGCCTCTTTCTTTCGCTAAATCTTCGAGAGCAGAGTGAGAAGTGGTAGTTGGAAGATCTTCTTGAAAAGCATCCACTTCACGCACCTGAAATCACTAAAAAGCTCCCCGAGGATTTAGTCGTTTAAAAGTATTCAAGGAGAGTTCATGATTCTAAGGTACACTTTAAAAGCGTAAACATGAATTATAACAATTAAAATTACTCATCCTTAAATTCATATTAGTCCCCCACAATTCATGCTCATTGGAAACATATAAAGGAGTAATTCCAAAGTAATAGAGTAATATTTCATTCTCCCCCTTAATTCATGTTTTCATCCACTAAGAATCATGACTCCCCCTCAAATAGTGCGAAATGTTTTCATGCATAAGAAAAATGCAAAGTTAAAAATAATTTCAAAAATATAATAGAAAAATGCATGAAAAATATGCAGAGAAAATATGCAAAGAAAGAAAAAAATTCGAAACAATTACTATACGTTTTTTTTAAGTTTTTTTTTTATTTGGGGTCAGATACGTCACTTTGATCAGTTTCACGCAAATAATTCACATGACACATAGAATAATAATTCACCTTCAAGTCATGTCCTCAAACTAAAGTCCTAAGTTCATAGAGTGATCCATTTCGACAACTCTCACGAGGTTCGCTCTAGCGCTCAATTATTTTTATCACAGGATTTATATACTAGATATATCACTCATGTCAACACAAGCAAAATTATATCAATTAACCTGCTATCAAGGCGCTTCTAATCATTTCACCGAGCGAGAGACCGTCTATTCGGAATCAAAGGGATTTTTGAGGAATTTAGTATTTTGGTTCTGACTTAGAAGGGAAGGAAAATATTTAGGAATCGTGGACTAAAGATCTTCTTCCGTTTCTTCGTTGTCCTCTTCACCGGCATTTTCTTTTCCATCCTTAAACATTTTCATATTATTCTACACTTGCTCAAGCTGAAGCTCCGCTTCTCTACGAGGCTGAGAGATTATCTAAGGCGAAGTTCTTCTTTTTGGTTCTCGGGTTGATACCGTGCTCCTCTTCTTTTAATCTCTAGAGAGGTTTGAAAGATTATCGATTTGGAGAAGTTCACAGTTATGGAATTCAAACCGAAGGCCGTGCTCCTCTTCTCGTTGTCTCGATATAAGACCGGATTATCGTTGGAGAAGTTCACTTCGTGGTGCTCCTCTTCCAGCCGTTCTGACAAGTATACGAGATTATCGAAGGAGAAGTTCACAGCAAGATACATGCCCTCTTCTTATGATTTCTACAAGATTTCAATAATTAGGAAGGCAGGTTCTTTGGACTATTTATTGTGCGTTGAGCATTCCTCTGGTGCGTTTTCCACCTCCTTTTGTCATCATTTTCTTTCATCGCCTTTTTCTCCCCCTCCTTTTTCTCGTTTATGCAACCCTCCAAAATTTATGAATTACGGTTGAAGGCTTGATCGGGATACAAATGAAGAAAAGGATATCGGAGAAGGCTCAAAAGGGATGACTAGAGGAATAATTTCAAGGATGATATTTTGATTTTGGCCAAGTGAGGAATTTTCCTACGTGCCCTAATCATTTTCCTAACAATCTAACGCAATGCGAGTATGAGGCCAAGAAATACAAGTTAAGACAAGAATTTGATGTGTGACTCGCTCAAGGATAAATTCCCGAAAAAATACTAAGGCTCAAAATCTCACATATATGATGTGGCTTTGTGTCTAGTGGAACAAACTAGTGACCTTTAGACAAAAGAATGCGACTAGACAGACAATATTAAGCAAATAACCAATCATATATCAAGGAATGATTTTTGTGAATAAATCAAAGTAGATTGAGTAATCGTCACTCCCCATTTTTTGTTGTTTTTGTCTAATTTTTTTTAAAAATAATGCATGAAAAAAAACGTTGTATGTGTTTTATATATTTTTGTTGTTATTTATTAATATATATATATATATATATATTCTTTTTTATTTTTAAAAAAATGAAGATGCATGAGAATAAAAAGAAAGAAAAGAATGCATGAAGAGTTTTTTTTTATTTTGTTGCTATATGAGTAAAATGCATGATAAATGTTTTGAAAAACAATTTGGCACTTAACATTTCAGCTCAGATGCATAATGTACCAAATTGTAATCCCTAAGAAAATTAATAGTGACTCATCCTGAAAATTTAGCACTTTTAGAAAAAAATGAGTAAGGAATTTTGTCACCGAGTTTGTCGCTTAGGTAGGGATTTCTTGTAGTTGCTCTGCCGCTCGCCCTTGATCATGTATGTGGAGCAACTATCATCGGAGTACCATACATGAGGGAAATCTGCAAAACTATTGGGACTTTGGTACCCACTGTAGTATGGGTCCTGCCTTATTAGCAGAAAATGAGTTATTCGTAAATCGTGTAAAATTAGAGTGTGATCCTATGTCGGTCGATGAATTAGCCTTAGGAATCCATTTTAGACTAGGACTCTGTGACTTGATATCCGACGTAGGAATCCATTTTTGCATAACTTTACACGGATATGAAAATTCAGCTTTTGAGAATGTGCTCCTAGAATGTGTATTTTTAAAGATCTTCTCATTGCCTAGTCGTAATAAATGTTTTTCGGATTTGACTTTGACTGGATATTTCATGTAAGAATATGAGCAAATAGAACGATAAGCATGTAAACCAGATGTATCATATTTCCTAGATGGAGAATGCACATTTTTCACATAATGATTATACGAATTTCGAAACTTATTCTCAAGTCTAGGCTTTCCAAGTGAAAAATTAGTAGAATCATTTAAAACACATGATGAAGTTTGTGCGCTAGAACTTGAATTATTTTCGTGAAAAATTTTCTTTTTTAGAGCGGGAGAGGAAGACTTTTGATCTTTATTAATCAGTCGTGGAGCTTTTCTGTTCTCTCGTTTCCGCGGGACTTGTTCCTTGAGTATAGAAAGTACGGGACTTTTACTTTGAATTTCAGCTTTGGTCAAGATTGACGTAGAATTAGTAGAAGCCGTTTCGGTGATAGGAACGAGATCATCCGTTTGCGTTCCTTGATCATGTTTTGAAGACGAGGAAGCTTTGAGACTAGATATCTCCGTTAGAAGTGTATTCTTTTCTACTTCAAAATTCTTTCTTTCCGTTTCTAGTGTAGAATTTAAATCCTCTATTTTCTTAAGAATAGAAGGTATATCGACGGAAGAAGAATTTTCAGAATGATGAGATTGTGCTTCCTTGGTCTTAGAAACCGCAAGAAGATTTTCTAATTGATTAATCTTATAATAGAGCTTCCCACGTTCTTCTCTTAAGAGAGCATAGTTATTTGAGCAGTGCTCTTCTCGGCTTGACAGGTGTCTAGACTCTTTCTTAATTCACTATTCTTAGAATTAGATTGATCTATTTCGGCTTCTAGACTAGTGACCATTTTGCTTATACCTTCTAGTCTACATTTAAGAATACTTTTCTCGTCTAGATTTCTAAGTAGACATTTATGGTTGTTGTCTAGCCTGTCCTCTAATTATTTTACTATCGACCTATGCTTCTCAAAGGGAATATACTTAGTCTCGCTAATATTGGTGCTCTTAGATAATTCTTCAATTTTCGCACTAGAGCTCCTAAGCTTATATTCGAGACTAGCTATTTCCTCCTTAGACTTGGTTAATTTGTCCTCTAACTCTCTTGTACTTTTCCGCTCATTTTTTATGTTAGTATACCTAGTTTGTAAGGATTCTAACATGTTAAACAATGTAGAGTTAGGAATAACTACCTCCAGAGAAGACGTGTCTGCCTCTTCATCGCTCGTTCGCTTCGATAAGCTCACTTCAGAGGTATCCTCAACTCGAGCCATGAGAGCTAGATGGTTTGATTTATCTTCATGATAGGCCATCAAGTCGTAGCTCTCCTTTGGGTTAAGGCTAGAATTCTTTTCTTTGTTCTCCGAATTGGATGAGGACTTAGTCTTTGACACCTGTTTTGTTAGCATTTTTGTAATTAACTTTAATTGTTGTTCGAAGTCTTTTAAATCTTGATCCATTTTAATTTTCTTTTAATTTGGTTGGATATTTTGATCGTTGACGAGTTTTGTGATTTGGATTTTTTTTAATACTGATTAAAATATTTGGCTTTTAAAATTTCACTTTCGAAAAGATTTTGGTTTATAGAGTTTGATTTAAAAATTTAATAGTATATACCAAAAGCTTTTTCAATAATGTGCCAATAGGAGGTTACGGTTTTTCGATCGAAGAATTTTTTTATTGAAATTTTTTTTTTTCGAGTGAGTATGTGGAGCACTGTTTTCGATTGTTAAGTTTTTCGACGAGGTACTGTTTTTAGAAAACAGTTTTGAATTTCAAACAGTTACGTATAGTTTTACGATCGTAAAAGTTTTGCGATTTGATGAAACGTCGTCGTTTTGAGACTTTTAATATCTAAACCTTTAAAATCAAATTTTTCGATCGCAAAAGGTTTGCGGGCGAAAAACAAGTTTTGCGACGACTACCTGTACAAACAACTAAACAAAACTTTTCGAACGTAAAATCACATTAATGAGTGAGAAATCAATAAAATTGAAAGTTCTGGGGTTAAATTGAAAAATTAGGACTAGATCAGAACTTTCCAGGACTAAATCGAAAACTATTAGGGACCAAAATATAATTGCAGGGACTAAAATAATATGTTTGGGTTCAAAATGTAAATAGTCCTTCAAATCACGTGTATGTATATGTGTATCTATAAGCTATGCGAAGAAGATGAAGCTTCAAGTTTTTCGATCGAAAAAATTTCAGACGATTTTTCGATCGAAAACCTTTCTCGAATGGATTTTTGCGATTGTAAACGAGATTCTCGATCGTGAAAGTTTCCAATCGAAAACCTTTATCGCGTTGACCTAATTCTCGATGTTAGAACAGAATTTTTTTTTCACGATGAATGACGAACAGAGGCGTGAAAGCCGCAAGCAAAAAGAAAACGATGAAATGAAGATCCAAACACAAAATTGTTCGAATTTAGCCTGGGTTATGGATCGACAAGTATAGAATTTCAGTTTTTAACACTCAATCGAACCAGAAACTACCAACATATGTCGAATTTCTGAAGAAATTGAAGAACAATGCAATCAACGAAATTCACTCGATCTTCAAAAATTCGCAAAAAAGTTGGTTCTATCGATCGGAAATAAGCTCCTATCAGTGAGAAACACACAATCGATCAGCAAAAACAGCAAAACAAATCGAATTTTGGAAAAATCAGCTCGAAATTTTGAATAACAGTTTGACGAACATATTGACTTAAATCTTCAAAATTCACTCAAAATCATGTTTCGATCCATCAAAAGTCATCTCAGACATGTTAAACGACTCCATCGAAGCCTAAAAACAGCAGATTATATCAGATTTTTGAAGAATCAGTCCAATTGCATCGAAGAACCGTGTACGATAATGAAAAAAATATCAGTTTCGAAAAATCAAAATCAGTCCAAATTTAATCCAAATCCTAACACGTTTGGCTCTGATACCAATTGTTAGGTCCTTTTTTATCCAACACAGATCTAATATAGAAGAATCGACTCGTAAATGTAAGAAATTCGAAGCTTACGTATGAGATTTACCTTCGTTGAAGATTGGGAAAGAAAACTTGTAGAACAAGTAAGGGTTGGCGAATTTTTCTCAATAAAATTTTCGATTCTAATTTTCGATCTGAATTCCTTGTACAACGCACTCCTTACTTCCTAAGGAGTTCACTTATATATACCATCTCGTGGTATATTTACACAAGTAGTCCTACAAAATGACTAATTACAATTTAGCCCAAGACTACTAATTTGCATAGCAAGACTAAGACAACTATATTAATTGAATACAATTAAATAGTTCCAACAACGGGCCCTTTCATGGTGTATTCCCTAGGTTCCTTTAGTCGCCTAGTAGCGGGAATTTGAGGAGTAAGCGTGTCATCACCGGCTACGTTGACCCAGAAATTTGTAGGTCCCTCTTCAAGTGACTGCAATAAATTTTCGGCTTGATCTTTCAGAGCTATGAAGTTTAAAAGCGGCTTCTCCAGACCGTATATTCACCGCGTTGCAAGATCGGCGGACGATTGTCGTTTCCTAGCGAGTAAGCATCCATCTCTTCTTTCCCTCTTTTTTTGTTGTTGACGAAGGATCTTCGTTTGTTGTTTTGATGGATTTGAATGATGTTATGTGCTTCACAAGTAGCAAATTTTCAAGCGAAAGTGTGTCAGCGAGAAAATTTACAAGCGAGAAAAACTTGTCCCAAAAACTTTTGATCGATAAAAATCTTTCAATCGTGAATTTATTTCGATCGCAAGAAACAGTACTTAAAGTAGGTTTCTTGCTTAGTCAGAATATATCGGTTGACTACAAAAGTTTTTCGATCGTAAGTAATTTTCGCTTGGTCAAACTGTATTAGTTTTGACCGAAAAAAATTTCGACGGTAGTTTTGCGAGCGCAAAGGTCAAAATAGGTCTTCGTCGAAAAAGTTTTTCGCTAAGTATTCGCTCGAAAAATTTTCTACTAAAATCGTTCTTAGTAAGGACGGTTTTAGCGCTGACTTAGTGCTCTGATCGATAAAAATTCTCGCGCGTGCGATCGAGAAATTTCTGCGATCGAAAAGTTTAGCGAGAAAAATTAAGTCCCGCGAATAAAATCAGAACCCTAATTAACTCTGATTCAACCAAAAACGAAGAATTAGACTATGAAATCGCAGGTTTATGCTCGTAATCAGATGTTTGATTCGCACGAACAGACAATTAAACACATTATGAAGCAAAATATGTCAATTTTAATCAAAATCAAACTGTGTTCAAGTTTGTTCTTCACACGAACAGTAACGATTCAAATCTGATCTATTCTGCTAAATTGATATTTAAACTGCTACGAATCTAATCGCCATCGATTTCTATTGCTAGAACAAACACAGAAACATCAAAATCAAATCAGATACGCACTGAATTAGGTAATTCATATCGAAAAATTATTTCGCGCCAAAACTGCTCTTTGCGTGAACAGTTCCAAAATGTAAAATTCGATCCAAATTCTAACAATTTCGATTCAAAACAGAACGAATCTGCCATGATACCAATTGATAGGTCCCCGTTTGTCAACTAAATCAATCCTAGGTATGAATTTTAAGGAAATCGATTAGAATTATTGAATTTGAAATTCGATCGAAAACCTTCAATGAAGAACACGAGAGAGAATTCCTTTTAGTGAGAGGATGATTTCTGAGTTTCTCTCTCTAGAATTGAATTCGACAGCCTTTCGGATTGATTCTCTAATTTTCTGTATTAAGCTCAATGTTTGTACAACTATTTATACCAAACAAACTTGATATAAATATCAAACTAGTCCTAAACTATGGACTAATACAATAAACACCCCTAATTACGAAGATAGCTAATGAATCAAAGCACAACTAAAGTGTATTCTACAAGATCAGACTATGACTGAGCATGATATGTTGAATTAACGGTTGAGTGACGATAGTCGCTGTAGAGGTGTAATACCCGTAAAATTAATACGGGATTATTTTTTTGTAATGTTTGAAATTAATGAAGACGATTTTCGAACAAAACCGAATTTTCGGGAGCAAGCCGAAAATATTAGTTGGGCCGAAATTGTTTAGGAAGTCCAAGTAATAAAATAGATCAAGTGATACTCAAGCCCAAATAAATTGAAAAGCCCAATTTGAGGTAATTCATGTATGAAACAAAATGGCCCAATTGAATTAAATAAGGAGATAAGGACAAGTTTCCTCAATTTGAGGAAAACTCACGTGAAGGCCATACTTCCAATTTGATATTTATCATAAAACTAATCATTATGGTCAAGTGGAAAACGTGAGATTGGAAGCCAAAAAGAAAAAGAAACCCCATTTGCAAACCTTCAACTCCAACGTGAACATCAAAGGAAGAAGAAAAAGGAAGAAAACTTCATTTGTGAGCCATCAAACCAACGTGAAAGGAGGTAAGAAAATCTAATTAGAATTTATAAATCCTCAACAAGTTCTTAAGGTTTTATATGGTTAATGATTAGAAAGTTGAGCAATAGAAGTGACGGACGAAGCAAGGGACGTAAGAATCGACTAGCTCAATTCGATTTCAGCCTTGGGAGCAACTTAAATTTGGCTTGGAGGATAGGTAGGTGGTTTATACCCCCACAAACCCTCTTTAAAGCGTATTACATTCCGTAAAATTATTAGAATTCGATTGGAAGGCCAATCGAATTTTATGTTTTTAAGTTTTACAATTTTTGATAATTTTCGTGGTATGCTATGAATGTGTTTTGACGTGATTTCGAACTCAAAATATGAGTTCTTGGTTGATGATTTAAATTATGTGTTAAGCGACGAAGAACTTGTTAAATTTCTGGAAATTTTAGGGTTCGTACATGATTCGCAAAGTGTGTAGTAGAAATAATGAAAATTCAGTGTTTTGCGGGTCGAATTCGCGAACTAGGAGGTTTGCGAATTGAGTGATGATTTGTTTCACGGATCTAGTTTTATTTTGCGAATCGTGAGAGAGAGGAAATACGTTGCGGGCCGTTCTTCGTTTTGCGAATCGTGAGAGGAGTTTAAAAATAAAAAGCTAATTGGCCGAATTGATTTACGGGTCGCGAAGTGTTGTCGCGGGCCCAAATACTTTGCGATGTGTGAGTGAAATGGTTTTCGCGGGTCAAAAATAGGATTCGCGGGTTGAAGCTGTTTTGCGAATTGTGAGATAAGTCGCGGGCCGACTTTGAGTTTTCGCGGGCCGACTTAATTTTGCGGGGTGATTCTTGTGAGTGACGTCGGGCTTCGCGCGGGCTTAAAGTTGGATTTCGCGGGCCTGATCGAACGAATTGCGAATTCGGCGAAGTAATTCGCGAATTTGAACTTTGACTCGAAGTTTTGCGGGTTGACTAAATTTTAAAACGGCGATTCGCGAAGCGCGAGTGATTTCGCGAAGTCGGGTGTTGACCCGATAGTTTCGCGGGTTGACCAGCTTTTAAATGTGGGTTTCGGGCTATTATTGACTTGGGCTTTGACCAGCGATTAAATTTTGGGCTTTTGCCCTATTTTGGCCCCAAATAGTTTAAATAAGATTATTTTAAGCCCAAGTTAATTAAAATAAAATATTTTCGTATTATAATATATAAATAGAGTCAACCCATATTTTTAAAGTATAAATAATATTTTGGGATTTTAAAACCTTCGGCCTAGTATCGGGTGTTAATAAAGTATAATATTTTACGTATTTAACTATTTACGATTTTATGAAATGTGATGTGTTCATGTGATTGATTTTTATGTGCATATCACGACATACACGGGTGAGAGTGATGATGTACCGTATTTATACGGTGACGCCTTACGGTGTCGGATGAGTGGGGTAGAGTTACCGATGTTGGTAGTCAGGTTTAGACTCGATAGGGCACCTGGTGGGAGAGGGGGTTTGCGACACCCATCTACTCGGGATTGAGCCACCCGAGGTGCACACCACCGATATTATTTGGCTCAGGGACGGCAGACAGATGTGAGATTCCTGTCTACCCGAGTTAGTGGTAGACTACTCGGGGAGTTACACCAAGGTGTAACACCGTCGGGTTGAGATTGTGTGCGGAAGGAGCGACCCGGTACGGCCGGCGTGGGCTACTGTGACAACCCGCCATCTACTACTATTTTCATACACTATCTTATGTGACTAAATAAAATATAAAATATTTTACATAGGAAATATCGATAGAATTTTTCGATTTTACAAACACACCACACCCAACTATTTTACAATACAAACATTGTTCAGATTTTACATACAATACAAACGTATTTTACAAAAAAACACCATAATTAAACATAACGCCCGCCACACAGGTCGCATCCATGTACACACCACCCTCAAAAGTCACCGGAAGTTCCAAAAGGACCAGCCTCGTCATCTAAACGTTTACGTACCGGATTCGCTATGTCTACAACACATAAAACATGGGATGAGCTATAAAGCTCAGTAAGTGGAAATATGCATGTATGCACGTGTCCAAAATAGCAAAGGCATCCGCGCCAGTGCTTTCTAATACTATCCTCAAATCATACTCATTCATTTCTCATTTTCATCAGGGCCCATAGCTACTTACTAACCGCACCATCATATCATGAGCTCAAATCCTCTTCGGATAAAATACGATAGTGGCCCACACTGGCTAAGATAAAATTAGGATTTATCTCCAATCTTACCATTCACCAGGTCGCCCCTCTATCAAATTACTTTCCTGGCACTATAGTTCATTCTATGTGCCTTCCCATTACCTAAATAATTTAGGTAAATATATTCGACGGTCTTACCCCCGTCATGGTGCCTTTGTAGTAATAGCTACATTCTCATCTATCTACATTTCATGTAACTCGCTTTCCACTCGAGTAATACAATGCACGCTCATTCCTCAAAATGCTTCATATACTTCGTGCGTGCATATGATCATGATGCATAGATAAAGCAACAATAATTATTCCAAACAATTGCATATAGCAGATAATTCACATACCACGTATTCATCAAAGCAATTAGTCACGTAACAATACACATATCAAACAATTTATGTGTTGTAGGTGAAATTCCCACTTACCTGATATCCTTAGCTTATTGCACAGTTAAGTCGCTAACCTTCGAATCCTAATTATAAAAACATATAAAATTATAATTCCAAATTTGAATTAAATTAAAAGTACCACTTTGAGATTTATAAAAATCTTAAATTACATATTAATCTAAATCTCGAAATAATAATTATAAAGTTTCAAGATTTGATTAAAAAAACAAAGTCTCAAAATAAAATTTGGTATAGATCTCGATATTATTCATAAATCTCGATATCATTACTAAAATAAATGTCGATATATATGTTCAAATAAATCTCGAGACATCACATAATCACCCGACATTTTCACTTCAAAATACTACTCGACATCTTTAACTACACATAATACATATCGACATCTTATACAAATAACACATCTCGACATTTACAAATTCTAAAGCCACATATCGACATTTAAACATCTACCCGATATTCTCATTCGACTTTATCAACTTCACATGACCCATGTCGACATTTTTATATATATATTTATCGAGATTATAACTTCTCAAAGCATGTCGACATTTACTCAAGATCCCGCACAAAAATCTCGAAATTACTGTTCTCTCGACATTTTATTCAACAAACTCACATCACAAACTAACCTCGACATCTTCTTCGACATTTTTTTTTTAAAATATCGAACCACTACGTATAAGCATTTCGATATCTTTACTAAACACTAACATTTCGACATTTATTCAAAATTCACACTACTCCAACACTCGACATTTTACTCGATATTTCCTTCGACATTTAAACAACTCAAATCTTTCGAAAATCATAAACACTATTTACTTCTAAACCCATATAAACTTTCGATCAAAACTCATTTTCTCAAGAACACTTTAAACCTTACGAAAACCTTAAAACTCGAAATCCATATTAAACACGATTTTATACAACTTCCCAATTAACAAAACTTAAAACGTATTCATGGTTAAAACATAAATATTAAGTAAGAAATTTATACCTTCTCCAAGCTCAATTTCGAATTTAACTTGTTCCAACTTTTCTTTCTCTCCCAACTCTAAGTTCACGTAAATCACAAAATGAAGCTTCCCTTTTCTCTACTTCGTCACTTAAGATTAATTATAGGTAAATGACAAAGAACTTTTAACCTAATCTTATCTTTAATCACGCAAAAAGTTATATTATATTTCTAAAGTTTTCAACATTTTCATTCGACATTCTATATCGTTATTTATATATCTCATCTCGACATTTTATGTCGACATTTTATAAATCTCGAAACAATCTTACAAATCTCGACATCAATTTCATTTAATCATTTCGACATCTATATATATATGTAAAATGTCGATACAAAATTTCCAAGCATTATTTTAACATGAATAAACTCATGTCGACATTCTCTTCACACTAACATTCAATTCGACATTTCTTAATAACTCATCTCGAGTTTTCCATGTCGACATTTTTATAAATATCGACATCACCTCATATCAACATCTCGATATCTTTCCTTTCACCATTCACAAAACTAAATCAATATATCGACATTCTAAATAATTTTTCATGAAACTCCTAATTTCTAAATTATCTTATTTCGAAATTATCTTACCCACACAACCTAATTTCAAAATTCCTCAAACTCAATACCTAATTTCCAATTAATTTTAAATATCATATAGTCACGAAATTAATAAATACCAAATATGAAATCATATTATCACATAATATGCATGCAAATTTATTGGCCAACTTACTCACGGGACTCGGGTATTACATTCTCCCCCCCTTAGAGAGGATTTCGCCCCCGAAATCAGATTGGTTGAAACAATTCTGGGTACCGACTTCTCATATCATCTTCACGTTCCCATGTAGCTTCTTCAGTTGACTGATTCTGCCATAACACTTTTACCAACGGAATCTCTTTATTTCGAAGTCTCTTCACTTCATACATTAGAATTTCCACTGGTTTCTCTTCATAACTCAAATCTGGCTTGAGCTGTTGGTATAGAAATTCATTTCTTAAAACATGATTTGGGTCAGCGACATATTTTCGTAAGGTTGACACATGGAAAACGTCATGAACTTGTGCCAATGAAGCTGGTAATTCCAGTTGGTAAGCTACTTCACCGACTCTTTTAATTATTCTAAAAGGTCCAATATATCTTGGGCTCAACTTACCCTTTCGCCCAAACCGTTTCACACCTTTCATCGGAGATACTTTCAAAAACACCCAGTCATCAGCTTCAAACTCTAACGGTCTACGTCTTTTATCGGCATAACTCTTTTGTCGACTTTGAGCCGTTCGCATTCTTTCTCGTATCTTTGTTATTGCCTCTGTCATCTCCTGAACCATGTCAGGTCCTAACATCGCACGTTCACCAACTTCATCCCAATGTATGGGAGATCGACATTTACGCCCATATAAAGCTTCATAGGGTGCCATCCCAATAGTTGAATGATAACTATTGTTATAAGAAAACTCGATCAATGGCAAATATTTACTCCAGTTTCCTTTAAAATCCAAAACACATGCTCGCAACATGTCTTCCAAAGTTTGGATAGTTCGTTCTGACTGTCCGTCAGTCTGAGGATGATAAGCCGTACTGAAAGACAACTTAGTCCCCATTGCTTTCTGCAGACTCTTCCAAAAGTTTGATAAGAATCGCGAATCTCGATCCGAAATAATTGATAATGGAATCCCGTGGAGTCGAACAATTTCTTGTATATATAACTCTGCGTATCGCTCCAGAGAAAATATCGAACTTATGGGCAGAAAATGAGCAGACTTAGTCAATCGGTCGACTATAACCCAAATAGCATCATAACCTTTTACAGTCTTTGGTAGGCCAACCACGAAATCCATTGTAATATGATCCCACTTCCACTCAGGTATGGGCAAAGGCTGTAATGTCCCTGCTGGTCTTTGATGTTCCGCCTTTATTTGTTGACATGTTAGACATTGACTTACAAATGCCGCAATATCTCTTTTCATTCCCGGCCACCAATAATTTATTCGAAGGTCTCGATACATTTTTGTAGCTCCTGGATGTACCGAGTATGCCGTCGTGTGTGCTTCCGTCATTACTATTCTTCGAATTTCCGCATCGTCAGGTACATATAACCGATCCTTATAATATAGACTTCCGTCTTCTTGTATTTTGAAATCAGTTGAAGTTCGCTCCGTCTGTGCGTCTTTGATTTTCAGATATAACTCATCATTTTCTTGCACCCGTTTGATTTGTTCCAGTATTGTAGGTTGCAAAGTCAAAGCTGCTAACTTTGCTTCGACTTCTCCCAATTGCACTACCTCCACTTCCAACAATTGTAACTCCACGCTTACAGCTTTTCGACTTAATGCATCAGCCACCACATTTGCTTTGCCTGGATGATAACTAATTACACAATCATAATCTTTAACAAGTTCTAACCACCGTCTTTGCCTCATATTTAATTCCTTCTGAGTGAAGAAATACTTCAGACTCTTGTGGTCCGTGAAAATTTCGCATCGTTCCCCATATAAATAATGTCTCCAAATTTTTAAAGCAAAAACCACAGCAGCGAGCTCCAAGTCATGAGTCGGATAATTCTTTTCATACTCCTTCAATTGTCGAGAGGCATATGCAATTACTTTTCCATGTTGCATTAGTACACATCCTAGACCATTCCTTGATGCATCGCTATAGACTGAAAATCCTCCAGTCCCTGTTGGTATTGTAAGAACTGGAGCTGAAGTGAGTCTCTTCTTTAATTCTTGAAAACTTTGCTCGCACTCCTCACTCCAATGGAATGAAATATTCTTCCTTGTTAGCTTCGTCAGTGTTGACGCAATCTTTGAGAAATCCTTAATAAACTTTCTGTAGTATCCAGCTAAGCCAAGAAAACTCCGTACTTCCGTGACATTGGTTGGTTGGGGCCAGTTGTTGATAGCTTCAATTTTGCTAGGATCCACAGAAATTCCTTCTCCAGAAACAATGTGCCCTAGAAATGCGACTTGACTCAACCAGAACTCGCATTTTTTGAACTTGGCATATAATTTATTTTCTCGTAATATTTCAAGAACAGTCTTCAAATGTTGCTCGTGTTCTTCCTTCGTTTTCGAGTAAATTAGAATGTCATCAATGAACACAATGACAAACTTGTCCAAGAACTGTTTGAACACTCGATTCATTAGATCCATAAACGCCGCTGGCGCATTAGTTACCCCAAAAGGCATAACTAAAAATTCGTAGTGTCCATATCGGGTACTAAATGCCGTCTTTGAAATATCTTCTTCTCGAACCTTCAATTGATGATATCCCGATCGTAAATCTATTTTTGAAAACACTGTTGCGCCTTGTAGTTGATCAAATAAATCATCAATTCTGGGTAGTGGATATTTATTCTTGATTGTGATCTTGTTCAGCTCCCTATAGTCGATACATAGTCGCATCGACCCATCCTTCTTTCGCACGAACAGAACTGGCGCTCCCCAAGGAGAAAAACTGGGTTGAATGAATCCTTTCTGTAATAAATCGTCCAACTGATCCTTTAACTCCTTCAATTCAGTCGGCGCTAATCGATAGGGAGTCTTAGAGATTGGAACAGACCCTGGTACTAAGTCGATTGTAAATTCAATTTCTCGATCCGGAGGTAATCCTGGTAAATCTTCAGGAAAGACATCCGGAAAATCTTGCACCACTGGTACATCTTCTAATTTCAGAGATGAACGTTCCTCTGATTTCACTGCAAAGACTAGATAAACTTCGCATCCCGTCTTAATTAAACGTTGTGCTTTTATCGCTGAAATTCTAGAAACATTCCTTTCTTTGTTTGTTCCCACAAAAATGAAAGGCTCCTTCTCTTCAATATTAAAGGTAACTGTCTTGCGATTACAGTCAATGACAGCTCCGTATTTCGAGAGCCAGTCCATTCCAAGAATCACCTCATAATCGTTCATTGGAATGACTATTAAATCAACGGACAGTTCTCTTCCGTTAATTAACACCGGAGAATTCCGTAAAACCAGATTGGTTCGCATCGCAACTCCGCGTGGAACAGTCACATTATATTCACAATCAGATAGGGTAGGTGTAATCCCGAGTCTCGTCACATATTTAGTGGATGCAAATGAATGCGTGGCTCCTGAATCTACTAAAATGCATGTCGGAAGTTTGTGAATAAGTAGAATACCTGCCACCACGGACGGATTAGCTTTTGCTTCCTCTGTAGTCAAAGTATACACGCGTGCTGGCACAGTTGGTGGTTTCGCTGGAACCATAGCTTGATTTCCTGGTGTCTTCTCTGTACATGATCTTGCGTAATGCCCCGTCTTCCCGCATTTGTAACAGATAGCATTCTGCGAAAAACAGATACCCGAATGATGTCGTCCACATCTTGGGCAAGCTGGCATTGGAGCTGGGGGTCTCCACTGATTAAGGTTTTGTTGCTGAGGTGGTCCAAGCCTATTCTGAAAATTTGGCTTCCCTCCTTTTTGAAAGAACTGCCTTTTCTGATTACCCCCCTTCCAGTTTGCTCCTTGCACAAACTTTCGCTTTGCCTCATGAGCACGAATAATTCGTGTCTCGGCCTGTTCTGTCACCATCGCTCGTTCCGCCACTTGAGCATATGAGATTCCTTGTAGTCCAGCCATGTTAACATCACGGTACAGTTCTGGCTTTAGACCCTCAAGAAATCGTTCAATCTTTAGGGCATCAGTGCTAACCATATGAGTCGCGAACCTTGACAGTTGTTCAAATTTTCTGATGTACTCCGCCACAGTCATTGCCCCTTGTTTGAGATTGATAAACTCATTCATGCGTTGGGCTCGCACAGGTGCAGCGAAGTATTTGTTTCGAAATAACTCTTTGAAACGTTCCCAATTCATTACAGCAGGATCTTCAATGACTTGTATGGTATCCCACCAGTGACCCGCACTTCCTCGCAGTAAAAATGCAGCACTCAGAACCTTCTCATTCTCAGGAATCCTGCTGTATTGGAACATACTCTCTAAAGTTCTAATCCAATCTTCAGCAGATGTTGGGTCAACGGCATCTTCAAAGATAGGAGGGTTCAATTTACGAAATCTTTCACCAACTGTTTCAACCCTATCGGTCTGAGAAATTCCGTTATTTCTTATCCCCTCAGAGTTTTGTTGCTGAATCAATTCTCGAATCTGCTGAGACTGCTGACGTACTAATTCAGTAAGCTGAAGGATAGCCGAATCACGATTGTCAGTCGGATTTACATTTTCGCCTTCATGATTGTTTCCTCCACTGCCTTCACCTCTGGTTCTAACCATGTTGTCTCTTGTACCCTAACAGTCCCTTAGGCCAATAAATTATGCAATGCAAGAAATTCATAATATCACATAACTTACAATCAAGGCTGTCTTCCGCGCTTTTGAGTGTGTGTACATGGACAGTCTACAGAAACTGCAACCGAAGCTCTGATACCAACCTGTGACGACCCGCCATCTACTACTATTTTCATACACTATCTTATGTGACTAAATAAAATATAAAATATTTTACATAGGAAATATCGATAGAATTTTTCGATTTTACAAACACACCACACCCAACTATTTTACAATACAAACATTGTTCAGATTTTACATACAATACAAACGTATTTTACAAAAAAACACCATAATTAAACATAACGCCCGCCACACAGGTCGCATCCATGTACACACCACCCTCAAAAGTCACCGGAAGTTCCAGAAGGACCAGCCTCGTCATCTAAACGTTTACGTACCGGATTCGCTATGTCTACAACACATAAAACATGGGATGAGCTATAAAGCTCAGTAAGTGGAAATATGCATGTATGCACGTGTCCAAAATAGCAAAGGCATCCGCGCCAGTGCTTTCTAATACTATCCTCAAATCATACTCATTCATTTCTCATTTTCATCAGGGCCCATAGCTACTTACTAACCGCACCATCATATCATGAGCTCAAATCCTCTTCGGATAAAATACGATAGTGGCCCACACTGGCTAAGATAAAATTAGGATTTATCTCCAATCTTACCATTCACCAGGTCGCCCCTCTATCAAATTACTTTCTTGGCACTATAGTTCATTCTATGTGCCTTCCCATTACCTAAATAATTTAGGTAAATATATTCGACGGTCTTACCCCCGTCATGGTGCCTTTGTAGTAATAGCTACATTCTCATCTATCTACATTTCATGTAACTCGCTTTCCACTCGAGTAATACAATGCACGCTCATTCCTCAAAATGCTTCATATACTTCGTGCGTGCATATGATCATGATGCATAGATAAAGCAACAATAATTATTCCAAACAATTGCATATAGCAGATAATTCACATACCACGTATTCATCAAAGCAATTAGTCACGTAACAATACACATATCAAACAATTTATGTGTTGTAGGTGAAATTCCCACTTACCTGATATCCTTAGCTTATTGCACAGTTAAGTCGCTAACCTTCGAATCCTAATTATAAAAAACATATAAAATTATAATTCCAAATTTGAATTAAATTAAAAGTACCACTTTGAGATTTATAAAAATCTTAAATTACATATTAATCTAAATCTCGAAATAATAATTATAAAGTTTCAAGATTTGATTAAAAAAACAAAGTCTCAAAATAAAATTTGGTATAGATCTCGATATTATTCATAAATCTCGATATCATTACTAAAATAAATGTCGATATATATGTTCAAATAAATCTCGAGACATCACATAATCACCCGACATTTTCACTTCAAAATACTACTCGACATCTTTAACTACACATAATACATATCGACATCTTATACAAATAACACATCTCGACATTTACAAATTCTAAAGCCACATATCGACATTTAAACATCTACCCGATATTCTCATTCGACTTTATCAACTTCACATGACCCATGTCGACATTTTTATATATATATTTATCGAGATTATAACTTCTCAAAGCATGTCGACATTTACTCAAGATCCCGCACAAAAATCTCGAAATTACTGTTCTCTCGACATTTTATTCAACAAACTCACATCACAAACTAACCTCGACATCTTCTTCGACATTTTTTTTTAAAATATCGAACCACTACGTATAAGCATTTCGATATCTTTACTAAACACTAACATTTCGACATTTATTCAAAATTCACACTACTCCAACACTCGACATTTTACTCGATATTTCCTTCGACATTTAAACAACTCAAATCTTTCGAAAATCATAAACACTATTTACTTCTAAACCCATATAAACTTTCGATCAAAACTCATTTTCTCAAGAACACTTTAAACCTTACGAAAACCTTAAAACTCGAAATCCATATTAAACACGATTTTATACAACTTCCCAATTAACAAAACTTAAAACGTATTCATGGTTAAAACATAAATATTAAGTAAGAAATTTATACCTTCTCCAAGCTCAATTTCGAATTTAACTTGTTCCAACTTTTCTTTCTCTCCCAACTCTAAGTTCACGTAAATCACAAAATGAAGCTTCCCTTTTCTCTACTTCGTCACTTAAGATTAATTATAGGTAAATGACAAAGAACTTTTAACCTAATCTTATCTTTAATCACGCAAAAAGTTATATTATATTTCTAAAGTTTTCAACATTTTCATTCGACATTCTATATCGTTATTTATATATCTCATCTCGACATTTTATGTCGACATTTTATAAATCTCGAAACAATCTTACAAATCTCGACATCAATTTCATTTAATCATTTCGACATCTATATATATATGTAAAATGTCGATACAAAATTTCCAAGCATTATTTTAACATGAATAAACTCATGTCGACATTCTCTTCACACTAACATTCAATTCGACATTTCTTAATAACTCATCTCGAGTTTTCCATGTCGACATTTTTATAAATATCGACATCACCTCATATCAACATCTCGATATCTTTCCTTTCACCATTCACAAAACTAAATCAATATATCGACATTCTAAATAATTTTTCATGAAACTCCTAATTTCTAAATTATCTTATTTCGAAATTATCTTACCCACACAACCTAATTTCAAAATTCCTCAAACTCAATACCTAATTTCCAATTAATTTTAAATATCATATAGTCACGAAATTAATAAATACCAAATATGAAATCATATTATCACATAATATGCATGCAAATTTATTGGCCAACTTACTCACGGGACTCGGGTATTACAGCTACCGCATGATTATGGCGTACCTTGCCATGCGCGCGTGGGTGCCGAGTCTAGCCTAGGGCCCTGATATGTGACGAGACGTGAGATAGGTCGAGCGTGCATATTTCATGTGTGAGGACATGGGATTGGGTTGAGTGCACGCACGCATATGCATTGCATGTTTTTACTACCACCTACTGGGCGTTTTTGCTCAGGGTTTTACTTTATAGGTGAGACTGCGCCCGACACCGATGGGTGTCAGGTTTAGCTGTAGGCGGGCTGGCGGCGGTGACTCCACGGGCTTTTGAGGGCGAAGCGGTACATGGGACGCGACCTGTGGGGAGGCTTAGTTTAGTTTAGTCGGGATAGATTTTGGGGCTTCGGCCCGGTGTGTAGATATGACGCTTTTTGTAAAACCCGACTTTTGATATGTATAATGTAAATTATTTTATTAAAAGTTTTAATAAATCGGGTCCTCCGCGACTTCTGTTGCGGAAATCCGCCAACTAATTTAATTAGGAAGTAGGGTCGCCACAAGAGGGTCCCACATAACCCAAACTGTTGAAGTCGTTTCTGATGACTCTGATGAAAATAATGGAAATATAATAACAAGTCATCCGCATGTGGCTGGTTAGGAGACGAGCATACCAGAGGTTGCTACAGGTTTTGCTGATAGAACCAAAATTTCGAATAAAAGGAAAGTTGAAGTTCAATCGGGTCTAGGTGTTGCTTATGAAGATATCGGTTCATGAGTTACTGACATCTTGAACGAGGTCACTGGTGTGTGGAATATCGTTGATTATATGCTGCGCAGGTTTTACGTATAAAAATCAGATGGAATCGTCTTTCATTGAAGTTAATGAGAGGCTGTCGAACATAGAAGCAGCTGACAGCATTCATGTTCAAGAGGAGTGGTTTGATAAGGATATTAAGCCCATGGAGAAACTTCTGCAGTGTGTTGGATATCAGATCAACACTATGAATGAAACGATGAAGAAGTTCAGCCAATCTCAGACTCGTATTTAGGGTATTTGCTGCTGAAACCCTACGTGATTCATTCTTAGCTTTTTTGTTCATGACATGAGTTTGACGTTTATTTTGATATTTTTGTTTGTTTACTCTTATGTATATATTAATTGTAATGAATGCAGAAAAGGATTCGATCGAAAATGTTCAGGCTGCAAAGAGACAGAGATTAGATGAAGTAGGTTTGCCTGTCCTTCCAAACAATCAGAGAGTGCCATACAAGAATAATGCAATCGACGAACATGTTTTCTACAAGTTGCGAATGTGGCCGGGTGCAGCGAGATTAATAAGAGAGATGAGGCCAGGGTATTTTTGAAGGGGTTTGTTGGAAGTGAGTCTTAAATCTGATTTTTTCACTGAGCTCATGAACCAGGGGCGTGGCTGCGTGATGTTGTGAGTTTTAATTCATCTATGTTGATATTGAAATCTAATTTATATGAAAGTTTATTGCTGTTTCTTTAGAATATTGTGATAGCGTCTCTTAAATAAATATTGCAGCATATTGATGAATGCCTGCGCGGTTTCATTGAAATGCAAAACCTGTGTTTACGCATGATGAAGGAAACTGCATTTATGAGTACGATATTCAGTCAATTTCGCTACTAAAATTTACGACCAAGTACAAAATTTAAATCTAAATTACTATTTGCGATTGTAAGTTTTGCGCTTGAAACTTATTTTGCATCTATTAGATCTATTTCGTTCAATAATCTTTTCGCTCGCATAAAATCCAAATTCAAATTCTCGATTGTAATTATTTTTCAATCTACGTTATCTTTCTTAACAACTAAGTCAAAAAGTTCATCGATCGAAAAACTTTTACAGTGCAAACAGTAGAACAATTGAAAATCAATTGACACTGTTTGCGAGCAAAAAAGTTCTTCGACGCCTTCAAATGGTAAAATCCCAGTTTTAGTCGTTCTTTCACTCGAACTCAAATAACGCAGAGAATCAACACAATCTACCATAAAACGATCAAGACTTCGAAACTATCTTATTATGCAGATTTTAACCTAGATTATACTTGGATATTGGCCTAAAATACTGCAAATAAGCTTTCGAGTTCTCAGAATATGAACAGTCGAGAAATGAACACAGAATCAAGCGAAATGTTTTAAGTACAGATGCACATGAAGTTTACAATAATCCCTACAGTAAGTCAATTCTACCTTCTAAAGACGAAAATCAGAGGAAAAATCGAAATATTTGAAGAGTTTTGCGTTCGTCTTTTGAGAGAAAAAGTTTTTCGCACGAGAATTTTGAATGTTGAATTTTACGATCGAGGGTTTTATCGTGTATTTAGGGATTTTCATCTTCAAGCATTAAGTACTTTAATGAGCTGATTAGACGTTTTCCACACTTAAGAATTTCTAGGCCCGTTACTATTTGCGATCGAGAAATTTCCTATGGTTACTGTTTAATTTTCCTCGTGACAAATTACGATCGAGAAATTTCATTTGGTTCCTGTTTAATTTCGCTCGTTAGTATGCAAACGAAAATTACAACTTGGTCCCAAATAAATGTTCGCTCGAGAATCTGTAAGAGAAAACTACGAATTTTGCCTAAATTTCTCGATAGCAAGGTTCTCTGTATATTCAGATTGATCCAAAGTTTTCGAGTAAATCACATAATTGCTCCTCCTATGTATGAAAATAAATGCAATTAACTCCCTGTAATTCTGGTTGATGACATCTGGCTCAGTCTTCACATTTCATAAACCTGCAAGGCTTAAAGCAACACATGCCGAAAATATTAGAGTTAATTTTGGAACCAATTATTTTTATTTTATTTGATTCCCTTGAAAATTTTTTGAGATAAATTGGTTAAATCAAATTCATGAAACACGTTGACGTTCCAAATATTAAACCAACCAAAATTTAAACCAATGTCGTGTGCACCAAATCCTGTAAATTCGTGAAGTCCTTCTCATTGAGGTGCGTGGTACGGGAAAATTTAGATCGATTTCTGCAACACTTAGAGAAGAATCATCAAAAATATTTGGAGCTCAAGACATAAATTTTGTAAATGCTCCCCCTCAAATAATGCATCTCAATTGATTCATCAAATAAGCATATAAATCAATCAAAGAGACACTTATTAAAAACACGCGATTTATCAAGATTAGCCTAGATACATGTTCCCCTATACATGTAACTGTGATTTCGCGCAAGGGTATGAGCAAGAACAAATATTCGCATTTTTATCAATTCAATTCGAATGCAAAAATCTATTGCATGTCAAAATATGCGATTAAAACTATATTATTATTATTATTTTATTATTTTTTTCGCATGTATATTAATATTATTAATACTATGGGGTCAGATTATTTTGCTACGATCATTATCACGCCTAAATGCCGTCAAGTCATGTCAGCAAACTAAAGTCCTAGGTTCAAAGAATGATCCATTTCGACAACTCTCACTAGGTTCGCTCTAGCACTCTTTTAATTTTTGACTAGGAATTTTATATTTATATTGCTCAAGTCAACACATGTCATATTAAGTCAAAATACCTGTGATCGAGGCGCTTTTAATAATTTTGCCTTTGCAAGAGACCGTCGATTTGGAATCAAAGGGACTTTGAGGGATTTTAATTTTGGCTCTGACTTTGAAGGGAAGGATAATGTTTGGGAAAAATAGGCTTTATGTCATCTTCCGTTTCTTTGTCGTTCTCCTTTTCTCCGGCATTTTTCTCTTTCGTCTTTTCATTCTCATCCTTTATTTTTTTTATATTCGTCTGCACTTGCTCAAGCTGAAGCTCCGCTCTCTACGAGGCTGAGAGATTATCTAGGGCGAAGTTCTTCTTGCTCGTTCTCGGGCCGATACATGCTCCTTTTCTCTTATTCCCTAGAGAGGTTTCGGAGATTATCGATTTGAAGAAGTTCATGGTTGAAATTCGAACCCAAGGCCGTGCTCCTCTTCTCGTTGTCTCGATATAAGACCGGCTTATCGTTGGAGAAGTTCACTTCTAGGCGCTCCTCTTTCCAGCCGTTCTGACGAGTGTACGAGATTATCTATGGAAAAGTTCACAGCAAGATCTATGCCTCCGTCTTAAGGGCTCGTTTGATACCCATGTATACATGGGTATCACGTGGGTATCATTAAATTTGCAATTGTTTGTTATCCTTGTAACACTATACAAGCCTGGTATACCAATACACGTCTGTTACACGAAATTCATTTATTAGCCTTGTTTAAACATACCCATCTCCCACGTGGTTATACCAATACACGTCTTCATCATGTCAATTTTGCCCTCGTCATTTCTCCAATTATTTCCAACAAACAAAAATCAAATTTCCAGACAATTTCATCACACTCTCGCAGATCGAACTGACGGGGAAATCAAACTCTTGTGCCCTAATTTGTTGTGCCATTCCATCAATTTCCTCCATCTCCCGGAGCCAAAAGTCGAAGTCGAACCACTCTACCAAGAGAGACGCAGCCACCGCGGCAGTCGGAATCTCGAAGTCCACAGTCTAGACGACGTTGTCCTACGCGACGGAGCTTGATGACTCTCCTATGTTAATGAAACAGGTCGAATTAATGATTTGATTTCATAGCCTTATCTGTGATGGGTTTCAAATATGGGGTTGAAGATTTCGTGCCTCTGCTAGTTTTGCTTCTGTAATTGGGGAACTCTGCGAAGAAGAAGATGATGTTGTAATGTTTTTTTAATTGTTTTTTATAAAGGGTAAAATTGTCTTTAAGTATTTTTTATAATTTCATACCCATTTCAAACATACATATCAAACAATATATATATATATATATATATAATTACCCAAATAATTAAAACACACGTACCAAACATGTTAAAAATATTCTATCAACGGAATTCGTGTATAGCCATACACAAATAACTTATACCCATCAAATCCAAAATATGGATATCAAACGAGCCCCAAATGTTTTGAGAGTGCATAGTTGAGAAGGCAGGTTCTTTTGATCTGTTTGTTGTGCGTTGAGCATTCGTCGTGTGCGTTTTTTCTCCTTCTTTTGTCATCTTTTTCTTTGTTGTCTAGTTATTCTCCCCCTCCTTTTCTTGATTGAATATCCCGTCCAAATCATTAAATCGTCGGTTGAAGGCATAAAGGGGTTTTCAATTGAAGAAAAGGAATTTGGAGAAAGCTCAAAATGGATGACTAAAGGTAATGTTAAAGGAATGAAAATTTAGATTTGGCCAAATGAGGAATTTCCTAAGTGCCCTAATAATTTTCGTAACGATCTATTACACGGCAAGTATGACGCCGACAATCACAAGTTAATGACAAGCAATTAATGTGTGACTCACTCAAGAAAAGATCCGACGAGAGTAATAAAAAGGCTAGAATCCTCACTTATATGAAGTGGTTTTGTATATTAGTGGAACAAACTCAATACCTAAGAAACACAAGAATGCGACTTAGACTGACAAAATTTAAGCAAGCAATCAGTCACATGTCAGTGAATTCTATTCGTGACGTAGATCGAGCATCCTAAAGATATCGTCATACCTCTAATATTATACTTATATGTATATATATATATTTATTTATTTATTTTTAAATGAAAAATTTCACGCAAGATATAACATTTGTTAAGTATAGAAAACACATAGCATAGAATACGTGAAAGCACATACGATCACATCATGCACAAATCACGGAAGGTTCAACATGCCTAATTTTCAGACAAGGAATTGTAACCATTTTTCGTCCAAAGCCTTGGTGAAAATGTCGGCTAGCTGATGTTCCGTGTTCACAAAATACATGTCAATCGTGCCTTTTTCTACGTGATCTTTGATGAAGTGATATCGTATGTCTATGTGTTTTGTGCGTGAGTGGTGAACATGATTACATGTAATGGCAATGACACTTTGGCTATCGCTATAAATGGGTATATTATTTAGATTGTACCCATAATCGCGAAGCTGAGTCCGCATCCATAGCATTTGCGAGCAACAGCTGGAAGCCGCGACATATTCTGCCTCGGCCGTCGATGTTGAGACGCAGTTCTGCTTTTCGGATGACCAGCAGACTAGTTTTACGCCTAAAAATTGAGCGCCACCGGATGTGCTTTTCCTGTCCATTCGGCAACCTGCGTAGTCATCGTCAGTATAGCCAATTAATTTGAAATTTGTTCCTTTAGGATACCATAGTCCTAAGGTGGAGGTGCCCTTAAGGTAACGCAGAATTCGCTTCACCGCAAGCATGTGGGATTCTTTGGGATCGGCTTAAAAACGGGCACATAGACATGTGGCAAACATGATGTCTGGCCGGCTTGAGGTGAGAAAAAGTAGAGAGCCGATGCTGCTGCGATATAATGTAATGTCGCCCGCTTTTCCTGTGGGATCGGCATCCAACTTGCAGCTTGCATGGGAGTGCTGAGTGGCTTGCTCTTTTCTTGATAGAATTTCTTCAAGATGTCCTTGATGTATTTAGTCTGACTGATGAATATCCCATCATCGAGCTGCCTTACTTGAAGTCCTAAGAAGAACTGCATCTCTTCCATGTGGCTCATTTCAAATTTGCTCTTCATCAATTCTCCAAATCTCTTGCATAGCCGTGGATTTGTTGATCCGAATATGATGTCGTCTACATAGACTTGGACGACCATCAAATCTTTGTCTTGCCATTTTATGAAGAGGGTCGTATCAATCGTTCCTTGGATAAAGTCAGATTTTACGAGGAAATCGCTCAATACGTCATACCAAGTGCGTGGAGCTTGTTTCAGTCCGTAGAGAGCATTGTCCAATCGATAGACGTGATAGGGATGTTTTTGATCAATGAAGCCTTCTGGCTGAGCGACGTAGACTTCCTCTTTTAGCACGCCATTGAGAAAGGCGTTCTTTACATCCATTTGGTAGACTTTGAAGTCTTTATGAGCCGCATAAGCCAGGAAGAGACGAATGGCTTCGATTCGGGCAACAGGAGCATATGTCTCGTCGTAGTCAATTCCTTCCTGTTGGTTATAGCCCTTCGCAACCAATCTAGCTTTGTTCCTAATCACTTCGCCATCTTCATTCCTTTTGTTTTTAAATACCCCTTTCGTTCCGATGATTGTTTTCCCATTCGGACGGGATACTAGGGTCCACACTTGAAGACGCTCAAATTGGTTGATTTCATCTTGCATTGCTATCACCCAATCCAGGTCTTTTAGTGCGTCTGCTACCTTCGTTGGCTTATTTTGGCTTAAGAAGCAGCTGATAAACTGTGTTGATGACGTATCCGTACTCCACGTGAAGGATCACCAATAATCTGATCAACGGATGTGCTCGAGTCCATTTTCGCTCATGGAGTAGTGCAGAGCTAGACGCATCGGTCATTTGAGGACTGAGACTTCCAATGATTTCAGATTCGTCAGGAGATAGAGGTAAGTCAGATTCTGCATTTGGATTGAGTGATTATGTAGAGACTTCCTCATTACTGTTGTAGGTTCGTCATTGATCTGTGGTAATTCTGTATCGGGTGAGGTATGGACATTTGAAGAGCTCGGTATACTGGCCTCGTCGAGTGGGGGTTCCACCAACGGTGTTGCTATAATGTTTTCTGACCGAAATACGGGCTCAAAGAGAGAGTCCAAATCTTCCAACGCAAGTTTCAGTGCTTCTTCAGACGTTGAATGTGGAGTTGTTGCCATCTTCTGTTGGTTTTGTGCCAACACACCAGTGTATACGGGTTCTGAACTGTCGTATTTAGAAGCCATCGGGTTTGGTACGGGTCCTGAACTGAGTTGTGCAGGAGCCATTTCTGCCACTTTGTGGAAAGTGACGTTGTAGCTTTCTTTGATTGATCGGTTGGACTTGATGTAAACTCGATACACCTTTGACGTTGATGAATACCCAACGAATGTGGCTTCGAATGCTTTAGGGTCGAACTTAGCACGTTGCTCTCTGTCATTCGCCACAAAGCACTTGCACCCGAAGACCTTGAAGAATGAGATATTGGGTACTCGCTTGTTTATTATTTCGTATGGAGTTTTATTAAAACGCTTGTGAACCACCGTCCTGTTCTGAGTGAAACAGGCGGTATTTACTGCTTCAGCCCATAGAAAGTGTGGGAGGCCGGAATGAATCAGCATTGTACGGGCGGCCTCTACTAGAGTTCAGTTTTTCCTTTCAACAACCCCGTTCTGTTGAGGGGTCTTGGCGGCCGAGAATTGCTGATGAATGCCAAGTTTCTGATAAAAGTCACTGAGATACTTGTTTTTTAACTCAGTGCCGTTATCCGTTCGGATGACTTGGATGGATAGTTGCAGCAAATTCTGAGTAGTGTTCACGAAATTAACTATCAAGTCCCCTGTCTCATCTTTAGTTCGTAGGAACATCGTCCATGTGTAGCGGGAGTAATCATCAACGATAACTAGTACGTACTTCCGCCCACTAATACTTTGTGTCTGCATAGGTCCACAGAGATCCATATGTAGCAATTTCAGAGGACGTGAAGTGGAGAAACTAGTTTAACATGATGAGATGCTCGCTTCATTTTTCCAAATTGACATGCCAAACACTGATGCTCTTTTTGTAGACTAATTGTTGATAGACCATGAACCAACTTTTTCGTTGATAGTCGTTGCAGAGCTCTGATGTTTAGATGAGACACACGTTAATGCCATAAGCTGTTCCTCTGAATTGTAATCTGGGAGATGAGGCAAACAGCTGTCGTAGTCTGCACAGACGTCAGATTGATCGTGTAAAGATTAGATTTCCGAAGTCCTTGCAGGAGTTCTTTGTTCTGACTGTCCAATATTCTGCACCGATCAGCATGAAAGACCACCTGGAATTGGCCTATGCTGAACAAGTTATGGCGGAGACCTTCGACGTAAGGGACATCTTTTATCGTCAGATTTTCCAGAATGATGTTCCCAACTCCTAGTATGGGGGCTGAGTCGTTATTTCCGAATCTGACTTTTCCATTCGGTCTGTCTTTGTAGTTGCTCAGCAGCTCTTGTATTCCCGTCATGTGTGTTGAGCAACCAGAGTCGAGGTACCACACATGATGGATCTGCAAAAACAATTAGAGCGCTTTAGGTACCCACTTGTAAATGGGTCCTCGTGGATTAGCAGATTTAGGTTTAGGTTCAGATACTATTCCTAAATTATCACTTTAGTGACTTTAACAACCCAAACCATCTTTAAAGATGTGAATTTGGTTTTGCCCGTGGTAGGAGACTTGGCCTTTTTGGCTTTTGTCTTCTTAGGCGGAGTCTTAGGAACCCATTTGGGTTGAACCTGGCAGGGAAGGTTAATTTCAGCACGAAAAAATGCTTTGGTAGGCTTGATCAAGGAAAAGATCTTCTCATTGGATAGTCTCCTAAGGTGTTTGGTGGATTCATTCTTAACGGGATAGCTTAGGTGAGAACAACACATGCTTTCTTAATGGCTGGATCTTATTTCCTACGGGTCATCCTAGAAGCATTTGTCTTAGAATGGATGTTTGGTTTCGTAGATGAAGAGCCTATTTCAAAGTTGGTGCTTCTAAAGATGATAGGTTTTAAAGAACAAGTAGAAGCAATTAATTGGAGAGATGAAATAGCTCTTTCATTTCTACGAGTGTCTTTTATTTTTACAGAAGGAGAAGATAAGCTTGTAACTTTAACATCTATGGGCTCCTTCTTAATATCTAGGCTGGATACTTTTGCCTTCGGTTTCTCTAGCTCAAGTACTACGCTCCCTGTCGACGTAGTAGATACAAATGTAGAGTTAGTATTTTTAACATTTTCATTTTTAGACTTATGATCTTTTGAAGACGATTTTTCTTTCTTCACGCTTTTCAGAATGATATTTTCTTTTGGAGGAGATGCGTGAGAAATGGTGCTTGAGATATAGGAAGCTCTGAGATTTTCCATCTCTTTTTGGAATTTAGTCTTTTCGGCTTCAAAATTCTCTCTTTCTTTATCTAAGGCAATTCGTAATTCCTCTATTTTAACTATAGGAGGGATGTAGAGAGAATCTTCAGAACGATGGGTTTGAACTTCCTCATTTTTAGAATGATCTTCAAGAAAATTAACAGTTTCAAGGCTCCAGCCCGGGGAGATACCCAAGTTTTATCGCGTTGATTCAGTTCGATGTATGAAAAGGGTATTTCATCCCTTGTAATGGCTTGTCTCTTGGCTTCTTCTTCCTCAAATATTATTTTTGAGTTGGTAAAGTTCATAAGAGAAGTTAGTCCGAGACCCATGTAGGAGATATCATAAAGTTGTCTGCAATCAACTTTCTTCAGGTTATGTGCGTTCTCATAGCCTAAGCCATACTTATAGTCATAGAATTCGAAGTCCTTGGGCTGATTCAAGAATATAGTTTGATCAGTATGTGCCCTTTTCACAACAAGATCTTCTAACTTCTTGATTTTAGTATATAGTTTCTTACGCTCATCTCCTAAGAGAGCAAAGTTATTCTCCACAGTTACCTTTGCGGCTTGACAGGCATCTAGGTCCTTCACAAGTTCACAAACCTTAGTATTCGATTTATCTAATTCGGCTTCTAGATTAGTGATTTTGGAAGTTGCTTCTGTTAATCTACAATTGAGATTAGCTTTCTCATTGAGATTTCTAATCAAGCAATTATAGTTATTTTCTAGCCTGTCTTTTAATTCCTTCACTTTTGAGCTAAGCTTCTCTAACAAAATATGCTTAGTCTCGCTAAGGATTGAGCTCTTAGTTAGTTCATCTATTTTCGCACTAGAGCTCCTAAGTTCTAATTCGAGACTAGCTGTTTTCTCCTCAGACTTAGCTAGTTTCTTCTCTACTTCCTTTACGCTTTTCTGCTCACGTTGCATGTTAGTGAATGCTAATTGATATGATTCTAACATGGTCAATAATGTGGAAGGAGAGATTACCTCATGTGAAGAATCGGATGCTTCGTCCTCGTCCGTCGAGTTTGAGTCTTCGGCGTCTGATTGTTTGTGTTGGCGGGCCATTAGAGCTAGATTCTCTTCCTCTGAGCTAGACGTCTCCTCGAGCCAGTGGTCTTGTTTAGCCATTAGAGCTACTCCAGCTTCCTTTGTTTCGTAAGTTGAAGCTTCCTGGAGTAGTAGTTAGTATCTCTCTTCTTCGGGAGAGTACATCCTCGGGCGTAATGACCAGGTTTTTCGCAGTTAAAGCATTTGGTCGGTTCTTTGATAGTATTGACCTCAGAATTCTCAGGTGCAGGTTCTTTGTTCTTCGAGCTTGAGGTCCTAAGTCGATTGGCAGATGATGAGGACTTCTTTGAAGTACTGTTTGTTCATCAGTTTCCCAATTACCGCCAACTGCTTTCCCAGCATTTTCATGTTAGGCTCCATGTCTGAATCTAATTCGTCTTCAGATTCAGATGGGGTAGGAGGCTTGACGATCTTTTCTTTTCGCAATTTTGCGCTCCTCCTGTCTGAGACTAGGGCAACCGAGTCGTCAATAAGTTTGCCCTTCTGCTCCTTCTGAATCTCGCTTATGTCTTCCTCGTGCTGCGCAAGATTGTCAAACATGGCATGGATATCCAGCTCCTCAAGGTCTTTATTTGTCTTAGAGATTTCGATTTTCCTGATCTCATTTAAGAGGGTGAGATATCTCTGGTATAGATCATGTAAGCACTCCTCTGATTTAGCTCTGAATGAATCGTAGGCTGTGAGAATTTTAGCCTTCTTGGCATTGATAACGACTTCTGTTCGTTGTATCATCTTATGCAGCTCATCCCACATTCCCTTAGCGGTTGGAATACTATCGATCTGTCGATAGATATCATTTGGGATTCCTTGCATAAGCGTGTTCTTGGCTATTAGATCAGGTTTTGCTCTCACTCTTTCCTCCGCAGTATATTCCCTAGGCTCTTTCAGTCGCCTATTGGCAGGAATTGGAGGGTTGGCAGTGTTGTCCCCGGGAACATCTACCTAGAACTGAGCTGGACGTTGCTCAATTGATGAGAGAAGGTCTTCTGCCTGTTCCTTTAGCTCTATGAAATTTAGAAATCGGCTTCTCCAGACTGTATATTCGCCTCTCTTGAGAATTGGAGGACGATTATCATTTCCTAGTGAGTAAGCATCCATGTCTTCTTCGAGTTGATGTAGGATCTTCGTTTGTTGTTTGTGTCTTGAACTGAAGTGATGTGCTTCACAAATAGCCGATTAGTTAGTAGCGTTTGATTCAAGATTAGATTCGAGAATTATTTTTGACTCAATCTTTAAAGTTTGATAAAAAATTAATTCGTCGAGAAAAATTGTCACTTTTACTGTTCTCGTGCGAGAGAGTATGTCAGCGGAAAATTTTACGAGCGAGAAAAATTGCTCAAAATCTTTTGGTCGAGAAAAAAAAGTTTGGATCGCGAATTTATTTTGTAGAATATCAATTTTAATTGTGCTTTAATTCATTAGCTGTCTTCGTAGATTGGGGCTTTTATTGTATTTGTCCTTAGTTTAGGACTTATTTGTTATTTATACCAAGCTTGTTTGGTATAAATACATTTGTAAACATTGAGCTTAATAGAGAAGATTTTAGAATTTGATCCGAAAGGCTTGCAATTCGATTTCTAGAGAGAGAAACAAATATATCTTCTCTCACTACTCGAGATTCTCTCAAAAGCTCTCCAAGAAGGTTTTCGATCGAAATCTCAATCTATGCAATTCTTATCGATTCCTTTAGAATTCATGCCTAGGATCATAGAGTTGATTAATTAGGACCTAACAATTGGTATCAGAGCAGATTCGTTCTGTTTTGAATCGGAAATTGTTAGAATTGGATCGAAATTTTAATTCTGACACTGTTCCATCGAAGAACATTTTTGGCGCGAAATTCAATTTCGATCTAATAGCTCAATTCTGTGCTTATTTGGCTTGAATTTGATGATTCTTTGCTCGTCTTAGTGATATAAGTTGATTGCGATTAGATTTGTGTGGCGACCCTACTTCCTAATTAGGTTAATTGGCGGATTTCCGCAACGAAAGTCGCGGAGGACCCGATTTTTTTTCGAAAACTTTTAAGGATAAATAATATACATATATGTACTAAGTCGGGTCTACAAAAATACGTCGATATAATACATCGGGCCGAAGACCCAAAAATCTAAACCCGACTATCCTACGCCTCTCCACAGGTCGCGTCCCATGTACCGCTCCGCCCTTCAAAGCCCGTGGAGTCACCGCCGCCAGCCAGCCTACAGCTCACCCGGACACGCATCGGTGTCGGGCTCAGTCTTACCTACAAAAATAATACCCTGAGCAAAATTGCCCAGTAGGTGGTAGTAAAACATGCAATGCGTGCGTGCACTCAACCCAATCCCAAAACCTCACATCATAATAATGCACGCTCGAATCAATCTCACATCTCATCACATAACAGGGCCCTAGGCTAGACTCAGCACCCACGCGCGCAATGGCAATGTACGCCACATGCGGTAGCCCACGCCGGCCGCGCCGGGTCGCTCCTTCCGCACACAATCTCAACCCGACGGTTTTACACCTCGGTGTAAAGCCCCGAGTAGTGTACCACTAACCCGGGTAGACAGGAATCTCACATCTGTCTGCCGTCCTTGAGCCAAATATATATCCGGTGGTATACACCTCGGGTGGCTCAATCCCGAGTAGATGGGTGTCGCAAACCCCCTCTCCCACCAGGTGCTACGCGAGTCTAACCCTGACGACCAATAACGGTCACTCTACCCAACTCAACCGACACCGTAAGGCGTCTCCGTATAAATACGGTATATCAATCTCTCCCGTGCATGTCGTGAAAATGCACACATAATCAATCAATATGAAACATATACACCGAAATCACAAAATCGTATAGCAATAAAACTAGGCCGAATGTTTTAAAATCCAAAAATAATATTTATAATTAAAAATGTGGGTTGACCCTAAAATATAAATCATAGTACGAAAATATTTTATTTTAAAATTGATTTGGGCTGAAAATAATTTTAGTTAAATGTATTGGGCCTGAAATAGGGCAAAAGCCCAAAATTAAATCTGCTGGTCAACTCTGGTCAAAGCCCAAATCGAATCGCCCGAAACCCACTTAAAGGCTTGGTCAACCTGCGAAAGTCGAGTCAACGCCCGATTCCGCGAATCGCCTGATTCAATGTTTAAAATGCTAGTCAACCCGCGAAAGTCGAGTCAACGCTCGATTCGCAAAGACTTTCGCCGATTTCGCGAATCGCTCAATTAGGCCCGCGAAACCCAATTTAACCCGCGCGAAGCCCGACACCACTCACACGAATCACCCCGCGAAAGTGAGTCGGCCCGCGAAACTCAAAATCGGCCCGCGGCGTCTCTCACAATCCGCGAATCGCTTCAGCCCGCGAAACCCGAACCCTGGCGCGCGAAAGTCATTTAAACACACACATCGTAACTCTTTTGGGCCCGCGAATTAGTTTCGCGACCCGAAATCCAATTCGGCCGATTTTCCTATCTCTTAAAATCACTTTCGCCCGATTCGCGAATTAAACACAGGCCCGCAAAACAGAAATCAATCGAAACTCACAATCAGTCAATTTCTTTAAATATTCAACATAAAAACCCTAGTCTTTTCAAAATTTCTTCATACGAACACATTCCAGATTAACAAGAATACATACCAGATCATAGAACTCATAGATTGAGCTCAAACACAAATCAAAACACGTCAAGAACATGTTTGCAAATTCCCAAAAATCATAAAGTAAATTTTTTTGAATTCGAATGACCTTTCAATCGAATTCTAAATATTTTTAGGAATTTAATACGGGTTGTAGGGGTTAAAAACCACCTACCTAGCCTCCAAGCTAATTTGAATTAAATCCCTAGGTTGAAATCTGCTCGAGTTTGTCAGCTCCTTCACTGTTTTGGTCGTCACCTCTGTAATATCCGTAAAAATTTAATACGGGTGCTGTAATTAACAATGTGGTTAGTTAATTTAGGGATTTTGACTAAACTAATATGAAACCTTGAAGTAAAAAAAAAAAAACTATTAAATCGAAATTTCGAAATTAGTTCGAAATAGCTCTCGAAAGTAGGGGAAATTGGAAAAGAGACTTGAAATAAGTAGGCTAAATTATTGAACAACGAAAATTCTAAATATTAAAGTCACAAGTCTTCGATACTTAAACATAGCCACAAAGATTTCGGCATGTGTTAAATCATAGGAAATTTTTCGATGTCACTTGGTAATACAAAAAGGTTTTCGATACCAACAAAAAAAAAAAAAACATTCTTATCTCTCACAAAGGTTTCGATATTCCTCTTATAAAGTTTTCGATACAGCATGCAATGATTTAACCTACTTAGTTTGTATTTATACACACGCATGTATAATAATTAAAATATTCATCAAAGAGCCAAAAAAAGTACACGTGGTGGCTTTTATACTATTGTTGAATATGACTAATCGTTTTCCTTAACCTTAGGGTAATACATATCACTATCTAGGGAACCCTACACATTTATATGTATATGTCATTTATGACTTGAAAAGGAGGAAAGCCAACAGATACTATACATCGAAGAACAAGGATATCTTTAAGAATCAACTAAGTAATTAAAGAAAGGAAACTACATCAGAGAAAAAAAAGGGGGAAAGGATACCAAGGTTAGGAGGTAAAATTTTATTTACAACTCATAAGCATAATTAAGATTTATAATTTTACGGTGGCATGTGTGGTTTACTTGATTAAAGTGATATTCAATTTATGTTTTCATGGTCTGCGTATTTTAGAGATTGAATTCTATTTTTTTAAAGTGCCATGATAGATGCTCGTTTGTGCCTAATAATAAATTTAGGTGTTAGAATAGTGCTGATATATTTAATGTTTGATGGCGGTATGAGATTAGTTGCTAAACATCGGACAAGAATAGATTATGGTACATATGTACAATTTTTTTTTATGTTTGAGATTTTTGACAAGGTAGGGTTTCGACATTCAAATCATAAGTTTTAGGTGACCCTAATCTCGGCAAAGGAATTGGTTTATTAGGGTTTTCTATGATAAATAATTTTAGTAGTAAATGTTTTTAATAAGCCTAAAAGTTATCGAGAGTTTCAACAATGTTTTGCTACTTGGGAAGGTTTTCAACATGTGTAATTAGCTTTTGGCATTTTTATTCACCTAGAAGATTTCTGTTATTATGTGTTTAATAAGTTGATGATTTCGGTATGTTAAGGTTTGATATTATAATGTTGTCAGCCTTTATAATTTAATTGATTGACGTTTTCGTAACCTAGTTTTGATGCCCCACAGTTTTCGTGCTCTAAGGAAGTGAACTAAGTTTCGAGATTGAATGCATGCAATGTTTCCGACATTCACTCAATAGAGTTTTCTTTATTCATGCCCTTAAAGTCTTCGATGATTAGTCATTACAAATTTTAGGTATTTATTCCTAAAGTTCTCGGCACTATCTCACCTATAAAAGAAAGTTCGGTATTTTGTGAAAGTTTCGGCATGACTTAAAAGTTTTCAGTATTCTAATTTTGAGACCTAATTTTTCGGCATTAGGAAAGTTTTCGTTATTTCAGGGTTTTTGCGAATTGGGTTTTCGATCTTTAGGGTTTGGGAATTTCGAGATTTACGAGAATTAGTAAATATATTAACATAGTAATATTTATCTGTCCAGAGTTTCGACATTTAGGAGATTTACCAGATATCGTGACTGACTTACATCTGGAGGACAGGTAGGTGGAATATCCATCTACAACGCGTAAACACTTATTTGATAATTATGTGATTTTATGTGCTTCGGTGAATTATGTGTTTTACATGTTTTACGTGCATTTCATGTGGCATCACGTTTCATGTATTATCACGTAAATGCCTGCATGTGCATTACACGTCATTTCACGGAGTGTACCGTGGTGGAACGATGGTACTGTATTGTACCTAGTGAGTGAGTAGCCGATATTGGCTGTCGACCCGTAGAGGAGTCACGTGAGTGTGGGCATCTGCTGTGCACCAGCGCCTGTGACGGTGAGCCGTTGGCCCGTTGGACATTATGCGGCAGACTGCGGGCGACCTAGAAAGGAGCGACTTGGGACATCCCCAAGTAGGCTAGCTAGTGTAGGCCACGCTGTCGCATGCGGAAGGAGGCGACCTGGAGGTTGCGACCTGGGTACCCTTACGGGACCTAGTGTAGGCTACCAGCGTGGGCACCGCATTGGCAGAAGAGGCGACCCGAGAGTGTGACCTGATACGGCTCAGGGAGGCTGCTCGGTGTAGGCCACTGCCGTAGTGTTGTGATCGTGTTGTGGTAGTGTTCGTGATCGTGGTAGTGATTTCGCGTGATGGTGCACAGTATGAAGCCCGGGGCCCGTTGTGAGGTGGTGAGTGTATCCCGGTTGTGATGAGTGATAGTGAGTGGCATTGCATTGGTAAGAATTGGGGGTGAGTGAGCGTGAGCGAGTCACACGTGCATGCACTATTTCACCTACTGGGCAATAGCTCAGTGTTTGCGTGTTGTAGGAAATCGATGATCGAGGCTGGCTATCGGAGCTTCCATGAGCTTTTGAGGGCGGGGCCGTACATGGATGACGACCTGTGGGCGAGTGATAGGGTGTATTGGGCCTTCGGCCCATCTGTTTTAAAGTTTTGTGTAAACAAATATTTTCGTAAAATGGGTTCTCCGCGGCTTTCGCTGCTAAACCCGACGCGAGTTATCGCTAACTAGCGATTACAGAGTGGGGGTCGCTACAGGTGGTATCAGAGCCAGGTTATAGATTCTGTAGACTGTCCATGTACGGCCGCTCAAAAGCCTGGAGAATCAGCCTTGCCTGTAAGTCTTACGGTACAATGTGATTATCTGCTTAACATGATATATTTGCTTATGTGACTAATTATAGATAAAAGGAATAGGTATGCCTAGCTAGAGTGCGCAGCGAAAGCGTTTTAGCGTGGTGGAAATAGAAATTAGTATGTCTAGAGGACGTAGAAAACTGTTGGGCGAGTCTAGACGTAGAGGATTTGTGGATTTTAGGGAACTAAGCATGAGCAACACATTTAAATGTGTCACCTAAATTGCGTGATGAAGATAGGAATAAATTCTATCTTATTAGGATATGAATAGATCAGAGAATAGGAGAAATTGTTACCCCGAGTTTCACCAGTCGGCGAATTTCGGGGGCGAAATTTTTTTTATGGGGAGGATATTGTAATATCCGTAAAAATTTAATACGGGTGCTGTAATTAACAATGTGGTTAGTTAATTTAGGGATTTTGACTAAACTAATATGAAACCTTGAAGTAAAAAAAAAAAACTATTAAATCGAAATTTCGAAATTAGTTCGAAATAGCTCTCGAAAGTAGGGGAAATTGGAAAAGAGACTTGAAATAAGTAGGCTAAATTATTGAACAACGAAAATTCTAAATATTAAAGTCACAAGTCTTCGATACTTAAACATAGCCACAAAGATTTCGGCATGTGTTAAATCATAGGAAATTTTTCGATGTCACTTGGTAATACAAAAAGGTTTTCGATACCAACAAAAAAAAAAAAAAACATTCTTATCTCTCACAAAGGTTTCGATATTCCTCTTATAAAGTTTTCGATACAGCATGCAATGATTTAACCTACTTAGTTTGTATTTATACACACGCATGTATAATAATTAAAATATTCATCAAAGAGCCAAAAAGAGTACACGTGGTGGCTTTTATACTATTGTTGAATATGACTAATCGTTTTCCTTAACCTTAGGGTAATACATATCACTATCTAGGGAACCCTACACATTTATATGTATATGTCATTTATGACTTGAAAAGGAGGAAAGCCAACAGATACTATACATCGAAGAACAAGGATATCTTTAAGAATCAACTAAGTAATTAAAGAAAGGAAACTACATCAGAGAAAAAAAAAGGGGGAAAGGATACCAAGGTTAGGAGGTAAAATTTTATTTACAACTCATAAGCATAATTAAGATTTATAATTTTACGGTGGCATGTGTGGTTTACTTGATTAAAGTGATATTCAATTTATGTTTTCATGGTCTGCGTATTTTAGAGATTGAATTCTATTTTTTAAAGTGCCATGATAGATGCTCGTTTGTGCCTAATAATAAATTTAGGTGTTAGAATAGTGCTGATATATTTAATGTTTGATGGCGGTATGAGATTAGTTGCTAAACATCGGACAAGAATAGATTATGGTACATATGTACAATTTTTTTTTATGTTTGAGATTTTTGACAAGGTAGGGTTTCGACATTCAAATCATAAGTTTTAGGTGACCCTAATCTCGGCAAAGGAATTGGTTTATTAGGGTTTTCTATGATAAATAATTTTAGTAGTAAATGTTTTTAATAAGCCTAAAAGTTATCGAGAGTTTCAACAATGTTTTGCTACTTGGGAAGGTTTTCAACATGTGTAATTAGCTTTTGGCATTTTTATTCACCTAGAAGATTTCTGTTATTATGTGTTTAATAAGTTGATGATTTCGGTATGTTAAGGTTTGATATTATAATGTTGTCAGCCTTTATAATTTAATTGATTGACGTTTTCGTAACCTAGTTTTGATGCCCCACAGTTTTCGTGCTCTAAGGAAGTGAACTAAGTTTCGAGATTGAATGCATGCAATGTTTCCGACATTCACTCAATAGAGTTTTCTTTATTCATGCCCTTAAAGTCTTCGATGATTAGTCATTACAAATTTTAGGTATTTATTCCTAAAGTTCTCGGCACTATCTCACCTATAAAAGAAAGTTCGGTATTTTGTGAAAGTTTCGGCATGACTTAAAAGTTTTCAGTATTCTAATTTTGAGACCTAATTTTTCGGCATTAGGAAAGTTTTCGTTATTTCAGGGTTTTTGCGAATTGGGTTTTCGATCTTTAGGGTTTGGGAATTTCGAGATTTACGAGAATTAGTAAATATATTAACATAGTAATATTTATCTGTCCAGAGTTTCGACATTTAGGAGATTTACCAGATATCGTGACTGACTTACATCTGGAGGACAGGTAGGTGGAATATCCATCTACAACGCGTAAACACTTATTTGATAATTATGTGATTTTATGTGCTTCGGTGAATTATGTGTTTTACATGTTTTACGTGCATTTCATGTGGCATCACGTTTCATGTATTATCACGTAAATGCCTGCATGTGCATTACACGTCATTTCACGGAGTGTACCGTGGTGGAACGATGGTACTGTATTGTACCTAGTGAGTGAGTAGCCGATATTGGCTGTCGACCCGTAGAGGAGTCACGTGAGTGTGGGCATCTGCTGTGCACCAGCGCCTGTGACGGTGAGCCGTTGGCCCGTTGGACATTATGCGGCAGACTGCGGGCGACCTAGAAAGGAGCGACTTGGGACATCCCCAAGTAGGCTAGCTAGTGTAGGCCACGCTGTCGCATGCGGAAGGAGGCGACCTGGAGGTTGCGACCTGGGTACCCTTACGGGACCTAGTGTAGGCTACCAGCGTGGGCACCGCATTGGCAGAAGAGGCGACCCGAGAGTGTGACCTGATACGGCTCAGGGAGGCTGCTCGGTGTAGGCCACTGCCGTAGTGTTGTGATCGTGTTGTGGTAGTGTTCGTGATCGTGGTAGTGATTTCGCGTGATGGTGCACAGTATGAAGCCCGGGGCCCGTTGTGAGGTGGTGAGTGTATCCCGGTTGTGATGAGTGATAGTGAGTGGCATTGCATTGGTAAGAATTGGGGGTGAGTGAGCGTGAGCGAGTCACACGTGCATGCACTATTTCACCTACTGGGCAATAGCTCAGTGTTTGCGTGTTGTAGGAAATCGATGATCGAGGCTGGCTATCGGAGCTTCCATGGGCTTTTGAGGGCGGGGCCGTACATGGATGACGACCTGTGGGCGAGTGATAGGGTGTATTGGGCCTTCGGCCCATCTGTTTTAAAGTTTTGTGTAAACAAATATTTTCGTAAAATGGGTTCTCCGCGGCTTTCGCTGCTAAACCCGACGCGAGTTATCGCTAACTAGCGATTACAGAGTGGGGGTCGCTACAACCTCCTAGCTATGTTTGGAGTTTAATTCTTAAGTTGCAATCGACGAGAGCTTGCCAAGAATTTTGCTTCTCCTTTCACGTTGCTTTTCTCAAGATGCAAATGAGGGTTTTCTTCTGATTTTCTAACTTTATCAAGATTCTACTACTAAGCATGCATGTGTATCATTCCATCGTTACTTTCCCTCTCATTAAGTAATGTCTCATGCTTATCTTGATTATTTGGGCCAAGCTAATTACTTATATGGGTCTCAAATCGATTTCCCTATCTAATTGTAACCCCTCCTTGGGCTTTTATAATATTTCGAGTTAGCTAATTTAGCTCATATTACTTTATCTAATTTCCGGGCCCAATTATTCTCTTCGACTTAATTCCAAAAAATCCACTTTGTCCGAAAATTAACTTCATTAATTTCGAACATTACAAAATAATCCCGTATTAATTTTACGGGTATTACAATCTGTAGCTGTTTGAACTTCGATTTAGCAGATTTGATTTGATTCGAGAAGTTACCGTTCGCGCGAAGAACAGTTTGAACATGTTCTGATTTTGCTCAAATTCGACATATTTTGCTTCATGACGTGTTTAATTGCCTGTTCGTGCGTAGTCAGTAGTTGATTTCGAGCAGATAGGTGTAATTTCACGATCTAATTCATCATTTTTGCTTGAATCAGTGTTAATTGTATTCTGTGGTTTTTTGCAATCATCTTAATTTTTCTCGCTAGATTCTTCGATGAGATTAATTTCTCGATCAAAAAACTTTGCGCGAGAATTTTTCTCGATCAGAATACGAAGTCAGACCTAAAGTCGTCTCTGTCAAGAACGACTTTAGTAGAAAAATTTCTCGAGCATTAATTAGCGAAAAACTTTTTCGACAAAGACCAATTTTGACTTTGCGTGCGTAAAACTTACTGTCGAAAAGCTTTTTCAGTCAGACTCCTCAGTTTGACTAAGCGAAAACCTTTTGCGTCCGAGAACGAATTTATTTTGACCCAGCGAGAAACTTATTAAACAATACTGTTTCTCCGCGCTCGAAATAAATTCGCAATCCAAATTTTTTCTCGACCAAAAGATTTTGAGCAACTTTTCTCGCTCGTAAAATTTTTCGCTGACACACTTTCTCGCACGGGAACAGTAACAGTGGTAATTTTTCTCGACGAATTAATTTTTGATCAAAGTTTAAAGATTGAGTCAAAAATAATTCTCGAATCTAATCTAGAATCAAACGCTACTAACTAATCGGCTATTTGTGAAGCACAACACATAAGTTCAAGACATCAAAACAACAAAGGAAGATCCTACATCAACTCGAAGAAGACATGGATGCTTACTCACTAGGAAATGATAATCGTCCTCCAATTCTCAAGAGAGGCGAATATACAGTCTGGAGAAGCCGATTTCTAAATTTCATAGAGCTAAAGGAACAGGAAGAAGACCTTCTCTCATCAATTCAGCAAGGCGCAGCTCAGTTCTGGGTAGATGTTCCCGGGGACAACACTGCCAACCCTCCCATTCCTGCCTCTAAGCGACTGAAAGAGCCTAGGGAATATACTGCGGAGGAAAGAGTGAGAGCAAAAGCTGATCTAATAGCCAAGAACACGCTTATGCAAGGAATCCCAAATGATATCTATCGACAGATCATAGTATTCCAACTGCTAAAGGAATGTGAGATGAGCTGCATAAGATGATGCAACGAACAGAAGTCGGTATCAAGGCCAAGAAGGCTAATATTCTCACAGCTTACGATTCATTCAAAGCTAAACCAGAGGAGTGCTTACATGATCTATACCAGAGATATCTCACCCTCTTAAATGAGATGCGAAAAATCGAAATCTCTAAGACAAACATGGAAACCAACATCAGATTTCTTTCCTCCCTGCCCTCAGAATGGAAAAAGATATCCACTCAGATCAGACAGAATAAAGACCTTGAGGAGCTGGATATCCATGCCATGTTTGACAATCTTGCACAGCACGAGAAAGATATAAGCGAGATTCAGAAGGAGCAGAAGGGCAAACTTATCGACGACTCAGTTGCCCTAGTCTCAGACAGGAGGAGTGCAAAATTGCGAAAAGAAAAGATCGTCAAGCCTCCTACCCCATCAGAATCTGAAGACGAATTAGATTCAGACATGGAGCCTAACATGAAAATACTAGGAAAGCAGTTGGCGCTAATTGGGAAAATGATGAACAAACAGTACTTCAAATAGAAGTCCTCATCATCAGCCAATCGACTTAGGACCTCAAGCTCGAAGAACAAAGAACCTGCACCTGAGACTTCTGAGGTCAAGACTATCAAAGAACCGACCAAATGCTTTAACTGCGGAAAATCTGGTCATTACGCCCGAGAATGTACTCTCCTGAAGAAGAGAGACACTAATTACTACTCCAGGAAGCTTCAACTTACGAAACAAAAGAAAGCTGGAGTAGCTCTAATGGCTGGACAAGACCACTGGATTGAGGACACGTCTAGCTCAGAGGAAGAGAATCTAGCTCTAATGGCCCGCTAAGACAAACAATCAGACGTCGAAGACTCAAACTCGACTGACGAGGACCAAGCATCCGATTCTTCACATTAGGTAATCTCTCCTTCCACATTATTGACCATGTTAGAATCATATCAATTAGCATACACTAACATGCAACGTGAGCAGAAAAGCGTAAAGGAAGTAGAGAAGAAACTAGCTAAGTCTGAGGAGAAAATAGCTAGTCTCAAATTAGAACTTAGGAGCTCTAGTGCGAAAATAGATGAACTAACTAAGAGCTCGAACCTTAGCGAGACTAAGCATATTTCGTTAGAGAAGCATAGCTCGAAAGTGAAGGAACTTGACAGACTAGAAAATAACTATAATTGCTTGATTAGAAATCTCAATGAGAAAGCTAATCTCAATTCTAGATTAACAGAAGCAACTTCCAAGATCACTAATCTAGAAGCCGAATTAGATAAATCGAATACTAAGGTTTGTGAACTTGTGAAAGACCTAGATGCCTGTCAAGCCGCCAAGATAACGGTGAAGAATAACTTTGCTCTCTTAGGAGATGAGCGTAAGAAGCTATATACTAAAATCAATTGTTAGGAGATCTTGTTGTGAAAAGGGCACATACTGATCAAACTATATTCTTGAATCAGCCCAAGGACTTAGAATTCTATGACTATAAGTATGGCTTAGGCTATGAGAACCCACATAACCTGAAGAAAGTTGATTGCAAACAACTATATGATATCTCGTACATGGGTCTCGGTCTAACTTCTCTTATGAACTTTACCAACTCAAAAGTAATATTTGAGGAAGAAGAAGCCAAGAGACAAGCCAATACAAGGGCTGAAATACCCTTTTCATACACCGAGCTGAATCAACGCGACAAAACTTGGGTATCTACCAAGGGCTGGAGCCTTGAAACTGTTGATTTTCTTGAAGATCATTCTAAAAATGAGGAAGTTCAATTTCATCTTTCTGAAAATTCTCTCTACATCCCTCCTATAGTTAAAGAAAATAGAGGAATTACGAATTGCTTTAGATAAAGAAAGAGAGAATTTTGAAGCTGAAAAGACTAAATTCCAAAAAGAGATGGAAAATCTCAAAGCTTCCTCTATCTCAAGCACCATTTCTCACGCATCTCCTCCAAAAGAAAATATCATTCTGAAAAGCGTCAAGAAAGAAAAATCGTCTTCAAAAGATCATAAGTCTAAAAATAAAACTGTTATAAATACTAACTCTAACTTTGTATCTACTACGTCGACATGGAGCGTAGTACTTGAGCTAGAGAAACCGAAGGCGAAAGTGTCCAGCCTAGATATTAAGAAGGAGCCCATAGATGTTAAAGTTACAAGCTTATCTTCTCCTTCTGTAAAAATAAAAGACACTCGTAGAAATAAAAGAGCTATTTCATCTCTCCAATTAATTGCTTCTACTTGTTCTTTAAAACCTATCATCTCTAGAAGCACCAACTTTGAAATAGGCTCTTCATCTACAAAACCAAACATCCATTCTAAGACAAATGCTTCTAGGATGACCCGTAGGAAACAAGATCCAGCCATTAAGAAAGCATATGGCGCTATACATGCTTGTTCTCACCTAAGGTATCCCGTTAAGATTGAATCCACCAAACACCTTAGGAGACTATCCAATGAGAAGATCTTTTCCTCAATCAAGCCTACCAAAGCATTTGTTCGTACTGAAATTAACCTTCCCTGCCAGGTTCAACCCGAATGGGTTCCTAAGACTCCGCCTAAGAAGACAAAAGCCAAAAAGGCCAAGTCTCCTACTACGGGCAAAACCAAATCCACTTCTTTAAAGATAGTTTGGGTTGCTAAAGCCACTAAAAGTGATAATTTAGGAACAGTATTTGAACCTAAAACGAAATCTGCTAATCCACGAGGACCCATTTACAAGTGGGTACCTAAAGCGCTCCAATTGTTTTTGTAGATCCATCATGTGTGGTACCTCGACTCTGGTTGCTCCACACATATGACGGGAATACAAGAGTTGCCGAGCAACTACAAAGACAGACCGAATGGAAAAGTCAGATTCGGAAATAAAGACTCAGCCCCCATACTAGGAGTTGGGAACATCATTTTGGAAAATCTGACGATAAAAGATGTCTCTTATGTCAAAGGTCTCCGCCATAACTTGTTCAGCATAGGTCAATTCTGTGACAACGGCTTCCAGGTGGTCTTTCATGGTGACCGGTGCAGAATATTGGACAGTCAGAACAAAGAACTCCTGCAAGGACTTCGGAAATCTAATCTTTACACGATCAATCTGACGTCTGTGCGGACTACGACAGCTGTATGCCTTATATCCCACATTACAATTCAGAGGAACAGTTTATAGCATCAACATGTGTCTCATCTAAACATCAAAGCTCTTCAACGACTATCAACGAAAAAGTTGGTTCACGGTCTACCAAAAATTAGTCTACAAAAAGAGCATCAGTGTTCGGCTTGTATCTCATCATGTTAAACTAGTTGCCTCCACTTCACGTCCTCTGGAATCGCTACATATGGATCTCTGTGGACCTATGCAGACATAGAGTATTAGTGGGCAGAAGTACGTCCTAGTTATCGTTGATGACTACTCCCGCTACACATGGACGATGTTCCTCCGAAGTAAAGATGAGACAGGGGACTTGATAGTTAAATTCATGAACACTACTCAGAATTTGCTGCAACTATCCATCCAAGTCATCCGAACGGACAATGGCACTGAGTTCAAAACCAAGTATCTCAGTGACTTTTATCAGAAACTTGGCATTCATCAGCAATTCTCGGCCGCCAAAACCCCTCAACAGAACGGGGTTGTTGAAAGGAAAAACTGAACTCTAGTAGAGGCCGCCCGTACAATGCTGATTCATTCCAGCCTCCCACACCTTCTATGGGCTGAAGCAGTAAATGTAATACCCGTAAAATTAATACGGGATTATTTTTGTAATGTCCGAAATTAATGAAGACGATTTTCGAACAAAACCGAATTTTCGGGAGCGAGCCGAAAAATATTAATTTGGGCAGAGGAAAAACAAGGGGGACGAAAATGTTTAAGAAACCCCAAGAAATAAAAATAGGTTGAATAATATTAGACCCCAGAATAAATTAGTAAAGGCCCAAGCTAAATGATAAATGGCCCAATTGAGTTAAAATAACAAGATAAAGACAAGTTTCCTCAATTTGAGGAAAACCCACGCCTTGTACCATAACCTTCATTAGATATTTTATAAAAATCATCATTTTGGTCAAAGATGATTACGTGAAGTAGATGCAAAGAAGAAAAACAAAACCCTCAGTTGTGACTTGATAAAACCAACGAAACCAAAGAAATAGAAAACCCCATTTGCAAGCTTCAACTTCGACGTGGGATCAAAAAGAAGAAAAGTGGAGAAAGCTAAAACCAAAGAAGGTGAGAATGTCATTTATAGCTCAAGTATTTATTACCTTACGTGGTCTTAAAGGATTAACTAAGGTTAGAGCAAAAATAGGCTACGGACGAAGCAAGGGACGTAAGAATCGACTAGCTCAAATTCGATTTCAGCCTTGGGAGCAATTTAAATTAAGCTTGGAGGATAGGTAGGTGGTTTATACCCCTACAAACCCAATTTTTAAGCGTATTACATTCCGTAAAGTTGCTAAAATTCGATTGGAAGGCCAATCGAATTTTATATTTTTGAGTTTTACAGTTTTGATAATTTTCGTGGTATGTTTGCTATGTGTTTTAACGTGATTTCGAGCTCAACATATGAGTTCTTGGATGGATGAATTAATCGAAGTGCTTAGGTGATGGAGAACGTGTGAGATTTCTGAAAATGTTAGGGTGATAGTATGAAGGATTAGTGAAATCGGGCGATTTCGAAATCGAGCGATTATAGTTTCGATTGATTTTAAAATTAGACGAGTTTCGGGCGAATTTAGTTTCGCGGGTGGACTGATTTTGACGAATTAGGCGATTTGAAAATCGGGTGATTTTAATTTGGGCGATTTTGAAATGACGGGCCTGTGTTTGAGTGTAAATCGGGCGATTTGTAGATTTCGGACGATTTTAATTCGCGGGTCTAGTTTTATTTTGCGAATCGTGAGAGAGAGAGGAAATATTTCGCGGGCCGTGTTATTTTGCGAACTGTGTGAATGAGTAAAGATTTCGCGGGCCAGAAGTCAGGTTTCGCGGGCTGAAGCATTTCGCAAGCTGTGAGATAGCGCCGGGCCGATTTTGGGTTTCGCGGGCCAATTTCAAATCGCGGGGTGATTCCTGCGAGAGAAATCGGGCGATTCGCGAGATTCAAATCGAGCTTCAGCGTCAAATCGGGCGATTTGCGAAATCGCCGAAAGTCTCATGAAATCGGGTGTTGACCGTGCTGTTTCGGGTTGACCAATTTTAAATCGGACGATTCGCGTTACGCAGTGAGTGATTTCACAAAATCGGGCATTGACCCGATCGTTTCGCGCGTTGACCAAGTGTTTAAATGTGGGTTTCGGGCGAATGTTGACTTGGGCTTTGACCAACGGTTTTGATTGTGGGCTTTGCCCTATTTTAGGCCCAAATACTTTAGATAAAATCATTTTAAGCCCAAATCAATTTTAAAATAAAATATTTTCATATTATGATATATAAATAGAGTCAACCCATATTTTAAATTATAAATATTATTTTTAGATTTTAAAACCTTCGGCCTAGTATCGGATTTTAATAAAATATAATATTTTCCGTGTTTTACTATTTACTATTGTATGAAATGTGATGTGTTCATGTGATTGATTTTTATGTGCATATCACGACATGCACGGGTGAGAGTGATGATGATGTACCGTATTCATACGGTGACGCCTTACGGTGTCGGATGAGTGGGGTAGAGTTACCGATGTTGGTAGTCAGGTCTAGACTCGATAGGGCACCTGGTGGGAGAGGGGGTTTGCGACACCCATCTACTCGGGATTGAGCCACCCGAGGTGTACACCACCGATATTTTATTGGCTCAGGGACGGCAGACAGATGTGAGATTCCTGTCTACCCGGGTAGTGGTAGACTACTCGGGGAGTTACACCAAGGTGTAACACCGTCGGGTTGAGATTGTGTGCGGAAGGAGCGACCCGGCACGGCCGGCGTGGGCTACCGCATGATTATGGCGTACCTTGCCATGCGCGCGTGGGTGCCGAGTCTAGCCTAGGGCCCTGATATGTGACGAGACGTGAGATAGGTCGAGCGTGCATATTTCATGTGTGAGGACATGGGATTGGGTTGAGTGCACGCACACATACGCATTGCATGCTTTTACTACCACCTACTGGGCGTTTTTGCTCAGGGTTTTATTTTATAGGTGAGACTGCGCCCGACACCGATGGGTGTCAGGGTTAGCTGTAGGCGGGCTGGCGGCGGTGACTCCACGGGCTTTTGAGGGCGGAGCGGTACATGGGACGCGACCTGTGGAGAGGCGTAGTTTAGTTTAGTCGGGTTAGATTTTGGGGCTTCGGCCCGGTGTGTAGATATTACGCTTTTTGTAAAACCCGACCCTTGATATATATAATGTAAATTATTTTATTAAAAGTTTTTAATAAATCGGGTCCTCCGCGACTTCTGTTGCGGAAATCCGCCAATTAATTTAATTAGGAAGTAGGGTCGCCACAGGTGGTATCAGAGCGTTAGGTTTTAGGTTCTGAAGACTGTCCATGTACCGCCGCTCAGAAGCCGGGAGAACCAGCCTTGCCTGTAAGTGTTGTGTGTGGAAGTGACTATGTGATACTTATGTGCTCACCTATGTGTTATATAGTATTTGGAAAATGTCGCGAGGACGACCGAGAAGAGAGTTCGTAGGTGAAACGAGTCGACCGGACGAACATGAGTCCCCGACTCCAGAACATGACACCATTCGACGGCTGACTGAGTTGATACAGCGTCAGTCAGACCAGATCAATAACTTGATCAATCACCGGAGCTCATCCGAGCACCATTCCTCCCCACAACCCAATCGTGTGGAAATCATCGGGGAGAGGTTCCGCAAACTGAATCCCCCAAATTTTGCCGAGGCCACTAACCCTGCGGTGGCTGAAGATTGGATCGGCACGATTGAAGACCTTTTCGTATATAGTCGAGTGCCGAACAACGAGAAAGTGCTGTGCGCCGTTTCCCTACTTCGGGGAAGCGCGCGATTCTGGTGGAACACGGTGAAGGTGTTGGAAGATCCCGCGACTATGACGTGGGAGCGTTTTAGAGAACTCTTTTATGAAAAGTATTTCACTGCTCATGACCAAGAGCAGCGAATGTACGAGTTCATGAACCTGAAACAAGGGCGAATGCCAGTTGCAGAATACATTCGCAAGTTCGAGGAGTTATCCCGCTTCGCTCCTCATCTCGTAGCGACGAACGCTCTCAAAGTTACGAGATTCCTTCGGGGACTGAAACCCGAATTCTACCGAGACCTCAGTGTGGCGGGTGTGCGCCAGCTGGAATTCCGCCAGGCGACAGAGGCGCCTTAATTGCTGAGCAGGCAGAAGGTGTAGTAAGGAAGCTCAGGAAGTGAACAGAAAGAGGGAGGCTCAACAAGGCGGAAGCAGTCAGAAATGCCCATTCTTCGGCAAGGGCCCGAAGAATAGAGGAAATCGAGCGGGTCAGCAGATGTGGCGTCCGAACACTTATCAGGGACCGACCAACGTCCCTAATCGACCACCGAACCCGGCGCCCCAATGCCAACAATGCGGACGAAACCACTTCGGTATCTGCTACGGACCTCGACCGGCCCAGAATCTACAGTGCTTCCGGTGTGGAAAGATGGGGCACACTGCGCGGAACTGCACAGAAGGTCAGCCGCAGTTGCAGAATCAACCACAGAAATTGATCCGACCTCCACCCGTACCGGCGAGGGTTTTTACATTGACGAATGAGGAGGCGGAGGCGAATCCAGCCGTAGTGACTGGTACGTTGAATATCTTTCACGTACCATCTTCCATTCTGATTGACTCTGGAGCCACACACTCGTTTGTGTCGGCCAGTTTTGTGACCCGGGCGGGAATCTATCCTACCCCTTCATTGTGCAACTATATAGTTTCCTTGCCCCACGGAGACCCAACTAGGACGAACCTGGTAGTAGAAAACTGTCCCGTGAGAATTGAGGGTCGGGAATTGAATGTAGATTTGATAGTGATCCCGATGAATGACTACGACATCATATTCGGGATGGATTGGCTCTCGAAGTACGGAGCAATCATAGACTGTGCGAAGAAAGTAGTTAGGTTTCAATCGACCGAGGGAGGCGAGTTTGAATTTTCGGGAAAGACGAACAATAAATCAATCCCTAGGATTTCTGCTCTGAAAGCTCAGCGACTCGTAAACACGGGTTGCGAAGCATTTCTGATCTTTGCGGTGAAAGCCGAAGAATCTCCTCAGCCAAAACTAGAGGAAGTTCCTATAGTAAAGGAGTATCCCGATGTGTTTCCCGAGGATCTCCCGGGATTACCGCCGAATCGGGAAATTGAATTCGTAATCGATCTTGTGCCCGGAGCTGCCCCTATTTCTAAAGCCCCGTATCGGCTAGCACCGAATGAACTGCGGGAGTTGAAAGAGCAACTGGAGGAATTATTGCAGAAGGGTTTCATTCAACCCAGTTTCTCGCCCTGGGGAGCCCCGGTACTTTTCGTAAAGAAGAAAGACGGGTCGATGAGGTTATGTATAGATTATCGTGAACTCAATAAGATCACGATAAAGAACAAATACCCGTTGCCAAGGATAGATGATTTATTCGATCAATTACAAGGGGCAACGGTGTTCTCAAAGATCGACCTGCGTTCCGGTTATCATCAGTTGAAAATCCGTGAAAAGGATGTTCCCAAAACTGCGTTCAGCACGAGGTACGGCCACTACGAATTCTTGGTCATGCCTTTCGGGCTAACGAATGCTCCTGCCGCTTTCATGGATCTGATGAACCGAGTATTTAAGCAATTCCTAGACCGTTTCGTTATAGTGTTTATCGATGATATCCTCGTATACTCGAAGACGAAGGAGGAACACGAAGAACATCTGAGAACGGTCCTTGGAATTCTTCGGGAGAAACAGTTGTTCGCTAAGTTTAAGAAATGCGAATTCTGGTTGGAACAAGTGGCATTTCTGGGGCACATCATTTCGGGGAGCGGAATTTCGGTGGACCCCAGCAAGATTGAGGCAATAGAAAATTGGCCACGACCGACCACTCCCACTGAAGTAAGGAGTTTTCTCGGGCTTGCTGGATATTATCGGAAGTTTATCAAGGACTTCTCCAGCATTGCCTCAACGCTCACAAACCTGACAAAGAAGAATGTCTCGTTCAAATGGACTGAACAGTGCGAGCAAAGTTTCCAGGAGTTGAAGAAGAGACTGACGACTGCTCCAGTTTTAGCAATACCGTCGGGCACTGAAGGATTTTCGGTGTATAGTGACGCCTCGAAGAACGGCTTGGGGTGCGTGTTAATGCAGAACGGGAAGGTAATCGCTTACGCCTCCCGACAGTTAAAGACGTACGAGAAGAATTACCCCACTCACGATCTTGAACTCGCCGCAGTAGTGTTTGCTCTCAAAATCTGGCGACACTACCTGTACGGAGAAAGGTGCGAGATCTTCACAGATCATAAGAGCCTGAAGTACTTCTTCACACAGAAGGAGTTGAATATGAGGCAAAGGCGATGGCTCGAACTAGTGAAGGACTACGACTGCGTGATAAATTATCACCCAGGAAAAGCTAATGTAGTCGCAGACGCGTTGAGCCGGAAAGCCGTGAATACCGAATTGTGCCAACTCGGAGTTGAAGTAATTCACTTCGGGGAGATTGAGACGAGATTGGCAGCGTTGACCCTCAAACCGACGCTGTTAGATCGGATCATCGAAGTGCAAAAAGTAGACGAGCTGTATTTGAAGGTTCGAGATGAACGAGATGAAAATGTCCCGTCAGACTTTGAATTTCGAGAAGACGGTAGCTTACGATTCAGAAATCGGTTGTACGTGCCTAAAGATGAAGAAATCCGTCGGACGCTGATGACAGAGGCACATACGACAATCTACTCAGTGCATCCTGGTGCCACGAAGATGTATCGGGATTTGCGAACGAATTACTGGTGGCCAGGAATGAAGAGAGATGTCGCTACTTTCGTAAGCCGATGTCTGACTTGTCAACAGATCAAGGCAGAACACCAAAGGCCGGCAGGAATGCTACAGCCGTTGACGGTTCCCGAGTGGAAGTGGGACCACATAACCATGGATTTTGTCGCCGGATTACCCAAGACGGTGAAAGGACATGATGCTATTTGGGTAGTCGTTGATAGATTAACGAAATCTGCCCACTTTCTACCGATCAACCAGACATATCCCATGGAGAAGTTCGCAGAGATATACATTCAGGAAATAGTGAGACTACATGGGATTCCGATATCGATCGTTTCCGATCGCGACTCGAGATTTCTATCTCAATTCTGGGGGAGCTTGCAGAAGGCTTTAGGGACCAAACTGTCGTTTAGTTCAGCCTATCATCCCCAGACGGACGGGCAATCGGAAAGAACGATCCAGACGCTCGAAGATATGTTAAGGGCGTGTGTTTTGGATTTCCGAGGAAGCTGGAGTAAATACATCCCGTTGATCGAATTTTCGTATAACAACAGCTTTCAAGCGACGATCGGGATGGCACCTTACGAAGCCTTGTATGGACGTAAATGTCGATCCCCAGTACATTGGGACGAAATCGGCGAGAAGGCGCTATTAGGTCCTGAAATGGTTCGTGAGATGACCGAAGCTGTCAGTAAAATTCGGGAGAGGATGCTAACGGCCCAAAGTCGTCAGAAGAATTACGCGGACAAAAGACGAAGGCCGTTAGTGTTCGAAGAAGGTGATCAAGTTTTCCTCAAGATATCACCTATGAAGGGTGTTAAGCGTTTCGGACGAAAAGGAAAGTTGAGTCCGAGATACATAGGGCCCTTCCATATTTGAAAAGGGTCGGTGAAGTAGCGTACCAGCTAGAACTGCCGACTTCAATAGCACAAGTCCATGACGTCTTCCATGTATCTACGTTACGGAAGTACGTTTCGGATCCAAGCCATGTGCTACGAAGTGAGACGCTTCATCAACAATTGAGACCGGACCTAAGCTATGAAGAAAGGCCGGTAGAGATTTTAATGTATGAGGTGAAGCGACTTCGGAATAAAAATATCCCCCTAGTAAAGGTCTTGTGGCGGAACCAGACAATGGAGGAAGCCACTTGGGAGCGAGAAGATGAGATGAGAGAGAAGTACCCCGAGTTGTTTACGACGACTTAAATTTCGGGGACGAAATTTCTGTAAGGGGGGGAGGATGTAATACCCGTAAAATTAATACGGGATTATTTTTGTAATGTCCGAAATTAATGAAGACGATTTTCGAACAAAACCGAATTTTCGGGAGCGAGCCGAAAAATATTAATTTGGGCAGAGGAAAAACAAGGGGGACGAAAATGTTTAAGAAACCCCAAGAAATAAAAATAGGTTGAATAATATTAGACCCCAGAATAAATTAGTAAAGGCCCAAGCTAAATGATAAATGGCCCAATTGAGTTAAAATAACAAGATAAAGACAAGTTTCCTCAATTTGAGGAAAACCCACGCCTTGTACCATAACCTTCATTAGATATTTTATAAAAATCATCATTTTGGTCAAAGATGATTACGTGAAGTAGATGCAAAGAAGAAAAACAAAACCCTCAGTTGTGACTTGATAAAACCAACGAAACCAAAGAAATAGAAAACCCCATTTGCAAGCTTCAACTTCGACGTGGGATCAAAAAGAAGAAAAGTGGAGAAAGCTAAAACCAAAGAAGGTGAGAATGTCATTTATAGCTCAAGTATTTATTACCTTACGTGGTCTTAAAGGATTAACTAAGGTTAGAGCAAAAATAGGCTACGGACGAAGCAAGGGACGTAAGAATCGACTAGCTCAAATTCGATTTCAGCCTTGGGAGCAATTTAAATTAAGCTTGGAGGATAGGTAGGTGGTTTATACCCCTACAAACCCAATTTTTAAGCGTATTACATTCCGTAAAGTTGCTAAAATTCGATTGGAAGGCCAATCGAATTTTATATTTTTGAGTTTTACAGTTTTGATAATTTTCGTGGTATGTTTGCTATGTGTTTTAACGTGATTTCGAGCTCAACATATGAGTTCTTGGATTGGATGAATTAATCGAAGTGCTTAGGTGATGGAGAACGTGTGAGATTTCTGAAAATGTTAGGGTGATAGTATGAAGGATTAGTGAAATCGGGCGATTTCGAAATCGAGCGATTATAGTTTCGATTGATTTAAAATTAGACGAGTTTCGGGCGAATTTAGTTTCGCGGGTGGACTGATTTTGACGAATTAGGCGATTTGAAAATCGGGTGATTTTAATTCGGGCGATTTTGAAATGACGGGCCTGTGTTTGAGTGTAAATCGGGCGATTTGTAGATTTCGGACGATTTTAATTCGCGGGTCTAGTTTTATTTTGCGAATCGTGAGAGAGAGAGGAAATATTTCGCGGGCCGTGTTATTTTGCGAACTGTGTGAATGAGTAAAGATTTCGCGGGCCAGAAGTCAGGTTTCGCGGGCTGAAGCATTTCGCAAGCTGTGAGATAGCGCCGGGCCGATTTTGGGTTTCGCGGGCCAATTTCAAATCGCGGGGTGATTCCTGCGAGAGAAATCGGGCGATTCGCGAGATTCAAATCGAGCTTCAGCGTCAAATCGGGCGATTTGCGAAATCGCCGAAAGTCTCATGAAATCGGGTGTTGACCGTGCTGTTTCGGGTTGACCAATTTTAAATCGGACGATTCGCGTTACGCAGTGAGTGATTTCACAAAATCGGGCATTGACCCGATCGTTTCGCGCGTTGACCAAGTGTTTAAATGTGGGTTTCGGGCGAATGTTGACTTGGGCTTTGACCAACGGTTTTGATTGTGGGCTTTGCCCTATTTTAGGCCCAAATACTTTAGATAAAATCATTTTAAGCCCAAATCAATTTTAAAATAAAATATTTTCATATTATGATATATAAATAGAGTCAACCCATATTTTAAATTATAAATATTATTTTTAGATTTTAAAACCTTCGGCCTAGTATCGGATTTTAATAAAATATAATATTTTCCGTGTTTTACTATTTACTATTGTATGAAATGTGATGTGTTCATGTGATTGATTTTTATGTGCATATCACGACATGCACGGGTGAGAGTGATGATGATGTACCGTATTCATACGGTGACGCCTTACGGTGTCGGATGAGTGGGGTAGAGTTACCGATGTTGGTAGTCAGGTCTAGACTCGATAGGGCACCTGGTGGGAGAGGGGGTTTGCGACACCCATCTACTCGGGATTGAGCCACCCGAGGTGTACACCACCGATATTTTATTGGCTCAGGGACGGCAGACAGATGTGAGATTCCTGTCTACCCGGGTAGTGGTAGACTACTCGGGGAGTTACACCAAGGTGTAACACCGTCGGGTTGAGATTGTGTGCGGAAGGAGCGACCCGGCACGGCCGGCGTGGGCTACCGCATGATTATGGCGTACCTTGCCATGCGCGCGTGGGTGCCGAGTCTAGCCTAGGGCCCTGATATGTGACGAGACGTGAGATAGGTCGAGCGTGCATATTTCATGTGTGAGGACATGAGATTGGGTTGAGTGCACGCACACATACGCATTGCATGCTTTTACTACCACCTACTGGGCGTTTTTGCTCAGGGTTTTATTTTATAGGTGAGACTGCGCCCGACACCGATGGGTGTCAGGGTTAGCTGTAGGCGGGCTGGCGGCGGTGACTCCACGGGCTTTTGAGGGCGGAGCGGTACATGGGACGCGACCTGTGGAGAGGCGTAGTTTAGTTTAGTCGGGTTAGATTTTGGGGCTTCGGCCCGGTGTGTAGATATTACGCTTTTTGTAAAACCCGACCCTTGATATATATAATGTAAATTATTTTATTAAAAGTTTTTAATAAATCGGGTCCTCCGCGACTTCTGTTGCGGAAATCCGCCAATTAATTTAATTAGGAAGTAGGGTCGCCACAGTAAATACCGCCTGTTTCACTCAGAACAGGACGGTGGTTCACAAGCGCTTTAATAAAACTCCTTACGAAATAATAAACAAGCGAGTACCCAAAATCTTATTCTTCAAGGTCTTCGGGTGCAAGTGCTTTGTGGCGAATGACAGAGAGCAGCATGCTAAGTTCGAACCTAAAGCATTCGAAGCCACATTCATTGGGTATTCATCAACGTCAAAGGCGTATCGAGTTTACATCAAGTCCAACCGATCAATCAAAGAAAGCTACGCGTCACTTTCCACGAAGTGGCAGAAATGGCTCCTGCACACCTCAGTTCAGGACCCGTACCAAACCTGATGGCTTGTAAATACGACAGTTCAGAACCCGTATACACTGGTGTGTTGGCACAAAACCAACAGAAGATGGCAACAACTCCAGATTCAACGTCTGAAGAAGCACTGAAACTTCCGTTGGAAGATTTGGACTCTCTCTTTGAGCCCGTATATCGGTCAGAAAACATTATAGCAACACCGTTAGTGGAACCCCCACTCGACGAGGCCAGTATACCGAGCTCTTCAAATGTCTCTACCTCACCCGATTCAGAATTACCACAGATCAATGACGAACCTACAACAGTAAATGAGGAAGTCTCTATAGAACCACTCAATCCAAATGCAGAATCTGACTTACCTCTATCTCCTGATGAATCTGAAATCATTGGAAGTCTCAGTTCTCAAATGACCGATGCGTCTAGCTCTGCGCTACCCCATGAGCGAAAATGGACTCGAGCACATCCGGTTGATCAGATTATTGGTGATCCTTCACGAGGAGTACGGACACATCATCAACACAGTTTATTCAGCTGCTTCTTAAGCCAAAATGAGCCAACTAAGGTAGCAGACGCACTAAAAGACCCGGATTGGGTGATAGCAATGCAAGATGAAATCAACCAATTTGAGCGTCTTCAAGTGTGGCCCTAGTATCCCGATCGCATGGGAAAACAATCATCGGAACGAAATGGGTATTTAAAAATAAAACGAATGAAGATGGCGAAGTGATTAGGAACAAAGCTAGATTGGTTGCGAAGGACTATAACCAACAGGAAGGAATTGACTACGACGAGACATATGCTCCTGTTGCCCGAATCGAAGCCATTCGTCTCTTCCTAGCTTATGCGGCTAATAAAGACTTCAAAGTCTACCAAATGGATGTAAAGACCGCCTTTCTCATTGGCGTGCTAAAAGGGGAAGTCTACGTCGCTCAGCCAGAAGGCTTCATTGATAAAAAACATCCCGATCACGTCTATCGATTGGACAAAGCTCTCTACGGACTGAAACAAGCTCCACGCGCTTGGTATGACGTATTGAGTGATTTCCTCGTAAAATCCGGTTTTATCCGAGGAACGATCGATACAACCCTCTTCATAAAATGGCAAGACAAAGATTTGATGGTCATCCTAGTCTTTGTAGACGACATCATATTCGGATCAACAAATCCACGGCTATGCAAGAGATTTGGAGAATTGATGAAGACTAATTTGCAATGAGCCACATGGGAGAGATGCAGTTCTTCTTAGGACTTCAAGTAAGGCAGCTCGATGATGGGATATTCATCAGTCAGACTAAATACATCAAGGACATTTTGAAGAAATTTCATCAAGATCAGAGCAAGCCACTCAGCACTCCCATGTCCACAAGCTGCAAGTTGGATGCCGATCCCACAGGAAAAGCGGTCGACATTACATTATATCGCAGCATCATCGGCTCTCTTCTTTATCTCACCTCAAGCCGGCCAGACATCATGTTTGCCAGTTTATGTGCCCGTTTTCAAGCCGATCCCAAAGAATCCCATATGCGTGCGGTGAAGCGAATTCTGCGTTACCTTAAGGGCACCTCCACCTTAGGACTATGGTATCCTAAAGGAACAAATTTCAAATTAATTGGCTATACTGACGCTGACTACGCAGGTTGCCGAATGGACAGGAAAAGCACATCCGCTGGCGCTCAATTTCTAGGCGAAAAGCTAGTTTGCTGGTCATCAAAGAAGCAGAACTACGTTTCGACATCGACGGCCGAGGCAGAATACGTCGCGGCTGCCAGCTGTTGCTCGCAAATGCTGTGGATGCGGGCTTAGCTTCGCGACTATGGGTACAAGCTAAATAATATACCCCTTTATATCGATAGCCAAAGTGCCATTGCGATTACGTGTAATCCTGTTCACCATTCACGCACAAAACACATAGACATACGGTATCACTTTATCAAAGATCACGTAGAAAAGGGCACCTTTGACATGTATTTTTTGTAGAAGATCAATTCTAATTGTGATTTGATTTTATTAGATTTCCTTGTATTTAGGGGCTTTTCTTTTATTTGTCCTTAGATTAGGACTAGCTTGTATTTATACCTAGTTTGTTTGGTATAAATACTTTGTAAACAATCAATCAATAGAGAAAGTTTTGAAAATTGACCCGAAAGGCTTGCAATTCAATTTCTAGAGAGAGAAACAATAGTAACTTTCTCACTCTACTCGAATTCTCTCTCTTGTTCTTCATTTGAGTTTTTCGATCGAATCTTAATGTCAATCATTATCATCGAATTACTTAGAATTCATGCCTAGGATCATAGAGTTGTTAATCGTAGGACATAACAATTGGTATCAGAGCAGATTCGTTCTGTTTTGAATCGAAAATTGTTAAATTACTGTTCATTGAAGAACAGTTTGGCGCGAAAAATTGTTTTCGATCCAATAGCTTAATTCTGTGCTTAATTGACTTGAATCTGATGTTTCTGTGGTCGCTTAAGTGCTAAATGTTGATTGCGGTCAGATTTGTAGCTGTTTGAACTTCGTTTTAAGGATTAAATTGATTCTGTGATTTACTGTTTGAGAAGAACATGAAGAACACGTTCTGATTTTGATCAATTTCGACATATTTTGCTTCATAACGTGTTTAATTGCTTGTTCGTGCGTAGTTAGTAAATGATTGCGAGCAATTACCTGAAATTTCACTGTCTAATTCGTTGTTTTTGCTTGAATCTGTGTTAATCGTATTCTGTGATTTTTCTCGATCGTTCTAATTTTTCTCGCTAGGTTTACGATCAGATTAATTTCTCGATTGAAAAACTTGGCGCGAGAATTTTTCTCGGTCAGCGCTAGAATCGTCAACACTAGAAACGATTTTAGTTAAAAATATTTCTCGAGCATTATTCAGCGAAAATCTTTTTCGAGGAAGACCAATTTTGACTTTGCACGCATAAACACTTTCTCTCGAAAAACATTTTCGGTCAGACATCTAAAGTTTGACCAAGCTAAAAATCATTTACACGCGAGAAACTTTTCTAGTCAACAGATTTATTTTGACTTGTCGAGAAACGCACTAACGTACTGTTTCTTTACGATCGAAATAAATTCATGATCTGGAAATTTTTCTCGACCGAACGATTTTGGGCAATTTATTTCGCTCGAAAAATATTTCGCTGACAGATTTTCTCGCAGGAGAACAATACACATTATATACTATTTCGACGAAATTTTTTTTCGATCAAACTTTATAGATTGAATCGAAAATAATTCTCGAACTATTTTACGAATCAAACGCTACTAACGAACTTTGTCACTTGTGAAGCACATTACATCATCTTCAAAACCTTCAAAACACTTAACGAAGATCCTTCAACAACTCTACTACAAAACAAGATGGATGCATACTCGCTTGGAAATGACAATCGTCCGCCGATCTTGCTACGTGGCGAATACAACGTTTGGAGAAGCCGCTTCCTCAATTTCATAGCTTTGAAAGATCAAGGTGAAAATTTACTGAGTTCACTAGAAGAGGGACCCGCACAGTTTTGGGTTAATATCCCCGGTGATGACACAGTGACTCCTCAAATTCCCGCATCTAGGCGACTGAAGGAGCCTAGGGAGTATTCTATTGAGGAGAGGGCACGAGCCAAGGCTGATCTAGTAGCCACGAATACTCTTATGCAGGGCATCCCCAACGACATACATAGACAGATTGATAGCCTTCCATCGGCTAAAGGAATGTGGGACGAACTACATAGGATGATGCACAGGACGGAAGTCGGCATAAAGGCCAAAAAGGCAAATATCCTCACTGCTTACGACTCCTTCAAAGCAAAGCCGGAGGAAAGTCTATATGAGATCTACCAAAGATACCTCACTCTTCTCAACGAGATGAGGAAGATAGAAATCACGAAGACCAACATGGAGACAAACATCAGATTTCTCTCTTCCCTGCCCGCGGAATGGAAAAAGATATCCACTCAAATTCGACAGAATAAAGATCTAGAATAGCTGGATATCCATGCCGTGTTTGACAATCTCGCACAACATAAGGATGATTTAAGCGAGATTCAAAAAGAGCAGAAGGGCAAACATATCGAAGACACTGTTGCCTTAGTCTCAGAGAAGAGGAGCTCAAAGCTAAGAAAAGAAAAGATCGTTAGGCCTCCTTCACCTTCAGAGTCGGAAGAAGAATTGGACTCCGACGTTGAGCCAAATATAAAAGCCCTAGGGAAGCAGTTGGCCTTGATAGGAAAGATGATGAGCAAGAAGTACTTCAAGAAGAAGTCTTCAACCTCAGCCAACAGACTTCGGACTACAAGCTCTATAAACAAAGAACGTGCACCAGAGAGCTCCGAAGTCAAGAACCCAAAAGAGGCTAACAAATGCTTCAACTGTGGCAAGCCAGGTCACTTTGCCAGAGAGTGCACTCTTTCGAAGAAGAGAGATGCCACCTACTACTCCAGGAAGCTCCAATTGACTAAACAGAAGAAAGTTGGAGTAGCTTTCATGGCCGAACAAGACCAATGGCTCGAGGACACGTTGAGCTCTGAAGAAGAAAATTTGGCCCTCATGGCCCGTCTCGACAATGAATCAGACGCCGAAACCACCATTCAAACGGAAGACGAGAACGCATCCACCTCTTCACAAGAGGTAGACCTCCCTTCCACATTATTGACCATGTTAAAATCGTATAAAATAGAATACGCTAACATGAAACATGAGCAGAAATGTATAAAGGAAGTAGAAGACAAATAATCTAGGTCTAAAGAGAGACTAGTTCATCTAAGACAGAGCAGTATAGTGTGAAGATTAAAGAATTGGAGGATAGGCTAGCAAATAACTACAATTGTTTGGTTAGGAATCTCAATGAGAAAGCAACCCTCAATTGTAGGATAACCGAAGCTACCACTACGATTACTAACTTAGAAGCCCAATTAGAAGAATCAAATGCAAAAGTTAGTAAACTTGGTGTAGAATTAGATGCTTGTCAAGTCTCCAAAATTACAATAGAAAATAACTATGCTCTATTAGGGGAAGAACGAAAGAAGTTATATACTAAGGTTAAAAAGTTAGAACTTGTGAGAAGGGGACAGACTGAACAGACAATATTTTTAAATCAAACCATGGACTTAGAATTTTATGATTATAAATTTGGCTTAGGCTTTGAGAACCCACGGTGTTTGTCGAAAGTTGATTGTAAGCAACTTTACGACATTCAATACATGGGTTTTGGATTAACAGATCTTATGGTTTTTACTAATGCTAAAGAAATAGATGCTTTAGAAGAAACCAAAAGAAAAGCCAAGACTAGGGTTGAAATTCCCTTCTCCTACACCGAATTGAATCGAAGCTACAACATTAGGGAACTTCCCAAAGGTTGGAGTCTTGAGTCAATTAAACTACCTGAAGATCTTTCTATTAAAGAAGAAGCACAAAATCATCATTCTGAAAATTCTCTCCATATACCCCTTATTGTTAGGAAAATAGAGGAGTTAAGAGGCTCATTAGAAATAGAACGAGAGAATTTTGAAGCTGAAAAGAAAAAGTTCCTAAAAGAGATTGAGAATCTCAAAGCTTCTTCAACATCCCAAGCTAATTCCCACGCTATCCCAAAAAGCGTGAAAAAATTGAAAAAGCGCCTTCAGTAGATCATAAACGTCTTATTAGAAGTGCTAAGCCTAACACTATTTCACCTACGTCTACAGGGAGCGTAGGGCCAGCACTAGATACGAAGGCGTGGGTGTCTAGAATAAAAATATAGAAGGAGTCAATAGATTCGAATGTTTCCAATATCGTTTCTCCTTCTGCAAAAATAAAAGACACTCGGAAAAATAAAAGAGCCATTTCCTCGTTTCAAATAATTGCTTCTACACACTCCCTCAAACCAATCACATTTAGAAGCACTAATTTCGAAATAGGCTCCACATCGAAAACAAAAATTAATAATTCTAAGACAAATGCATCTAGGATGACACGTAGGAAACAAGATCCAGCCATTAAAAAGGCATATAACGCTATTCATTCTTGCTCTCACCAAGGTATCCCGTGAAAATAGAATCTCCCAAACACCTAGGCGACTATCCAAAGAAAACTTTTCCTCACTCAAGCCTACTCATGCATTTGCTCGAGCTGAAATTAAACTTTCCTGCCAGGTTCAATCCACTTGGGTTCCTAAGACACCTCCTAAGAAGACAAAAGCCATAAAGGCTAAGTCTCCTAAAGCCAAACCCAAAGTTACTTCCTTGAAGGCAACTTGGGTCGCTAAAGTTCTTATCGAAAATAACTTAGCAACCATATCTGAACCAAAATCTAAATCTGCTAATCTGAGAGGACCCATTTTTAAGTGGGTACCTAAAGCTCTCTAAATTGTTTTTGCAGATCCATCATGTGTGGTACCTTGACTCTGGTTGCTCCACACACATGACGGGAAATCAAGAGCTGCTGAGCAACTATCAAGACCGACTGAATGGAAAAGTCAGGTTTGGAAACAACGATTCAACCCCGATTCTAGGACTTGGGGATATCATTCTGGAGAATCTGACTATAAAAGATGTTTCCTACGTCGAAGGCCTCCGCCATAACTTGTTCAGCATAGGCCAGTTCTGTGACAAAGGGTTCCAGGTGGTCTTTCATGCTGACCGGTGCAGAATTTTGGATAGTCAGGACACAGAACTCCTTCAAGGACTTCGAAAATCAAATCTATACACGATAAACCTGATATCCGTGCGGTCCTCGACAGCTGTTTGCCTAATTTCTCAAACTATAATTCAGAGGAACATCTTACGGCATCAACGCATGTCTCATCTCAACATCAAAGCTCTTCAACATCTCTCAACGAAAAAGTTGGTTCACGGTCTTCCAACTATAACTTTACAAAAAGAGCATCAATGTTCGGCGTGCCAATTAGGAAAATTGAAGCGAGCATCTCATCATATCAAACAAGTGGCCTCTACTTCACGTCCTCTGAAACTGCTACATATGGACCTCTGTGGACCAATGAAGACACATAGCATAAATGGACGCAAGTATCTACTTGATCGTCAATTTCGTAAACTATATTCAAAATTTACTGCAACAGACTGTCCAAGTTATTCGTACGGACAACGGCGCTGAGTTCAAGAACAAATTTCTCAGCGATTTTTATCAAAAACTTGGAATAAGTCAACAATTCTCAATCGCCAAGACTCCTCAACAGAATGGGGTAGTCGAACGAAAGAACAGAACTTTAGTGGAAGCAGCACGTACGATGTTAATTCACTCAGGCCTTTCACATTTCCTATGGCCTGAAGTAGTAAATACCGCCTGTTTCACTCAAAACAGGACGATTGTTCACAGGCGCTTCGACAAGACTCCGTACGAAATTATCAACAAACGAGTACCCAACATCTCTTTATTCAAAGTCTTCGGGTGCAAGTGCTTTGTGGCGAACGACAGAGAGCACCGTGCTAAGTTCGACCCTAAAGCACTCGAAGCCACTTTCATCGGGTATTCTTCAACCTCAAAAGCATACAGGGTATATATCAAGTCCAATCGCACGATCAAAGAAAGCTACAATGTCACTTTCCACGAAGTGGCAGAAATGGCTTCTGGTCACTTCAGTCCAGGACCCGTGCTTAACCCGATGGCTCCTACACACCTCAGTTCAGGACCCGTACCAAACCAGATAGCTTCTGAATATAACAGTTCAGAACCTGTTTTCACTGGTGTGTTGGCACAAAACCAATAGAAGATGGCAACAACTCCGAATTCAACGTCAGAAGAAGCAACGAGAATTGCATTAGACGATTTGGACTCTCTCTTCGAGCCAGTATATCGGTCACACACTGCTACACCTATAGTGGATTCTCCACCCGACGAGACCGACGTACCAAGTGCTTCTCACGTCCATACTCACCCGATTCAGAATTGCCACAGAATAACGAAGAACCTACAGTGGTTATTGAGGAAGAATCATCAGAGACTATCGTTCCAAGTGCAAAATTGGAACTTCCTCAAACGATTGATCAATCGGAGACTATAGGAAATCTAGACCCACAGATGGCTGATGCATCGACTTCAGCCTTGCCTCATGAGCACAAGTGGACTAGAGATCACCCGGTTGATCAGATAATTGGCGATCCTTTGGATAGAGTGAGGACACGTCGTCAACACAGTCTCTTCAGCTGCTTCTTAAGTAAAAATAAGCCTACCAAGGTAGCAGACGCACTTCAAGACCCGGATTGGGTAATAGCGATGCATGATGAAATTCATCAATTCGAACGTCTTCAAGTATGGACCTTAGTACCCCGTCCGCATGGGATTGTCGGAACTAAATGGTATTCAAAAACAAGAAGAATGAAGATGGTGAAGTTATCTGGAACAAAGCAATGCTAGTTGCGAAGGGATACAATCAACAGGAAGGCATCGACTACGACGAGACATATGCTCGTGTTGCCCGAATCGAAGCTATCCGCCTTCTTTTAGCTTATGCGGCTCACAAAGACTTCAAAGTCTATCAAATGGATGTTAAGACCACCTTTCTCAACGGAATTTTAAAAGAAGAAGTCTACGTCGCTCAGCCGGAAGACTTCGTTGATCAAGAACATCCCGATCACGTCTATCGTTTGGACAAAGCTCTCTACGGACTGAAACAAGCCCCTCGTGCTTGGTATGATGTCCTGAGTGAATTCCTCGTGAAGTCTGGATTCATACGTGGAACGTAGTCACAACCCTCTTCATCAAATGGCAAGACAAAGATCTGATGGTCGTCCAAGTATACATCGACGACATCATCTTCGGATCAACTAATCCACGGCTTTGCACGAAGTTTGGAGATCTAATGAAAAGCAAGTTTGAAATGAGTCACATGGGAGAGATGCAGTTCTTCTTAGGACTACAAGTCAGGCAACTCGAAGACGGGATTTTCATCAGTCAGACAAAATACATTAAGGATATTCTGAAGAAATTCCATCAAGATCAGAGCAAGCCTCTCAGCACTCCTATGTCACCAAGCTGCAAGCTGGATGCCGATCCCTCTGGAAAATCGGTCGACATCACGCTGTATCGCAGCATCATTAGATCTCTTCTCTACCTCACCTCAAGCCGGCCGGATATCATGTTTGCCACCTGTTTATGTGCCCGTTTTCAAGCCGATCCCAAAGAATCCCATATGCTCGCGGTTAAAAGGATTCTGCGTTACCTTAAGGGCACTTCTACCCTTGGACTATGGTATCCAAAGGGTACGAATTTCAAACTTATCGGCTATACTGACGCTGATTATGCAGGTTGCCGAATGGACAGGAAAAACACGTCCGGTGGCGCTCAACTTCTAGGTGAAAAGCTGGTCTGCTGGTCCTCTAAAAAGCAGAACTATGTGTCAACTTCGACGGCCGAAGCGGAATACGTGGCTGCCGCCAGTTGTTGCTCCCAGATGCTGTGGATGCGGACTCAGCTTCGCGACTATGGGTACAATTTAAATAATATACCTATATATAGTGATAGTCAAAGTGCCATAGCTATTACTTGCAATCCTGTTCATCACTCACGCACAAAACACATAAGACATTAGATATCACTTTATCAAAGATCATGTAGAAAAAGGCACCATAGGTATGTATTTCGTGAACACGGAGTACCAACTAGCTGACATTTTCACCAAGGCATTGGATGAAAAACGGTTTCAATTCCTTGTCGGAAAATTAGGCATGTTGAATCTTCCGTAATATGTGCTTTACCTGATCTTCTGTGCTACTAAATGTTCTATGCTTTGTGTTTTCTTTGCTTATATGCTTTATCTTGCGTGAAATAAATAAAATTAAATAAATAAAATAAATAAAAACACTATAAATATATATAATATTAGGGGAATGACGAAATCCTTTAGGATGCTTTGATCTAAAGTCACTTAGAATTTTACCCCGACATGCGATCGATTTAGTTGCTTAATTTTGTTACTCTAAGTTGCATTCTTGTAAAGGTCATTAGGTTGCTCCACCAGACACAAAGTCACTATACATATGTGAGGATTCAAGCCTTGTTATTTTTCTTTCTTTGGATCTATTTCTCGAGTGAGTCAAACATCAATTACTTGTCTTAACTAGTGATACTTGGCTTGATACTCATCTTGCCTTAGATCGTTAGGAAAATGATAAGGGCGCTTAGGTTATTCCTCACTTGGCCTTTTAAAATTTTTCCCTCACATTAGCCCTTATTCAACCACTTTGAGCCTTCTCCGATGTCCTTTTCTTCATTTGAATCCCATTCCCAGCCTTCAACTGTATTCTATACTCTTCGGATGGTTGTTCAAATGAGAAAAGGAGGGGGAGAAAATAAAAAATAAAAAAAAAAGAGAAGAAGAAAGAAGAAAAGAGGATGATGACAAAAGAAGGTATTGCTCAACGCGCAAAAAATCATACCAAAGGAACCTGCCTTCCGACTATTTCTTAGAAGGTGGCATTGATCCTGCTGTGAACATCTCCAACGATAATCTCGTACGCTCGTCAGAACGGCTGGAAAGAGGAGCACCACGAAGTGAACTTATCCAACGATAATCCGGTCTTATATCGGGAAACGAGAAGAGGAGCGCAGCCTTGGGTACTAATTCCACAACCGTGAACTTTTCCAAAAAGATAATCTCTGAAACCTCTCTAGGGATTAAGAGAAGAGGAGCACGGTATCGGCCCGAGAACCAACAAGAAGAACTTCTGTTAGGAATATTTTATTGTGTTCAAATAATTATTTTATCTTAGTCTTGTATTGTATTTAAGTGAACTGGGTTTTAATGTTTTAGAGCCCAGTAAGCTTTTATTTGTAATAGGGCTTACAAGGGCCCAAGTACAATATACCAACATGTGGTATAAGTACTAAAACCCTAACACATAGTTAGGTGTCTTGTGTGTGTGAGAAATATAGAGAAATTATTTTCGTGAGAGAAGCTCCAAACCCCTCTCAAGAACACGCACGCACGCCCCCACGATAAGTTAAATTCTTCCCATTAATTTCGTGGTTAAATGCTAGAAATGTGTTTTAGTTGGATATGGGGGAATAACAATTGGTATCAGAGCTAAACACGTTAGGATTTGAGCAAGTTTCTAAATTTTTTTTTTTAGTTTCGAATTTATGTCATTTCTTGAGTTTTTGAGTTGATTTTACTGATTTTGCAAGCTCAAGAGGTAATTAGGTTATTTTCGAGTGATTTGTAGTGATTACCCAACATTTTCCAGTTGATTTGAGTGAGTTTTGGGTAGAAATTGGATCTGTTTTTCGTCAATTTTCAGTCCAGAATCGGGCAGATGAACAAATCGCCCGATTACTGTAGCAAATTCGTCCGTTTACTGTAGCAATTTTCAAATCGGGCGATTTACTGTAGCGATTAAAAATTTGCCCGATTTACTGTAGCAATTCAAATTGGACGATTTTACTGTAGCGATTTATTCACTGTAGCACCCGATTCTTGCCCGATAATTGTTGCACTCGATAATCGCCCGATTTCACAAATTCACTGTAGCATATTTCGGGCGAAACACTTCAACACTGTAGCAAATTCAATAAGATCACTGTAACAATTATTTCGGGCGAAACACTTCAACACTGTAGCAACACTGTAGCAAAGTGATTTCACTGTAGCGAAATAATCAAATCTTGTTTCGATCGAAACTTCTTATTTCACTGTAGCAAATTTTAATCAATCACAAAGAATCGCCCGATTACTAGCAAAATCACTGTAGCATATTTACTGTAGCACCCGATTTCGAATCACTGTAGCATATTTACTGTAGCACCCGATTTCAAATTCGCCCGATTTCAAATCAATGTAGCATATTTACTGGTGCGAATCACTGTAGCACCCGATTTCAAATTCGCCCGATTACTATAGCTATTTCAAATTTGCCCGATTACTGTATCAATTTCCCTGTAGCACCCCCGATTACTGTAGCGCCAATTTACTGTAGCAAATTCATTGCAGTGATTTCACCCAATCGCCCGATTGCAAACATTTTTCACAAATTCACTGTAGCAAATCGAGTGATCTACTGTAGCAAAAAAAAAAAATCACTGTAACAAATATTTGTAGCAAATTCCATTAATCGTCCAATTGCAACGATTGAGAATCAATTGCACCAAATCGCACGATTTCTTTGGTCCCATTTTGAATTCAATTTCAACACTGAGTCGGACGATTTGGTACTGTAGCTAGAATTTGCAAATTGCTCGATTTGAAACTCTCGGCGAATTTCGGTCCTTTGACAAACAATCGCCCGATTCTGATCCTCTTTGAACAGCAATTCGCCTGAATTAAATTCAGCGAAAACTTCATTTTGCAATTTCACACGATTTCAAAAATTTAGATTTTTCAGTCAAAATCTTCATCATTTGAATTTCTAATCGGGCAATCCAATTCTAACTAAATCACCCTTAGAAAATCACACTTAAAGCTTTCTTAATAAAAAAAAAAAATCCACAATTTTTTTTTAAACCAAATCCACAAACGTGTCAACGATCACATATCCAACGATCTACTTAGAACATTCAAGCATATTATAGAAAAAGACTTGACATTTTCTCGAAGTTTCGAAATCATCACACAGTATTCGGGGGTACACCAAAAGTTTTTCAACCCTTAAATTCTGAAAACTTCGAATCAATGGCACCCTTCCACAACTCCCATAGTAAGAAAAAGGCAGAGCCAATCAAATGCTATAATTGCAGCAAACCTGGGCACACGGCTATAGACTGCTTTCTAACCAAAAGGAAGGCTGAGGAGTACTACTCCAGAAAATTACGACGGATTAAGCAAACAAAAGCTGAAGTAGCCTTGATGGGAGAACAAGACAGCTGGCTCGATGAAACATCTGAAAGCGAGCAAGAGAGTGTAGTCAAAATAACCCTGGTAAAAGGAGATAAATCGGAGCCTAATGACATGGAAGCAGTCGATGGTGGTAAAGATGAGGAAGCGTCTTCAGAAAGGGAGGTAGAATCTATTGACCCCCTTTTGTATTTCGAACTCCAAGAAAAATTTACGGCTCTTCATAGCAAGTTTAGGTCAGTAGAAAATGAACTAGCTAAGACTATAGTCGATCTAGATATGACACGTGACAACGTAGATAGACTAGAAACTAGCTTAGCTAATTCTGAAGCCAATTTAGCTGAATCAGCGTCAAAAGTCATTGATTTAACTAACAAAGTCTCAAACTACGAGCAAACAACAAGCAAATGTGTTGATCACGGGAGGACAATCAACGACTTGCAAACTCGGTTTGATAACAATTATCAATGTCTGCTCAGGCAGCTTCAAGAGATGAGTAATCTTGATTGCCAGCTGGAAGTAGCGCAATCAAAAATTGACACTCGTGACGCTGAAATAGTAAGTTGAAGACACAGGTTAGCGAGCTAAACGTTAAATTGACAACTTGCATCGATGAGCAAATCAATAAAACATGCGAGTTCGATCTCCTGAATAAAGAACGTGTAAAACTGTATGCTAGGATTAAAAAGCTAGAGGACCTCCTAACAAAAAGAGGACAAACAGATCGAACGATATTCTTGAACCAGCCTAAGGACACAGAATTCTACGATCCACGTGCAGGTCTAGGCTTTGTTCCAAACCCTACTCTAGCTGTGAAGAAATCCCTAAACCCATATGATCCGTATGATATTAGCTATTTAGGGATTAACATGCCTAAATTAGTGGCCTTCACACCAGAAAGTGATGGAGATAGGAAGACAGGAGTAGAAATTCAACTTGACTATGAAGCTATGAATAATAGCTACAAAACAAGGGAAGTACCTTTGTCTGATGACTACTTAGATACTCTTATTCCACCTTCAACACCAATCATCCTCGAGAACACGTCCCATGACTTAGCACAGTCCAGCCCCTCTAGTGCATATATCCCACCAGCAATTAAGGAAATATCTGACTTGCGCTCGATCCTAGAGTCCGAAAAGATTGTTTTTCAGGTAGAAAATGACGTGCTATTGACAATAATTTCCTCACTCGAAAAACAAATCCATAACATTATAGCTTCAACGTCTCCACAAATGTCTCTAGCTGAGTCTAAAATAGAAACTCTAACCAAGCCTAGGACACTAAGGAAGCAGAATGCATCGAGAAAATCAATGCGTACCAACTTATCCTCGCATGCACCTACAGGTAAAATTTCTTTCCCAAATTTAAAATCATTTCAAAATCTATCTCAGATTTATCAGAAATTACAACTTTGCCCCAAGACTTTTGAAAATTCACGATTTACCCTAACCGAAAAATATAATGTTTATTTAATCCCTCGGAATATCAGAAAATCGCATAGAGACCCCAACCAAATTTTTAAAAATATTTATTAAACACCTCGGATTATTTGAAAATTACTCTAAGGTCCCTAGTCGAGATTTCTAATATTTATTTAACCTTCCAAAAATTCTGAAATTTATAGAGTTCACTAATCGAAGATTTTTTTATTTATTTAGCTTCATAAACTTTCGATATTTATACAATTCACCCAACAAAATTTTTAGAATATTTATTTTAAATCCGAGAGTTTCTAAAAATTTAGTTTTAACCCCAACCAATTTATTGATTATTTATTTAAGCCCAAAAATTTCTAAATATTTAATTTTGACCCCAACCGAATTATTGGTTATTTATTTAAACCCAAAAGTTTTTGAAAATATCATTTTTACCCTAGCCGAAATTCAACGTAATTATTTAGTACTCAAAACTCTTGAAAAAGTTCCAATTTGGTCCTTACCGAATTTTAATCAATTTATTTAGCTACAAGAAAACTTTTGAAAGGTTTCAACTTGATCCTAGCTGAGTTTTAATATATTCATCTAGCACCCAAAACTTTTGGAAAGTACCAATTTGATCCTAGCGGAATTTTCATATATTTATTTAGCCCCCAAAATTCCTGAAAATTTTCAATTCAACCCTTATCCGAAATTTAATATATTCATATAGCTCCAAAACTTCTGAAATTCCAATCCAACCTAGCCGAAATTTAGTATATTCATTAAATTCTCTAAACTCCCTAAAAATTTCACAATTCACCCCAACGAAATTTTTTTCTTTAATACTTATTTTAGACCTTTTGTAACACCCCTAAATTTTAAATACGGGATTAGGATGTAAATAATATTGTGAGTCCTCGAATTCAAAGAATTAAATTCGAACGTCCAAAATAATATTCCACCCAAAGAAATTAGGCCCAATAAAGAGACTTAATGATTAAGATAGATAAAATAATATTAAGGCCCAACCAAAGAATTAAATACCCAAAATATGAGTTGTTCAAGTATTGAAGTATTACTCAAACAAAACCCCAAATAAGTATTGTAAGTATTAAGGCCTAGTCGATTCATATGTTTGCCCAAAGAATATATATATATATATATATATATATATATATATACCTTAGTGCCCAAGTTAATAGAGAAGAGTTCAATAACAAAGCCCAAGTAGATTTCCTTTCCTTAGCCCAAATGGTTCAAGAAAAATATCTCCCAAAATTAAGTAACCCAACGTGAGCCATGGCTCTCATTTCTAGGGGTGTTAATCGGTCGGTTCGGTTCGATTTTTTCAAATTTCGGTTCGGTTTTTCGATTTTACGTATGCTTAATCCGATATCCGAACCGTTTTAATTTGGTTCGGTTTCGGTTTTTTATAATTCGGTTCGGTTTTTTTCGGTTCTATTTTTCGATTAGGAATTTAATATCAACAAAAAATATTATGAGCTGAAAATACATAAAACAATTTATGGTATTAAAAAACAAAGAATATTTGTGGAACGTGACATGTAGCAAAATAATTCAAAGGTCCGAAAAAACATGATAATGGAACAAAATCTCACCAAAACATAAAAACATTCATTTGAAGATACTATAAATTGTTTGGGAGAAAAATATACTATAAATTATTGGGAGAAAAATATACTATAAATTATTTGGGAGAAAAATAGGATTTGATTTGTAAGGAAAACATTCACCTAAGAATGAAAAAAAGTAAACTAATGAAATTATTTACTGGAGAAAAAAACAAATGATTTTTGATATTTTTCTATTTTTAATGTAGTATGATAATTTCAGTTCGGTTTTTCGGTTTTTTCGATTTTACGTATGCTTAATCTGATATCCGAACCATTTTAATTTGGTTCGGTTCGGTTTTTTATTATTCAGTTCGGTTTTTTTCGGTTCCGGTGTTTTCGGTTCGGTTCTTTACGGTTCGGTCGGTTTTTTCGGTTTTTCGGTTAATTTGAACACTCCTACTCATTTCCACTTAGTCCGAAAAAAAAATAATAATTCCCATAAGCCAAGGAAAATAACGAAGAGAGAGAGAGAGAGAGAGAGAGAGAGAGAGAGAGAGCAAAAGAGAGAACGAAGAACAAAGAAAGAAGAAATGAAGAAGACGAAGTGGGGTGAAGATTTTCGGCAAGCTCAATCCATCACAACCCAATTAAAATAGCGTGGGAAGTGAGGTAGGTATATTCTTCACCTACAACACATAAAAATAATTGGATGATTCGAAAATGTAAGGTTTCGGCCATGATGTTGTTGCAATGTGCTTAATCTCGTGTTTTGTTGGTATTAATTGTTTGGTTCTATGTGTTTAGTCCCAACCCCAAGATATGGGTCTTTTTATATGTGAATTTCTCCCCCTACAACACGTGGAAATAATCTGAAAATCTCAGATTTATGTGAGGGTTAGGGTTCGATTTGTATCAGGTTGGGTTGGTTACATGATTGTCATGTGTTAGGTGCCAAGTTCAAACCCAAAATATGGGTTTCTAACTGTGTATTTAACGTGTCCTTGATGACATGAGGTGAGGTTCTGGGGACTCATCTGAAAGTTTTAAGGTTCGAGGGTTCATAATTTAGTGTTTTTGGGTTTAGGAGTAGAAAGAGTGTATTTCAGGTGTAGTGTAGAATTCTTAATTCGCGGGTCAAAGGTTTAGTTCACGGGCTTGGAGATTTCGCGAATTGGGGGACTTATCGGGCCAATAGAACTAGTTTGCGAATCATAAGGTTTACGAATTGTGAGATAATTTTCGGGTCGCAAGGTAATTTCGCGGGCTTCACGAATTGTTAGAGGGATGTTCTTCGTGGGCCAAGATTGGGTTTTCGCGGGCTGGAATCTTTTGCGAATGAGAGATAAGCTCGGACCAGAAATAAGTTTCGCGGGCCGGCGAGGTTTGCGATTGAGAGATAGAGGTCGGGTCGTGAAATACTTTTGCGGGCCGAAATGAGGTTCGCGAATCTTACTCTATGGGGGCAGAGGTTGGCGAGTCCTAGAGGCTTCGTGAAGTGAACGCTTTTCCGGGGCCGATGTCAAGTTCGTGAACTCCCCTTGTGAGGGAAGGAGTTTCGCAGGTCCTGAAAGTTCGCGAAGTGGAAGCGTTGCGGGCCGAGATTTAACTTCGTGAATTCGATTGTGAGAGGAGTTTCGCGGGTCTTAAGTTCGCGAAGTAAGAGCTTCCGTTGCCCAGCCGATTTTCGCGAGTTAGTTAGGGAACTTCACGAATTTGACCAAATTGAATTTAGCAAGTTGACTAGGAGCACTTCACGAGTAGACTGACCTTTTATGTTGTAATTTGGCGAATTTAGCAATTGGGAGTTGACTTAGTGTAGGTGTAATTTGGACTTGAACCTATCTGTAGCCCATCTCTCTTTAAAGCCTTCTTGGACTTATGACTAGTGCGTTTTAGTTTTAGTCCAATTTGAGACCCATAGGCAATTTTAGGTTGAGTGAATATTAGTACAATATGTGACTGTAATGCGTAGACTTTATATGACATGCATGTATTAGTAGCCCATTTCTTCCCTTAAAATCTTTTTGGACTTAGATAAAAATTATTTAGGTAACATATTAATTTACACTTAGTGGGTAGCATTGACTTAGGGTGTGAAAGGCTTTTTGGGTTTTGGAGTATTCCGTATGCGAATATTATTTTATGTGATTATTATAAGGGGTTTTTAGGGAAAAGTACCTGGTAACATATTTCTCTTATGAATCAGTCCCCTCATGTTTAGTTTTGGAGATAAGGACTGCCACTAGACACTAACTTAGTTTTAACTCCCTCACATATGTTACTAAAATAAAACTTTTTCCAAAATTAATTTAGCCCCTTTGAGTGCCACTGAACACGTATCATCACACAGGCACTCAAAACACTGAAACACATCACTAGTTTTAGTCGACCATCATCTCGTAGAAAATCACAGGATTCAATTAGCTTCCCCAACTGGAGCAGACCCATCGAGGAAGGGGTTGCAGACCACCGACTCAGCACGATTTCCCGGCGCACTGCACCTCGCAGAAGATTCCCACGGCATCGTTGATTCTGTAACGCTCCTTGCGGCGAGCAATTCATTACAAGCCAAAGCATCTGGCAAGATGATACTGCCAGAATCTATCGTTAACCAACAAACAAGAATCTCACAGCTTGGAAAATAGACAAAACAAATTGAAATTTGATCTTTCTCACAAGGGCAATGGCGATTGAGCTGTAGGGCTGAAATTACTCACACCAACCAAATGCCACTCAATTAATGGCATAACCACCATAGCAGCATCAACAACAGATATAGCCACCACTGTCACCGCGGGGATGAGGCCGGTGGGCCGGTGGGAATGACCAAAGACTTACCATTTATGAATGGTTCTTGCCTTTTCCTATTCTCTCCAAGGTTTTTGGTTAGCAAGTGTGCACTGAGATTAAATTTGTAAGACCTGTAATCCTTGCTAATAAATACAATGTACGTTTAGATCGCCCCAACTGGCACGTATTTTTGCATACATATTAGTATTTTTGAAGGTGAAATTTCTAGCGAACTCGTTTGTGGTGTCGATGAAGGTCAGTGTCTTTAATGTATAAGATTTTTGGTTAAAACCCACCATTTGAGTCTTATATGACTCACCCTAATTCGTAGTATTTTTAGCAGAAATATCTGTATTTCTAGCATCAGATTGAGTACTTTAGTTCCAATTTAGTTATTTTATTATTGAATTCAAGTACTTAACCTTGTACGAAGGTGAGTTTGCTAGCAAACTCGTTTGTGGTCTTGATAAAGGTCAGTGTCTTTATTGTAAGATTTTTGGTTAAACCCCACCATTTTAGTCTTCACTCACCCTAATTCCCAGTGTTTAACATAAATATCATTATTTTTTGGGATGAATCATCTAACACTAAAATGTTAGCTTTTAATCAAACATCCTAACTGATAAGTACATTGGTCATCACAAACACTAAAAAAAGAAGTTTTTCCCATCTTTACTTTCGTTGTAAGTCGAATACTTGAATTCATCATAAAATACCTAAATTAGGGCAACAACTACTTAATTTTAGACCAAAAATACTCATATTTATGCGAAAAGTACATGCGAATTGGGATGAATCATCTAACACTAAAATGTTAGCTTTTAATCAAACATCCTAACTAATAAGTACATTGGTCATCGCAAACATTAAAAAAAGAAGTTTTTCCCATCTTTACTTTCGCTGTAAGTCGAATACTTGAATTCATCATTAAAATACCTAAATTAGGGCAACAAGTACTAAATTTTAGACAAAAAATACTCATATTTATGCGAAAAATACATGCGAATTGGGATGAATCATCTAACACTAAAATATTAGCTTTTAATCAAACATCCTAACTAATAAGTACATTGATCATCACAAACACTAAAAAAGAAGTTTTTCCCATTTTTACTTTCGTTGTAAGTCGAATACTTGAATCCATCATTAAAATACTTAAATTAGGGAGAAAAGTACTTAATTCAGACTAAAAATACTCATACTTATGCGAAAAATACATGTGAATTGGGATGAATCATCTAACACTAAAATGTTAGCTTTTAATCAAACATCCTAACTAATAAGTACATTGGTCATCACAAACACTAAAAAAAAGAAGTTTTCCCATCTTACTTTCGTTGTAAGTCGAATACTTGAATTCATCATTAAAATACCTAAATTAGGGCAACAAGTACTTAATTTTAGACCAAAAATACTCATATTTATGCGAAAAATACATGCGAATTGGGATGAATCATCTAACACTAAAATATTAGCTTTTAATCAAACATCCTAACTAATAAGTACATTGATCATCACAAACACTAAAAAAAGATGTTTTTCCCATCTTTACTTTCGTTTTAAGTCGAATACTTGAATTCATCATTAAAATACTTAAATTAGGGAGAAAAGTACTTAATTCAGACTAAAAATACTCATATTTATGCGAAAAATACATGCGAATTGTGATGAATCATCTAACACTAAAATGTTAGCTTTTAATCAAACATCCTAACTAATAAGTACATTGATCATCACAAACAAAAAAAAAAAGATGTTTTTCCCATCTTTACTTTCGTTGTAAGTCGAATACTTGAATTCATCATTAAAATACTTAAATTAGGGAGAAAAGTACTTAATTCAGACTAAAAATACTCACATTTATGGAAAAATACATGCGAGTTGGGATGAATCATCTAACACTAAAATATTAGCTTTTAATCAAACATCCTAACTAATAAGTACATTGGTCATCACAAACACTAAAAAAAGAAGTTTTTCCCATCTTTACTTTCGTTGTAAGTCGAATACTTGAATTCATAATTAAAATACCTAAATTAGGGCAACAAGTACTTAATTTTAGACCAAAAATACTCAAATTTATGCGAAAAATACATGCGAATTGCGATGAATCATCTAACACTAAAGTATTAGCTTTTAATCAAACATCCTAACTAATAAGTACATTGATCATCACAAACACTAAAAAATGATGTTTTTGCCATCTTTACTTTCGTTGTAAGTCGAATACTTGAATTCATCATTAAAATACTTAAATTAGGGAGAAAAGTACTTAATTCAGACTAAAATTACTCATATTTATGCGAAAAATACATGCGAATGGTGATGAATCATCTAACACTAAAATGTTAGCTTTTAATCAAACATCCTAACTAATAAGTACATTGATCATCAGAAACACTAAAAAAAGATGTTTTTCCCATCTTTACTTTCGTTGTAAGTCGAATACTTGAATTCATAATTAAAATACCTAAATTAGGGCAACAAGTACTTAATTTTAGACCAAAAATACTCATATTTATGCGAAAAATACATGCGAATTGGGATGAATCATCTAACACTAAAATATTAGCTTTTAATCAAACATCCTAACTAATAAGTACATTGATCATCACAAACACTAAAAAAAGATGTTTTTCGCATCTTTACTTTCGTTTTAAGTCGAATACTTGAATTCATCATTAAAATACTTAAATTAGGGAGAAAAGTACTTAATTCAGACTAAAAATACTCATATTTATGCGAAAAATACATGCGAATTGAGATGAATCATCTAACACTAAAATGTTAGCTTTTAATCAAACATCCCAACTAATAAGTACATTGATCATCACAAACACAAAAAAAAAGATGTTTTTCCCATCTTTACTTTCGTTGTAAGTCGAATACTTGAATTCATCATTAAAATACTTAAATTAGGGAGAAAAGTACTTAATTCAGACTAAAAATACTCATATTTATGGAAAAATACATGCTAGTTGGGATGAATCATCCAACACTAAAATATTAGCTTTTAATCAAACATCCTAACTAATAAGTACATTGGTCATCACAAACACTAAAAAAAGAAGTTTTTCCCATCTTTACTTTCGTTGTAAGTCGAATACTTGAATTCATAATTAAAATACCTAAATTAGGGCAACAAGTACTTAATTTTAGACCAAAAATACTCAAATTTATGCGAAAAATACATGCGAATTGCGATGAATCATCTAACACTAAAGTATTAGCTTTTAATAAAAAATCCTAACTAATAAGTACATTGATCATCACAAACACTAAAAAAAGATGTTTTTGCCATCTTTACTTTCGTTGTAAGTCGAATACTTGAATTCATCATTAAAATACTTAAATTAGGGAGAAAAGTACTTAATTCAGACTAAAATTACTCATATTTATGCGAAAAATACATGCGAATTGTGATGAATCATCTAACACTAAAATGTTAGCTTTTAATCATCCTAACTAATAAGTACATTGATCATCAGAAACACTAAAAAAGATGTTTTTCCCATCTTTACTTTCGTTGTAAGTCGAATACTTGAATTCTTCATTAAAATACTTAAATTAGGGAGAAAAGTACATAATTCAGACTAAAAATACTCAAATTTATGGAAAAATACATGCGAGTTGGGATGAATCATCTAACACTAAAATATTAGCTTTTAATCAAACATCCTAACTAATAAGTACATTGGTCATCACAAACACTAAAAAAAGATGTTTTTCCCATCTTTACTTTCGTTGTAAGTCGAATACTTGAATTCATCATTAAAATACTTAAATTAGGGAGAAAAGTACTTAATTCAGACTAAAAATACTCACATTTATGGAAAAATACATGCGAGTTGGGATGAATCATCTAACACTAAAATATTAGCTTTTAATCAAACATCCTAACTAATAAGTACATTGGTCATCACAAACACTAAAAAAAGAAGTTTTTCCCATCTTTACTTTCGTTGTAAGTCGAATACTTGAATTCATAATTAAAATACCTAAATTAGGGTAACAAGTACTTAATTTTAGACCAAAAATACTCAAATTTATGCGAAAAATACATGCGAGTTGGGATGAATCATCTAACACTAAAGTATTAGCTTTTAATCAAACATCCTAACTAATAAGTACATTGGTCATCACAAACACTAAAAAAAGAAGTTTTTCCCATCTTTACTTTCGTTGTAAGTCGAATACTTGAATTCATAATTAAAATACCTAAATTAGGGCAACAGGTACTTAATTTTAGACCAAAAATACTCAAATTTATGCGAAAAATACATGCGAATTGCGATGAATCATCTAACACTAAAGTATTAGCTTTTAATTAAAAATCCTAACTAATAAGTACATTGATCATCACAAACACTAAAAGAAAGATGTTTTTGCCATCTTTACTTTCGTTGTAAGTCGAATACTTGAATTCATCATTAAAATACTTAAATTAGGGAGAAAAGTACTTAATTCAGACTAAAATTACTCATATTTATGCAAAAAATACATGCGAATTGTGATGAATCATCTAACACTAAAATGTTAGCTTTTAATCATCCTAACTAATAAGTACATTGATCATCAGAAACACTAAAAAAGATGTTTTTCCCATCTTTACTTTCGTTGTAAGTCGAATACTTGAATTCTTCATTAAAATACTTAAATTAGGGAGAAAAGTACATAATTCAGACTAAAAATACTCAAATTTATGGAAAAATACATGCGAGTTGGGATGAATCATCTAACACTAAAATATTAGCTTTTAATCAAACATCCTAACTAATAAGTACATTGGTCATCACAAACACTAAAAAAAGAAGTTTTTCCCATCTTTACTTTCGTTGTAAGTCGAATACTTGAATTCATAATTAAAATACCTAAATTAGGGCAACAAGTACTTAATTTTAGACCAAAAATACTCAAATTTATGCGAAAAATACATGCGAATTGCGATGAATCATCTAACACTAAAGTATTAGCTTTTAATCAAAAATCCTAACTAATAAGTACATTGGTCATCACAAACACTAAAAAAAGATGTTTTTCCCATCTTTACTTTCGTTGTAAGTCGAATACTTGAATTCATCATTAAAATACTTAAATTAGGGAGAAAGTACTTAATTCAGACTAAAAATACTCACATTTATGGAAAAATACATGCGAGTTGGGATGAATCATCTAACACTAAAATATTAGCTTTTAATCAAACATCCTAACTAATAAGTACATTGGTCATCACAAACACTAAAAAAAGAAGTTTTTCCCATCTTTACTTTCGTTGTAAGTCGAATACTTGAATTCATAATTAAAATACCTAAATTAGGGCAACAAGTACTTAATTTTAGACCAAAAATACTCAAATTTATGCGAAAAATACATGCGAGTTGGGATGAATCATCTAACACTAAAGTATTAGCTTTTAATCAAACATCCTAACTAATAAGTACATTGGTCATCACAAACACTAAAAAAAGAAGTTTTTCCCATCTTTACTTTCGTTGTAAGTCGAATACTTGAATTCATAATTAAAATACCTAAATTAGGGCAACAAGTACTTAATTTTAGACCAAAAATACTCAAATTTATGCGAAAAATACATGCGAATTGCGATGAATCATCTAAAACTAAAGTATTAGCTTTTAATTAAAAATCCTAACTAATAAGTACATTGATCATCACAAACACTAAAAAAAAGATGTTTTTGCCATCTTTACTTTCGTTGTAAGTCGAATACTTGAATTCATCATTAAAATACTTAAATTAGGGAGAAAAGTACTTAATTCAGACTAAAATTACTCATATTTATGCAAAAAATACATGCGAATTGTGATGAATCATCTAACACTAAAATGTTAGCTTTTAATCATCCTAACTAATAAGTACATTGATCATCAGAAACACTAAAAAAGATGTTTTTCCCATCTTTACTTTCGTTGTAAGTCGAATACTTGAATTCTTCATTAAAATACTTAAATTAGGGAGAAAAGTACATAATTCAGACTAAAAATACTCAAATTTATGGAAAAATACATGCGAGTTGGGATGAATCATCTAACACTAAAATATTAGCTTTTAATCAAACATCCTAACTAATAAGTACATTGGTCATCACAAACACTAAAAAAAGAAGTTTTTCCCATCTTTACTTTCGTTGTAAGTCGAATACTTGAATTCATAATTAAAATACCTAAATTAGGGCAACAAGTACTTAATTTTAGACCAAAAATACTCAAATTTATGCGAAAAATACATGCGAATTGCGATGAATCATCTAACACTAAAGTATTAGCTTTTAATCAAAAATCCTAACTAATAAGTACATTGATCATCACAAACACTAAAAAAAGATGTTTTTGCCATCTTTACTTTCGTTGTAAGTCGAATACTTGAATTCATCATTAAAATACTTAAATTAGGGAGAAAAGTACTTAATTCAGACTAAAATTACTCATATTTATGCGAAAAATACATGCGAATTGTGATGAATCATCTAACACTAAAATGTTAGCTTTTAATCATCCTAACTAATAAGTACATTGATCATCAGAAACACTAAAAAAAGATGTTTTTCCCATCTTTACTTTCGTTGTAAGTCGAATACTTGAATTCTTCATTAAAATACTTAAATTAGGGAGAAAAGTACATAATTCAGACTAAAAATACTCAAATTTATGGAAAAATACATGCGAGTTGGGATGAATCATCTAACACTAAAATATTAGCTTTTAATCGAACATCCTAACTAATAAGTACATTGGTCATCACAAACACTAAAAAAAAGAAGTTTTTCCCATCTTTACTTTCGTTGTAAGTCGAATACTTGAATTCATCATTAAAATACCTAAATTAGGGCAACAAGTACTTAATTTTAGACCAAAAATACTCAAATTTATGCGAAAAATACATGCGAATTGGGATGAATCATCGAACACTAAAGTATTAGCTTTTAATCAAACATCCTAACTAATAAGTACATTGATCATCACAAACACTAAAAAAAGAAGTTTTTCCCATCTTTACTTTCGTTGTAAGTCGAATACTTGAATTCATCATTAAAATACTTAAATTAGGGAGAAAAGTACTTAATTCAGACTAAAAATACTCATATTTATGCGAAAATACATGCGAATTGGGATGAATCATCTAACACTAAAATGTTAGCTTTTTATCAAACATTCTAACTAATAAGTACATTGATCATCACAAACACTAAAAAAAGAAGTTTTTCCTATCTTTACTTTCGTTGTAAGTCGAATACTTGAATTCATCATTAAAATACTTAAATTAGGGCGAAAAGTACTTAAGTCAGACTAAAAATACTCATATTTATGCGAAAAATACATGCGAATTGGGATGAATCATCTAACACTAAAATGTTAGCTTTTAATCAAACATCCTAACTAATTAGTACATTGGTGCGAAAAGTACTTAATTCAGACTAAAAATACTTATATTTATGCGAAAAATACATGCGAATTGGGATGAATCATCTAACACTAAAATGTTAGCTTTTAATCAAACATCCTAACTAATTAGTACATTGGTCATCACAAACACTAAAAAAAGAAGTTTTTCCCATCTTTACTATCGTTGTAAGTCGAATACTTGAATTCATCATTAAAATACTTAAATTAGGGAGAAAAGTACTTAATTCAGACTAAAAATACTCATATTTATGCAAAAAATACATGCGAATTGGGATGAATCATCTAACACTAAAATATTAGCTTTTAATCAAACATCCTAACTAATAAGTACATTGATCATCACACACTAAAAAAAGAAGTTTTTCCCATCTTTACTTTCGTTGTAAGTCGAATACTTGAATTCATCATTAAAATACTTAAATTAGGGAGGAAAGTACTTAATTCAGACTAAAAATACTCATATTTATGCGAAAAATACATGCGAATTGGGATGAATCATCTAACACTAAAATGTTAGCTTTTAAGCAAACATCCTAACTAATAAGTACATTGGTAATCACAAACACTAAAAAAAGAAGTTTTTCCCATCTTTACTTTCGTTGTAAGTGGAATACTTGAATTCATCATTAAAATACCTAAATTAGGGCAAGAAGTACCTAATGTTAGACCAAAAATACTCATATTTATGCGAAAAATACATGCGAATTGGGATGAATCATCTAACACTAAAATATTAGCTTTTAATCAAACATCCTAACTAATAAGTACATTGATCATCACAAACACTAAAAAAAAAAGTTTTCCCCATCTTTACTTTCGTTGTAAGTCGAATACTTGAATTCATCATTAAAATACTTAACTAGGGCTAAAAGTACTTAATTTTAGACCAAAAATACTAATATTTATGCGAAAAATACATGCGAATTGAGGATGGATCATCTAACACTAAAATGTTAGCTTTTAATCAAACATCCTAACTAATGAGTACATTGATCATCACAAACACTAAAAAAAGAAGTTTTCCCCATGTTTATTTTCGGCAAGTCGGATACTTGAATTCATCGTTAAAAATACTTAATAAGGGCTACAAGTACTTTTAGATAAAAAATACTCATATTTTGCGAAAATACCTAATTTGGGTTCCAAAATACCGATATTTATGAGAAAAACCTATTAATTGGGGCAATACATCTAACGCTAAAATGGTTAGTTTTCGTAAAAAGATCTATCATTGAACGTATATTATATTAATCACGTACTTGAATTCAATCTTAAATACCCTAATCGAGACTGATGAACCCCATTTCATGTCAAAACACTTAAATTTATATATTTATCAACTAAATTCAAGTTCTTCAAGTTGAGCTTGCCAACTCATTTTCGCCTTGGTGATGATCAATGTCACTACCATATATGATATTATCTAAGATAAAAATTGTTGTTTTTGATCAAACATCTTACCTGGTAATTATATTGATCATTAAAAACATAAAAAAGGCGTTTCCTGCCTACTTCACCATGATAATCTGTAAAATACTTGAACAAGGGGTTTAGTACTTGTAGTGAAAAGAAAGAACTTAAAGTGTAGCAAGAAATACCGATAATATAAGCAAAAAAAGCTTGTCAAATTGAGTTAAACTAGGAGTATTTAATAATGCTTCACCAACAAACCAACAACAGCAACCAGGTGAAACTTGGGATGCCCAAGACGGCCAATGCATAACCAAACATTAATTGGAGTCACTAAAAAGAAGTACAATGTCTTATTGCCTAAAAAACTGAAGTACTCTATCGGATAGACACTCATAGAAGCTCAAGCTCGCTGGAATCCTTCTGCTGCGATTGCCTGCGACTCACCGATGCAAGGACATCACCATCCTGCACGGTGGTCCCTACGCCCCGAGCAATGAAGAGCGACGACCTGAACGATGCGGACAGCCGCCAGCTTGCAGCGAGCGAACGATTTGAGTGAAAGACCGGCGAGCAAGTAGTTCGACGGGTAGATGCAATTAATCAATCTTAGAGGACAGATTGCGAATTAATAGAAGCACACGACGTGATTAATGAGAAACTGCTCGAGTTTCATTATCTTTGGTTTGAGTTGAAGGATGATTGGTTTTGCCTTCTGTACGTGTGTTCCTCTCTACGTTAAGAGGGTTTTCTGTAATTCTTCTTTTTTATTTGGGAATGATAAAGGGCAATATAGTAATTTGCCGATGAGGGAGTTGAAACAAACTTTTTGTCTAATGGCTGTAGTAATTCATAAAGTTAAAGTGAGAGGGACTGACTACTAAGTGTAACATGCCAGTAGGTATTTTTCTATAAATTTCTCTTATTATAATTGCTGCGAGAGCCGAAGTATGTGATTTTTATTCTTGTGAGATGTGTATTTTGTGAGACTTGCATATTGTGCATTTCACGCCACGACATACCACGACTAGGGATGGCAACGGGCTGGGTCTGGGTCGGGTCTGGCAGGACCCGAGACCCGGCCCATTTAATTTTAGTTGGACCAGTTACCCGACCCGACCCGGCTCAGACCCGCCCCGGCCCGAGACCCGAAATAACCGGGTAAGACCCGCCTTACCCGCCAGACCCACCTAAATAGACATTTTCAAACAATTTTTTTGCCCACTTGAAATATTTTAAGAACAAACCCATCAAGAAAAACAGAGATCTATAAAATTACAAATGCCGTGACAATTCAAGAGAATAAACAGCACTGTAGGATGAACTATCAAGCCCAGACAATTAACATATTCTCCAAATCACTTACAATTAACATAGATCTACAAAATTTACAAATGCCCAGACAATTAACAAATGGCCAAACAATTAAAATCCAAATCGCTTACTTGTCCAGTCGCAAGATATGATGTGAGGTGGTCGCAGGTGGTGGTCGCAGGTGGTGGTGGTCTTTGCTGGTCGCAGGTGGTGGTCGCAACTCGCAGGTGGTGTAGGTGTGGTGGTCGTTGCTGGTCACAGGTGATGTTCGCTGGCGGTGGTGGCTGGTCCCAGGTGGTGGTCGCAGGTGGTGGCTTAGGTGGTCGCCGGTGGTAGATTAGGTGGTCGCCGGTGGTGTGGGATGCGGCCACACTCGTGAAGCTCGTGAAGTAGAACTGTAGAAATGAACCAAAAAACTCAAACCCTAATTAGATGTATCTATTATATATAAAAGGTTAATGAATAATTTATCCGGGTCGGGTCCCGGGTCGGGTCCCATTAAACCCGCTACCCAACCCAGACCCGGCCGGGTAGAGGAATTAAATTCCATTACCCGGCCCATAACCCGTTTATTATGAAAATACCCGGCCCATTAGGGTCGGGTCCAAGCGGGTCCGGATCTAGGCCCGGCCCATTGCCATCCCTAACCACGACATGTGAGAGATGATGACCGCGTGGGCGATGACACTTTATAGTGTCGATCGAGTGGGGTAGAGTGTGCCGATTTTGACAGTTGTACTCTTAGAGGAGTTGAGGTTGGACTCATGAGGCACCTGATGGGAGACAGACGTGAGCGATCTGTCTACTTGGGCTTGAGCAACCCAAGGTGCAAACCATCGGTTGAGCTCTGTAGCGGAAGGGGCTACCTACGGGAGGAAGCTGACGTGAGCGATCAGTGGACTGTAGCGTGGGCACCGCTAGTCTGGCGTGAGCGACCAGACTTTTATCGACCTACGGGAGGAAGCTGACGTGAGCGATCAGTGGACTGTAGCGTGGGCACTGCTAGACCAGACCTTTATGTCTTGCGCGCGAGGTGCCGAGTCCAACCTAGGGCCCTGATATTGAGATAGAGTAGAGAGTGGGAACGAGCGTGCATTGCATTATATCATGTGGCGAGGTGTCGGGATTGAGATTGAGTGCACACTGCATTTGCATGAATTCACCTACTGAGCGTATCGCTCAGGCCTTTATGTGTTATAGGTAATGATGAGTCCGACGTCGGCGAACGACAGGACTAGGTTGGCGGCTGGTGGCGGTGACTCCACGGGTTTTTGAGGGCGAGAGCGGTACATGGATGTGACCTGTGGAGTGGCTTTAGTTATTTTGATTTTTGGGGCTTCGGCCCATGTAAAGAACGTCTTTTGTAACAATATTTTTATGATATGTATATTATTTACTTCTTTCAAAACTTTTTTGTAAAAAATGGGCTTTCTGTGGCTTTCGTTGCGGAAATCTGCCAACTATTTTAATTAGGCAAGTAGGGTCGTCACACCTTTAAATTTAAAAGAAACCCTAGAAAACTCTAATTTGCACCACTAAAATTTTTGCTCTATCCTCTTAATTCAAAGTCTTCTAACCCTATTTTCAAGTATTCATCCTCCCTAAGCTAACCGAAATAAATATATATACATTCATATGAGCATAAAACACAAAATTCATGCAAGTAAATTATCACTACCATGTAGGCACGAAGAATTTAATCACGATCATGTAAGCATGTAATATTCACCAATCCTAATATCGTTTAAGTACGCAGGTGATCTTCACCTACCTTATGTCCGTAATCCCGACCCTAAAAATTCCGATCACGAGCCCCTCAACGTATCCGCGGCTCCCTCTCGGTTCCTCTTCCTCCCTTCCTCTCCATTTCTTTCTTTTACTTATTGATTATCATTCTCGTCTTCATGCACCAAATGAGCTGTATTAGTTGAGGAGTCTTTGTTTCTATTCCATAAATTAGGTAATGGTGATTAGATGATGATGAGCTCTCTCCAACGTGGCCTCCCTCTCTTTTTCTTTATCTTATGGGTTGTAAATTTGTCCTAAAGCAATGAGGTGTATTAGGGGTCCTTATCTTGTCCTTATGTAACCAACGAGGTTGTATTAGTTGCATTAATAGGTAAGAATTTTTTTTTATTTTATTATACCAACCAACTTTATTAATTCCCTCTCTCTCATTTTCGCTTTTGATGTCCCTTATTTTATTTAATTATTATTATATGTTTTTATTTATTTATTTATTTGGGCTTTCATTTCTTGTTTTTGGCCCATTTAAATTTTACTGAAGTACCAAACTTCCAACCTTTTATTTAGGGCCATTATTTTCTTCATTTGGCCCATATATAAATTTTTGGTCCACTTAAATTTTTCGGGCCCAATTGTAAATTTTGGGCTCGATTTGAAAAGAAATCGTTTCTTGTTCGAAAGTCGATTTCGAACATTTTGAATATTATTGAAGTAATCCTATATAAATTTTGTGGGTATTACACGCGCTCCATCCCACTTAAAGTTGCTGAACGCTTCTTTAAGTGACAACAGTATTAATCCAAGCCATCGATCATTTGCCACCAAATCGGACTGTCCACATTTAAACTGCAGAATCAACTTATTTAACTGAAGTAGAATCAACTCTCTTCCTCTGTTCAAGCTATACGATCTTCAGCTGTATCTCAATATTTTATGACATCGATCATCAATGTTTTGGCTCACTATTCTCACCAACAACAATAAAATTCCAAATAATACAAGTCATATAATTAAATAAGAGCAGATTATTTTATTTATATTAAGGATATTGTTAATAATTTATATTATTCGAGTTAAATGAGTTGATAAACGGATTGATTTCGGGTTGATTTCGTGTTGAAAACTCGAACCCTAACCTGACCCACTTAATATTTGGGTGGGTTCGGGTTTATCCATTTACTTAAACAGGTCGAAATGCTAACCCAAACATTCTATTTTCGCGTGCGGTTCGTGTCGGGTTGGCTGGTCGGATTGGTTTTTAACACTTCTATTACTAACTACTCCACCAAATATAGATTTTTTATATTATTTATTAAAAATAAATATATTTGCTGGTTTTCATTCCATTATTCTTCGGAACCTTTTTGCTTTTGATTTTCATTTAGTTTCTCTTATCATGCTATGCATTTTCTCAAAACTCACGTGTTTTTACTTTCGGAATTTAATGCAACCTTTGATATATATTTTTAGTAATACGTAGGTAAATAAGGAATATCTTAGTTTAAAGTTAATCGCCATGTTATGTAATGGTAAAAGATTAGGCCGGAATATATACATTGGCGGAGCCAAAGTAGGGTTTAGTGGTAGACGTGTTCATACCGTTACGGTTACTGTTCACGGTTATGAGCCGCCGATGGTTTGCATAAGCGTATAACCGGTAACCGGACCGCGGTAACCACGGTTTCGGTTATGGGCGGTAACTGTTACGGTTTGTAACCGGAGGAGCAGTTACTGTTTGAACCCACGGTTTACGGTTTCAATTTTTTTAAAAATTACTTTTTCAATAAAGTTAAACAATTTCATTTCAACTTAGAAATTTATAAAGAAAAACATTAAACATTAAAAATAATAATTATACATTGAATACTATAAAAAGAAAATACGATATTCGCTCATCTTGCTACCGAAATACTTCGCGAATGCTGGAAATATTCAACTATCTCTTTTCATTTGTATAATACATATCGCCCAAAATTGTAAATGAAGGTTAGTTTGAAAATATGCAATTTTAAACGATGATCTAAGACCAAAAATAAATGTAGAATTATGAACCTCGAATAATTCTTCGATGGCTTCTTTAGAATTACGCAAATTTTGTAACAAATATCAACATGAATAAAAAGAAGTCGCAAATAGATATGATGTTCGGAAAGATACAAAAAAAACACGTAATGCTTCTTTGTAGTCATATGAATCATTAAAAAATTAAGAATTCCAACCCTTTTCTAATTTAATGAAGAATAAAAACTGAATCAGAAAACTCAAACCATGGTTTAATTTTCATGTGAATTCTCGGTTATAACCGGCGGTTTATGGTTAGAAAATTGGATAACCTTAACCTAACCGTATTAAATAAAGTTCGATTACGGCTTCAACTGTAACCCGTTGACCACGATTAACCGAACCGTTGATCCCCGGACCGGTTACAGTTTTTCTGAGAGTTTGAATACGTCCATCTAGTGGGGTCCAATTATAAGATAAGTTAATAATTCTAGTGGGGTCAAATTAGATAATTTGAAAAAAAAAATCATCAATTTCCATAATTACACATATATTATCATTTTCAGCTATAAATAATTTAAAAAATTGCCAGCGGCATAGCCTCGCCACTGAATATTAGGGGTGTTGGTAGTTCGTTATACCGGCCGAACTAACCGAAATACCGGAATTTCGGTACAAACCGAACCGAATCGAAAAATTTTGGTTCGGTATTTGGTACATCATTTTTAATTTTTTGGTAATTCGCTTTGGTACATGTTTTATGAATCGGTATGTTCGGTATACCGAATATACCGGATTTGTATTAAATATATTATCTTATTCAGTCATATTAGTAATTTTTAAAGAAAATAGTTAGATGCACAATGACAGAGACGCTGCGTTTCTTCCCTCTCTTATACATACCATACAAAATTAGTTTAAGCACAAATTTGAAACTTAGCCATTCTTACTACTTACAGTTCGAGAATTTGTGCGTGCACTGACTCGTGTCCAGAGGTCCAAAATATTAGGAATTTACCAGGTGCTAACTTAATGACGGCAGGTAGGTGAATTCTTTTTCATCTACAACACGTAAATGCATATCTCTAATACATACGTGATTATGCGATTTGGTGGATTACGTGCCTTACTTACATGTATCAAATAATTTTGCACGTTATATGCACATCATTTGCACTGTACTTGCATACTGATTCAGTGCGAGAGAGTTGAGTACCGTATGAAACGGTAACACTTGATATGTCGATGAGTGGGGCAGAAAGAGAGTGCTACCAGTTTAGATTGCTGTCGGAGCAGAGGGAAACTAGGGAAGGGGCGACTCTAACGAGAGACCTGAGTAGACCACCCAAGTGCAAACCCCTGATTTCACATCTTGCGCACACTCGAGAAAGGGCGACTCTAACGATAGAGATCTCAGTCGGCCACCCGAGCGCAAATGGTGTCGAGTCATGGGATATGTTTAGATATGATAGGTCGTGATGATTGGAGAAGAGTCGAGTGGATATCGTGAGATGTTTGGGACGAGGTCGAGCGCACGTTGAATACACGCATATTTTCATCTACTGAGCAATAGCTCAGGGTTTACGTGTTGTAGGTACTGAGTCCGACGTCGACACGCATCGTGACTAAGGCGGGCTAATGGCGGTGTGATACGAACCTGAGGCCCGGTCTTGACGATAAGGCGGCATGAGTCCAAAAGGCCCAAACCAGCCCAGGTCAATAAAAGTCAACCCGAACAGCCCAATAACAGGTCAAGAAAAGTCAATTTCGTTCATGACCTTTCAAGTCCTTCCTCAAGTTCCTTGAAGCTGGTCCAAGTGATGTTTGGATAGGATAATTCGTTGCATGCATGAAGGCAGCCAAAGAGCCATTCAAAGTTCACCTTGAAGTCCTTAAAAACCATCCAAAAGTCACCTTGAAGTCATATTTTTCATTAGGTCTTCATTATTAAGTCAAAATAGTAATTTAATGCTTTAGCTTAGTTTATCTATTAATAATCTATGTATGCTCGAAAATTAAAAACAATTATCAATTTTTGAACTAAGGTTTTTCCTTTTCTCTAGCTCTCCGAGTGCTAGTTCGAGTCTTTGCCATTTACGTGCAAATACTTTCCGGCTTATCAACTGAACTCGTTCCATTTAGTTGTGGCGCCAAAACCATCTTCATATAGCCTTCGTGATTCAAAGGTGATAGGTTTAATATACCTATTGTTGTTGGGTTCGTTAGGTCATAGGGGGTGGGGTATCCGGGACACTTCTTCGTGTGTGATCCAAAGGTGATAGGTTTAATATACCTAGTGTTGTTGGGTTCGCTTGAGGGATTAGTTAGAAACATTTATTTGCGTCTTTCGCCATTCAAGGCACGGTCTTTTCTAAGTGAAACTCGTGCTCCCAATCGAGGTTCACATCAGTTGGTATCAGAGCTAGTTGCCTTGAGGGTTGTTTACCAAAAAAAAAATTTTAAAAAAAAATCAGAAAAAAAAAGAGTGTGAGTGATCCTACCTTTCACAGAAGCCTTCAACCAACGGAGAAATACCATGGCCGACGACGCAAATCGCGAAGAAGTCCCGAATTTATTTCAACGAGCATTGGCGGACACTATAGCGGCTCAGTTCAACCGCATAATGGAAACCATGTTGGACCGGATGGACCAGCTAGAAACGAATTTCAACCGCAATCGACGACATAATACTTCTGACGAAGATGAGGATGGGGAGCGGTCCGACGTCTCACGGGATAACAGGCGGAGAGAACGGAGAGGAGGAAACGACGATGATCTAAGAGGTATCAAAATGAGTATTACAAGTTTTCAAGGGAAAAGCGATCCCGAAGCATATACTGAGTGGGAGGCCAAGGTCGAGAAAATATTCTCACTCCACAATTACTCCGAAGAGAAGAAGGTTCAGCTCGCATCACTTGAATTCCAGAACTATGCATTAGCTTGGTGGGACAAACTAGTGGCGACAAGGCGAAGAAATCGTGAACGACCAATCAGAACGTGGGCCGAGATGAAAGCGATTTTGAGGAAGCGATTTGTTCCCCCTCATTACTATCGTGAGCTGTACAACAAGCTTCAAAGCATGGTGCAAGGATCGAGGAGTGTCGAGGAATATTACCAAGAGTTAGATACGGCGATGACAAGAGCTAATGTCGAGGAAGATCCGGAAGCTACCATGGCTCGGTTCTTACGAGGGTTAAGGCGAGAGATTGCCGACAACGTTGAGTTGCAGCACTATCTTGACATGGAGGAGATGCTACACATGGCTGAGAAGGTAGAGCGCCAACTAAAGAGGAAGGACAATCGAGCTTCTAAGCCGACCTCGTGGGAAAACCCTAGTCACCCGAAGCGAGATGGTGCAGAATCAAAGAAGAACGATCCGAAAAACTTCTCGAAAGGTGAATCAAGTAAGGGTACTTCTTCTCGTGTGACATGTTTTAAGTGTTTAGGAAAGGGCCACATCGCATCACAATGTCCGAACACGAAAACCATGGTCATGCTCGATGATGGTACGTACGTAAGTGAGGATGATAGCGATGCGAAAGAAGAACATGAAGACGAAGGCGAACAACACGAATCAAGTTGTGACGAGCTTCTTGTTGCCATGAGGATGTTGAACGTACAAGTAAAAGAAGACGACTCACAAAGACATAACATCTTCCACACCCGATGCAAGGTCCAAGAAAAGGTATGCATGATGATAATTGATGGCGGAAGTTGCACTATTTGTGTTAGTTCATACCTTGTAGAGAAGCTTGGGTTACCCTTGATCAAACATCCGTCTCCATATCGGTTACGGTGGCTGAACGATAGTGGTGAGATAAGGGTCAACCGACAAGCTCTAGTGAAGTTCTCGATCGGCAAGTACGAAGATGAGGTTTTGTGCGAATGTTGTGCCAATGAGTGCCGGTCATATATTGCTTGGACGTCCTTGGGAGTTTGATCATGACGCTGAACACAAGGGGAAGACGAATAAATACAAGATCGTCCACAAGAATAAGACATACACGCTTGTTCCATTGACACCGCAACAAGCTTACAAAGAGCAGGTCAAGATGAGCGAAAAAAGAGAACATGAGAGTAGAGAGAAAGAAAAAGCGAGTGAGGGAGGGAAAAATGAGGGAAAAGAAAAAGAAAAAAATGTGAGAAAAGAGCCGAAAGCAAGAGAGAAAAAGGCGCTTTCTTCGCTAGCGTGAGAGAAGTTGATCGGGCCATGGCTTCTCGCAAGCCAATTTACCTTCTCTTGCTGAGCAACACTATCTCTAACGATCTTCCAAATTCCATACCTTTAGAAATCGTGGATGTTTTGAAAGATTTTGCAGATGATTTGCCCGATGAAGTGCCATGCGAGCTACCACCGATTAGAGGGATCGAGCACCAGATTGAATTCCTACCCGAAACAGCCATACCGAACCGACCCGCCTATCGTGCAAACCATGGTCGAAAGAGGCTCGTATTTGATCCCGGCGGCTGGTTTGGATTTTTATGCGAACAGAGATGTTGCCAGTTGTGGGCTGATAAAACTACACCACGAACTTATACGGATTCGAGGACGAATCCTTTTCAAGGGAGAGGAGATGATACGAACCTGAGGCCCGGTCTTGACGATAAGGCGGCATGAGTCCAAAAGGCCCAAACCAGCCCAGGTCAATAAGTCAACCCGAACAGCCCAATAACAGGTCAACAAAAGTCAATTTCGTTCATGACCTTTCAAGTCCTTCCTCAAGTTCCCTGAAGCAGGTCCAAGTGATGTTTGGATAGGATAATTCGTTGCATGCATGAAGGCAGCCAAAGAGCCATTCAAAGTTCACCTTGAAGTCCTTAAAAACCATCCAAAAGTCACCTTGAAGTCATATTTTTCATTAGGTCTTCATTATTAAGTCAAAATAGTAATTTAATGCTTTAGCTTAGTTTATCTATTAATAATCTATGTATGCTCGAAAATTAAAAACAATTATCAATTTTTGAACTATTTTCCTTTTCTCTAGCTCTCCGAGTGCTAGTTCGAGTCTTTCTTTCCGGCTTATCAACTGAACTCGTTCCATTTAGTTGTGGCGCCAAAACCATCTTCATATAGCCTTCGTGATTCAAAGGTGATAGGTTTAATATACCTATTGTTGTTGGGTTCGTTAGGTCATAGGGGGTGGGGTATCCTGGACACTTCTTCGTGTGTGATCCAAAGGTGATAGGTTTAATATACCTATTGTTGTTGGGTTCGCTTGAGGGTTTAGTTAGAAACATTTATTTGCGTCTTTTGCCATTCAAGGCACGGTCTTTTCTAAGTGAAACTCGTGCTCCCAATCGAGGTTCACATCACGGTGACTCCACGGACTTTTGAGGGCGAGGCTGTACATGGATGAAGACCTGTGAAACGACGTCAGGGTTTTGGCATTTTGATATTTTGGGGCTACAGCCTATGTATAGATATGACTTTGTAAACAACGATCATTGTAATATATAATAATTTAGGAAAAAATATTGTTAGACGGCCATTCCGTGACTTATGTCGCGGAAATCCGCCACTAATCCTAATTAAAAATTAGGGTCATCGCAAAACATCTGTAATTGGTTGAACATTTTCAATTCATAATCATTCTTATTATGTTATAGTAAGTTGTTCTCATATTATTTTCATATTCTAGTGAAACTTGGGATTTGTAATATAAAACCATTAATGTAAGAGCTACCCAGTCACATCTATACTATTATATAAATGGGGAGAGGGGGCTGGAAACTGCCAAATCAAAATTGATTTGGTGTGTAGATTTTTTGATTAAAAAATATTAATTAAAAAGATAAATTGACAGGTTCTTTAGAAATGAAACGGCCTATTATTTCTCAACGTAACTGCTTCCTCACTTTTCGAAAAAAAAGTAACTGCTTTCTCTCTCAGCTTATTTTCCTAACTAAATATTAAAATCAAAATTAAAATAAAACCACATCACAATTTTTTAAGCCACACACGTAGGGTGTGCACCATACTAGTATGAAATAAAGTGAAATATATAACTTTATATATTTACGAAAATATGGTTTTTCGAAGAAATAACTCGGATTAGCACGAAAAATGCTTACCGTAATAAGTTGCAAATATTACTATAGTGTATCGTTAAGCAGTTTGTGATTGTATTTTATTGTGGATATATAATGTACCTAATTTGTTAGTTTACCGTGCCAAAATTAAGAAAGACAAAAGCCGACATCATATAGTTTCTGACATGGGAAATTTTTTCGAACTTTTATCACTGATATGTCAGATACAGTTATTTGTCAGATTTCTAGCATATAGTGAAGTAATTCCAACATGTCAGCTTTTGTTCCAAAGTTACCTTTTTGTATTTTCATATCTTTTTTACGGTTGCTAATATACTGTAGGGCTATTTAAATTTCAGGCCCCATTAGCAAGTTTGATTAGAAATTAGGCCCTATTAATGTTTGGGCTAGAGAGAAGGACCCAATTTAAAGTTTTATTAGAGTTCAGGCCCCAAATGCCGCAAAAAGAATTTTTTACCCTTGTTTGTTCAACTTTTTCGCCCAAAACACTGACCTGCTTATTCGATACCACTTATCGCATTCTGGTACCACTTACCGCAATCTGGTACCACATTATTTTGGTATATTTTATTATTTCGATTGGAGTACCGCTTCTTATGATTATTATACCACTTGACTCCTTTTTAGTAACACATCTGCTAATATTAAATATCAAATGTACCACTTTATCGCCATCTGGTACCACTTTATTGCAATCTGGTACCAAATCTGCTAATTATACCACTTTTCTCCACTTCGTACCACAACTTCTAAAACTTATACCAAATGATAATAAGTAATATCTCGTACCATTTTGTAACAATTCATATGGTAATTATACCACTTTTATGCTTTTCCGATACCAAATCATTTGAAAGAAATACCACATGAGGATAAGTAACACCTCGTTAGTTGCTTACCAATTCATATGCTAATTATACCACTTTATGCCTTTCTGATACCGAATCATTTGAAATAAATATCACATGAGAATAACTAATATCTCGTATCAGTTGATAACAATTCATATGGTAATTATACCACTTTACTCCTTTCTAGTACCGGTTTTGTTAACGACCAATGGTAATTATACCACTTTACTCCTTTTTCGTACCACATCGTCTAAAATGTATACCAAAAGATAATAAACACCTACAAGGGCATTTTCGTCAGATCACTGTTTATGTCCTTTTACTTTGAAGTTTATGAAAAATAGGTCCTTAAAACTATGTTTTATATGACTATGGCCCGAAATCAAACCAAAATTAACACAGGGGCCTGAAATCAAAAGCTCCCTATACTGTACCATTTTAATGCGTGTAAAAAACCTTGCACAACCACTTATCTGACCTCTTTTACCATTGTTACCGTACCAAAGAAAAACACGCATAACAACCATTATTTTAGCCATGTCATGTTCTGTCATTTGTTACCAAAGTTGAGGAGAATTTTGTATTTATAATTTAAACTTTACGGCAGTTAATATAGTGCATCATTTTGTCTTTAGCGTAACATTTAGTTGTTGTTTATTGTACCGTATACATATAATTACCGTACTTTTTCTAACATTATTACCGTATCAAAAATCACATGCACAACAACTAACAATATTTTACATCCACCAACACAAATAGGCTCGTAAATATCCATGGGCGAGAATCTACCAATTTGCAACATATGATCCCAAAGATATGCTGGACAAAAATAAAAGAAACTGAGACCTATATTGTTAAAATGACGAAAAAATGGCACTACCATTTGAAAAAAGAAAAGCCAAAAAAAATTATATCCCTGCTTTAAAAGGTACAATGAATGAAGTAATATAATACGCTATAACTATGTGTAAAGATACACTATAAAAAGTAATATAGTACGCTAATCACAGTATAAAGGTATATATATTATCGAAACACGTGTATGATCTTGCATTGTTTTGTACTACCTCTCTTCCATGATATGCCTTAAAATTCTGGGTCTTAGCTTTTTCGGACATGACCTATACTGAGTAGAAACAAACGACTTCAAGCAAACCCACGAGTATTACCAATCTCGAGCAATCCCACAATGAATTGGGATAATTTTGATTTTATTTCCCTGCAACCATGATAATTGAAAAGACCCATATGTTTACTGACTTAAACCGAAAAATCCGTGCACGATCGAACCTTGAAAGTCCACAATCTCTTCTTCTATCTCTCTCTCTCTTTTTTTTTTTTTTTCTTTTCTATTTCTGTTTTTTTAGTTTATCTTCCAGGAAAACCACACATGGGTCTGAGAAACTTGGTCGTCGAATCAAGTGATTTTTTTCTCCTCCTCCTCCTCCCATCTCTCTTCAACTTTCTGGTTTGACTTTTCTTTTTATTTATTTTTTAACTAAAAAATAAAAAGAAAATAAAAATCATAAAGAAGGGGTATAATTGTTGTTTCGGTCGATTTGGTCCTTAAGTAAAAAATTAGTTTGATACTTTGGTCCTTAAGTGAGAAATTTTGTTGCATAGGAAGTTAACAGGTAAAAACTTTAACTATGGGGATTTAAATGAAATTACCCCTAACAATAATAATAATAATAATAATAATATTAGTAATAATAATCAACATATATCTCACGTGTCACCAAAGTCGATCGCCAAATCTAAATAACACAACCTAATTGGTCGAAACCATTCACTACCCTATCCCAATATCCATATCTCCCTCCACACAAAGCTGCTACTAACTATCTATACTCTCTTCTATCATAATAATTCATAGCAAACCCCATAACCCAGGAAATCATCAGAATGGCGACGACAATGGCGACCAACACCACCGCCCTCCTCACCCCCGCCGCCTTATCATCCTCAAAATCCATCTCTCGCAAGGCAGTCTCCCTCCCCCTCGCCGCCGCCGTCAAGCCAATCAAGTTCCGCCGCCACGCCATCCGAGCCATGGCAGAGGAGGCAGCCCCCGTCGCCGAAGCACCCAAGGAGGAAGCTCCGGCTGGATTCACCCCGCCGGAGCTCGACCCAAACACCCCATCTCCGATCTTCGGCGGCAGCACCGGCGGACTCCTGCGCAAGGCACAAGTCGAGGAGTTCTACGTCATCACTTGGGACTCTCCCAAGGAACAAGTCTTCGAAATGCCCACAGGTTATAAATCGATTCATTTACTTCATTAATTTCGGAATACACAAAACGACCTAACGGATGAAATGAAACCATAGGTGGAGCTGCAACAATGAGACAAGGGCCAAACTTACTCAAGCTGTCGAGGAAAGAACAGTGCTTGGCCTTAGGTACGAGGTTGAGGTCAAAGTACAAGATTAAGTACCAGTTTTATAGGGTTTTCCCCAACGGAGAGGTGCAGTATTTGCATCCCAAGGACGGCGTTTACCCCGAGAAGGTCAACAAGGGGAGGACTGGCGTGGGTCTGAATCATTGTTGTAAAATTCGGTCTAGGCGCCACCTAGGCGCTAATCGGAGACCCACCGCACCGAATATAGCATAATCGGCCAACTAATCGTCAAAACTTTTAATCGCCAACTATTCGGGCTAATCGGCCAATTATTCGACCTAGTCGGCCAATTATTCGGCCTACTTCTTTAGCCCATTAGAAGCCCAAAAGAATTTTACTAGCCCACAAAGTGAGATATAGCACTTTTATGTGGCTTAAGACGTTAGTTGAAGCGAACCAAAGCATATATATAGAAGAGTTGTCAGCTTTCTTCACTGATGATAATCGGTGTGGGACAATCGACACTAGTCCACAGTATTTAATTGCTGTTCCGTCTCGTTTGTACAAGAAAAAAATAATATGTCCTTTGAATATAAAGGGAAGAACTTATCAATATATTCATTGCAAATCTATTAAATATTTAACAAACACAATCAATTAGATTATCTAACTTAATGGAATATTGAGACAATATTTTCTTTATTTAACCAATTAGATTATCTAACTTAATGGAATATTAGGACATATATATCTTCTTCTTTATTATAAACTATAAAATAGGATAATTTCTTTCGACATCATTAATATTTGTACTTAAGTTTTGTTACATTGTTGTGATATCATTATTTATAATGTTTAGATAGATTTGATGTACATTACCTTTCATAGAATGTTTACATATTTAATATGTATAAGTATAAATAATAATAAAATACATATACCGCCTAATTTCCGCCTAGAAGCCGCCTAGGCCCCACCTAGACGGCCTAGGCGCTAGGCCCCCCTCGGGCGCCTAGCTAGCGCCTAGCGCTTTTTACAACCTTGGTCTGAATATGAGGTCCATTGGTAAAAACGTTAATCCCATCGAGGTTAAATTCACTGGGAAGCAGGTCTATGATCTGTAAGAAAGAAAAAAGATATGGTTTGCTAATGTGTAATGTTATTTCATAGTGTGTAATAATATCATCACGCCGTCAGTTTATAGTTTTTCTTCCAGGAATGTTGCCAACTTTCTTGTTTGATTTTGCGTTAAGTTGAATTGTGAACCGCGCATTACCATACTATAAACCATTAAGTATTCTATCGTGAATCCCATGTGTTGAAAATACATGAATAAATCTCAAGTATGTGCACACCCTAGTATCATTCCTCATATGCTACTATCAAAACATATTAATCGTGGATTTAACGTGGTTCAGATCTTCGAAATCCTACGTCCACGAAGAAGAAGAAGAGAATTTTATTATGTGTACTGGTCTTAGTTTTACAATTACAAGAGAAAATTGCAAAGTATGTGCAAGAAATGAAAATGAAGAAGATGATAAACACACACACACACAATCTTTTGATCACTGCTGAGATATCACGTGTGATGGACAAAGAGTCTCACACCGAAAATTGTGAAGATATTAAAATGGTTTATAATCTTGATGGGTCACTCCTCCTAATATCAATTGGTTTAAGAAGGAAGCTCATCAAGCTTATATCGGGACCCTCCTCGTGTATTCGCATGTGCGTGGGCCTCGATGACAGATAAATTACCGGAGGTCCGGCATGGTATTAGAGCGGGTAGATCGGACTCATTTAAAATATACGGCGGATTCGAAAAGAATGGCGTTCCCGTCCGATTAAATAAATGGATTCACATGTGAGGGGGGAGTGTGAAGAATGTCACATAGTGAGGACAAATGTGCCACATCGAATGTTAACAAGAAGGAAACTCATCAAGCTTATACCGGGACCCTCCTCATGTGTGCGCATGTGCGTGGGCCTCGATGACAGATAAATTACCGGCGGTCTGACCCATATTTCTACTGGGTCCTCATAAATTACCTGCGGTCCGACCCATATTTATATGGTGTAAAATTCCCGCCATTTTATAATGTGTTCGATTAGATGAAATGTCTGTGGCCACTGGGTCCTCATAAGTGGCTCTTCGTAATAAAAAAACTCGCCTCTTAATTGCCTATATACGCTTTACTGTATCAGAATGTGAGCTTAGCCCAAGCTTGAAGCATCTTCACAATCTTCACTTCTTTGCTTCAATACATCCTGCAAGATGGATGATATAAATCTGTTATAGTCATGTTGACTAGTAAGTAGCCTTTGAAGTACATGCCCTGTGAGAGGCTTAGTAAATACATCAGCTAGTTGAAACTCTTATCTTATTGGCAACAACTTGATTGATCCGCTTGTGACATGATGACGAACAAAATGGCAATTTATTTATGCTAAGAACGCACATGGAACTCAGGAGAGACTAGCTTCAAAGTTGATTGGTTGTCACAATATACACCTGGTTTCTGATCAATTCGAACATTTAGTTCTTCAAGCAGATGTCTGATCCATAGGACATGTGCTACAAATGAAGCGAAGGCTAGTATTCTGCTTCAGTTGATGACCCCTGTTGCTTGCTTCTTGGCCTTCCAGATGATTAATGTGTCTCCAAAGAAAGCACAATAACCAGCAATTGACTTTCTCGTATCCTTAGAAGCACCCCAGTCAGCATGCGAGAGGGATGTCAACTATAAGTTTGTGTCAGATGATACGAAGATCCCTTGTCCCGGGGAGGCCGTAAGGTATCTAAGAGGTGATGAGCTGATATGAGATGACCCATTCTTGATGAAGATATGTATTGGCTCAGCTTATGAACTGTGGATGCAATAATATATGATCTAATTAGACACAACAGTCAACCCACTAGCCTTCTGTATTTGAATGGACCTCTGAGAAGTCTCCATCATTTCCTGTGATCTTATTGCTTGGATTCATTGGTGTTGACAAAAGCCCCTATATAACTTGCAATGAACCCATATATCTCTATTCGCCGTCTCTGTAGCAACTTCTTATAGAACCTCAAGAGTTCTTGAATTTTATCTGACTTTCTCGTTCAATTCTTTGCATGATTCATTCGTCATTCTCAAAGGTTTATGTAAAAATCTCCTTCAAACGCCAGCTCACTATCGTCTTCATTAAGTATAGGGAAAATTATAAAAATGGATCACTAAGTATGCCAACTTTTTATTTTGGGTCACAATGTTTGCCAGTTACAAAACTAGGTCACTAATTATGTATATAGTAACAAAATTGGGTCACTTATCTCTTTTCCTTATTATATACATACTTAGTGACCAAAATTTTTAACTATATACGTACTTAGTGACCTAGTTTTGTTACTATATACATACTTAGTGACCTAGTTTTGTAACCAATGGCCCAATTTTGTTACAATATACATACTTAGTGACCTAGTTTGTAACTGACAAACATAGTAGCCAAAATAAAAAAAGGGTATACTTAGTGATCTATTTTTATAATTTTGACCTAAATATAGAGTTAATTATGATTCAGCCCCCATTCAAGTTTAAAAATCGAGTTTAGTCCCTGTCAGAAAAAGGAATTAGTTTTAAGGACCTGATTTCTGCATACCACTTCATCGGTCTGCGGTACCACTTTTTTGTTCTGCAGTACCACTTCTTTGTTATGCAGTACCACTTCTTTGTTATGCAGTACCACTTAATTGCTCTGCAATACCACTTCATTTTTCTGCGGTAAAAACGAAGTGGTACTGCAGAACAATTAAGTGGTACTGCAGAACAATTATGTGGTACTGCATAACAAAGAAGTGGTAGTAAAGAACAAAGAAGTGGTATCGCAGACCGATGAAGTGGTAGTAGAAATCATGTCCTTAAAACTAGTTGCTTTTTCTGACAGGGGCAGAACTCGATTTTTAAACTTGAATGGGGGCTGAATTGAAAAAGGCCCCTTTGCCTCGTATTAGCGTGATACACAAAAAACAGTTATAGCGACTGTGACTAAGAACCAAATGAATAAATAGCTCGACGAATATTCAATTGAATATACCTATCGACAAAGCTAAAAAAAACACATCGGAAGAGAATTTTATGGGGAGAATACCTAAAATAGTCCCCAATGTTTACCCAGTGAACCAATTTAGTCCCCGATGTTCCGCGGGGACCAATTTAGTCCCCGATGTTATCGAAAATGAACCAAATTGGTCACTTCCGTCAGTCCGACGTCAATTTTGACGGAAATCCTATTTGCGACGGAGTTAGCGACGGATATTCCGTCGCTAAATGAAAAAAATTGAAAAAATGTTAACAAAAAGCATTAAAAATGGTAAAAAATCAAAAAAAAAGGAAAAAATTTCAAAAAATAGAGTTAAAAATTCAAAAAAACAAGAGAATATTACTAATAAATTAAATAAAAAATAATAATAAAATAAAATAAAATAAAAAATGATAAATTAAACATTAAAAATGAGGAAAAAATCGGAAAAAAGGAAAAAAATTCATAAAATAGAGAAGAAATTCAAAAACACAAGAGAATATTACTAATAAACTAAATAAAAAATAAATAATTATAAAATAAAAAACCAATGAAAATAAAAATGATAAGTTAAACATTAAAAAGGAAGAAAAAATCCAAAAAAAGGGAAAACAATTCAAAACATAGAGTAAAAAATTCAGAAAAAAACAAAATCACAAATAAACCAAATAAAAAACATTCGAGAACTGAAATGATTATGTCCTCATTAACTTGGCAGGGACGGTCTTCGTAAAACTTTTAGAGGCATTTTTCCTCCTTAATTTTGTTTTTCCTTTTTTATCAAATTTTTAATAATTAAATATATTTTTATTTTCTCATTTTTTTAAATCTTAAATTATACTTATCATTTTTTATTAAAAATTTGATAAAAAAAGGAAAAACAAAATTAAGGATAAAAAATGCCTCTAAAAGTTAGTAATATTCTCTTGTTTGTAACAAAATTAGTAATGCCTCTTGTTTTAATAATTATTTATTTTTTATTTAATTTATTAGTAATATTTCTTGTTTGTTTTTTTTAATTTTTTCCCTATTTTTTGAATTTTTTTCTTTTTTTGATTTTTCCTCATTTTTAATGTTTAATTTATCATGTTTTATTTTAATTTTAGTTTTTATTTTATTTTATTTTATTTTTATATTAATTTATTAGTAATATTCTCTTGTTTTTTTTGAATTTTTTTCCTTTTTTTTGATTTTTTTACCATTTTTAATGCCTTTTTAACATTTTTTTAATTTTTTCATTTAGCGACGGAACTCCGTCGCAAATAGGATTTCCGTCTAAATTGACGTCGGACTACGGAAGTGACCAATTTGGTTCATTTTCGATAACATCGGGGACTAAATTGGTCCCCGCGGAACATCGGGGACTAAATTGGTTCACTGGATAAACATTGGGGACTATTTTAGGTATTCTCCCGAATTTTATGTTATGATGTGTCTTCGATCCTCGCTGCGCTAGTCAAGGGCAACGCGACATGTAATTGTGAAAGAAAAATAAAAAAGCAATCCACATCAACGAGCTCATCATATTTAACTAATGGGGGATCCATAATTAGAATACTTGGTTACGGCTTTGCATGCGATGCGATCATAACTATAAACATCATTTCTTCTAATATCATATTTCCTGTTTTAACTTGTCATGATTCAGAAACGACGGCAACTTCTCTCTCTTCAAAAAATTTTTTCCCTCCCTTCTCTCTAAAAGCCCTAGCAACTTCCCACCCGCCGTCACCACCAAACCTCTCCACCTTCCTCCCCCTCCTCCATTAATGGAGGTAGGGGGAGCTCTCTGTTTTGGTTTTTCCTTGTTTATATTTTTATTTAAAAAAAAAAACTCTGAATCGACCACCTCCGCCCACCGCCGGCCGCGCCTCCTCACCTACCGCCACTGCCGCCTCCTCGCACACCGCCAACTACCATGCCACCTCCCCGCACGCCGCCTCCCAGACTGTTGCAGTCACCGCCAAACCCCCTTCCCCCGCCGCTGACCCACCTCCCAATCTGCTGTCGCAGTCACCGCCTCCTCTGCTGCCACAACCCGCTCGCCGTTTCTCCACCTTCCAGCCTCGCCGCAGCCCGCTCGCCGTCGCCTCCCCACATGCGGCAGCCTTGCCTGCCACCTCCTCGCATCACAGTCCTTGCCTTGAGTCTCCCGCAGTGGGACTCGGGCTCTCCCGACCCGAGGGTCGGGAGTGTTTTCTCCCTTGTGGAGCCTTGAGTTCGACGTGGACAGAACCTAGAAATCGAAGACCAAGTTAAAGTGAAGAGTATCGCAGATTTTGCTTAATAGCTTTTTCTGTTATAGGTTCTATAGTTCTTGGTTGTAGATTATGAGTTTTGTTTTCTGTCGATTTTTGTCCCTTTCTGGACTTTTTTCTCCCCATGTGGGAGGGTTTCTTCCCTTGTGGGGTTGTGTCGTGCTCTTTTGTGAGCCTTTGTTCTCCCGGTTGACGATGTACCGGTGAGACCCCTTGGGCTATTCAGCTCTGTATGTGTGTTATTAATACAATCTATCGTTTCGAAAAAAAAAAGTTCTTCATGAACTGTTTCACTTCTTTTAGGCAGTGTCTTTTTTGCAATCGGTCTCACAAGGAAAGAAAGCAACTTGCTTTAATTTTTCTTGAAATGCGCATCCAATAATTGAACAAACATCACGTTCAACAATATTCCATGCGTTTTATTTATTTTATTTCATCATGAGACTCATCATCATCATAATCACCCCATACAACAAATACATTTTTGATACGGTCCAGAAACTAGATGGGCTGAAAAAATAGAAAAGAAAATAAGTCCAACAGAAAAGACCCAATAAAACAAGATATTTTAATATACATTGGGAGCTCCGAAGACCTCAAAGGACGGCTAGTGACCCTGGATAAAACGGGGTCTCTTGGGTGCATTAATTGATGAAAAGGCTGTACAAAGGAGGAAAGAAGCGGGAAAACACGTGTCCAAAGAAGACTGGGCTGCGCCACTGTAGCTGCTTCTCAGGATGTGACTACTGTGAAAAAGCTGTCCTGACAAAGCTGTCCATCACTGTACATAGTACCAGGCAGTCATTCCGCAGGAAATCCGGGATGTAGCTTCTCCTAGCCTCGTGCAGCTCCTATAAAAGCATCACTTGGCGATTTTCACAGCATCATCATAAAAAATCCGAAGAACAGTTCATAATTCTCTCGCTTTATCACATAAAATATTTCTAGTCAGTACTTAGCATATTTTAGAGAGAAATGAGCGATCTGAGTGTGTAATCTGTCCAGAATAGTGAAAGAAGTACTTTTTGGAGCGCCGTGGACGTAGGACTTTACAAGGTCCGAACCACGTATATCTTGTGCCTTTTTCATTTACGTCCCTTTTTACGTCCCTTAAGCACCCAACGCACCACCTACAACTTTACACTTAACCTACCGGCTATATAGATTTCCCGAACCATATTAAAATTCTTTGATGTGGGAGAGCCCCACATCAAATGGCGCCGTTTGTGGGAAATCCAGAGTTGGAGGCGTGAGTGACCTTGCAAACAGTGTGTGAAGTTGTGCTTAAAATCACCACTCTCTCTTCTCTTTCTTGCTGATTAAAAACGAAAGGCGCAAAGATTTGATGGAAGAAGACCCCCCGATACGAAAGAACGTAGACCCGCAATTTGCGGAAACAGAAGAAGTCAACCGCCAGGAACGGCCCCACATCCCGGAATCTGTTCCAGAGACACCGATCACCCTAACCGCTGCCCAGCTGGACCTTCTGATGCGCAACACCATCAGCACGACGCTGGCTGAAAGACGAAGGAAGCGAAGGCAGCAACGGAAAGCTCAGTCACCAGCTAGAACGGAACAGGTCGATGATCAGCTTACAGAAGCAACCAGGGAAAATGAAGCAGAAATGAAGTCCCCGGAGTCACCCGCAGAGCCTTGGAGAACCCACAGAAGGCAGTCAGAATCAGAGAGCGGGCTGCAAAGAGACGGAGAACTCCCTAGAGCTCCCAGGCGAACTGAGGAACGACCAGGGCAGGACAGGCAAGCCCGCGTTGGTGAAGAAGAGCAAGACAATGCTGATGGGTCAGAAAAGAATCCCATGACACCTACAAGGACCTCTACTAGCTCCGCTAGTGAACCACCCAAAAGCACGAGGAAGGCTGGAAGTTCCAGGAGGAGAAAGCGAGCCGAGCCCCGCCCGGAAGCAAAGGAGGATGCGTGGGCGGAAAAAGAGAGGGAACTACGAAATCAGCTCGAGGACCTCAAGCAGATCGTGGACGGGATGCGAAGCCGCACCATGCAGCCAAGATTAGGAGAATGGCTCGTAACGGGAACTCCGTCGCGAAGGAGCTGTTAGTAGGAGAAGTCTCCTCCAACTTCAAGCAGTTGTCGTATGAATATGACGGAACCACGGACCCAGAAGAGCACGTCCTACGATTCGAAAACACAATCTTACTCCATGATTTCTCCGACGGGGTCAAGTGCAGGGTGTTCCTGACCACCCTGGTCAGAGCTGCACAACAGTGGTTCAGTCAACTGGCTCCGGGATCTATCAAGTCCTTCGAGGAGTTCCAACTCATGTTCATAACACAATTTGCTACCGCCCGAAAACAACCTAAATCTGACATGTCACTGTTCCAGGTAAAGCAGGGGGAGAACGAAGGTCTCCGTGCATATATAAGCCGGTTCAACATTGCAGCTCTTGAAGTACCAACGGCAGCCCCATCTGTCAAGGTAAGTGCTTTAGTCAATGGGCTCCGAGATGGGGGCCTCTTTACGTCCCTTTCCAAGAAGCCTCCCCAATCATTCGAAGAGCTGTTGCTGAGGGCAGACAAGTACATTAAGTTAGAATCGCTAAGACACAGGAAGAGAAGCAAGTCGTCACACACAACGAGGGAGAGCCTTGCCTCGTCCCTGGAACATATCTAACTTGAAAAAGTTTTATGTGTAAAATCACTATGTATTAAGGGAGGGACGTACTCATTTTCCTTATTTCAGAATTTTACCTCAAGAGAGGTTTTTGCCTGGACAAGGTTTTAACAAGGCTTACCTCCTTGTCGGAATATAAGTACTTTATTATATATATAAAAGGTGCACCTAATATAATAATATAGTTGATGCCGAAGGTCGACGGACCTCCGGTGTACAGGACGTCAAAGATGATATATCTGCGAAGTGATGATGCCAAAGGTCGACGGACCTGCGGTGTACAGGACGCCAAAGATGATATATCTGCGGTGTGATGATGCCCGTAAGGGTGTACAAGATACCGCCGTCGACGGGCTGCGGCGTACAGGACATCAAAGGGTCTCAGTAAGCCTGCGACATGAATGGTACCGGGGATCCCCACATTTCCAAGGACCTAAAAGTCCATACTGAACTTGCTAAGGACAGAGAGAGCCTAGCATTGAATAGCACCTGAGGACAAGGACGACGGTCCTTGCAAACCAGGATGCTCTAAAAATTCGTACTTAGTTTACGAATCGATTAAGCGTGGCGGCGCTATAACCGTGCTAAAAATTCGTACTTGGCTTACGAATCGTTAAGCGTGTCGGCGCTATAACCGCGTTCAAAATTCATGATGGACCTTAACACCCCGGTGCTGTGACCATATTCAGACCCACGTTTGGGAAACAAACATAAATACATAAATAGTGAAGGTCCCCATCAAAATAAGGAAGGTCGCCGGAGACTCACAGGCAGCAAAAACGATATACCGAAAAGGGGATGCATATATTACACGGAAAAATATCCCCCGAGAGACACACAACACCAAGGGGAGTTAAGCTCCCAGGAAAAGCAACACAAGTCCTAAAAGTTCGAAAAAATAGGAAAAGATGTCCACTACATCACAGAAGAGAAAGAAAAGAAATCAAGAAGCAAGGCGATCCAAGGGAGCTTTCGGGAGATCCGAGATGTCGGCGTGAGCCAGAACTTCCATGTGTTTCTCCGCAGCAGGAACCCAGAACTTGGTATTCTCGGGAGCTCTGAGATTTCCCAGGAAGTACGAAGGAAGGGAAGCGCCTGCAGAGCGGCCACCTCTTCATCTCCTGCCAGCCCGCTTTCTAACCTCCTTGGAAGTCCCCTGAGGTCCATGACGGGACGACCCCGCTTCACCTCCCGAAGAAGCAGGGAGCATTTTCTTTTTCGTTTTACCATCAGGTCCCAAGGAAGCAACGGCTTTCCTTTTAGCGCCAAAAGAGGGCACGACGCCCCAGAAACAACGATAAGACAAGGGAGCTCACGGGACAGGAAGTAAGCCCACCTCCCTACTTATTTTTACTCTAATATACTTTGTCCCGAAAATAAATTAGAGTAGGGGAGTGGTTGATACGGTCCAGAAACTTGGTGGACTGAAAAAATAGAAAAGAAAATAAGCCCAACAGAAAGGACCCAATAAAACAAGATATTTTAATATACATTGGGAGCTCCGAAGACCTCAAAGGACGGCTAGTGACCCCTGGATAAAACGGGGTCTCCTGGGTGCATTAATTGATGAAAAGGCTGTACAAAGGAGGAAAGAAGCGGGAAAACACGTGTCCAAAGAAGACTGGGCTGCGCCACTGTAGCTGCTACTCAGGATGTGACTACTTTGAAAAAACTGTCCTGACAAAGCTGTCCATCACTGTACATAGTACCAGGCAGTCATTCCGCAGGAAATCCGGGATGTAGCTTCTCCTAGCCTCGTGGAGCTCCTATAAAAGCATCACTTGGCGATTTTCACATCATCATCATAAAAAATACGAAGAACAGTTCATAATTCTCTCGCTTTATCACATAAAATATTTCTAGTCAGTACTTAGCATATTTTAGAGAGAAATGAGCGATCTGAGTGTGTAATCTGTCCAGAATAGTGAAAGAAGTACTTTTTGGAGCGCCGTGGACGTAGGACTTTACAAGGTCCGAACCACGTCTATCTTGTGCCTTTTTCATTTACGTCCCTTTTTACGTCCCTTAAGCACCCAACGCACCACCTACAGCTTTACACTTAACCTACCGGCTATATAGATTTCCCGAACCATATTAAATTTCTTTGCTGTGGGAGAGCCCCACATCAATTTTATTATTAAATTACTTGCATGTTGCAAGGAGCCAAAGGCGGACCACAGAGGCACTTATTGTGATCAAAGCTCGCCTTCCCGAACTTGCTCAGCCCAGAAGGAATCGACCCACAAAGCTGATTATACGAAACGTTGAACTGGGTAAGCTTTCCCAACGAAGACGAAGACAGCGCTGGAATTTCTCCTGACAACTTATTGTTAGACAGATCAACTTCTTGAAGGTTCTGTTAGCAAAAGGAGTTGATATAAAGGCCGGATAATTCTCTAGAATCGCGTTTGGAGATCACTTTCCAAAGACAATATTTCGTCCCGGGATAAGACTAGAGAAAACTTGTTATTTCATTCGTGAATTCAATGTCCCTTTGTCGAGTGTTTCTGCATTTATTTATAACCCAATTTTCGACCGGTTATGTCTATTCATAATAGACATAATCCTTTCAAGGATGGTGTCTGTTTGAGACCGCCACTGGGGCGCTGCCCCTAGACCCCGCTAGGGGCACTGCCCCTAGGACCCTGCAAGGGGGCGCAGCCCCCTTGACCCCCGCTTCGTTATTGGGTTCTGACATAAAATGCTCTCCGAGCGTGCACTCCGCACCACCTAACCCGGATACAATTTACGTCCCAATTTACACTAAAATATATAACAATCCTCCACCATTTTAGTGCAATTCCTTTAAGACAAACAACACAAGAACAATACTTATGCGTAAACGAAAATATCATTAAAGTGAATTTCCGTCTTAGTACACTATACATTCCAAATACTCGAGAAGATAGGGTGTTCTGTGAATTGAACCCTTCGACCCATCTGAATACATGAAGATAATGCACACACAAGCATTCAGAATACACAAACTAAACCTGACACTATTATAAGCCCTGCGTCCATATCCATTCATGAATGTATGAAAACTAAGTCCAGCGTTTTCTTGAAGCGGCAAAACTTCACATTCACATAGGTAGCCTCTTTCTTCGTGCATCTGCACCTGCACTTTTTCAAAAAGGCTATTAAGATTTTAATTCAACCTACTGTCATGCAGATCCGAGCACATATCTCGGGATGATATGCAATATGTTATGTGCTCCAAATTCTAAGTGTAAGCTTTTCACATTGAATTCATGCTCTAACTTTCAAAATCAGAGGGGAATTGGGTAACTTACCATTAGAACTTATGTGGACTTTAATCCCATCCCTATTGCAGATTTGTTAACCAAATCTCTCGCTAACCCCTTCGTCAAGTGGTCCGCTAAATTTTGTTGCGATCTAACATAGTCAACTGATATCACCCCATTCGTGATTAATTCACGAACCATGCTGCGTCTAACACCTAAGTGTCTTGACTTTCCATTGTACATGTGACTATACGCTTTGTGGCAGAGCTATCACAATGGATTGAGATAGGTGATATGGGTTTAGGCCACAACGGAATCTCATAGACTAAATTTTTCAGCCATTCTGCTTCTATACTAGCTGCCGCTAGGGAACAAACTCAGATTCCATCGTCGAATTCGTGATACAAGTTTGCTTTTTAGAAGCCCACGAAATTGCACCTCCTCCAAGCAAGAATACCCATCCGCTTGTCGAGGAATGGTCTTCTGGATTCGAGATCCAACTGGCATCACAATATCCTTCTAGAACCGAAGGTGAGCCAACGTAATATAAACTATAATTTATGGTCTTCTTCAGGTATTTAAGTACCCGCCTTATTGTTTGCCAATGATGTGTGCTCGGATTACTAGTAAACCTACTAAGTTTTCCTACAGCATACGCAATATCCGGCCTTGTGCTTGTCATGGCATACATTAAGCATCCAATTACCTTAGAATACTCAAGCTGAGAAACAGGATTACCTTTATTAGGCAACAACTTCATACTTGTATCCATTGGCGTCCTCACGGGAGCACAATCAAAACAATTGAATTTCTTTAATACCTTCTCGATATAATGAGATTGTGTGATCAAAATTCCTTTGTTTTCACGTTTAATCCTAATACCTAAGATAACGTCAGCCTCTCCCATATCTTTCATGGAGAATCTTGATGACAAAAATTCTTTAGTCATATCGACTTGTTTCTGATCTGTGCCAAAGATCAGCATGTCATCAACGTACAGACAGATGATTACTCCATTACCTGAGTTGTCAAACTTGCTGTATACGCACTTATCTGCTTGGTTCAAATTGTAACTGTTGGATAAGACCACTTCATCAAACTTTTGATGCCACTGCTTAGGTGCTTGTTTCAATCCATACAAGGACTTAACAAGTTTACACACCTTTTGCTCACTTCCCGGCATGATAGCCTTCAGGTTGTTTCATATAAACTTCCTCATCTAAATCACCATTCAAGAATGCAGTTTTCACATCCATTTGGTGAATTACAATATTGTGAATAGCTGCCATACCAATCAACAATCTAATAGTCGAGATACGAGCTACTGGTGCATACGTGTCAAAATAATCAATTCCCGGTTTTTGTTTAAACCTTGAATGACCAGTCTCGCCTTGAATTTCTCAATTGTTCCATCGACTCTCATCTTTCTTTTGAAGATCCACTTGCAACCCAAAGGTTTGCAACCTGGTGGTAAATCTGATAACACCCAAGTGTTGTTACCTACGATAGAGTCCATTTCATCATTAATGGCTTCTTTCCAAAAAGCAACATCCTGAGACTTCATTGCTTCATCAAATGTTTTTGGATCATCCTCAACATTAAAGAAATATAGGTATTGGGTTGAAACCTCATCCCTGGAACCCTCTATTAAGTATAACTGAAAATCAGGTCCATATGAGTTCGGTTTTCTTTTCCTTTTGCTTTTCCGAAGCTCAAGTGACTTATTACTAGTCAAGTCCGAACTTTCTTCCTTACCACTTGTGATTGAAATCACATCCTTAGGTCTAGGTATACTTGAGAAACGATTCTCATCAAATATAGCATCTCTCAATTCAATTACGGAGTTGACCGAAATGGAATCATTAGGCTCGATTACATAGAACCTATAGGCCTTGGAATGCTCAGCATATCCAATAAAGATGCAATCTATACCCCGTTCACCTAAACTTTTCTTCTTGTGTTCGGGAAGTTTTACAACAGCCCGACAACCCCAGACTCGAAGATAGTTTAACATTGGTTTCTTTTTAAACCAAAGTTCATAAGGAGTCAATTTGTTCCTTTTATTTGGAACCCCTATTGAGCAAATAGCAAGCCGTTAACATAGCTTCACCCCAGAATCCATCACTCAATCCAGAGTACGATAACATGGAATTTACCATTTCTTTCAGGATTCTATTCTTTCTCTCAGATACACCATTTTGTTGTGGTGTATATGGAGCCGTAGTCTCGTGAATAATCCCTACCGACTGAAAGTAGCTTGGATTAAAGTATTCACCACATCTATCTGTTCTGAGTCGCTTGATCATGGCATTTTGTTGCAACTCAACTTCATTCTTATAAATCACAAATTTATCTAATGCTTCATCTTTACTATGCAATAAATAAACGTAACAGAATCTTGATGCATCATCAATAAACGTAACAAAATATTTTTTGTTTCCTAATGAAGGAATAGCATGCAAATCACATAAGAAGTTCTAATTTTTTCGAGGAGCGCATTACCTTATGAAAAGGTTGCCTCGTGATCTTAGTCAGCATGCAAGTCTTACATTTTTCAGAATTAATTTCGAAAGGAGGTATTAATCCTTCCTTTGACATTTCATAAATCCGTCTATAGTGAACATGTCCTAGTCTAGCATGCCAAAGCACCGAATCGTTAACGTTAGAACATGCCATGAATGCGGAATTATTGTAAGAGTGTTTTTTATTTAAATTCAACATAAACATTCCATTATTATAATAGCCAAAACCGATAAAGTTTCCGGATTTTGTCAATACAAACTTGTCTGACTCAAACACCTGCTTGTAACCACATTTGTTCAAGCAGGACCAGACACTAAATTCTTACGCAACTTAGGTACAAACAGCACATTACATAAAGTAATAGTTTTTCCCAAAGTAAATTCTAATATAACACTTCCTACACCAACTATTGGAGCACTTGACTCGTTGCCCATATGTAAAGCAGATCCGTCTTCAACTGGTCGAAAATCTTTAAACCAGCCTCGATCTTTACATGCATGAGTTGTGGCACCCGAGTCACTCCACCATGCTTCTCCATCATCATCCTGTACATAAAATGCTTCAGGACTAAAGGATACATAAGGCATACCATAATTATAACAAATGTTCAAATCCTGACCTTGTTTAGGGTTAGGGTTTTTAGACCCTTCACCCGAGGTGCTTGCTCCGTTGGTGTCCTTTGTTTGACCACCACTTTTCCAACACGGCAATCCTTTTTGAAATGACCAGATTTGCCGCATTTCCAACAAGCCGCTTTAGGCTTTCTGTTGGAAGCTACATGGTTATTACCATTACCCTTGCGCTTCTTATTGTATTTGGCACGCTCCTCCACCATATTAACGCTCGACGTTCCAGCAATGGCTTTGCCCTTTGGTTGGTCATTTTCCTGCGCCCTAAGAGATTCCTCGATGCGCGACTACCCAATTCTACCAGAGATAATTCCTCCTTTTTATGTTTAAGCGTGTGCTTAAAATCTTTCCACGATGGCGGCAACTTATCGATTATACTCGAAACTGCTATCGCATCATCCATAACCAGTTGGTGTTGAGCGAACCGGCCAAGTATCCGAAGTAGTTCATTGTACTGCTCCATCACCGGTCTTGCATCGATCATTTTATAATTGTTAAAATTACTAACCAGGAATTTCCTGCTCGAGGCATCCTCTGCCATGTACTTTGCTTCGAGATCATCCCACAAGGCTTTTGCGGAGTCAAAATTCTGATATACGTCGAACAATGCATCCGACATAGCATTCAGAATATGGCCGCGACAGATGTAGTCGTCGTTCTCCCACTTGTTCCTCCTCCGGGCAGCCTCCAGCATTTCATCTTCGATAGGCTCGGGCATGGGCGTGCTTAATACGTAAACCACCTTGAGGTTCGTCAGGAGGAAGTGCATCTTCTTCTGCCAACGACGAAAATCCACCCCCTCGAATTTATCCAATTTGCAGATTTTCGAAGCCATGTCTCCCAATGTTCCGGCCACTAAAATCAACCGAATATTGTCTTTGAATGTTAGAAAAAGGAGTTGATATAAAGGCCGGATAATTCTCTAGAATCGCGTTTGGAGATCACTTTCCAAAGACAATATTTCGTCCCGGGATAAGACTAGAGAATACTTGATTTCATTCGTGAATTCAATGTCCCTTTGTCGAGTGTTTCTGCATTTATTTATAACCCAATTTTCGACCGGTTATGTCTATTCATAATAGACATAATCCTTTCAAGGATGGTGTCTGTTTGAGACCGCCACTGGGGCGCTGCCCCTAGACCCCGCTAGGGGCGCTGCCCCTAGGACCCTGCAAGGGGGCGCAGCCCCCTTGACCCCCGCTTCGTTATTGGGTTCTGACATAAAATGCTCTCCGAGCATGCACTCCGCACCACCTAACCCGGATACAATTTACGTCCCAATTTACACTAAAATATATAACAGGTTCTTCAGCTTAAAGAGCTCCTTAGGAATCGGACCACTCAAGGCATTAGAGTCGAGCTCGATGTGATAGAGCCTTTTGAGATTACCAAATGCCATGGGGATAGGACCCTTAACGCCTATGTTGTCGGCCAAAATGAAGAAGCTAAGGTAAGGAAGATCGCCAAAGTCCGAAGGTATGGTGCCCTCAAGTCCCCAAGAACGGCTAAAAGTCACCGTGTCTATGCATCCGTACGATTTTCCACTTTTGCTGCTGCAACCTACGAAATTCCATTCGGAACAGCAATTTGTGTCGTTGTCCCAATCGGAGAGTCGGCCGTATGGGCCGCCGAAGTGGTCTCTGACTTTGAGAAGGACCGCCTTGTCTTGGTCGTTGCATGGCGGAAAGTCGGAGGCTTTGGAAGAAGGGATGTAGTGTAATAATAAGAGGAGAGAGAGGCTTAAGAGGAGAGTTGTTGAAGACTTCATCATGGTTTTACTTAGCTTTTCTTTCTCAAGTTTGTGGAGAAAAAAGTGTATGGATGGATAATATGGCGGATGAGTACGGGGCAATCTATTTATAAAAATTTTTTCCTAGTGTCGGCAATGACTTCTGATTTTATTTATATGATTTTGTTTATAGAAATAGGTTAATTCGACTTATTAAATAAACGTTTTTTTTTCCCTACTATGTAATTATTAAATAAACGAGTTTTTTGCCTAGTGTCGACAATGACTTCTGATTTTGTTTATATGATTTGTTTATAGAAATAGGTTAACTCGTGACTCATTTATTAAATAAACGTGTTTTTTGCCTACTATGTATCATTCAGTCAAGTAGGAAAAATGACGTATGTTATATAATGCTATGATTGACATTAAACGGTTCAACGGTGAATGGTATATCACATGTTGATAGATATCCAAGGGAAGGGACTAAGACTTGCCGGTGATATCCTCTTACTTTCGTAGGTTGGTGTGAGTGAGGCTTATTCATCGTTGGCCCAGGGATTAGTCCATACCCAAAATGTGATCATAGATGAAAGTGATAAGACTTGATCCTCTTTCCTGTGCTACCTTAGGGTGTTACTTAATGAGGCACATTAACTCGGCTTGTTTAGTGTTCGCCTTTAGTGGGCTCGATTTTAAACACCAAAGAGAGGCAAGCCGAAAAGGTTTCAGCTATAGCTCAAGATGAGAAGTTCCATATAAAACTCGACTTTCTCGAACTATTATAATATTAAATGATACTGATGGAAAGGCAAACTAAGACCGAGATATATTAGCCCTTCTGGAGTCCTCAAAAGAATCGGCGAAATCGCGTATCAGTTGGAATTGCCGGCTTCACTATCACAAGTTCACGATGTATTCCACATATTGACGTTGCGAAAATACGTCGCGAACCCGAGTCACGTACTGGAAAGTGAATTCCTTCATCAGCTATTTAAGCCAGATTTAAGGTACGAAGAAAAGCCGGTAGAAATCCCTATGCAAGAGGTGAAGCATCCGGAGGTTATCAACGGTTACGGTTATCGATTTTTATAACCGTAAACCGCTGGTTATAACCGGAGGTCCACATGAAAATTAAAACTTGGGTCTGAGTTTTATGATTTATCTTTTATTGTTTATTAAATTTAATAAATGTTGAAATTCTACTTATAATTTTTTAATAATTCATATGAATACAAGGAAGCATTATGTGTTTTTTAGTATGTTTTCCAAGCATAATATCACTTTATTTCCAATTCTTGTTATTCATTTTACTATTTGTTACAAATTTTACGTAATTTTGAAAAACTATCGAAGAATTATTCGGTGCTATATTCTACAATTATTTTGGTCTTGTTGTTACAATTGCGCATTTTTAAAAATATTCTTCACGTACAATTTTGGGCGAATGCATTATACAAATGAAAAAGTACAAATGAAAAAGTAGTTGGAATACTTTTCTAGCAATTAACATCCGGAATATTTTTAGTTGCTAAACTATTTGAGCAATTATCGTGTTTTCTTTTTATAGTAATGCACTTTTTTTTTTTTAAATTTGTTGGTTGGAATGAAATTATTTAACATTATTAAAAATTTAATCTCAAAAAATTGAAACCGTAAACCAACGGTTCATAACCGTGAACCGTAACCATATGAACATGTCGGGCTATTTAACCTATTTGTACTACTTTTATATACATTGACAAACTATTGATTTAAAAAAAAAAAGTTTGTCAAGAACGGCGCAGTCTAATGCAACAATTTAAAACTAAAAACACGCAATCGTACATTTAAAATTTACTATTCTATCTCAAGTTAAGATAAAACAGGAATCGAGCGGTTCAATCATCCGATCCACTCAATCCTTTTTTTTTTCGAAACGATAGCTTGCATTAATAACAAAGATACAGGGCTAAATAACCCAAGGGGTCTCACAGGTACATCGTCAACCGGGAGAACAAAGGCTCACCTAGGAGAAACACACAACCCCACAAGGGGAACAAACACTCCCACAGGGGAGAAAAGGGTCCACAAGGGACAAAAACCGACAGAAAACAGGACACCATAATCCACGACCAAGAACTAAAGAACCTATAACAGAAACAGCGATTAGGCTAAATCTAGGATACTCCTCACTTTAACCTGGTCTTCGACTTCTGGATTTTGTCTTTATCGGACTGATGGCTCCACAAGGGAGAAAAGAGCTCCTGACGCAAAGGTCAGGAGAAACGAGCTCCACAAAGGAGACTCGAGAATGGTCGGTGGTGATGGGTGACGGCCGGCGAGGCGGAGACAGTGACAGCGACACGGCGGCAGCTAGGCGGAGACGGTGGCGGCAACGACACCGAGGCGAAGGTGGCGAGGATGGCAGCGGCGGTGGCGAGGCCGAGGCGAAGGTGGCGAGGACGGCGGCGACAGCGAGGGGGAGGTGGCGAGACGGCAGCAGCTGCGAGGGGGAGGTGGCGAGACGGAGGCGACGAGGAAGTGAGCGGAGCTGCAAGATGAAAACTACGAACAAGAGAGAAAAAAAAAAAAAAAAAAAAGAACAATGTCACTCCCCCTCCTCCTGCGAGGAGGGGGAGCCCGACGACCGCGCTTGCGAGATGCTCTTTTGGTGGTGGTTGTGGAATATGAGAGGTGGTGGTGAAGGGAAAGTATTTTGGGGTGGGAGGCGGCGGCTACAAGAGCGAGGGTTTCAGAGGGTTTTCAGAGAGAGGGAGTAGAGAGAGAGAGCATCCTCTTATAGTGTATATTTATTTAAGCCGTTACAACCTCGTATGGACACTTAAATAACAAGGCCTAGATCTTCATACAAGAGACGCTATGTGCAAGGTGCTAATGGTGCACCGCACAAGCACTTGTTGTTCGAAAATTTCGTAGCACTAAACTGCTTCAAACGCCTACCCGTCGGTATCTCCCCACAAAGCTTGTTGAAGCTTACATCAATGCTTTTCAACGGTAACTGTCCTAGTCTTTTAGGAAGTGACCCATATATCATGTTATGGCTTACATCAATCCTCTTCAGCCCAAAAGGAAGATCGACATTCGAAAAATCGAACTCGAAAGCGTTGTTACTAAGATCAATCGAGCTCAACACTGTCTTGTCCTTAGAGAACAAAAACGACGCATCTCCACTAAACATGTTATTAGAGACGTCAAGCTGCGTGACGTTCGCCTTCCCAAGAGCCCTCGGGATTGGCCCCGATAGCTTATTGAACGATAAGTCTAGGCTAAGCGCCGAGTTTTTGAACAGCCCAAACGAAGCCGGGATGGTTTCACTGAGCTCGTTTTGACGAAGGTCGAGCTCGTTGAGCGTTGGAAGGCTAGCAAAAGAAGGCGGGATTGGGCCCGAGAGACTATTCGAGTATAGGTAAAGTTGGTCCAAGGTCTTGATGGACCCTAAAGAGGCTGGGATGGAACCCGAGAGGAGGTTCGAGCCAAGCTTAGCCGTCCTTAGCTTGGGGAGTCGGCCTAGCGATGAAGGGATTGGGCCGGCGAGGCTATTGGAGGAGAGATCAATGTAGTCTAGCTCTTTGAGTTGGCTTAAAAATTCTGGGATTGTGCCATTGAGGTTGTTTAAGCTGAGATCGAGGTGTTGAAGGTTGGTCAATTTCGCTATGGCCGACAAAATCGGGCCAGAGAGAGAGGAGAAGACCGAGAAAGCGAGGAATTGGAGATATGGGAGATCTCCGATTGCTTGTGGTATTACGCCGACTACATCGTCGGCGAGGCTAATGCAAGCATTGTTACGCGGCCTTGCGAATCGCATTCGATGCCTGACCATTTAGTGCTACAACAGTCGTCGGTGTTATTGTTATTAGGGTCCCAATTAGCGAAAACTGATGCGTTGTTAAAATGGTGTTTGATGTCGAGGAGAGCTTTTTGGTCACTTGGGTTGCAAACTGTGGTTGAGGAAGAAGCCAAGTTAAGGGATACAAGGAAGAGAATGAACGTAAGCAGAGCTTTCTGCTGCATGATTACGCACAGGTCGGCTTTTTGGCTAATAAAATCAATGATGGAGAAAGTCGAGTAGGGGTTAGAACAAAGCGTGTTAATACAGCTGCTATGCATCAACGAACTTAAGCATGTGCAAGTTATAATGCAGCAAACATTGTCCTGTGACAACAACAGTGGACACACAAATTATCCAATAACAATGCAGCAAACATTATCCTATAACCAATAGTGCGCAAGTGGATCATAAAAGCACATCATTGACTGGCGGGCGGTGTGGGACTGACTAATGCGCGTCTTCGAGAACATGCACAGCCATATAATTGGTCAACTTTGGCTACGCGTCATTGTGAAGTTACGATTCACGAGTCGTGACCTCTGGGCCCTGGGGCTCGTTTGATAACCGTGTTAATGGATTACATGGGTATAAGTTAGGGCAAAAACCATTTTTGGTCCCCGATGTTTATCCTATGGGCGCTTTTGTCCCCGATGTTTCGACTTGCCACATTTAGTCCCCGATGTTTCTTGATTTGAACCAATTTGGTCCCTCCGTCAATTTAGACGGAATTGCAAAATTAGCGACGGAATTTGCGACGGAATTTCCGTCGCTAAAGGAAAAATAAAAAAAATAATAATTAAACATAAAAATGAGAAAAATTCCAAAAAAAAAAGAAAAAAAAATCAAAAAATAGGTAAAAAAATTGAAAAAAAGAGAATATTACTAATAACTTAAATAAATATATAAATAATAAATAATAATAATAATAAAGATAATCTTTAGTTCCTTAATTTTTGTTCCATTTTATTTAATTTTTTATAAATAAATATATTTTTACTTTTACTTTTTAAAATCTTAAATTTGTATTTATCATTTTTTAGTTTATTATTTTATTTTTATTATTATTTATTTTTTTCTATTATTTATATTTTTATTTAATTTATTAGTAATATTCTCTTTTTTTGAATTTTTAACCTATTTTTTGAATTTTTTTCTTTTTTTTGGAATTTTTTCTCATTTTTATGTTTAATTATCATTTTTTAGTTTATTATTTTATTTTTATTATTATTAATTTTATTGTTTATATTTTTATTTAATTTATTAATAATATTCTCTTTTTCTTTTCAATTTTTTACCTATTTTTTGAATTTTTCTCATTTTTTGTGTTTAATTATCATTTTTTTTTAATTTTTTCCTTTAGCGACGGAAATTCCATCGCTAATTCCGTCGCTAATTTTGCAATTCCGTCTAAATTGACGGAGGGACCAAATTGGTTCAAATCAAGAAACATCGGGGACTAAATGTGGCAAGTCGAAACATCGGGGACCAAAAGCGCCCATAGGGTAAACATCGGGGACCAAAAATGGTTTTGTTCCGTATAAGTTATTTGTGTATAGCTATACAAGGATTTTGTTGATGTTGTATTATTACATGTTTGATATGTGTGTATTAATTATTTGTGTAATGATATAAATTGTGTTTGATAGTTGTGTTTGAGATGTGTATGGAATTTGTATATACAGTTGTCCCTCTACTAAGTTATCCCCCACTAAGTTATATCCTCCGCTAAGTTATGAAATTTTGACGGAACGAACCCCGTTCTATGATGACTAAGTTATAAGTTATAAGTTATCAACGCCCGAAATTTATAACTTTGTGGAGGTAAAATTGTTATGAAAATCTCTTTGAATATGACATTTGTAACTTTGCAGAGGGAAACTCAGGCACGCATCCAGCTATCTAGAGTGGTTTGGTGCTTGTTCTGGTGGCATAGGCCAGTCTGCAGGGAGTGGGGACGGCGACGTACGATCTGATCTTTCTCGTCAGTGAGGTCTAGCATAGAGGAGAACAGCAATGCTATGAAGCTTCTCGTCTTTAGAAAAGGTAACGACCTCTAGCTCATCCTCAGCAATTTCGGCAGCGGCCTCTTCCTCCGCTTTCACCAACGCAATGGTCTCATCATCCATCAGCTCAACGTGAGCAACCTTCTGCTCTGCTGCATGATGCAGAAGCTCCTCAACTGGCACGCAGTTGGAGAGAACCAAGCGCTTCCATCGCCGCTCCCTCCACCGCTTCCTCCACAGCGTTGTTGTACGATGCACCGTAATTAAAAAGTCCTGTGTGCTGGAAGCAGTTGGAGATTGTACATCTAGTGATTTCCTTCCAGGCAGCTAGGCCCCACTTCATGACCGTGAGCTGGTCGATCTTGAAGATGTTGTCCTCTCCACATTTTTAACCTTTTTTACAAAAAGCAATTAAATAAAAGGAAATTACAAAAGCATCTTCCAAATGACCCCCAAGATACAGAGCTTCAGTCCTCCCAAATTACAGAGCCTCCGTCCTCGTTAAATTGACCCCCCAAATTATAGAGCTTCCATCCTCAATTCCCAAATTACAGAGTTTGAGCCAATTCTGTTCACCTCTTGCCCAGCAGATTCTGAAACATCTTCAAGCCAGTAGGCTGCCCCTCTAGTTCCTTTCTGCTCCTAGTTGCCCCTAGGATATTCCAGTATCGTTTAGTTCTTAGGTATCCCTCCCGCCTTTTTGATAATGAAGGGGGAGAAGTATGGTAAAGTAAGTAAGTGTTAGGCGTTGGCGTTGATATGCGTCTAAGTGTTTTTGAGTGGCAGGTGATGTAGGGAAGTTTGTTGAACCCTAATATAATATTTTGCTGCTATTTATTTTGCTGCTATTGTGATATATCTCCTATGCTTAACATCGTGGCTCTGATTTACGGATATATCATATACTCTGATGCTTATATGTGCGACTTAACTTGCGTAAAATTTCTTGATAAGTGCTAAGTGCCTGCTGCGATGATTACATGATTGCTTGAACAATGCTTGGAAAATGCGCACTTAGGCAGGGGGAGCACACTCACGGGTAAATTTCGAAATTTTGTACTCACGATATAACATAGAAAAAGACAGGATATATCCATACTTAGACAGGGGGAGCAAAATTAGTTTAAGATATATCTTAGCATGTCATAGAGATAACTGCACTTAGGCAGGGGGAGCAAATTTGCATCATATGTGATTAGGAAATATCATATGCTCTGTTATGCAATTATGGAACACTTAGACACATGCGCTAGGACCTGCGAAGTCGAATGTGCTTACATGCTTCCGTGTTGCATCAATTACATGTCATCATCAAAAAGGGGGAGAATGTTGACCTTTTTGGTCCATATATGTTAGAGAGTTTTGATGAACGATGTAATTGTAATGACATTAGGTCTATAAAATAAGCAATTCGATTTGGGAAAAATAAAATGTTTAATTTCACGATTATGTTCAACCATGCATTGCTAATGAGCTGAAAATTGTTAAAGTGTTGAATATTTGAATTGCGTGTGATTCTGTGATGATTTGATGGAACTAGGTGATCGCATGTTGTAGACAGTCCATGAGATAGGATATATCGTTCTGTGCTATATATGGAAATTATGCATGAGATATCCTACTGAGCTATATATGGAAAATATGCTGTTTATATATGGAAAGTGATATATCTGTTTAAAACCCGTTATTCCTGGACGAAAATCATATGTACGATCCTTGCTTGCTTTGCACTGAATTAAATGCGAAATATTGAATTGATATCTTTCCTTGTGCTGATTAGAATATTATATTTAGGAAAGATTTGATTTGATTAATCTTATGGATAAAGTGCTCTTATATGGTATGTGCTATAACGGGTGATATCTCTGAAATAAGGAAAGTTGTGCCATGATGTGATAAATCGATTTAAGTAAGCTCTGATCTGATTTGTGTGCTAAACATGGTAAATATATTGATTAAATGCTATGAGCTGTACATGGAAAACGTGCTGATGCATTGCTATCTTGTGTGCCATACTTGGAAAGTAAATCTGGATTGACTCGTTACTAGGAACTGATAGCAAGGAATCACTTATGGAAAGTTCTGATATGGAAAATATATGCGAAGTGGTTGAATATACTTGAGAACGAAATTGGACTTTTATATGGAATAAAAATCATGCTTAAATGCTCTATATGACCGTTGTGATGATTCATTAAACGCATGATTTATATGGTATGTCTGACTCGAAATCTACATGGAAACTATGCTTGATTTGGTGATTATTGTTTGATATAACTTTCCATGTGAAGTGCTGATTGAAAAGGACTATATATAAGCCACACTTCAGAATTTCGAGAGATCTAGATTTTGCGAATATAAGCCTACGAGAGGTTCTTGAGCAGAAACATACTGAGAGATTCCTGAGTTTCCACTTGAGATAGCTTTCTGCCCACCTGAGCTTTAACTTGCGTATCCATCACTGAGCGAGTGATTCAGCAGATATTCCATCATCCCCTGCCATATATTCTGTCTTCGGACGTGAGCAATACCAAGGAGGCAAGGTCGACGATTACGCACACGTGAAGGGAAGGACAAGTCCGGGGGCCCTTCGGTAGCGAGCTGTGTCTGTCGGGATCAAGGAGATTCCGAGGAACGAAACTCGGCGTGTGGTAACCTAGTAGTGGCTAGTGTTCGACTTGTTTCAGTTGTGTATGGGCTAACCAATCAGTTTTGTATCCAGCTACGGTGCATTATAGTGATTGGTTAAACTCTTGGGAAGCAAATCCCAAGGAGAGGAGTAAACCCCAGTTGGGGATATAACCTCTATAAAAATCCTGTCTCGCATTTACTTTTCAGTTATTTCGTTATCGTTGTGAGACAGACCCGACACACATCCGACGGTACTAGGATATATCAGGCATACTCGTCACAAACATCATTAGGCATATCTAAGTCACTACACTTAGGATTTGTGAAAAGAAGCATAAAATTTTATAAGCCTAATTCACCCCCCCTCTTAGGCACATTTATATCTTCATTTGGTATCAGAGCGGGTTACTCAAACGACGAGCCTAACAAGCCTGAGTTAAATATCTAATGGCTTCTTCTTCGAGTTTTGATGTTTTTCCAGAGGGACAATCCCATTCCAGGCCACCACTCTTCGATGGAACTAACTACGCCATATGGAAAAATCGAATGAAGGAATTCCTGCTTGCTACTGACTATGATCTGTGGGATATCATCACGACTGGACCTTATACCCCTAAGAAGGTGGATGGAACTCCAAAGAAAGGTTCTGACTACGATGCAACAGACAAGCGAGGAATCTCCTTGAATGCCAAAGCTAAGAACATGATCGCCTGCGCGCTTACAAGAGAAGAATACAATCGTGTGAGTTCATGCGAATCGGCCAAAGATATGTGGGACATGCTTCAAGTAACGCATGAGGGAACCACTCGAGTTGTACAAGAAAGAATAGCCCTCTTAACTCACCAATATGAACTGTTTAAAATGGAGGACAACGAGACCATTAGCCACATGTACGCAAGATTCATGAACATCATTAATCAAATATTCTCATTGGGAAAGAAGATACCGGACGGTGAGAAAGTGCGAAAAATACTGAGATCTCTTCCAAGAGAGTGGAATCCCAAAGTAACTGCCATCTACGAAGCGAAGGACTTGGACGAACTTTTCGTGTCAGAACTGATTGGATCTCTTACCACCTACGAGATGACTCAGATCTCCAGCAAAGAAAAACCAACGGTCCGAAGTCAACCAAACATTGCATTTAACACCGTACAAGAAAACGACTCTGAAGGTGAAGAAGAAACTGAGGAGGACCTAATGGAGCAGATCGCCATGCTGACCAGAAAGTTTGAAAAGTTTCGGATGAGAAGAAAGTTCAAGGGAAACTCCAAGTTCCAACCTAGGAATAAGGGAATATCATCATCCGGGAACAACGTACAAAAATGTTTCAAGTGCAACAAGCCAGGCCACTTCGCCTCAGCCTGCCAGATGGAAAATGGTGACAAAAAGGTGAAAAAGCAGAAAGCCATGGTCACTAACTGGGAAGAGGCCGAAAGCGAAGAGGAGGAGGATCTTGCCTACATGTCCGATGAAAATGATCAGGTATCAGATTCATCTACCATTAAGAAAATATTATTTTTAAACGAATAATATGCTAGGCAAGATGAATCTCATTATAATGACTCCTCAGTCCTTGAAGTAGATGAAAAGGAAGAGATGTTTGAAATAATCCAAAATGCAGAAAGAAGGATTAAGTCGCTCAACTCACAAGTAAAAAGTTTGGTTAGGCAACGAGACGATGTAGCTAGAGAGAAGCACCAAACAGATCTAGAAAATGAGCGCCTGAGAGCCGAGCTAGAAACTCTTAAGGAAGAGAAAGCCTTGTGTAATTGCGATAAGCTTAGGACGAAAGGAAAGATATCTAGAGACATGTCTGTTCTTAAGGAATTCCTAGATGAAAAATCTCGTACTGATAATAAGCTTCTTGCAGGACACCAAAATCTTGAAATGTTACTTAGTATTCCTAGAAATATAGGAAAATCAGGGATAGGATATTCCATGACACATAAGCATGTTACACCACCTACTGTTAGAAAACCTAAGTGTTTCTCATGCGACCGTCACGGTCATTATGCTAACCATTGTTTTCTGAAGAGAGCTGATAAAGCTAGATATGTCTGGAGGCCCAAGAAGGTTCCTGACACTGACCAGTCAGTGTTCAAGAGATCACAGTCTGCGACACATGATATATCACGTGTTAACAGAAGTTATTTTGCTGCTAACCATTTAGGACCCAATCAAAGTTGGGCACCTCAGAAAAGAAATGATTCATGCAGGTACAAAGAAGAAATCCAGCAAAAAGAACAAGTGGTACCTCGACAGTGGGTGTTCCCACCATATGACAGGTGATATCAGTAAGTTTGTGTCGGTGAAAGCCTATGATGGAGGATATGTCTCCTACGCCGACAACACTAAAGCTAAGATCATTGGGGTTGGAACTGTTGGTAACACTTTACATACTACTATAGATGACGTATGGTTAGTTAGGAATCTAGAACATAATCTCATTAGCATTAGTCAATTATGTGATAAGGGTCATACGGTAACCTTTGAAAATGATAAGTGTGTTGTTAAAAACAATGATAAGGTACTGTTTAGTGCATCCAGGGTAGGAATATTTATTGCATAACTATTGATGACATCAATGACCAGAACGTCAAGTGCTTAGCAGTTACACAGGATAACACCTGGTTATGGCATAGACGCCTAGGACATGCCAACATGGAATTACTGTCTCACATCACAAGCAACGCACTGGTACGAGGTGTTCCTGATTTAAAGTTCGTCAAGGACAAAACATGCAAGGAATGCCAAATGGGCAAGCAAACCAAGACATCGTTCAAGGCAAAGAATGTGATATCCACATCCAGACCTCTGGAACTACTGCATCTCGACCTTTTTGGTCCTGTTCAGACGATGTCTCTGCGAGGTAAAAGATATGCCTTTGTCATCGTTGATGATTTCTCCAGGTATACTTGGGTGATATTCCTGGCACATAAGAATGAGGCATTAGATAACTTTGCATCACTAGTAAAGAGACTAGAAAATGAAAAAGAAATGAACTTATGTAGGATACGCAGTGATAACGGGCTGGAATTTGATAGTAAGTCATTTGCATTATTCTGTGATCAGTATGGATACATTCATAACTTCTCTGCTCCTATAACTCCCCAACAGAATGGTGTAGTTGAACGTAAAAATAGGGTATTACAGGAAATGGCTAGATCGATGCTACATGAGTATGATATTCCTAAACAGTTCTGGGCAGAAGCTGTTAGTACAGCCTGCTATGTATCAAATCGGGTGTTCCTTAGGCCGATGTTAAAGAAAACTTCCTATAAAATCTGGCATGGTAGAACTCCAAATATAGGTTACTTTCGTGTGTTTGGATGTAAATGTTTTATCTTGAACGATAGAGATAAAAGAGGAAAATTTGACTCTAAGGTTGATGAAGGGATATTCCTTTGTTACAGTCTTCACTCTAAGGCATATCGTGTTTATAATAAAAGGAAGCTTACTGTTCAGGAATCTATACATGTTACTTTTGATGAGATACCTAACGCAGATGCTACTGATGAGGAAGGTATAGATTTGACTTGTGCAGAATCACAGGATACTAAAGACGGTGAGGAGGATATTCCTAAAGACGAAAATGTTAAGACACTGGAACCAGAAGCTGATGAGCTGCAACCTAGAAAGTGGAAGCATGCTTCCAGTCATCCAACAGATCAAGTAATAGGAAACATCAGATCTGGAATCAAAACAAGAGCGATAACACGAAATCAAGATATGGAGGAATCTCATGATGTACTGCTCTCAATGATGGAACCAAAGACAGTTCATGAAGCTTTGGATGATATATCCTGGGTCTCTGCCATAGAAGATGAATTGGCTCAGTTCGAAAAGAGCCAAGTGTGGACACTCGTAGAGAGACCGGATGAAAAATCCATCATTGGAACCAAATGGGTCTTCCGCAACAAACTCGACGAACATGGTAATGTCACAAGAAACAAAGCGAGGTTAGTTGCAAAAGGTTATTCCCAGGAGGAAGGTATTGATTTCGATGAAACCTTCGCTCCGGTAGCTAGATTAGAGTCTATATGCGTCTTACTTGCATATGCATGCTTTAAAGGTTTTAAACTTTTTCAAATGGACGTAAAAAGTGCATTTTTTTTATAAATGCGGAGGTTTATGTAGAACAACCACCGGGCTTTGCTAGGATAGATTTTCCAAACCATGTTTTTAAGTTGAATAAAGCACTATACGATTTAAAGCAAGCACCTAGGGCATGGTATGAAAGGCTAAGTAAGTTTTTGATTGACATAGGATTTTCGACTGGAACTATTGATAACACGCTGTTTATTAAGTATGAAGGTGATCAAATGATACTGGTCCAAATCTATGTTGATGATATCATATTTGGAAGTACTAATATCCTTCTCTGCGAGGAATTTTCTAAGTCTATGCAGAAGGAATTTGAGATGAGCTTAATGGGTGAGCTGAACTACTTCCTCGGGTTGCAAATAAAGCAGCTTGACAATGGAACCTTTGTATCCCAGACGAAAAACAGCAGGAATTGCTGACAAAATTCGGGATGAGTGATTCCAAAGCGATTTCCACCCCTATGCATCAGACCACCAAAATAGACATTGATGAATCAGGTACACCGGTTGATCAAACACAATATCGAGGTATGATCGGAAGCCTTCTTTACTTAACTGCTAGTCGCCCTGATATCATGTTTGCTGTTGGTATGTGTTCGAGTTATCAGTCTGACCCTAGGGAATCTCACTTAACAGCAGTTAAGCGTTTACTTAGATATATCAAGGGTACTGTCGATTTTGGTCTGTGGTACTCTCATACGGATGAATTCCCATTAATGGGATATTCCGACGCCGACTATGCCGGCTGTAGGGAAGATAGGAAAAGTACCAGTGGAACTTGCCAATTACTTGGGAATTCCTTGGTAACTTGGTCTAGTAGAAAGCAAAATGCTGTCGCCCTCTCCACAACCGAAGCTGAATATATGGCCTTAGGAAATTGTTGTCAACAAATTCTTTGGATGAAACAAACCCTTAGTGATTTCGGGTTAAGTTATGAGAAAATTCCTATTAGGTGTGATAGCACTAGCGCCATTAGTATTACTAAGAATCCCGTGCATCACTCTCGTACTAAGCATATTGAGATTAAACATCATTTCATACGAGACCATGTTCAGAAGGGGAATATCAGTGTGGAATTCGTGGGAACAAATGATCAACTTGCTGATATCTTCACGAAACCCTTAATTGAGGCAAGATTCTGCGACATCCGTGATCGATTGGGAATTATCGAGCTGAATAATGTTAGTAAATCTGCCTAATTCTATCATTTACTCTAGGTTATTCTATTTTAGATAGATATTCATAGTTATTAAGATATTTAGCCCTTAGAATATTTCCGTGGATCTTATAGATCTTTTCTTTAAGTGAAATTCTCGTATTTTAGGAAGAAATTCGTAGTTATCCTTTCCAAGACATTCCTTCAGCCGTCTAGTTTATTTTAGGAATATCCGATCATTTGGATCTGTCCTTAAATGTGATTAGGTTATTTAAGGAAGGAACGCGTGGATATCGTTTCAGCCGTTCAGTTATTTTAGGGAACTCATTTTCTTTTAAAATATATTCCTATCCAGTCCTGTCACATCCCTTCCTTAATTATGAAATCCCGTCAAATCAGTCAGATATCCCTGACAGTTTTCCATTATCTTTTTGAAAGTTCAAATTTCAAATTTCGAAATTCATCCTTATCCCTTCTAAAAACAAACCGACTCCATTCCTTTAAAATTCAGAACCGTTCCTTAACCTTCATCATTCAATCATCTTCTCCAAACACTCTCTCGATCTTCGAACCTTCATCAATGGCGAAAACTTCCAAAGCTGTTAACCCTGAATCATCAAGCCGCAAACGTAAGGAACCCATGTCTGACACCGACGAGACCCCGCTCAACTCACCTTCCAAATCACCAAAACAAGCCTCGCCTTCTGCTCGCAAAACCCGTTCCAAAGCCAAATCTTCCAAATCCTCCGAGCCTGAAAAGATCACAACCCCCTCTAAAAAGAAGAAGAAGAAGACCAAGAAATCCAAAACACCCGAGCCTGAAAAGTCTGCATCTAACTAAGAAGTTCCTGAAGATGTTCTTGAGGATACCCAGAAATCACCCCTGCGATCCCAAACTCCACCAGAAACCCAAAAATCTCCTTCTCCACTTGAAAAGACCTTGCCATCTCCTCCACCAGATCCAAAACCCTCTGATATCCCCGAAATTGATCTGTCCAACCCTAATGATATCCCTGCTGAAGTTCTGTTCCTAGAAGAAAGTAACCGAACCATCTACAAAAGCTTCAGCAACCGAGATATAGCTCGTGGTCGCGGTGTCGCCTTCGACAAGCTGCCTGCTGGAACTGTTATAACCTGGCTAAAAGACTACGGATGGGAGCAATTCCTTAGTCTCAACACGCCCTTCTACCCTGAGGCCGTCAAGTTGTTCTATGCCAACTTCGACTACGACGAGTTTGAAGAACATATCACCATCCGTTCCTATGTTCTCGGACACAAGATCGAGTGGACCACTCAGAAGATGAACGCTATGCTTGCAGTTCCTGATGAACCCTTCTGCCACTACGACATGAACGACTGGTGCCATGCTGATGGTTTCGACCCCAGTGATGTCCTTCTGAAACTCTGGAATACCCGTGCTAAGCCCCGTTTTTCAGATGGTGAAGCCCTCAATCAACTTCCCATCGATTTCTTCTTCCTCCATAAACTGCTGAACATGACTCTGTGGAGTGCTAAAATCGGAAGTGGCGGTCACTCAACAACAATGAACTTCATGAGCACCTTCGCAGTCTACATGGTATCTCAGAACCGCAAGTTCAACCTCGGATATACCGTCATGAAGCACATGATTCAGGCCGTTGAGAGCAAAGACAAGGCGCTGCCCTATGGAATGCTGCTCACTCATATGTTCGAGTGCGAGGGTATTATACTGCCGCCAGCGTGGGAAGATAAGGCCGTCCACATTGTGGACCTTGCGACCTTGAAGCGGATGGGTATTCACTACACGAAGGGCCAAAGTTGGTTCAAGGCTAAGGAAAGTAGGTCAGTGGATAGCGCCCAGAAACGGTCGGTTGCGAAAGGGAAAGCAAAGGTCAAAAGCGAGGACGATGACTACGAGGATGAGCTGAGCGTAGAGAAGGCCGGAATCTCAGTGTTGCGCCGCGATATCTCCGATATCAAGGCTGATAATCAGAAGCGTTTCCGCAAGCTCAAAGAGCAGTATACCGAGCTGACCCTGAAACTATCCAAACTCTCAAAGCTCGTCAAAAAGTCCCTTCCTAAGCCCGCAGATTCTGAAACATCTTCAAGCCAGTAGGCTGCCCCTCTAGTTCCTTTCTGCTCCTAGTTGCCCCTAGGATATTCCAGTATCGTTTAGTTCTTAGGTATCCCTCCCGCCTTTTTTATAATGAAGGGGGAGAAGTATGGTAAAGTAAGTAAGTGTTAGGCGTTGGCGTTGATATGCGTCTAAGTGTTTTTGAGTGGCAGGTGATGTAGGGAAGTTTGTTGAACCCTAATATAATATTTTGCTGCTATTTATTTTGCTGCTATTGTGATATATCTCCTATGCTTAACATCGTTGCTCTGATTTACGGATATATCATATACTCTGATGCTTATATGTGCGACTTAACTTGCGTAAAATTTCTTGATAAGTGCTAAGTGCCTGCTGCGATGATTACATGATTGCTTGAACAATGCTTGGAAAATGCGCACTTAGGCAGGCGGAGCACACTCACGGGTAAATTTCGAAATTTTGTACTCACGATATAACATAGAAAAAGACAGGATATATCCATACTTAGACAGGGGGAGCAAAATTAGTTTAAGATATATCTTAGCATGTCATAGAGATAACTGCACTTAGGCAGGGGGAGCAAATTTGCATCATATGTGATTAGGAAATATCATATGCTCTGTTATGCAATTATGGAACACTTAGACACATGCGCTAGGACCTGCGAAATCGAATGTGCTTACATGCTTCCGTGTTGCATCAATTACATGTCATCATCAAAAAGGGGGTGAATGTTGACCTTTTTGGTCCATATATGTTAGAGAGTTTTGATGAACGATGTAATTGTAATGACATTAGGTCTATAAAATAAGCAATTCGATTTGGGAAAAATAAAATGTTTAATTTCACGATTATGTTCAACCATGCATTGCTAATGAGCTGAAAATTGTTAAAGTGTTGAATATTTGAATTGCGTGTGATTCTGTGATGATTTGATGGAACTAGGTGATCGCATGTTGTAGACAGTCCATGAGATAGGATATATCGTTCTGTGCTATATATGGAAATTATGCATGAGATATCCTACTGAGCTATATATGGAAAATATGCTGTTTATATATGGAAAGTGATATATCTGTTTAAAACCCGTTATTCCTGGACGAAAATCATATGTACGATCGTTGCTTGCTTTGCACTGAATTAAATGCGAAATATTGAATTGATATCTTTCCTTGTGCTGATTAGAATATTATATTTAGGAAAGATTTGATTTGATTAATCTTATGGATAAAGTGCTCTTATATGGTATGTGCTATAACGGGTGATATCTCTGAAATAAGGAAAGTTGCGCCATGATGTGATAAATCGATTTAAGTAAGCTCTGATCTGATTTGTGTGCTAAACATGGTAAATATATTGATTAAATGCTATGAGCTGTACATGGAAAACGTGCTGATGCATTGCCATCTTGTGTGCCATACTTGGAAAGTAAATCTGGATTGACTCGTTACTAGGAACTGATAGCAAGGAATCACTTATGAAAAGTTCTGATATGGAAAATATATGCGAAGTGGTTGAATATACTTGAGAACGAAATTGGACTTTTATATGGAATAAAAATCATGCTTAAATGCTCTATATGACCGTTGTGATGATTCATTAAACGCATGATTTATATGGTATGTCTGACTCGAAATCTACATGGAAACTATGCTTGATTTGGTGATTATTGTTTGATATAACTTTCCATGTGAAGTGCTGATTGAAAAGGACTATATATAAGCCACACTTCAGAATTTCGAGAGATCTAGATTTTGCGAATATAAGCCTACGAGAGGTTCTTGAGCAGAAACATACTGAGAGATTCCTGAGTTTCCACTTGAGATAGCTTTCTGCCCACCTGAGCTTTAACTTGCGTATCCATCACTGAGCGAGTGATTCATCAGATATTCCATCATCCCCTGCCATATATTCTGTCTTCGGACGCGTTGTCTTCGGACGTGAGCAATACCAAGGAGGCAAGGTCGACGATTACGCACACCTGAAGGGAAGGACAAGTCCGGGGGCCCTTCGGTAGCGAGCTGTGTCTGTCGGGATCAAGGAGATTCCGAGGAACGAAACTCGGCGTGTGGTAACCTAGTAGTGGCTAGTGTTCGACTTGTTTCGGTTGTGTATTGGGCTAACCAATCAGTTTTGTATCCAGCTACGGTGCATTATAGTGATTGGTTAAACTCTTGGGAAGCAAATCCCAAGGAGAGGAGTAAACCCCAGTTGGGGATATAACCTCTATAAAAATCCTGTCTCGCATTTACTTTTCAGTTATTTCGTTATCGGTGTGAGACAGACCCGACACACATCCGACGGTACTAGGATATATCAGGCATACTCGTCACAAACATCATTAGCATATCTAAGTCACTACACTTAGGATTTGTGAAAAGAAGCATAAAATTTTATAAGCCTAATTCACCCCCCTCTTAGGCACATTTATATCTTCAATAAGCATATTTAGTCATACCTATTTGATACCCATCTATACATGAGTATCAAACGAGGCGCTACTGCCTTGCCCTTGCATTGTTTTTATTAGACCATATCCAAACGGAGCGAAAAAAACCCACAAAAAAATTATAAAATCACTCCACTCCCAAAATCAATACTCTTTACTCCAATATATGCGTTTGAATGCATAATATGAATTTTATTATTTAATAATTATATTTTAAAGTCTTTTTATTTATTTTACTAATTGAATAATTATTCTAAAAACATAAATAAAAATCTATAAAATGTAATTAGTTTAAATTATAAAAATAGTAGAATATATTTTTACTTATCTAGATGTAATATAATAATAAATTATTATTGGTTGAAGGTATATGATATGTAGACAACATTGAAATTTTGTAAAAGTTAGCGGAAGTGAATATTTCGAAAATAGTCATTTGAGTTTGTGTTTAATGGTTGGAGAATATTACTGCATTTTGAGTTTAAGAATAAGTTTCAGTATAAGTTTGAGAATGAGTTTTTCAGTTGGAGATGCCCTTACAAGTAGAGGTGTCATGGGGCCGGTTTAACTCGATCCGAATCGGACCGATCAAGTCGGATCAAAACCAGCTCAGCACCTAAGCTGAGCGGTTTTGCCCGGTTCAATTTTTTTAATTTTTAAGTTGAATGGGATGCGAATACATCAAACTGCCTGGACGGTGTAATTCATTGAAAAACTTCAAAAATAAAACATATATAAACAAATGTCGGGCCAGGCACGAATCGGATCGGAACTGGTCTAGAACCGCGATCGATTCGGTTAAGGTTGGCGATAGATGTGTCCATATGATTACGGTTACAGTCACGGTTATGAAGACTTACAGTTAGTAAGAAATCTGACCCGTAACCGAACCATGGTAATCATGGGCGAGCCGGTTACAGTTAACCCCCCGGTTTACGGTTCCAAATCATTTTTTTTTAATTGTTCTTTCCCGTGTAATAATCGAAATAAGTTCAAGAAATGTAAAACTTTAATAATGTTAAAAAAAATTCCATATAGAATTTTATTAAAAAAATGAATTCATCATTTGAAAAAACAAAATTAAACAATACATATTACAAAAAATACGATAGTTGCTCAATCTTCGTTTCCATGACCTTCCATTTTATCGGAATTTTTTTTTCTGTTTTCAATATAATAATAATAATAACAATAATAATAATAGTAATATTAATATAATAATAATAATAATAATAATAATAATAATAATAATAATAATAATAATAATAGTATTAACAGCACTAAGTCAATATTCGAGAGAGATGCGGACGAAAAAATAAGAGACAATTTTCTTTTCAACTTAGACTTGACAAAGCAAAGAAATACTATGAAATATAAAAACTAACTCCCCATATATTTATAAATTACAGTAGGAAATAAAACGAACCGCCAGTCAACCACTGGTTATAACCGGCAATTTACGGTTATGACAATAGAAAACCATATTGAACTGTTATAAATAACGGTGTGGTTATGGTTCAAACTGTAACCATCGACCAAGGTTAATTAACCGTTGACCGCCGGTTTGGTTACGGTTTGGTTACCATTATTCAAATCGGATGAACACCTCTAGTTGGCGATTCATACCCTACTCATGTTCAGGTTCATTTCTAGTTGAACTGCCCCAACTCAGACTTGGGCAACCCCTACTTACAAATACTTAGTAATCAATTCTACTTCTTGTAGTTAGATCCTATATTTTGTGGGCATAAAGATGGAAGGCCATGTCGGTTCTATTTCACAAGATACATGTTTTACTGAACTTTTATAAATAAAGGTGTGGTTATGGTTCAAACTGTAACCATTGACCACGGCACGGTTAACTAACCGTTGACCGCCGGTTTGGTTACGGTTTGGTTACCATTTTTCAAATCGGATGAACACTAGTTGGTGATTCATACCCTACTCATGTTCAGGTTCATTCATGGTTGAACTGCCCCAACTCAGACTCTGGGCACCCCTACTCACAAGTACTTAGTAATCAATTCTACTTCTTGTAATTAGATCCTATATATATTTTGTAGGTATAAAGATGGAAGGCCATGTTGGTTCTATTTCACAAGATACATGTTTACTATTAGCTAATCTATCAACACTTAGACCCCAAGTGCTTGATCTGGTGGATTTGTCCCTGACTTTCAAGTAAGTAGTCAGGGGCTCGGTTCCTGATAGAGAACTTGACTGTCATAGTTTGTGGAATCTTGGGAGTGGTTTCTATGGACCAGGAAGGGTCAGATCCGTTGGATACCGTGATCGTCTCATGCTTGAAGATAAGATTCCGATCCGATTGAGACTGAAACCTAATTGGAGTATGGGATCAGATCACGATCACGGTGTCGTTTCGTTTCGTGGAGATACATGCACAAAAGAAAAAAAAAAAAACTGAACACTTAAACACTAAGGCTAGGCCTAAGAAGTAAATTGCAAATGCTGATGGCTAATCCATTTACCACTCCTATGTACCTAGGGGTCACACAGTGATCTCAAATCAAAATTCAAGGTAAAAAATAAGATGACTAAATTTGGTTACCCAACAACACTCAACTTGTTATTATACCCAAGTAATTTTGACATGTATTGATAACTAGTTTTCTTTTCCGAAGATACCTCATTGCCCTTGCCCACCATCTCCTAGATGTTGACTAATCCCTAAGGCTCAGTGGAGATGTCACACTACCCACCCCACCCCCCACCAAAGCTACAATAGTAAGGAATATGGAGGTTGAACTGTGAGCTCCTATTGACATGTCAAATCTTCACCAGTATATATCAAGTCCCGCAAAAATTGTAGCTATTTTAACTGATGGCGTTTGTATTTTGCGCATGGTACCCAAAAACCAATCAAACTTGTACAATACAACCTGCCAATTTTATTGATTTATTTTTAATTGTCCACGCAAGTAGCCAAGTACTACGATGATTCCAATACAACCAGTACACAACAAATATCAAGTCGTCAACTCAGCCATTATTATTGCTGCTTGCACGGAGGCAAAGGAGAACCACACAAGCATATGTTCAAACGCCGACTCAGCAAACGGCCTTTCCCACCTCCCCGTCGGAGTCGGAATGGGCCCGCAGAGCCGATTATAGCTCACATTAAACTCATACATCACAGGCGCTTGGCCCACCCAAGCAGGCAAACTCCCATATATATCGTTGCGGCTAACGTCGAGCACCAACAAGCTCGAATTAAGCTCGCCCACGGGCATCACGACCTTGGAATCAAGTGCGCCATGGCCGTCTTATCCTCTCCGAAGAGGAAGGAAGCATCGCCCGCGAACTGATTCCCCGACAAGTCAAGAATCTCAAAGTATAGCACCCCTAAGGACCTAGGAATTTGCCCAGACAGCTTATTGTTGTTCAATGCAAGGAAAACTGGGGACTGATTACTTCGGAACGAGCCGAATAAATTCGCGGGAAGTGGGCCCGTGAGTTGGTTACCGTAAAGGTCGATTGCTTTCAGATTAGGGAGGAAAGGAAGGGATCGTGCCAGTGAAATGATTGTCGTTGAGGCTAAGCGTGACCAAATTGGTAAGCTGACCCAAGAATTGAGGGATTGGGCCGCTGAGGCTGTCCCAATTGAGGGAAAGGTACTGCAAGTTTGTGAGTTTGCCTATCACGGGCGGGATTGGGCCCGTGAGGTTTGGGAGGAGGCGTAAGATGAGGGATTCGAGGTAGGGAAGTTTGTCGAGGGAAGAAGGGATTGTGCCCACTATGTCATCGTAGCCGTTGAGCTCGAGAAAGTTGACTCTGCGAACTGTGGTTTTGGGTATCTTTTTGCAGGCTATTCCGAGCCACTCGTCGCAGCAGTCCGTTTTAGTTGTCCATGTTGAGAATGCGCTGAGGTTTTGGCCGAAGTGAGCCTTGAGTTCGAGGAGGGCTCGCTCGTCGTCTGGGTAGCAACGCCGTGGGGTGAGTGATGATGAGAGGTTTAGGTGAGGAAGGAAGAAGAAGATGAGTGTGAAGAAGAGAGGAATGTTGTTCTTCATCTTTGAGATATGTTCGTTAGTGTTATTTGTTTGTGGTGCTGATTATTTGCTAAATTGAAGAGTCTATTTATAGGCTCGCTATAGTATAATAGCCGTGTTGAATTTTTGAAGTTGCGAAAGGCAAGAAATACACTTGTATTATTTTGCTAGAATCAGGGGGGGAGATAAGGTGCTAGTTTTACTCAGTTGTTTTGTTAGCTGCGGAGCATTATTAACTAGGGGTGACTGAACTGCGTGTTTTTCTGACTTTGAATTTCTTTTTATTTTTTTCCCTTTATGAGAAGCACTTCCTCTCCTCGCCTTCAAAAACATGTTCCGATTCCTTCTTAATTAATACAAACAAAATTGCATTAGATTAATCAAGATTGGGGGTTCTTGTATTTTCTCCATCCTTATCCTTTTATTTCGGGTGAAATGTGTTGTGTCGACGACATAATTAGTTTGACAAATGACAAGCCAAAAATATGTGAACTAAAAGAAGAAAAAAAAAAAAAAGAGGGGCAAGAAGAATGCAATGTATGCCTATTATATAATACGCGTTTGATCAAAGGAAATAAATGTGTGCATGGAAAGGAATTCGATGTCATTATTAACGGGTCAGAGCCCGCCCGGAACCGATTGGTGATTCGGTTAAGATTCGATCACAAACGTACACATAAGGAAACATATATTTTTTAGGCTTAATTATTTTTTTAGTCCTATAAGTTAGGTGGAGTAGCGTTATAGGGACCGCTATCTTTGGGTTGGCAAAATAGGGACAATAACTTTTAAAAAAATGGCAATTTATGGACACTATATGGTCCGACTCTGTATTGTAACCCAAACCCGCTGACGTGGCGGTTGACCCGCTGACATGAGTGCTGAAGTGGCCCACTGAAAAAAAAAAAAGTTAGTGACCCTTTTTGCGACCGAATTACCGTCGCCAAGCACACAGTCCAATTATTTTTCTGATTCTCTTTTTCTTTTAGTTTTTTTCTTCTTCCTCCATCGAGAAGAGATGCATCAACCACTACATCGCAATCAAGGTCAAGAATAACAGGTAAAACGAACTCAGCTGAAATTGAAATTCCCTGGTTACCGATTAATCCCTAATTGATCGAAATGGCTGTGCCGAGCGTTCATCGGGGCAAAGCTGGAGACTTTGCTTGCTAGCAACACGCCGGCGACTTCTTTTGCTCGGCTCAAGCCGGCTCCGATCAGGAGGGGTAATTTGGGGGTTTTTCTGCGAGCTCTCTTCGGACGGCGTCGTTCAGGCCGTAGCTGATAAAGGCGGAGCTGGTCAATGAGGCTGAAACTTCGACCTTATCCGCTCTTCAAAATCTCGGTCGCTAAATCACTCACAACCCTAAAAATCGTCGCAAATACCTGTGCCGGTCATTCCGTGAATTTCATCCTTTCCTCGACGCCCTGGCTTCGCTGGAGTTCTGCTGCTTCTGGGTTTCTCGGCTGTGCTGCTGCTAATGCTGATTTGAGCAGCTATGGATCGATGATTGGGGCCGATAGAGAGCTGCTGATGTCCGATTTGAGGGACAATGTGGAAGTCGACAAAGCGAATCTGTACGGCGACGGCGAGAGGAAGAGTTGGGCGCCGACAGACTGCTTCAGATCCGGGCGTGGTGGTGCGTCGATGGCTATTGCGACTGTTGGGCGCCAATTTAGCGACGGATTTGCCGTCGCAAATTCCGTCGCTTATGCTTTAATTTTTTCAGTGCACATCTTCACCTATTTTGTGACGTGGTGCCAAGTCCGATTTCTAACAAGCGTGCATGTCAGCGGTCGACCGCCACGTCAGCGGGTTTGGGTTACAATACAGGGTCGGACCGTATAGTGTCCATAAATTGCCATTTTTTTAGAAGTTACTGTCCCTATTTTGCCAACCCAAAGATAGCGGTCCCTATAACGCCACCCCACCTAACTTATAGGACAAAAAATAATTCAGCCTATTTTTTATAACATTTAAAGCCAGGATGATGTATCAAAGTGCTTCTGCAGAAACAAATCAATCTTGATTTCGTTTACATGCTGCTGCTTTCCAAGTCATTTTCTTTCTCTTCCATTTCCAGACAGCCCTTTTCTCATATTTCCACTTGCGATACCTTTCACGGTTCTTTAACCATGCCGAGTAATCTTTCCCTTGCTTGCATTCTATAAAACCCGCTAAATCGTCAAAGTCAGCGACGCTTGCTTTCTTGTCGATCATGCAGTTCAGGAAAATCTCCCCATTGCTAGTCTCTTCTTCCAAGTCCACATCGGTCTCCATTTGCTGCAAGTCTCTGCCTAAGGATTCTGAAGTGGAAGCTAACATTTTGCCATTGTTACTTTCCCCAACACTGTGAACGAAAGAGTTCTATCACAAACATACGGAAAACACAAAGCGATGACAATTCTAATTATTCTGTGTTTTCGGCATTTATACCTTGCGTAAAGAGACCGTATCTTCTGAAACTTTGCATCAAGCACCGAGCCTGAGTATTGTCCTACGACTGTCTGCAAAAGAAGAAGAAAAAGGAATTCAAGAATTTTGAGAGGCAATGATACCAAACAGAGCTAAAAACTAAAGACCTCTTGCAATCTGACAACTAGTGTCCCATTTGAAATCGAATTCCTGTTTGACTCGAGCAACGTCTTTAATGTAGCTAATCCACCTTTTTCGAAAGCAAATAAGTTCAGCAAGGCAAAGAGCCTAGCAAACAGCCGTTAACCAAGCAACCGAGGCCACTGACAAAGGCCAGGGACATCAACCCCGAGAAGTGTAAGGACATCATTTTGGAACCCGTCGTAGAATCTTTAGCCAAAGCATCGAACAAAAATTGCTGCAATGGCAAACTTATGTTCAAATCGCCGAAACAAGTCATTCCGCCAAGTATAAATTTATAGTCTCCGCTCGAATCAGAGCCTTCAAGTGGATCTTCCCTGTCTTTTAATAAACTAACAACTTGCAGCAATGAGATGCTCGTTAGTTTTAATATAGAAGCAAGGAGATACACGTCAACGTACTTCCATGGCACTGAAGCTTTCCGAGGCTTTGAGAACCAAGAAACTCAATATGGAAAGAATCTCATCTTGGCAGCATGCTATTGAGTGAAATTTCTGGCAATCTTTTAAGAATCTCATCGAAGAAGGCACCATGTCCAATTTCGTTCCAAAGAAATTATTTTCAAGATGGAACTCGAAAAACGATCCAACTCAGCTATCAGATTATTGACTCTGTCCTTTGTTTGTGGAGATACGAACTGCTCAAACTGTGGAAGAGCAACGCCATGCGATGCCATGCAGGCGACGAATTGAGTCCCTCGAGAGAAAGGCCGTCTATTTTCATGGAACCCATGTGATTCATGTACAAAATGATCGATTTCTCGAAGCAGTTGGTAAGTTTAGGGTCGGGCTTCGAAATTTTGATGTCAACAGCTTCAGTGACCAGAGAAATCAAATGGGCCTGCAGATATTTAGGTGCAGAATTCATGATAGAATTCAGAAGCAGTGATACAGCGGCAGTCACGCCTAACGCTGGAGAAATGAAAGGGCGACTTTTCTCTTTGTTAGTAAAGTGAAGTCGATCGAGAAAATCTCCAGACGCTATCTTATCAGAGACTGAGATGATAAAATGATAGCAAACTGCTTCAATGACAAAACTGATGTCACTTTGAACAGACTCAGAAGCAGAGGATTTGATTAACTTCAGGTACCCTCTTAACTGCTTGTGCACTGACAACTCATCTACAAACACCTGTCGAACAATAGAACAAAGAAATGGACAAGAAATTAATATCGAAGAGACTTCTTCTTACATCACATAATGTAATGGATTAAAAACTTGTCTTAAAAGTACCTCAAGCATTGTAGATATGAGAAGAGAAGAAGGATTACTACAGTGGTCAAGGAACTGTAATGAAGCGGTGAAATCTTCGACGCTCGATGAAGAGCAGACATTATCACCAAGGGAACTTCGACGAATAACTGATTTCTCGAAAACTAAAGCTTGTTTTTGTTTTTTATCAACTAGATTTGGAGAGCTCAACCTTCCAAGTATCTTTAAGATGATTTCCCCCTTTTCCAACATAAGGTTTTCCCGAGATACAAATAAAGGTAAAAGCAGCAAACAACATCTGAGCAGCAAATGTATTAATTCGACATGACTGAGTGCATCTCCATGGGAATTATCCTCATATCCTTTTGCCAAATGCAGTGAAGAACTGTTCGAACCTTTCGCCTAATTCTTTGAAAAGGATATCGGAGATTTTACAAATGGCTGCAAATACTACTTTGATCTCATCATCACAAATATACTTGATGCCGCATTTCCCACACGAGGACAAATGAACAAGCAGACCATAAAAATCCTTCAAGACATGTGGCTTTATCCCCTGAAATTATAGGAGCGGTATCAAAATTTAGTATGCCTAACTGACAATTTGTTAAAAGAAACAACTCTTTCAAAGCCAATCGTCCAAAGAAATGCTCCAGTCAGATCCGAATAAAATTAAAATTAGGTTTTTCTGCCAGAGACGAGACAAGTCCCAAATTTTAACACCTGCAACATTAGACGAAACAAAATCTCCAAACGCTGAAAAGAACGAAATAATGTATTGAAGTCCAGATTGATAACTGGTCGAGTAAGAAAATCGGAATCGAACCTGGGGCGTTTGTAAATTAGCAAGTAGAGACCTAAAATTGCAGGAATTCTCAGAAGTATCATTCGACCCATCTGGATATTGGGTTCGAGCCCTTTCATTCTTCATCTTGCCTCTCGTCATTGGACCCATCACCAGTTCCGAGGTGGCAGATCCGCGAGCGTAAACCAAGCCCTCGGTGTAAGACCATCTCCACTCGACACCAAAAATCAACACCAAACTCAAAATTTTACTCCAACCAAGCTGCAAACTGAAACCCAAAATGGGTTTGTAGACTTTTCTCTCTCCACTAAACAGAAAGATGCGTTGCAACTGTTCATTAATGCAAAATTCTACGGAAATTATATGTTTGCCCTAAATATTTTATATTTTTCCTTCTGAGTACCCAAGATAGGCTGGCCATTGTACGCAGAGCAGGAGATGAGGGACGGAGTCTGTGTTCAAGGCGGACGTGAAGCTGCACGTAGAGACGAGTAGAGTGGGTTAAGTAAAATGTTGTAAGAGAACAATATTGGGTCAAATATCGTGGGTAAAATATGGTGAAAGAAGTATATGGTTATAATTTTGAAAGTTCTAAAATATGTGGGTAGTATTGATAATTTATAAAAGTTGGTACAGACAAGAATATAACAAAATAGTATTTTGAGTTTAAAAATGAGTTTAACGGTTGGAGAAGAATTACTGCATTTTGAGTTTGAGAATGAGTTTGAGTTTGAGAATGAGTTTTTCGGTTGGAGATGGTCTAAGAGAGAGGCGATGATAGACAGAGAAAGAGAGAATTCAAACGCCGTCTCACCCCTTACTCAACATAGGGCCACTGCTCAGCCCTTTTTTTTGGTCTGATTCGACAGAGGAAGAGTCCATTTTGATAGGAAAACAGCAAAAGAATTCAAAAGCTTCGCTAGTAAAAGATGGAAACTTTCAAGGTGGGTTCGGCGGCAAAAAGGTTTAACGGCTTTTGAAATAGGAACAGTATGTTACAGGCAAGGTTGTAAAAAGCGCTAGAGCTACCTAGGCGCCCGAGGGGTGTAGGCGGGGCCTAGGCGGTTTCTAGGCAGAAATTAGGCGGTATATATATTTTATTATTATTTATACTTATACATATTAAATATGTAACACTCTATGAAAGTTAATATATATCAAATCTAACATTTTAAATAATGATGTCAATCACAACAATGCAACAAAATTAAGTACAAATATTAATGATATAGAAAGAAATTATCCTATTTTTAGTTTATATATTTTCTATAATTTTTAACACATGCAACAAGATTTCTGCTTAAATTAATAAGATTTATATATATATAATTGTCTTTGTTATTTAATTAATGTGCAGAACTATTTAATGTGCAGATGATTTAATTAATGTGGGACGAAATTATACTATTTTTATTACATTTTAACAATATCTCTTGAATTAATAAAATAGATTTGTTTTAATATTCCGAGTTTCCTGAGACAAAAATTGTGTATGACAAATATTTATATGACTGAAAATAAATAAAGCTGTTTTCCTTAAATGTATAATTAATTCGTAATGAATATATCATATTTTATTGGTGTTTTCAAAAGATATATCGATAGTCTTTTTTTTTTACCAGAAACGATAGCTTCATTATCATAAACAAAAATACAGGGCTAAATAACCCAAGAGGTCTCTCCAGTGATATCAACCTGGTGGAGAAAACAAGGCTCACACGGAGCATCAAACACCCAAACAAAACGAAAAGCCGACAGAAAACTAAGATTCATGATCTAAAACATGACAACTAAAGAACGTATTACAAAAAAGGCTGTTAAGCCTAATCCACAACACTCTTCATTTTGCACGGGTCATCGACTCTGAATCTTGCCTTCATCGGAAAAGGCTCCACAAAAGGGAGAAGGGGCTCCAACAAATGGAGAAAGAGCTCCCGGCTCGGAGGCCAGGAGAAAGAGCTCCCGATCCGAAGGTGGAGAGAGACACGGTGGGTGAACGGCAGTGGCAGCGAGCGAGGGTGAAAGGCGGAAACTGCGAGGATGCGCGGCGAAAGGCAGGGCAGCAGCCGGCGGGACCGTGGGAGTCCACAATGCTGTTCAGATGACCAAATATGCTTTGAAACCTCTTTGGAGCATTTCGTCGAACAGCTGCTATGCATGGGCAGATTCGTTGATTCACCCCAACCTTTGCCTGCAGCTGTCGAAGATGTCGACGGGATGTGGTGGTGGTGGTGGCGGTGGTGGTGGAAGCGGCGGAGATGGTGGCGGAAGCGGCGGAGGAGAGAAACCAAAAACAATTTTTTTTTTAAATATAAAAGAAACAAAGAAACTAACGAAAAAAGAAAATCGAAGCTCCCCCACCTCCATTAATGGAGGCGAGGGAGAAGGGGAGAAGAGTTGAGGAGGGGACGGCTAGGGTTTGGAGGAGATTTTTGGGATAGAGAGAGGGTAGAGAGAGGGGAAGACTTTATTGATTATATATCGATAGAGTCAAGTGGTGTAAATGTGTATTTGGTTGCTGTCCCACACCGATTCTTTTTGACAAAGAAAAGAAGCGTGAGAGATATCTTATATATATGCTTACCCAATTAAATTTAGATCACAGTAAGCAAAAGCTGTCTACTTTCGGTGGGCTCGTTTTTTAGTATAATATTTAACGGGCCTTTTCAGTGGGCCTTCGGTCATTAAATATGACAATTATGCCTGTTAGTCCGACTAGTTGGCGACTAGTCCGACTAGTTGGCGATTAATCGCCCATTAGGCGGCCGTTTAATTGTCTGTCTGGCCGATTCAGCCATTTTCGGGAGTTGGGCTGTGGTGGGTTGTGAGTTGGGCAATAGGTTTTTTTTGAAATTTTATTTGTTGATTGGGCTTGACTTTTTCCTTTAGGGCCAAATTTTAATAACATTGGTTTATTATTATTTTTTTAAATCGGGTTGGGTACCCGATAAACCTGATCGGGTGGCATTTTGCTACCTGAAACCCGACCCGAAGTATTACATCGGGTATCGGGTACATCGGGTATCGGGTTCCCGATACCTAATTAAACCCGAGTTTTCACTCCCGATCGGGTTCCCGAAACCTGACCCCGAATGCCCACCCCTAGGCCTTCCTATGTAATATCATGAAGATGGGCTTTCATGCTACTTTAAAAGGCTGGATTCTTTCATGCATTAGACTATGTTTATCGGTGACTTCCATGACCGGTTGTACAATAAAAGTGAGCAAAATAAATCAAACAAATAAATAATAAAACTCAACCTCCCACAACCTGTTGATGCATCAACCCGGTTCACCAACCGGTTGTGCACAGTTTCGATAACTGTTTTATATACTTCTATTGACTTTTATGATACATTTACTATTAAAATTTTATTTTTAAATTTTTTACCAAAAATGTATGATTTTTTCTCTATAAATAGAGACTAATGTTGATACATTTTGAATCACAATTTAAAATTATCTATTTTCCAATAATCTCTCATAGTTAGAGCTTTTAATATAATATAATTTAATATATTTTGCACACTTTTTCAATAATAATAAAACTAATTATAAAATACAAATACATTTATTAAATAATAAAATAAATAAATATTATCGGTTCTACTGGGTTGTTGATAGTATGAAAATTATTCAGGTTGGGTTGAGGTGTAGGTTGTGTATGTGGAGGAGAGAAAAATTAATATTTTATTCTGAAAGACCGGTAGTCGGGTCATGGATAAACATAGTCTTAAGGCTGCATCATTCTCTTTTAACCTTAACGGAAAATCCCGTGGATTCGTTCTTCCCACTCGGGGCACTCGGCAAGGAGATCCCCTTTCCCCTTACCTATTTATTATCCTTTCAGAAGCATTCTCAAACATCATAAAACAGTCAAGCTCATTTGGATTTTATCAGGGCATCAGAATTTGTAGGAATGGACCTCTCATTACTCACTTATTCTTTGCCGATGATTCACTTTTGTTTTGTGAAGCTAATGCCTCTCAGGCTCGAATAATCAAAGACCTCATCAACCAATATTGTAGTGCTTCAGGACAACAATTAATCTTGAAAAATCCTCGGTGTTCTTTAGTGCAAATATAAAGATTAAAAGCAAAGAGAGCATCACTAACATTCTCGCAGGGATTAAAGAACAAAGAAGTGCTCGCTATCTGGGACTGCCCCTGGTCATTGGAAGAACAAAGAAAGAAACTTTCAACTTTGTGATTGAAACGGTTAAAAGAAGAATTGGGAGTTGGAAAGCTGCTTCTCTCAATCCAGCTGGTAGTGAAACCCTAATCAAAGCTGTCATTAATGCACTTCCTACATTTGTTATGTCTTGTTTCAAGATCCCCATCAATATCTGCAAAACCATAGCTCGGGAAACAACAAACTTTTGGTGGGGTGAAAAAGGAGATGGTGGAATGAAATTCATTGGAAAGCATGGTCAAAGATTGCTACTCCTAAGCAGGACGGGGGCTGGGCTTTCAAGACATTCAAAGTTTCAATGACGCCATGCTTGCTAAGCAACTTTGGAGGATTCTCACCCAACCGAATTTGCTTGTAAGTTACTAAAAGCAAATAATTTTCCAGAAGAGAATCTCTTAAAGGCAAGAATTCCAACAAATTGTTCATGGATGTGGAGATGTTGGGTTCAAGTTGGACATGTGTAGGGGTGGTTCGGTACGGTATACCGTACCAAAACTGTGATACTGTATACCATACCGAAATTTCGGTATCGAAAAAAATCATACCAATACCATACCAAAATTTTCGGTATACCTTAAATTTCGATACGGTATCATACCGAAATTTCGGTATGGTATGGTATCATGCCTTCTATACCATTCACACGGACGGTTTTTAACCATGCGTGTCTCGTAACTCGTTAATTAGTTGTTTTCGAATTTTTAGTCAATTCAAACTCCTTAAGCCCAATAAGATGGTGTATTAATACCAAATTTTCCAAAATAAGAAGATTTTTAATTCATAAAATAACCTTAAATAATTTACATATTTTAGTCAGTCTCCTTAGTAAGATAATGAACTTTACATAACCACAAAATACAACTTTATATACGTATTAATTAAAGCAAAATGGCTATTTAAAAAATTAGTGAAATATGGTGGGCCTCACTAATCTTAGAAAGTTGGGTAGAGTTAATAATTTATGGGCTAAATAAATTTATGAAGATCCTTATAGTATTTTTAACCATTTGTATTTTTTTGAAATAATATAATATATGTAGGTAAAATTTTAGTATTTCGATATTTCGGTAGTATACCTAATTTTTAAAATTTTCATACCATTACCGTACTGAAAATTTTCAGTACGGTATCATACCTTACCAAAAACTTCTGTATACCAAAATTTTCCATATTTTCGGTACCTTTTGATACGATAAGGACAGTATATCGGTATTTCCGTATATTTCCCCATCCCTGGACATGTGTTGCAAATTTGGTATGATGTATAAGGTAGGAAATGTGCATTCTATCCATATCGGGGAACATTCATGGGTCCCGGATATTCCAGGTACATACCTACTGTTGTGAATCAAGATGGTTGGATATATTCTTTGGTTTGTGAGCTCATTGAGGTAAATCATCGTTGCTGGAATTTCGATTTAATCAGATCACTTTTTTCCTCTCAAGTTGCTGAAAATATTATTGGTATCCAAATTTTTCACGAAGAATGCAGAGACAGAATGCTTGATATATCATGGAGGTTTACCATTAATCTGCATATGATGCTCTCTTGGATTTTAAAAAAAATCTCTAATGGACTTGTGGAAGGAAGTGAAAGAGGATCTAAGGTTGGTAAGATGTGGACGACTCTTTGGAAAATGAAACTGAAACAAACGATAAAACATTTCATCTGGTGATGCTTCCATAATATCTTGCCTACGAAAGTTACTTTGGCTAACAGAGGTGTCTCTTTGGACACAACCTGTAGTTCGTGCGGAGATGAACTAGAAGATACTGATCACCTGTTTTTCAAATGCCACAGAGCACAATTGATTTGGAAGATTGCCCCCATTCATTGGGATGACTTACAACAAAACTCGGTTAGGTTTCAAGTTTGGTGGATGAAGATTTGCTCAGCTAAACAAATAGAGCTCTTTCAAAAAGCGAGTCCAACTTTCGTCTTATTTACTTTGAATGCTTTGGAAGACTCGGAATCTATGGATTTTCAAAGAAATAAAAAGAGATGAGAAAGTAATAGTAGACCTTGCTGTTCAAGAATGGATGGAGTACACGGATCTTCAACCAGGGCTTTTTTTTTTAATTTATGTGGCTCCATTGTTGTAATGATATAAATAAATGAAATTTTAATTTTATTGTAGTTTTTGGCCAATTTTTATGTGTTATTTAATATTGAGCCATAAAATGGAGTCCAAAAATTCACTTAAGGGGCTGAGCCTTAAAATGGAGGTCCCAAAAATAGGTCCAAAATTTTGGGGCCATGTGCAACGGGCCTGGATGCACAGGCCCAAATCCAATCATGACTTCAACTTCGAAGTAACCAATGGGATTTAAAGTTTTAAAGATTTAAAGCTACACACAAATCACCATCTTATGTTTCGGCCCAATAAGGTGTTAGTCGGTGCAATATGTTTCAAACCCTGTATAAAGAAATAATGGATGGACGCATAATGACGGCAGAACACGCAAGGCAATTGACGGTTGCGAGGGAAGACTTTCGACGACCAATAACACTGGATAAAGCTAAGAACCTCGACGGAAGACGCGACGCTACGGGTGACGACTCGAGCATCGTGGGTGTGAATTTTATACCGTTATTATCTCGTTTTCAGCAATATTTTGCTTAGATTCGTTGTTGATTTCGTTTATCTACCATGTTAGCTTAATTCATTTTGTGAGTAAGGCCATTAGGCCGGATCATGACTATGTATTAATGTTACTTGTTCTTTATCTAATCATATGAGTTATATAATGTGTTCTTTGTTTGAGTTTAACGCCGTGGCCTACACGATTCTTCACCCAGTACATGGGAAAGGTAATTATAATGGTTAGAACAAGACATCGAACACTACTAGGCAAACTGACCAAAGATGGAATTTAGTTTCGTATGTGTGGTTTTCGAGACCTTAGGCGCTGAAAGCGTCTGAACACTGGGAATTCACGAAGATCGAATGCATGTGTAGGAACTATAGTCATACGAATATATAGTTGACTGGTTTATACACATATAGGAACTACAGTCACGAAGATCGAATGCACGATTAGATAAATTTTTCGGAGTTTATACGTTTTTGGGCCTAAGAGATCGGTAAACCACAACACGAAAATCGGGAATTTAGGATACATGGGATCCCGTGAAATGGGTTGTGCGATGCTTCTTATTTATGACACGGACTGGTCATGCCGGTAATGTGCTATAAATATTTATTTCATAATGTTTATAATTTTTTATTATATACATGATACCATATTATAAGAATAAAGTTAAGGTGATTTATTATTATATAATTGAAAATTCTAGTTTATTTCGGGCGCAATATATATGCCTATGAAGCCAGGCCCGGCCCTGAAGGGGGGCGAAAGGGGTGACCGCCCCAGGCCCAGTCATAAAGGGGGCCCATATATATAGACTACTATGCTAAGTAAGTCAATAACTTTTAAAAAAAGAAAGCCCATAAACCAAAAAATATTCAAAGATTGGGCTATATTAATACTACAGCCCAAAATACTAGCCCACAATACTCAAATAATAAACATGCACTAGTAAAATGATAAGCCCACATAATAGTAATTATATACATAGAAGAGAGAGAGCAACGGTATTAATTATTATCTTTCCAGCGAGAAACATTGCAAGCTCTGTATCTCTTCGTTTTTCTTCTTGAGCACCATTACTGAGTCACTGTCACTGACTTCAATTTTTTTCACAAATAAGATCCGCACCAAATCCCGAGTTCAATCTCACAGAAGAGGTATCAGGTATGTAAAATCGCCCTTTTTGTTATTTAAATTAAAATTTTCTTTGTCATTAACCCTATGCTTTTTTATTTTGTGATTTCCCTTACAGTTTGCATCTTCGGGGATTAGATTGGGAATTAAAAAGCAGCAAATCCCGATACTGGGATTTTAAATAATCAGGTGTTATTTTTCCTATTCATTTGTGATTTTCGTGCACTCCTTTCTTGTTTGGGTGATTTTGATTAACTAAGCTATGTCATCTAGTAAGCATTTGTCTGGTAGTCAAAAGAGAAAAAGAAAACATCAGCAAGAAAAATTTATAGAATCGCAGAAAGGAGCAATTGATAAATTTGTTGTCAAACGAGTTGAACAGTCTAGTGTGGATGTGGATCATGACATATTGCGTGAATCATTTAACAATGCTGAGAATACTGAAAACAATGTGGTTGAAAATAGTGTCAGTTTGAATGATAATGTTAGCAATGCATGTGCATCTAATGATGCAAATCTGAAGGCTCAGGAACAACCTAACACTCATATAGACATATACGATCCTAGAAATTGGGATAATCTTGATAATAAAACTAGGGATATTTTAGTTGATAAGGGGCCTAGTGAATATTGTATTCCCTAAGGATAACCTCTCAAGGCATTTTTCTTACTCTTATTATTCACGAAAGTTAAGTAATGGAGAGAACAAATGTCTTTAGTAGTTCGATGTGTTAACATGTCAAATAATGAAATAAAAATAGATGAATACTTTTTAGAGTTTTTGAAGGTAGATGATACTTCCGGATTAGGACTTACTAACGAGTTATTAAATGCGCTAAGATCACTTGATCTTAGTATTGAAGATATAAGGGGACAAGGTTATGACAATGGTTCTAACATGAAAGGGAAAAATAAAGGGGTGCAAAAGCGATTACTTGAAATAAATCCTAGAGCATTATATATGCCATGTGCTTGTCATAGTCTTAATCTCACACTTAGTGATATAGCACACTCTTGTGTTAAAGCTAAATCATTTTTTGGTGTTGTTCAACGAATATATGTATTGTCTTCAAGTTCTCCCAAAAGATGGAATATTTTACTTAATAACGTTCCAAGTTTAACTGTGAAATCTTTGTGTAACACGCGTTGGGAGAGTAGAATTAAAAGTGTCAAAGCAATTAGATTTCAAGCTCCTCAAATAAGGTCTGCTTTGTTAGAATTGTGCACATCTTGCGATGATGCCTTATCAACTAGCGAAGCGCAAAGTTTTGTGGGTGCACTTGAAAGTTTTGAATTTTTACATGGTATGGTCATTTGGTATGATATCTTATTTACCATTAACATGGTGAGTAAGAAGTTACAATCTAAATCAATGTGCATTGACACTACGTTGGAGCATGTCGAAAATGTGATGACATATTTTAGCAAGTATAGAGAAGAGGGGTTTATTTCTTCTAGGAATGTTGCAAAAGATATTGCACTGGAGATGGATATTGAACCTGTCTATCAATCAAAGCGTCGTATCATTAGAAAAAGACAATTTGACGAAAATGATCATGTTGAAGAAAGGCATAGTCCTGAGGAATCCTTTAAAATTGATTATTTTTTTGTTATTATTGATATGGCAGCTACTTCTTTGAAGAACAGGTTTGAACAATTAACGACATTTGAAAGTATTTTTGGATTTTTATATGACTCGAAAAAGTTGAGATTATTGAATGATAATGAGCTCAAAGAACGATGCTCTAATTTTCAGCGCACATTTTCTCATGAGAATTTGTCAGATATTAATGCAAATGATCTTTTTTCTGAGTTGAAGGTGCTACAAGCTACATTGCCGAATCGTTTGATGTCAGCTTTAGAAATTCTTGAGTTTGTCAAAGTTGCTGATTGTTATCCAAATGTTTACATTGCTTATCGAATTCTTTTGATTGTACCAGTGACTGTAGCATCAGCGGAAAGGAGTTTTTCCAAGTTGAAGTTGTTGAAAACATACTTGAGATCGTCCATGTCACAACAAAGATTGAATGGACTTGCTATATTATGTATCGAGAGGAATATGTTGGATACTATTGATATGGTCCACGATTTTGCTTCTCGAAATGTTCGTCGTAATATTTTTATGTGATTATTTGCGTTATTTTGTGATTTTGACATGAATATTGACAATTTTCGTGTTCATACTATTTGTTCGTTTACTGCAACGTGAATAAAAAAAATCAAGCTATAGGGGCCTCGCTATTGTAGTTCGCCCCGGGGCCTACAAATTCTTAGGACCGGCCCTGTATGAAGCATTATCTTGCCCACGTGAGAACGTGTGTCAATCAACGTACTGCCATGTGTTAAATATCTATTATTCAAGGTGAGTTGAGTGGATACTTCAAAAGATATATAGTAGGGAGGTGTATAACATATGTCTTTTGTATGCTTTAATAAATGGGATAAAACCTAAAATGGTCCCCGATGTTTACCCTATGAACCAATTTAGTCCCTGATGTTTCATGTGAACCAATTTAGTCCCCGATGTTATCGAAAATGAACCAAATTGGTCCCTCCGTCAATCCGTCCGTCAATTTAGACGGAGATGGCATTTGCGACGGCTTTAGCGATGGAATTTCCGTCGCTAATTGAAAATTTTAAAAAATAAATAAAAAAATATTAAAATGAGGGAAAAATGCAAAAAAAAAAGGAAAAAATTAAAAAAAAAAAGAGAGAATATTACCAAAAATTAAATAAAAAATAAATAATAATAATAAAAAATAATAAAAGTAAAATAAAAACTAAATTTAAAATAGAAAATGATAAATTAAACCTTAAAAATGAGGAAAAAATCCAAAAAGAATAGAAAATTAAAAAAAAAGAGTAAAAATTCACAATAAGATCGATTGTTACTAATAAACTAAAAAATAAATAATAAAAAAATAAAAACAAAATAATAATAAAAATAAATAATAATAAATTAACGTATTTTATTTTTTACTTTTTTAAATGTTAAATTTATAATTATCATCTTTTTATTATTATTTATTTTTACTGAAATTTTATTTTTGAATTTGTTTTCCTTTTTTTGGATTTTTTCCTCATTTTTAATGTTTAATTTATCATTTTCTCTTTTAAATTTAGTTTTCAGTTTACTTTTATTATTTTTTAATTTTTCTTAATATTTATATGTTATTTAGTTTTTATTAATATTCTCTCTTTTTTGGAATTTTTTACTCTATTTTTTGATTTTTTTTTTCCTTTTTTTGGATTTTTCCTCATTTTTAATGTTTAATTTATCATTTTCTATTTCAAATTTCAATTTTATTTTACTTTTATTATTTTTATTTTTTATTATTTGTTTTTTATTAATTTTTGGTAATATTCTCTCTTTTTTTTGAATTTTTTACTGTATTTTTTAAATTTTTTTCCTTTTTTTTTGCATTTTCCCTCTTTTTTAATATTTTTTTAATTTTTTTTTTTAAATTTTCAGTTAGCGACGGAGCCGTCGCAAATGACATCTCCGTCTAAATTGACGGACGGATTGACGGAGAGACCAATTTGGTTCATTTTCGATAACATCAGGGACTAAATTGGTTCACGCGAAACATCGGGGACTAAATTAGTTCATAGGATAAACATCGGGGACCATTTTAGGTTTTATCCCTTTAATAAATTGTCGATTACTTTTAAAATATTTTTTTTTTTGGTAAATTAGCTTTAGTTTATGGACCTACTATAACATGTATATTGTTCAACCTACAGTACAGAACTTTGATTGACAAGGTTATCTATAATTGCTGTTATGTATAAGCGCAAATAATGCGGCAAATTAATTACCGATTATAATATTTCTTTTTTTCTTCTTACATGAAATAAAAAAGCCAGAAACCGGCCAAGCGCTAATGTTCATGAAGTGAAGAAGCCAAAGGTAGCAGAATTAAGTAAAGAACTCAATGGTAGATGTGATTCAGTTCGAAGTTGAGAACTTGGCTGAACTGAGACTCGCTGTCGACCCCATCTATCCCTCCCTGTAATAGATTATAGAGTAAGTACAGTATAACGGTAATTATATGTGTTTGATAAACCCTTCTTCCATTTATTTGTCTGCTTCTACTTAGTATTGCTTGATGCGCAATTTATTAATTTACAAAGCAGCTGCGAGTTCTTTCTTAGACTATTGTAAGCTCTTTCGATCATTTGCTTGGCCACGCTCGATCGCTTCTCACACCAAACAAACAACGAATAAGCCCTACCACACACTGAGCTGAGAGAGAGAAGCTAACGAGCAATCTGCGCTTCACCCCATGACATGACTCAGAGATTTTGCTGCTTTCTGATTACAACTCTGAGCATTCATTCTCATCTTGCGAATTGCGATGAGATAAATCTCATTTCGATCTTTCGTCGACCTCTTTCTCGACTTGGGAGGAGCCATGTGAAGAATGAGGATAACGATGATATGATTACATTAATTATGAATGTGTTGATCGAGGACCGCCGATCGACTCATATTTGGACGTGCTTTCAGTGTATGTGACCCTCATGAATTAATTCGATCGATTCGCAGCTCAATCGGACCAAAAACAGAGCACACACGCACACACACGAAAACAGCATTTAACGTGGTTCGGCTGAAACGTCAGCCTACGTCCACGGATCAACCGAGCACCGTTTGAATAAATCACCAACACGAAAGTTACATCCCTCATAGCCCTCTACAACTCTCGTGTTTACCCCTCACGGTGATTCTCTCTCTACAAGAAGATATGTGCTCAGGAAGATAGCTAGTCGAAACCTCAATACTGTTATTTATAAGCTGTAGTTCACGTCTAACACATGACTCCCGTTTAATGAGAGCCGTTCTCTTATTCTGCTTCAACAGCTCAGATCGTGCCACCTGTCCAGTGCTTCTTCACGTGAATAACCATAAGAAACATGCGCTTCTTTAAGTGAATTAGCAACTTCAGTCTGGACCGCACGATCTTCATCTAACGGTTGAGATTCATTATCTGCGTCACACAACAACTTCTAATCTCTTCCCTTGATCAGTCCGCGCGTCATCTATCGGTCCCGATTAAATCTTGCATCTTCAAATTTCATCCCTCCGATTGCGCGCCATCTCGATCCTACGGCTGCTGTGCAACGCGACCTCCATCAGTAAACCTTCAGCTCTGATCCTGTTTCGACCCAGCTCCTTCCACGACCATTTCCGGCGACCTCCGGCGAGTCTCAGGCTCGCTAACCCCAACAGAATGAAAGCGCTGCGCTGCTTATTCTAAATCTACTTGGGTTGATGGTGCGCAAAAGTTACGCAAACCATAATTTTAGTACTGTCGTATTTTTTTTTCCTTTAATGGGTTGGGTTGATGAATGATTCTACAGTTATGATGTTGTAATTATGAGGTCTGTATATATCAAAAGACTTCGTCTTCTTTCAAGTTTGGAATTCTGCAGGAACTTGAGATAGTCTGTTTCTAGACGTGTATCTATAAGCTACTTTCCTAAAGGTGATTTTCGCTCTCTACAAAGCGAACGAGAGAATAATCGAATACCTTCAGGACACAAAGAAACACGTACTACGCTTTTGCTTAGCGAAGTATGCACCGAATTCTTTTGGAGTGTGTTTGGATTCGCGTATTTGAACGAAATCACTTGATTTTAAATTATGAATTCAAAATCATAATTTAAATCCAAATTCACCGTTTGGCAAACACTAGGATTTCAAATTCGGATTTCAAAATAGAGCTCGAAGAGCTCGTGAAGCTCGTTAAATTCGATTTTTAATTTTTCTAAAATAATTTAAAAAAGTACAAAATAAAATAAAAATCATGAATAATATATATAAAAAAACAAGCTCATGAGCCGGCTTGCGAGCTTTCGAATGCCCACGAGTGAGCTCGAGCTCAAGCCGGCCGCGAACCCGTGACGAGTTCGACCTCGACAAGAGCTCGTCGAGCTCGAGCCGGCTCATTTGCGAATCCAAGACGAACTCGAGTCGGCTCATCGAGCTTGCGGCTCGACTCACCGTCCACATCCTAATTATTGTTATTACTATTGTTATTATTATTATATTTTGTCATTATTATTTTTTATTTATTATTATACTATTATGGTTATACTAGTATTATTATTATTATCATCATTATTATTATTATCATTATTATTATTATTATAGTTACGAAAAACTCGTTATGTGCTCAGCTTTGGATTTCGAAAACGGACCATTTAACACGGAATTTCAAATCCAGTGAATTGTAAGAGTTTGGATTTCCCCTCGGATTTGGGCGAAACCGAAATCCAAATCGGTGCAATTGTCAAACGGACGATTTGGGCGAAATCCGGATTTCAAATCGAAATCCGGAATCCAAACGAGGCATTGGTGTGTTTGAGCAGATTTGATTGCTTGAATTAATACTCTGCAGAAGTCATAACCCAAGTATTTATAGTTGCAGAGAGGTTCCTTCTGAATTGGTGCATCTATTCGCCAAAACTTGAATTGTTATGTCTTTTCTCAAAAGAGATAACTTAAAATATAATGTTTCATTGAAGTAATTATTTCCTACAACGGGATACGACTTTTCAACTAAGTCATACAACATTTTAATATTCTATTTTCTTCATTTGAAAATATTCAACATATGATGCGTCTTTGGAAGGAGTCTTTTGGCTGTTCGTGTTTTGTTTGCACCAATATTCCGCATCATCTAATAAACAAATCGTCAGAATCACAATTCTTTTATTCCCTTTCTTCATAATAGGCATATAAGAATCTTGGAACTCTTTATACATAACAACATTTGGATTGATTGTTAATATGACCATAATTGAGCCCTCTCATCAGAATCACATGGAAAAGGAGGATTGTCTCATTAGTTTCGCTCAGATTCAGCTGACAGAACGCCCAAATCACCAAAGCACTCTCAGATATAGAGTCACTAAGTAGCACAACAGAAGAGAAGACGCTCCTCTTCTACCAATAAGTTCGTAAAATGCGAGGCTTCTAATTGTAGGAGGCGCAATTATATATAGTAAGCAACATGATAATATCAATTTAGTTTGCTTTGTTCTAAATCGATTGTATCCATTCGTAAATTCTCGTATAAGAGAGCTCATGAATGTATGAAGTCAAACCAACACGTTACCAACACATTTGCTTCCTAATTTATCACGAGTCAAAATCCCCACCAACTATATATTTGACCAAGAGGTATGATTAATATGTTCATTATATAAAGTATAATTGTCAACACCAAGACAATTTTCATAATGTGCGCACGCACGTGTTGTTGACATTTAAAGGTAGTATTACAATAATATTATGCTTTTGTATAACTAAACAAAGTTGTTGGGTGTAAATGAAAAGGAGCTCTCGTTTGGTCCGTGGACGTAGGCCATCGGCCGAACCACGTTAAATATCAGTGTTAGAGTGTGTGCGTTTTGTTCTGTTTTCGATCCGATCGAGCTCGCGACTGATCGAATCGATCCACGAGGGTTACACGCACTGAACGTACGTCCAAATACGAGTCTAACGGCGGTCCTCGATCAACAAAAGCTAAGTATCTTTTTCCTCTAACTAATCGAATAAAACTCTCAAGAATATATTACAATGCGGCGATCAGTACTTAGAGCGCGTTAGCTTATTTATTCAATACATGACAAAATTTATAAGCTTAAACTAGAAATGACTTGAAACGTAACATATACATATTGCCGGCAAAATTTTACCTTTAGCGCCCACACTAAAATTGGCATTCGTTAAGTTAAAGCAAGCGTAATATCTGTTGTGCGTTGCGTATTTTAGACACAGTTGTAGCTTGTTCTAAGATCCCGGCCAAATTTCGGTCGAATTCTTACTTGTACTTTTTTCAAATGGTTGGTGTACGTACTAATATATTATATATGAATAAATTTAGATAGGAGAAAAGAAGAATATAGAAGATAAGATGAAGAGCATGGAGAATATAGAAGAGATAGTAGATCGAAGAAGAAGAGCTAAGTGATTGAGGGGAGAGATTAGATCAAGAAATTGTATTCATTTGGTTAGTTCATCGATACATCAACTTAGAGTATTTATATGCAAATAATGGGCCAAAGCCATTTGATTAAACATAAGATATATAAATTTTTAACTAAATAGACTAAGCCCAACAAGGTCGGGTCATGACACTTGTTTTGCTACACGAACACGCCTCATAAGAATCCGGAAAATTTTAAAAAAGAGGAACGATTCTATTTCGTTTTAAAAAAAGAGGAACGGGTTCTCAAATGACTGAAGTACCCTTACTAAAAAACTGGTTAAGGAGGCTAATCCGACTCATTAACAGCGAAAAGTTATTCGAGTTTTATTCGAGTGACAAAATACTCGAATAAACAACTCGAATACATGCTTATCCGACTTATTAAGAGCGAAAAAATTATTCGAGTTTATTCGAGTTAAAACAAAAACTCGAATGACGTACTCTAATAATAAATCGAAGAGATAATGTGACTCGAATAATGTGCAGAAAATTTAAACGGATAAGCAACATAATTCGACTAGCTTATCGAGTTCTCCTTTCGAGTCAAAACCGAATACGGAACTCGAATAGTAGACTCGGATAAGCAGTATTTTAAAAAGCTCGGAAAGAAAATTAGACACAAATCACTCGAAAACCTTAAATCTCTCGCGCTCTCTCTTCGAAACCAAATCACTTACTCGAAAAATCGTACACAAACCCACGCATAACCATCAATGGCGAAACGAAAAACGAGTTCATCGGAGCCTTCCGCGCCTGTGCGTAACCGGGTGGATGAGCAAATCGACGCCGGTAGAGCCACGGTGAGTTTTTGGTCGCATTTTGGGTTTTTGTTAAATCGAATCGGTTGAACGAATTTCTTGGTTAGATCTTTCGTTTCTAGCGTTAAATCGATCGATTTTGATGTTAAATCATTGCGTAAACGTCGTAATCGGTCGGATTTTTTGTATAAATCGTTTTCATCGCCTTTTCGAGTAATAATTCGAGTAGTTAGAGTTCGAATAACTGCTTAACCTATTCGAGTGATGGTTTACTCGAATAAATAACTCGAATAACAGTGAATTTTGATTGTTTTTGCGTTTTCAGATCTATTTTCCGACGAAGTTGCCGACGGACAATTTCTACCATGCCATCCTCACTCTGAACTCGCACTACATGACGGTATGCGAACGCATCCATACGCTTTTGAACGAGGAGGAAATGGAGGAGATGGTCAGACAGACCCAGTTACGAAGAACTTGATAAAGGTGGCCCGAAACCACTACAACTCGAACATGATCCTGTGGTTTTTGATGAGCCGGCAGGTGGAGTACATGCTGGAGTCGAAGGAGTTCTGGATGGTCGTTCGTGGGCGACCATTAAGATTTTCATTGGTCGAGTATTGCCTACTCACGGGCCTCGACTGCGGCGCAAACGAGCCGGAGATACCGTCATCGGACGAGTTTGCGACGAGGCATTGGCCTGGTATTAATTCTATTTTTTTTATCTTTTTGATTCGTTTTTTTACTTCGATTTCAAAAACTAACGTTTGTTTTATGGCTCGCAGGCAAGACCGTTATATATTATATCGATTTGGATAAGAAAGTCACGGAAATGATCCGTGATGCCGGTGGAGCCTCGGGCGTGAATCCCGAGAAATTGAAGATCGCGGCCCTTTATTTTGCCGTCGGGGTGCTAGGGGAGCGGAGGGTAAAGAAGGACTTGAAGGTCAAGGAGGAGTGGCTCCGTCTGGTGGAGGACTTCGACCGCTTCAATGAATATCCTTGGGAAAGGATATCATTCGAGGAGGTCATTTATGGTCTGAACAAAGACCTCTTGGGGAAGCACATGGAGATGACATCGAAGGAAAAAATCCAAACAACATTCGATATCAGCGGCTTCGTAATGCCGCTTCAGGTAATTAGTTTTGTATTATTATTTAAGACAAATTATATTTATTTTAACTTACTTTTACTCTCTTTTATCAGGTTCTGGCGTACGAGTGCTGGCCGACCGTCGGGCAAGAATTCGCCGTGAGAAGAGCCGGCGAAGGGCTCCCGATACCCCGTATGTGCCATTGGAAGACCACATTTTACGGCAAGAGCTCTGCTCCGGGACGGCAAGAGGTCGAGCGTGCATTCGGTGCCGTGGCGATGGATGTAAGTATATTATTTATTTATAATATGGATTTATTTAGATTGCGTTTTCTAAATTGTACAAATACACAGGACGTGCGGTGTTGCCTTACACATGCTGAAGCCGATTCAAGGCACTTCCGCACGGTCGCCGGCTTTTGTGGCAGCCGGGATGATGCCGTAGCCCAGAGGATAGTGGAGCATCTTCTAAATAGGCTGCCGGTCTACTGCACCGATCATCGGCTTGCTCCGTCTCCTCCTCGGCCGTCTCCTCCTCCGAGGCCATCTCCTCCGAGGCCGTCTCCTCCTCCTTCCGGCTCAATAATCGCCCATTTCGATAGAAGAATGGACAGGCTGGAAGGCGATGTACGGGATATGCGGAGATTAGGGAGCTGCGCTCGATCGTGCTCCAAGGTATGTCATACTTAATGTTTAATTTATAAGATTATATTTGATATTACGTAAATCTAACGTAATACTCTAATTTTGTAGCCCTTGAGAGCCTGACGCCGAGAATGGTGCGGGATATTACGAAAAGCTACGATCAGAACATGCCGCCTCCTTCGCCTCCTCATTCGCCGCCGAGAGGGAGTCGGGACATGCCGCCGCCTTCGCCTCCTCCTTCGCCTCCTCATTCGCAGAACGTGACGGGGAGTCGGGAGCAGGGGGCGAGAATGTGGAGATGGAGGACGAGATGGATATAGATATGATGGAGGCCGCGGCCGTGGCGGCGGAGAGGGCCGCGGCGGAAGCGGCGGCAGCGGCGGCGGCGGAGAAGGCGGCGGCGGAGAGGGCCGCGGCGGAGAGGGCCTGAGGCGCAGAGGGCCGCCGCGGCGTGGGCGGAGGCGCAGAGGGCCGCCGCAGCGTCGAAGGCAAAGAAGGCGGCGGAAGCGGAGGCACAGAAGGCCGCGGCGGAGAGGCGGCCACGGACGGAACGTGCGAAGAAGAAGTCGAGGTTACTTTCGAGTCCGTATACGCCGACGCCCGATTCGACCCTTCGCGTTGCAATACAACGCCGCACGGACATAGAGCAGATCATCGGCGAGAGGGTGAAGAATTGGGATGCCGTCGCGGCGGAGGTGGCAAGAATGGGCGCAAAGGAGAAACGACAACGAATGCTCCAAGCGTACGACAAGAAATTCTTTGCCGACCTGTCCACTCCGAAAGTGTGGCTTTCGGATGAGGTATGTGTGTTTTTTGCTAAATATGTTCCAATTATTTCGTTTAATAACATTATATGCTATTATTGCAGCACGTCAACGAGGCATTCTGTGGGTTCACAGCGATGCAAGAAAACTACGTGCATGTGGAGCGAATCGCGTACGTGAACACCAACTTCGCACATGCAGTCAAGATGGAGTCCGCCAAACCGCGACCGTGGAACATGTCCTCGTTCGAGCTATTCGCCACGGGAGAGTTCAATGCGATATACGGCGGCAAGCCGTCACTTCACTGGAGCAAAGCGGATGTGGCCGTCATCCCATTGGCATTTAACGCGCATTGGGTGCTCCTCGTCGCTCGGTTCAAGGAGAGGAACATCCTCGTTTTGGATTCCGACCGCAAAAGCAATTCGGACTTGAGGTTCATGAAGCCGTTCCTCGATCCTTTGGCCGAAGTGATACCGCTGATGCTTCAACACGTAGGTGTGGAGCAAGATTTCGTGGAGAAGTTTGCTTGGGTGCGGTGCCCCAATTTCCCTCAACAAGTCCTCAGGTAATTTTCTTATTTTCTCACTTTCTTATTTTCTTATTTTCTTAAACCTGAAATTGTTCTATTTCTCGAACAGCGGAGAGTGCGGTATGTACATGCTTAGGGCGGCGATGTCTCTGTTGATCGGTAACAGAGATGATCTCTACGCTTTGGACAATTCTAAAGTTTTGTCGTTTAGAAAGTTTTTGACGATATGTATTTATTTTAACAATTTGGATATTGTATGAACCGTTTTAGATATATTTGTATAGATTTTTTGATTTGGAATTGTTCTGTGTTATGGTTGGTTGAGTTGCTATTGAGGTTGTTCAGAGTGTTCAAGGTTCAGTGTTGTTTTATTTCGAATTTCACTGTTATTCGAGTCAAAGAGCTTATTCGAATAATGATAGTTACTCGAGTAACCTAATCGAGCTTAATCCGAGTACCTCAAAGCACTCGAATAAACTTCACTGGTAGAGTTGATTTTATCGGACTTCACTGTTATCCGAGTCAAAGAGCTTGTTAGAATAATGTTACTTTTATCGAGTTGCTTATTCGAGTGTATTCGAGTGCAATATATAACTCGAATAATTTTAAAATCGAAAATATTGTTTTTATATCATGAGATAACATTTCATGTTAAATATCATTTCATGTTAAATAACATTTTCTTTCTAAGTAATAATATATTATAGAGATTCTTAAAAAAAAAAAAAAAATCAAGTTGATATTTCTATACATGTTATAAATATTGTTGATGGGAATGTATATACTAAAGTCCTATCTACCAATGTATTTCATTGTATGTCATGCAACGACTTTTATTAAACATTGTTAATCTTCATAAAGCGACTTATTAACATCATGAAGGCCATAAAACATCGAAATATTGATATTTATACATCTATATATCGAGATAATTAAAATTCAAAAATTCTGAAAAGAACACTCGAATTGCAAGATATTATTCGAGTTCGGTATTCGATTTTTTTGTAAATTATTCGAGTTGTTCGGTTACTCGAATAAGTTCAGGTTTTCATTTTCGACTTTTTATCGTTATGTTATTCGAGTGACGTATTCTAATGATATTCGAGTTGTGCAGTTTACTCGAATAACAGTGAAAAAAGCTACAATCAAACCAAACTCACAATATCCATCAATCTCATACAACCTCATACATCAAACTCATACAAACTCATACATCAAGATTTACTTAATGTCTACGACCAAACTCACCGACGGACGGAAACCTCTTTTCTTTTCTCCGACCACGCCTTGCTACGAACGGAGGCGGCAACACCAATTGATCCGAGGTATCCCACTCGGCTTGATCCGGAACCGGCGAAACTTGTCCGTGATAAGCAGACTGCCACGTTAGGACAGAATAATATTCCGAACACAACGGGTAGAAACTCATGTTCGCTCGTAGACTCGCCGCGATTGCATGTGGACAAGGAATCCTGTCGATGTCGAATTGGCGGCACGTACAAGTCTTCGACCGCAAGTTACCAATGGCACGACCCCCCGGAGATCGGACATCGTACTCATGCGGCGCGATTTCATGTACTTCATACCCTTGACTTAGCTCATACCTCTCACGGAGCTTCATTTCCACCGTCGGGGTAAACCGCGTGGTTGCTTGTCCAGATTGCTGTCTGTATCAGATTGCTGTCTGTATCTAACAAACCAATCCGCCGTCAGCCTCTGTATCGATTATAGAAGCGCAATGATCGGTAGCTTTCTTTCTTCGCGGAGTCTTGCATTAATCGATTCCACCCCGTTCGTAGTCATGATGTTATAGTGCGACGTCGGAGAATAGGCTCGACTCCATCGTTCCTTAGTATCAGTCTGTTGCAAATACGCGTATGCGGTGGGAAACATATTCTCAAAATCACCATATCGTGAATCATAGTCGCATTGCTTGTATATTTTAGCAATGTGTATGAACGTCTCGGTCGCACCCTGCTTCTTACACTTGCCTTTCATATTTTGTGACAGGTGCCAAATACAATGACCGTGGTGCACACGACTGTAGACGGCTGCAACGACGGCTTTGATAGAAGCAGATCTGTCGGATACGATGACAAGATCGTCCTCGTTGGGCACGACTTGCAAGAGCTCGTTCAAGAACCACGACCAAGCTTCTATGCACTCGTTATTGTCGATTATGCCCCAAGCTAAAGGAAACTGATGGCGGTCGCCATCCTCCGCTGATGCAATGAGCAACGTACCCCCATACTTTCCTTTCAACCAAGTACCGTCTATGCAAACAACCTTCCTCATGTGACGGTATCCCGCAATACAAGCACCAAGGGATAGGAATGCGTGCTTAAATCTCCGCTCGTCGTCCAGATATACACTTGCTATGGTTCCCGGATTCACTCTTCTCAGCGTCGACAGGTACGACGGCAACAGCTTGTAACTCTCATCGGGGTCACCCTTCATTGCATTTTGTGCTAAAATACCTCCTTTCCATGCTTTGAAGTACGAAACTTCGATCCCACGATTTCTCATCATTGTTTGAATGAGTAGGGGCCGGTGTACTTGTTGAACCCTGAAAAGATTCAAGCAGCATATCACTCACGGAGGTTGACGATGCTTGAGTGAGTCTTGCGTTCCGATTTGCAAGGTGACACGTATGTGTGTTGCAATACGTACGAATCGAGAATACGGATGTATCCTTAATCTTCGTTGTCCATATCCTCCAAGTACATCCATCCTCTTTGCATCTCACGCCATAGTACGATGGGGAAGATTTTATAATCTTGACCTCGAAGCATGCCTCTATAGCAACTCTTTGGATCCTATTCTTGACGGCCTTCTTATCCTCGAATTCATCACCGATCTTCATGGTGGAACCGTCGGTAAAAGAATACCGATCGCTAGGAATAGTTGCGTTTTCCTCTTCTTCCTCCTCCTCATCATTCCCGTCCGCATTTTCTCCGTTTACGCCATCAAAATTGACGTGCAGGTTCTGCCGTGATGCAACATTCTCATCACGGTCGTTCGCCTCATTGTGACCTTCACCCCCATAATTCACATCTTCGCATCCGCCAAAGTCGATGATACGGTCAAAATAATCATCGATGTAACCACCTCCATCGCTACGAACCTCAATTGGAACGGGACCAACTTCATCATCCGCGAGAGTTTGACGGTGGAGGGTCGTAGGGAGTCCAATCTCCACACGGAGAATCGGTCTATCCATTGGACCCCCTAAGTATATATAACCCTTCAACTCTCGATCATTCTTTATATACAACGGAGAACACCCTTCCACCTCTCATAGATGACTGCTAACTAAGCTTTAACTCCGGCCTCCCGCTTACGCCAATAGTCTCGTATATTTTGTTCCGCAGATCTTCCAGCAAACAACAATCGACATCGAATCCAATGGGTTTCATATTTGTTCCCATCCTTGGAACCCATGTCCATTTATTATCATTCCCAATTATCCATTCTCCAGCGTAATCGATCATGATGCTGGTCGGCATAACCTGCATATGAAACAAATAATTGTTAATAAAATTTAATTGCAATAACATTATTCGAATAATTACAATATTCGAATTATAAAAATTAATCGAGTAAATAATTCGAGTAGTAAAACAACTCGAATAGATTCTTCGAGTATTAAGATTTTGAAGACACTCGATATGGAATAAATCAACTTTTATTGCAAACGAGTTATTCGAATAAATAAAATATTCGGAAACAAAAATTATTCGAGTAAGGCATTCGAGTTTACGCTTAACTCGAATAACGTTTTCGAGTATTATAATATCGAATAATATGTAAGTGTAAAATTTCATAAACAATAGTATTATTCGAGTAACATATCCGAGTTTATTCGAGTTTCGTGTCCGAATTGTATGTTGCCAAAACAACATATCCGAGTGACGTTTACGAGTCTAAATAAACTCGAATAATGAACTCAATAACCGGAAAACGAAAATTTTCTGCAAATTCGCACAGATCTAAGGTTAAAATGCTACACATAACTACCCAAACCTTCGAAAATCTAATACCCGATGCTCGAATGTAAATGTCATTAACATGAACGGAAATTACAAAGCCCGATATTATATACTTGTAACCGGCGTTAACATGAACGGAACTTACTGTATATGCATTCAAGAACGAAATTGAGATTCTTGGAGCTTGGGTGTTTCGATTTCGGCGGATGCTTCAGCTCGTTTTTCCTTCAAGATCTCGTTTTGGTGCTTCGTGGGTGCATTAACGAATGAGGTTGGTGCGTTTTTTTATTATATATATATTTCTTTTTTTTATTTATTTAGGTATTAATTAGGGGTTTAGTTAATTAAGGATACATGTTCCTCTTTTTTTAATTGACTCGGTCAAGTTCCCTTTTTTAAAAAGAAATCAAAAGTAATCTTATTTTTTAAAATACCCCCAAGAATCCTACTTTATTGTTCTACATCGGAAAGAATCTAAAATGATATCAGTGTTTACCACATGAACTAATTTAGTCGCCGATATTTTCGTGAACAAATTGAATCCTGATGTTGTCGATTTTGAACAAAATTGACCATCCCTTAGATGGTCAACAATTTGGATGGAAAATTGGCACGCGTCAACACGTGACTGGTTGAACTTAAAAAATAATAAATAATCATTAAAAAAGGGAAAATGATAAATGAAATGAAAATAAATTAAATAAAAAAGAAAATAGAAGATTAAAAAAAGATAAAAGAAATAAAAATATATCCAAAGATAATTTTAATAAAAATAAAAATTTTTATAGTTATTTTTGTTTTACTTATTTAGTTAAAATAAAAAAAAAGTGAAAATGCGACTAGAAGTTTACGGGAAATCCCGTTCTTCGTCTCCATCCCACCCAAGTCAATGGAGACGAAATTAACCAGTCTCCGACCCCGTGGGGATTGTTTTTTTATCCATATATTACAATATAAGAAGTTATTTTTTTATAAAATTTGGGATAGGGAATCGGGTCGTCCCTGTTCACTTGCGGGGACGGCAATTCCTCATAAACTTTCAATACCATTTTTTACTATGAATTTATATTTTTATTTTTTAATTTTTATGAATTTATTTTTTTATTTTTTAATGTTTTTATTTTTAATAATTATTTTTATTTTTTATATATTTTATTCCCTTCTCTCTTAATTTTTTATTTCTTTTTAGTTTTTGATTATTTAATATTGTTTTCCCTTTTTGACTGTTAATATATTATTTTTTAACTTCGATCAATCGCGTTTCGACACGTGTCAATTTTAAATCAGGTAAATCTGGTAATTTGGTTCAGAATCAACATGAGAGACTAAATTGGTCCATGCTAAATCGGGTAATTTGGTTCAAAATCAACATGAGAGACTAAATTGGTCCATGCTAAATCGAGGACTAAGTTTGTATATGTGGTAAACATCATAGATCATTTTGAGTTTTCTCCATTCTATCTCTTTTTGAGTTTCTTTTTACATTTATTATATTTTTTTTCAGCTAAGATAAATTTTAAAATTTAATGTTTAGGGGTGCTTGTTTGAGGTATCCAACATTACAGTTATACTCATATTACCGTGATGTGAGTATCACCGTAGTGTTGGTGACATGTCATCACGTGTTTCTTTTGTGGTGATATTTTCAGATCAATGTAATATTGAAGTATTCTGTTTGTTGTGATATGTAGGGTGAGTTATGTAAATATCATATTTAACGTTAGGCATGCTATTTAAATGATTAAATAATCTTCTTAAGATGATAATCTACATGATAATGATTAATATTTCAATATCTAAGTTTTAATTTTTTAACATTGTTTATCATTAGTATTTTATATAAATAGTATTTTATTTTTTAAATAACTGAAAATCAGAGGGAGTATTAGATAGTTAGGAAATAATCTTTAAGTCAAAACCAAAATAATATTTTTACCAAGAAAAGCAAACTTAAATTGTCAAAATAGTAATTCTGTTGTTTTAGTTTTTATAGATAATCGAATTCTGTGAGGGACGAATAGTTATTTGGTGAGGAGGAACGATCGTGAGACTTGAGTATTTTTTGAAGAGAATATTATTTGCCAATTTTTCTTTATTTCTTCTTCTCTTACATTCTTCAACGTACAAGATACAAGTATTTATAGATACAAACTAAGAGAGGATAACAAAGCATCTAATTATCATATCATAATTATAGATTTAATCTAGCAATCCATCTTTGACTACTTTTATCATTTTCTTCCACACGTTTTTTCATTCATAGCATGCAATTCAAACTTCTTCTAGATCATAGCATGCAATTCAAACTTCTTCTAGATCATCTTGACTTCTCATTCCAACATGCATAACGTTAGATGCATATTTTTCATTTTCTATTTTTATTCTATTTTATTTTATATCTTGTATTGCTTTGAGATTATATCCAACAAATTCATGGTTCTATCAAAGAATATCTGTACTCATACTCGGTACCTTATTTTCCTTTGCAAAATCCTAAACAAAATCTTACTCATTTAATCATCTCCCCGGACATATAAACCACGAACAAAAAAACAAATGAACGACTTCTTCAGTTTTCCTCCTCGTTTCAATTGTCATTTATTTTCCTCCTCGTTTCCATTATTATATGGACGATAAAAATGGCAAAAACCCTGGAAAGAAATGGGTGGGCTGTGGGCTGCCGCTTCAGTGTTCAGCAAGACATGGAGACGAACGCAGAAGATGATGAAGAACAGAAATGATAGTGAGGAGAGTTTGACCACGACAAAGTACATAGAAGCCCAACTAAGTGCAGATCATTACAGCTTTGGGAGGAGATCTTGGGACATGTGCCCCAGGTTTTCCCTCGACTCTGCGAGGTATTCGCTCGATGAGCATCGAACATCAAGGGATGGTTGTCTGATTGAAAGAAGCGTCTCCGAGGGTTTCATGATCAATAGAGAAGCCAAAGCCATAGACATACCTGGAGGATTTATTCAGACGAAAGAGTACTACGCCGATTGTTCTTCGAGGAGAAGGAGAAGTTTCAATAGGTCAAGTTCGAATAGAAGAACCAACGGAGCTGAGATAGACCAGCTGAAGATGGCTTCTTCTAAACCAGCAAAAGCTTCTACAGTAGCTACTTCTTACGCTCACCTTGGCGATTCTTTGCGGGATAGATTTACCAGCAGCTCGAGGATAGGAAATATCGACAGAAAAGAATCGAAAAATTTGAAAAAATGGATGTGGAAGGTGTGGGGTTTCACGCACCGACTAAACGATCGTAAGAATGGCGAGGATAAGTACGGTAGAGCGGGTGGAGTAGTGGGAATGGGCTTAAGGAACAATCAAGGAAATTAAGGTTCATTTAATAGTGGGAGAAATAGGCAAAATTGTACTTGAGAAGCTATATTAAGGTTCGAAGGTTGGTAGTGTAGGTTTTAAGCATTGGGTTGGGTTTACTTGTGTTGGAAATAAATTATATAAAATTAAAAAGTGACGCACTTCCTAAACGGTTAACCTTTTAGGAAAAGTGGTCACTTAACATGGTACAGAGCTTAGAGACCCACAGGTCCTGGGTACGAATCCTCACGACCACCCATTTATGAGAATTACACGTCTAAGGCTAGATAATAGAGAAATCAGCCTAGACGTGAGGGGGCGTGTTGGAAATAAATTATATAAAATCTGTTCATTTCGCGAATTCACTATTCATTCGCGAAATTAGCCTGCAGTTTTTTTAACACAATCAAATTTAACTCTTTTCTCTCGGGGGACCATTGGTCACGGCGTCGTGGGTATTACCCAATTTTTTTCTGTTTTTAGGTGTTTTTAAATCGTTTTCAGTGATTTCTTACCCCTAAGACGTTAGAAAACTGTTCTTGAGTATATTTATGTTCTTTCACGTCGATTTCAGTCAAGTTTGAGTAGGATTTAAGCTAAAACGATCGTCACTGCCAACGGCGATTTTCAGCATCCAATGGACGCGACGACGCTGGTAATGGACGCCTCGGCACCCCGCCCGTGGTGCGCCGGCGGGATGCGAAGTGGCGCACTTCCTTCAGGGTTAACCTTCTAGGAAAAGTGGTCACTTAACAACTTGTAACTCTTTATAGTTTTTCTGACAAATGGTGTTTTATCTATTCCTTTCCTTTTTTTTTTACGTAACATTGACGTCCCCAAGATACAACAGTTTCTGAACTTCCTAATCGCAGTACTACACTCGAAATTACCAGGTAGACTAGTCAAATATCGAACTTTCTTGCATTTGAACTGGGAAGTTGAAATGATATGAATGCAAGGGCTTCTTTGAATGAATTCCACTAAATTTAGGGGGTTGTTTATATTTTCCGAAGGGTATTGAGACTGAATCAGATGATAGAGGGCATAGGTCTTTGGCAACTAGGCCGATACGGATGAAACCACCGGAGTGGTTAACCGATCGAACCGACACGGATGCCTATAGATCCACAGTGCGTATGTCCTTATCTTGTGAAGACATATTAGTATGCTGTAAATTGAATTATGTTTAAACAATTGTCCGATACATCGCCACTACTTATTGCACTGACGGCCGCATGCTTAGAATAATCTCTAAAGGAAATTGAACTCTATTTGAACATTGCCTGATGCATCGTCACCGTTAGAGCTGTCAAATTGGCGGGGCGGGCCGGGCCGGCCCGCCGCCCGCCAAAGCCCGCCGTCCGGCGGGGCAGGGCGGGCCGGCCCGCCGTTTGGCGGGCCCTAAAAATAGGAGCCCGCCCCGCCCCGCAGCGGGCCGCGGGCCCGGCGGGCCAGGCCCGCCCATTTAAAAAAAATAATTCATATTATTTAATCTAATTTAAAACTTTTAATTTATTAATAATTTATTATTAATTGTTGAATTTATTAAAAAATTAGATAGAAATATGCAATTAATTATTTTTTAATTAATAAACATGATAATAATTAGATGATTTATTAATTAAATATCTAATTAACTTAATATTTATTATAGATTTAGTATATATTATATAATATATATAATACTTTAAATTGGCGGGCCGGCCCGCGGGCTAGCCCGCCCCGCCCCGCCAAAGCCCGCGGCCCGCACGGGCTGGCCCGCTCAGGCCCGCCCTTTTGGGGGGCGGGGCGGGTCGGCCCGCGGGCCACGGGCCGGATTGACAGTACTAGTCACCGTGTTGTACTACAAGTGCCGACATGAGTATTATCCAAATCTTATCTTATATAAATAGAAATGTATGTTTCATCTTAAGGGGACACGTGTCTTTTATTTTAAAATTAATTAAAGAGTAAAAAATTAAAAAACAAAGCACCCTATAATACGTTTAAGGAAAAAAGAAAGTGGAAGAAACTCCCAGTCCCAAGTCCCAATCCCAACCAATACACCTCAAAATAAAACTGCCCACTTCATTTAGGATACCACACCACAGTCGATGCATTCGATCCCTATCTCTTTGTTCCAACAAATCCTGGGAGCAAAGCTAAGATTTAGTCAAAAACAGTATAAAGTTTTAGCAATTTATGATTGATTTTGGAATTTTTTTTTCAGTTTTGTATAGACCCTAGCTGATATGTCGATGGTTGACGCCATGAAGAAATCTAAAGTCGGATGACCGAAGAGAACCGTCGACGGATGAAATGTGTAGTGATCTATGGCGGATGATTCCAATACAAACGGCGAGGTTGAAAGCGACTCGAAGGCACGTTTGGCATACTATGCCTTTTGGAGATCAAGGCGATGGTGTGTGTGTGTGTGTGTTTTTTTTTTTTTTTTTATCTTTTTTCATTTTTGATTGATCTTCTTATAGGATGGGAAAATATTGCATGTGCAAGTATCATTTTGTGGTGCCTGCAAAGGAGATCAGAGAAGTCAGTCCGAATAGCGATTTTACTAAAACAAAGAGTGGTCCACTGAATTATCCACAGCAGATGGCAATCATTCAGAGTTGAGCTTGATATATGGTGCACTGAATGGTCCGAGAAATGGGGTTACAAGTGTAGCGATGAAGAGGAATGTTGTCGATTTATTTCGGCCTTTAAAGGTGAGACGGTTAGTCAGAAGATCAATGTAAACACGATGAGTATATCCGTGGAAACGCGTACCAGATCTGAGATAATGGTGGATGCTCTGATAAAGATATTAAGAGTTGCGGGATGAGGCTGCAATTGCTGTCGGGCAAATTTCAATCAACGATCTGTGTTGGAGATGCGGCGCCGAGCTATCCGTCGATTTTGGCATCCGAATGTCAGATTAGCATTTCTTGAACAGAGCGGTTAACGTGGAGGGAAGATTGTAGGGAAAGTTTTAGCAGCGTTGGAGGTTATCGCGGAGGCTTTCAATGTGGATAAGGAGCTTCTCTTGAAGATTATGCAGGCTAAGGTTTTGTTTAATAATATTCAGAAGTTTTTTCATTTTCATTTCATTGTTCATTTGAAGTGCGATTAGGACTTAGCCTTTTGATTTAGATGCTTATGAGTACTCTTTATTTTTTTTTGAACAATTGACAAAGAAATGACGATGTATTGATGTTTGGAATTCATTAGTTAAACAATTGCAAACAAGGGGTGCTAAGATATTTTTTATTTGTTTGTACATTTCCAGCTACTTTTGGCTCCTGACAATGTAGAGAACGTAGAGATGCGAAAAGGATTTCAGTTCATTCATTCGAAGTTTACGACGACCATGTCTAATTGTGTTGCCCTGAAAAGACGTCGCCTGTGCGTGTATTTCGGCGTCAGCCTCGACATCGATCGCTATGTAGTGGAAGATTGTTGATCAAAGTATGTTATATGTTCTGTTTGATTCCCTAACTTAAGTATAGGGATTTCAAAAAATGATACTGATCGATGGCAATATGCTAATGTTGGCCTTCTGTCAAATGTCAAAAGCATCTCCCAATAACATCTTCATTAGAAGAAATCAGCCACAAAGGCTAGCTAATCCACAACAAGCACAGAAAAACACAAATCATCACCACCGTCACTGTCTGCGGAAGGTAGAAGAATTGCACTATTTCAAGAAGTTGAGAAGCTTAAAGTTGATCGAAGCGCCCTCACGCATGATTTGAAGAAACTGAGATAGCATCGCTATCAACAGAGTTCACAGAGCAAGTTGTTGCTCGACGAGGTGACAGTTAAATGGCATGGGCAATCATCAGAGCATCAAATGCAAAACCTGCAGACTACGTGTGAGCTTCGAGAAATTAATAATGAGTTCAAGCACAGTAGGTTCGTGAATAAGTAACAGGTTGTTGCTTGATGCTCATTCTCAAATTAAGCAGTACAGTTATAGAATTATGCGGGCAGAACCACTAGATGACAAGTTCTCTATTTCAATAGTTATCTAATTTATTTAGTTTTTTACTTATATTCCACATATAGCTGAGTTGCCAGTTGATTAGTTTGGGATTTAGAAGCATAAGTCTCATTATGTTCAGAAGAAGACAACAGAGAAGACATGATGGTGTTATTCTTAGCACTCCAATGCCTGATTGATCTTAGCAAGTACCGCGTCTTCTTCTTATACCCTTCATAGGACCCGGATTTTCTGTCCCACATTTTTGTGCCACTTTTCTAAAACACCATTAAACATTGTTCCGATTAGTGTTAAAACACCCGTAAATGATATTATATCATAAATAATATTATATCAAATGCTAAAACAAGTAATTATATAACACCTATGATTGTGATAGAGACAAATATATGATATATTGAAAATTATGATAGAAAAATGTAGATTATTTTGATTTTTTTTGTGTTTTAGCATTTGGTATAATATTATTTATGATATAATGTCATTTACGTGTGTTTTAACACTAATTTAATGATGTTTTAGAAAAGTGGCACAAAAAGGTGGGACAGGAAATCCGGGTCCCCCTTCATAAGAGCCAATGACGCTATAAATTTATCTCTTGGGACATATCTGACAACTTAGTAAGTTATCTTATTAATTATATTAGGTATTTAAAACATGCACGGGCAAAAAATAGCAGATAAAAAGTATGTATTAAACAATTTCATATCAATTCCAATGATCAGAAAGATATATAAAAATATAAGGTAATAAAATAACTTAAAAAATTATTAATAAGTTAATAAAGTAACTTAAAAATAATTAATATATAATTATTTACAAACATAATTTAATTTATTAGTTTGATAGACATAAAACATATTTATACCCGTGCATTGCACGGGTGATCGAGCAGATCGATTAATAAAATAAAACGAATACTAACAAACTATCCTACGGTCAACATGCAAGTGTACCTATCGAAATAGCATAGACGTGGCAAATATTCGAGTATCGAATCCCAAGAGAACTATATATTTTAGAAAATCTTTCGCTTAAATATCCTAGCACGAATGTTCGGTTGTCGAAACGGTAAAGAACAATACTTATGAAATACAACTTAATAAAATAGTACGGAGAAGAAAACCCTTATGGAAACAAACGTATTTGAGACTCGAATCCCCCTAGCTCGACCAAAACAAATATCTACTATACGTAAATTAAGCTATCATTAGACCGTGGAGATTCCTACTACATGTGTACGAATTCATACGACTGACGAAACTGCGCCTTATCATACGAGACTCGCAAACAACTAATCAACGTATTAAATAGCTGGGCAAGCTTCCCTAACTACTTAACCGAAGATTGCATTAAAACACGGTGAATCCCGCTATTAGATTTGACTCTAATCCGGCGGGGTAGTCCAACCTATCTCTAGTGATGGGTTTATTCCGCTCGTTTACGAGTGGTCTAATCGTTCGCCCCTCTCTCGAGTGTAGATAACGATTTCCCTACTACGTTAACTTGAACACATAGACATGACCAAGCTAACTAGACAATTTCAATCACATAGACGTAATCAAAATCATATGCTTCATAAACGAGTCATAAAATATGAAATACACGTAAACATACAATCGATCTCGCTAGGGTTCATCTCATCTCAAATACAAAATATTTAGCTACTCATCATGATCACAACAAAGCACGTAACTAACATCGAATATGTCATAAATACTTCCCTGAATTCGACTTCGAAGTTAGTCTCGTTCTTCACTGAGTAATTCTATCGAACACGTGGTGAGCGGACTATGGGAGGTTCTTGGGTTTTAATGAAGCAACGTGTATGTTTGTATGTAGGCTTAAATGGTATCTTTCACGTACCTTCCCCTTCTCCTCCTTCTTCTCTTCAGCTGGGCTCTTTATATAGAGGTTTCTCCTTCCTTCTTGTGCATTTTCTTCAACGTGAGTTCCAAGGAGGAAATATTTGGAAGATCTTTTACCACCAAAGTCTTAATTGCAGCCCCCAAAAACTGATTTCATGTGTGTCATTAAGTTGAATGGTTTGTCTTATGCAGAGATATGGTCCCAAACGTGATCTTCTCTTCCAAGTTGGTTCAAAAATTCGTCCTCAATGAGTTGCGTGCTTGACTTTTAGTATGGCCATGGAAAGTTCACGGCCTTGTACGCATCTTCACGGCCGTGACCACATAAAACCTGAAGAAAATAATGTCTCTGCCGTGTTCACGGCTTAGGTAGCCACCATTCACGGCCGTTAAGCATTCGGGGGTTAGAAAATGGGTTTCTGCCCGAATTCACGGCCTCAAACACCTCCATTCACGGCCATGAAGCACCCTGCACGGCCTAGTTGATCAATGTTCACGGCCGTGACACAATCGGGTAAGAAAACAGCTCTCTGGTGCTCTTCACGGCCTCGTACAAATCATTCACGGCCGTGAATATTTTCCTGCAAAACAGCAGTACATTCAAAAATTCATATCTTCCGATCTAGACATCGGATTGACAATCCCTTTTGATAGAATCAAGATTAACAAGTCCTCTATCTATGGTTAAAATTTCAGGTCCATCGGACATTGTTTACCCCGTGATCATTGAGAAATATGAAACTGTCGCAAAACTGCCGTAAAACGTTTGGTTTTGTTGTGAAACCATATTATAGTGCAGAAATAATCAAAACGAGTTCACTTATCATGCAAATGACTTAAATATAACATATATAAACGTAAGAAAATACGTTTATCAAATTTCCCCACACTTAAACATTTGCTTGTCCTCAAGCAAAGAAATGCAAATGGCATGTAAAAGTATAAAATCATGCAACGTATCAATCAAGAACGAAATCGCGTAGGAGATAATGCAAGTAAAGTCGGAAGGCATATTCGAAATCAACAACTAACCACACGACTTCCTTTGAAATACCTATCAATATTCGCACCTCACAAAGATTCACTCAAATCACTAAGTGTATGGGTTAAGATGCCGGTGATATCTCTCGGGTCATGCACTAATTTAATCCCTACCATAAGCTTGCAAGTGATTCGTAAATCTACTACTTTTAATGATCAAGCGTGAATCGGAAGGTCTTTACCGGGTTATAAAATTGCTGAGATATGTAAGAAATGTAAGGAATAAGTGTAAAAAGGATATGAGCTGTAGTCGTGTCGGAATAATGCCATCATTGCGAATGCGCCAAATCCGCCATTTTTGTTTCGTCGCATCCGTTCTTTTGCATTCGTATTTTTTTCTTTTTTCCACCAAGCCCTTCTTCTTTCGACTTCTCGATCTAGGAAATAGGTAATATGGTTTTGAGAGTGAAAGATTATCGGAGGAAGGGTTCTTACTCATATATCCTTTTTTTCTTCTATTTTCTTTTTCTCTCTCTCTCTCTCTCTTTTTTTCTTCTTCTTTCTCTCTCTCTTTTTTTTTTTTGACATCAGCTCGGAAATTTAGTACGGGTTGCGCTTTTTAAATCCGGCACTCAACCTCCACTCTACTATCGCTCCAATGGGTTTATTTCTGAAGGCTTAATCAGGGTCGGCAATTTATAATACGGTTTTTCACAAATAAAAGGCTCAGGCTCAAAGTGGCTAACTACGGTGATCAAGCGTGGTCGGATACTTTGGCTATGGACTGAATTCCTAATGCCTTCCTCATTTTCACGCAATCACACTTTAAGTAGTTTCAAAACGTAATACACAAGCAAGTTCTGGAGAGAAATAAATTAAGCATGATTCACACAACCAAAGAAATGAGCAAAAAGCTCGTAGGCTCAAAAAATCTCACAAAAAATAGGGTTATGTGTACGAATCTATCAGGTATTGCCAAGTTCATCTATGTAAGAGAGAAGTCGACTCGCATATGTATCCTAATTACTCACAAGATTTCTAACATGAAATCACCCTTTGATTGAAGGAAAGCTGATTTTTGAAAAAGTTAATGCCAATTTTCGAAAAAAATTTATACCAAAAATCAAGTCATGCACATATAAGATGTTTGCATCAATTTCGCAGAAATTCCTCCCCACACTTAAGATTTACGTTGCCCTCAACGTAATAATTATATAACACAAGGAAGAGGAAATAAATAGATAAGCAAACTTCCCTGAATAGTCCGACGTGCATGCTTTGTACGGCTCCTCCCCACACTTGAGATTTAGAATTCCCTGCGATCATCGAAAAACGTAATCATAAAAACTGAAAAATACCCATAGAAATAACCGAAAAAAAACATAAGATAGGCTTGGGGTGCCTCCCAAGTAGCGTTTTCTTTAATGTCTTTTAGCTAGACATAGTTTGGTTCAGCTCTGGGTGGTGTTAAGGAGGTGAATCGTTTCCGTCCCGAGTGCCTCAATGTCACCGCCATAGTAATGCTTGAGACGCTGCCCGTTCACCTTGAAGGTCCCCTTTTCTGGGTGTATGATCTCGACCGTCCCATAGGGAAACACTCGAGTCACCGTGAATGGGCCAGACCACCTCGATTTCAGCTTACCGGGAAATAGTCGAAGGCGCGAGTTATATAGCAAGACGTGGTCGCCCTCTTGGAATTCCCGCTTCATGATTTTACGATCATGGTAAAGCTTCGTACGCTCCTTGTAGAGACGGGTATTTTCATAAGCCATTTGCCTCCACTCGTCGAGCTCATTGATCTGCAAGTTTCGCTTTTCACCTGCAAGATTCAAATCAAAATTCAGCTTTTTTAGAGCCCAATATGCTTTATGTTCTAGCTCGACGGGTAAATGACAAGATTTCCCGTAAACAAGTCTATATGGCGTGGATCCGATAGGCGTCTTGTATGCTGTCCGGTACGCCCACAATGCGTCGTTTAATTTGTTTGGCCAATCTCGCCTATGATGCTCCACGGTCTTTTCGAGTATGCGCTTGAGCTCCCTGTTTACGACTTCTGCTTGGCCGCTTGCCTGAGGATGGTACGCAGTAGTAACACTATGTTTTACGCCGTATTTCTCGAGCGTCCTTGCAAAATGAGTCGCGTACCTTTATCGCTAATTATGCAACGAGGTGAGCCAAATCGAGAAAATAATGTTTTCAAAAATTTTACGACAACCCTAGCATCATTAGTGGGTAGCGCTTGTGCCTCTACCCATTTTGAAACATAGTCAACTGCAACTAGGATATATCGATTCTTGAAAGAGGTAGGAAACGGACCCATAAAATCAATGCCCCAAACATCAAATATTTCACATACAAGAATAAAATTTTGAGGCATCTCATTCCGTTTAGAAATATTACCTGTCCGTTGGCACCTATCACATTCCTCTACATATTTTTGAGCATCTTTGAAAATCGTAGGCCAATAAAAACCGCATTCGAGTACCTTTTGTGCAGTTCGATTACCTCCGTAGTGTCCTCCACATGGCCCGGAATGACAATGGCTCAAGATTTTAATCGTCTCGGGAAAGGACACGCATCGCCGGATTATCTTGTCTGCGCAAACCCTAAACAAATATGGATCATCCCAAAAATAATACTTCAAATCCGAGAAGAATTTCTTCCTCTGGTGATTTGTGTATCCTTTTGGCATGATCCTAGCGACAAGATAATTAGCAAAAATCGGCATACGATGGGATTTCATCGAATACCTCACGTATAGCATATAAATGCTCGTCGGGAAAGTGGTCTCGGATGACTTCGTCGTTGGTAACCTCGTGGGCTGCGTCTTCAAGTCTTGACAAGTGATCGGCTGCGCAATTCTCACTACCTTTTTGGTCACGAAATTCCACGTCGAACTCTTGGAGTAACAGAATCCATCGGAACTCGGTTTTGCATCCGGTTTAGCGAAGAGATGTTTGAGGGCCAAATGGTCTGTGTAGATGATGACTTTTGAGAGAACGAGATACGGACGGAATTTATCGACGGCGAACACGACTGCGAGCAACTCCTTTTCCGTGGTAGTGTAATTCGCCTGTGCCTCGTTTAGAGTTTTGCTTGCATAGTGTATCGGCTGAAAATGTTTTTCCCGTTGCTGCCCTAAAACTGCACCTACTGCAAAATCGCTTGCATCGCACATTAGTTCGAATGGTAGGCTCCAATCGGGGGCTACCATAACAGGGGCATTAATTAGCTTATTCTTAAGTATGGTAAAAGCATTCATGCATTCGGGTGCAAATTCATAAGGCACGTCTTTCTCAAGCAAACGAGTTAAAGGCCTAGCAATTTTAGAAAAATCCTTGATAATTCTACGATAAAAACCCGCATGTCCTAGGAAACTTCTAATTGCTCTTACCGACGAAGGTGGAGGTAATCGTTCTATGGTTTCTATTTTAGTTCTATCTACCTCGATACCTCTCGACGATATTTTATGACCTAAAACAATACCCTCTCTTACCATAAAATGGCAGTTCTCGCAATTTAGCACAAGGTTCGTTTCCTCGCATCGCTGGAGCACTTTATTTAAATTAAATAAGCATACCTCAACTGAATCACCAAAAATCGAAAAATCATCCATGAATACCTCCATTCCGTCACCTATTAGTTTATCGAAGATAGCCATCATGCAACGTTGGAAGGTGGCCGGAGCATTGCAAAGTCCAAAAGGCATCCGTCGGTAGGCGAATGTCCCGAATGGACACGTGAACGTCGTCTTCTCTTGATCCTCGGGTGCAATGGGAATCTGCAAATAACCTGAAAGTCCATCAAGAAAACAATAAAATTCATGACCAGACAAACGTTCAACCATTTGATCAATAAAAGGAAGAGGAAAGTGGTCTTTTCGCGTCGCGTCATTTAATTTGCGATAATCAACGCAAACGCGCCATCCTATGACAGTCCTCGTCGGAATGAGTTCGTTCTTCCCGTTGGGTACAACCGTCATTCCTCCTTTTTCGGTACTACCTGAACTGGGCTCACCCATGCACTGTCCGAGATTGGGTAAATCACTCCCGCGTCGAGCAGTTTAATTACCTCGGCCTTAACTACCTCCTTCATGTTGGGGTTCAGACGCCTCTGGTGTTGTATCACCGGTTTGAAGTCGTCCTCCATCAGAATTTTATGCATGCAAAACGCCGGGCTTATTCCTCGAATATCAGCTATTTTCCATGCAAGTGCCCTCTTGTGCTCCCGTAGTGTGTCTAAGAGCATAATTTTCTGCTCTTTCTCCAGATTTGATGCAATGATTACGGGAAGCTTTGCATTTCCCTCTAGGAAAGCGTATTCCAAGTGATCTGGCAATTGCTTGAGCTCGAGTGTTGGTGGTTCCTCGATCGAGCTTTTCTCGCGGTTTTCTTCGCTGCTCTTTTGCACATCGATCGTTGGTTCCTCCTTAACATCATCATATATATGTACTTGGCTGGGGGGTAGATCATCTTTCAGCTCTTCCTTCTGGAGTTCTTCTTTTTCCTCCATTTCTTGCTTCGAGATGAAGGAATCGGGTTGCGACAGTCCCTGCAATGATAAAATTCATTCCATGCATCGATATAAAAACATTTATCGTCTAACTTCTCGGCATTGTTCATGGACTCGGCTATATCAAATGTCACTTTCTCACTATCTATGGTTAATGTCAATGTTCCGTTACGAACATCGACCATAGTCCCTCCGGTAGCGAGGAAGGGTCTTCCTAAGATTAGAGGAATATTTTCATCTTCCTCCATGTCGAGAATTACGAAATCTACAGGAATGATAAATTTATCAACTTTAACAAGAACGTCTTCGATAATACCCCTATGATATTTAACAGATCTATCCACTAATTGTATACTCATCCTAGTAGGTTTGGGTTCCCCTAAGCCAAGTTACTTGAACATCGAATAAGGCATTAAATTTATACTAGCACCTAAGTCAGCCAATGCCTTATGTACTACAAGATCGCCTATTAAACAAGGTATAGTAAAACTCCCTGGGTCTTTTAGCTTCTTTGGGATTTTGCTTTGTAGGATCGCCGAGCACTCCCCTCGTAGTTCGACTGTGGACACGTCTTCGAGCTTGCGTTTGTTTGTGATAAGATCCTTCAAAAACTTTGCCCAACGTGGCATCTGCGCAAGAGCTTCGACAAGAGGTAAATTAATATGTAATTGTTTAAAAATTGTAAGAAATTTACCAAACTGGTCGTCAACGATGTCCCTTTTAAGTCTCGCCGGATATGGAATTTTTGGTTGATATGCCTTGACAGGTGGCTTAGATACGGTCTCTTCTTCGTCGGGCTCGACGTTTGCTTTCACGGGCTCAACATTCTTCTTCTTCAATTTCTGCACTTCCTCGAGCTCTCTCCCGTTACGAAGCGTCACCGCCTTTACATGGTGGTCCTTTGGGTTGGTCTCGGTGTAGCTTGGCAATGAACCGGGAGGACGTTGTTGGATCGATTCGGCAATCTGCCCAACTTGTTTCTCCAAGGCCCGTAGGGAAGACTCGGTGTTTTGCAGCCGTGCTTCTTGATTGTCCAGACGAGAGTCGAGCTTTCCCATTAGCTTCTCGAGCATTCCCTCCAGTTTATCATTGCGACCTTCAGGGGCAACTTCGGAATTTCCACCGTGGTATCCATGCAACCTTTGATTTTGAAATCCCGGTGGAGCTTGTTGTTGATTCCCATAGGCCAGGTTCGGATGAACTCGATTTGGAACGAAGTTTCGCTGACCTTGGTAATTTCCCATGTAATCGACTTGCTCAGTCGTAATAGCAGCGGGACAATGAGCTGCGTCGTGGCTTCCTCCGCATGTAGCGCATGGCGGAATATACGTCGGATATGAATGAGAAGGCGCAATAGTTGTGGAAGTCCTCGGTGTGGGTTGTAATTGAACAGCGTTAACGGACGGCTTCATAGGCAAGAGCGCATTCATCAAAGTTTGCATTTGTTGTTGGAGGGCGTCGAACTTGGCGTTGATTGCGGTAGTTTCAGCAACATCATACATTCCCGGTGGTTTACCTCGATTGCTTGAACTCCCTCATCGAAAACTATTTGCACTATAGTCCTCGATAAGATTCCAACCCTCCGTAGCGCTGAGATTACATAAGCCTCCGTTGCATGCTCCGTCTAGTAAATGCACAGTATGGTCGTTTAAAGATTCATGGAACCGCTGAATTTGCTCGCTCTTCGTCATTCCATGTTGAGGGAATCGGTTCAAAAGCGCTTTGAATCTAGTCCATACGTTATATAGATTTTCGCCTTCCTTCTGCTTAAATGCGGTGAGGTCCATCTTTAGTTTGAGAGCCTTGGAAGGTGGAAAGAAGTAATTGATGAAGGTGACATGCATCTGGTCCCAAGTGGTGATAGATCGTTCGGGAAGTAGGTTGAACCACTCCTTGGCATTACCCCGCAGAGAGAAAGGAAACAGGTAGAGTCGAATGGCATCGGAACTTACACCTTGTACCCGTATTGCATCAGTCACGGATAGGAAGTCTCGGATGTGGCGATAAGCATCTTCCTCGGAGAGTCCATCGTATTGAGCTGTCGCCTGAAGCATTTGAAGCCAATGGTGTTTGAGCTCAAAATTGTTCGGCACCTGAGGAAGTACTATCGCCGAGCTAATCGTTCCTACGGCATTGTTCCTCCAGAGTTCTCTCATTGGTGGTTCTTGCACAGCCAATGGCATTTCGTTGTTATTTTGAGTAGCCATCACGTCTTGACTTGCGTTTTCTCGCGCGATGCGTCGGAAAGTCCTTTCGATCTCCGGGTCTCCTTCCACTAATGGTAGTGTAGGGTTCCTTCGGGTCATGCACCTACGTACACGTACCTAGACCAAAAGGAATACGACTAAGCAAAGATTTTGATACTTAATAATAAATAGCTAGAATAATAAACTACGGTTTTTCTAATATAGATAGTTCCCCGGCAACGGCGCCAAAAACTTGATCGAGCAGATCGAGTAATAAAATAAAACGAATACTAACAAACTATCCTACGGTCAACAGGCAAGTGTACCTATCGAAATAGCATAGACGTGGCAAATATTCGAGTATCGAATCCCAAGAGAACTATATATTTTAGAAAATCTTTCGCTTAAATATCCTAGCACGAATGTTCGGTTGTCGAAACGGTAAATAACAATACTTATGAAATACAACTTAATAAAATAGTACGGAGAAGAAAACCCTTATGGAAACAAACGTATTTGAGACTCGAATCCCCCTAGCTCGACCAAAACAAATATCTACTATACGTAAATTAAGCTATCATTAGACCGTGGAGATTCCTACTACATGTGTACGAATTCATACGACTGACGAAACTGTGCCTTATCATACGAGACTCGCAAACAACTAATCAACGTATTAAATAGCTGGGCAAGCTTCCCTAACTACTTAACCGAAGATTGCATTAAAACACGGTGAATCCCGCTATTAGATTTGACTCTAATCCGGCGGGGTAGTCCAACCTATCTCTAGTGATGGGTTTATTCCGCTCGTTTACGAGTGGTCTAATCGTTCGCCCCTCTCTCGAGTGTAGCTAACGATTTCCCTACTACGTTAACTTGAACACATAGACATGACCAAGCTAACTAGACAATTTCAATCACATAGACGTAATCAAAATCATATGCTTCATAAACGAGTCATAACAATAGCAAAATATGAAATACACGTAAACATACAATCGATCTCGCTAGGGTTCATCTCATCTCAAATACAAAATATTTAGCTACTCATCATGATCACAACAAAGCACGTAACTAACATCGAATATGTCATAAATACTTCCTTGAATTCGACTTCGAAGTTAGTCTCGTTCTTCACTGAGTAATTCTATCGAACGCGTGGTGAGCGGACTATGGGAGGTTCTTGGGTTTTAATGAAGCAACGTGTATGTTTGTATGTAGGCTTAAATGGTATCATTCACGTACCTTCCCCTTCTCCTCCTTCTTCTCTTCAGCTGGGCTCTTTATATAGAGGTTTCTCCTTCCTTCTTGTGCATTTTCTTCAACGTGAGTTCCAATGAGGAAATATTTGGAAGATCTTTTACCTCCAAAGTCTTAATTGCAGCCCCCAAAAACTGATTTCATGTGTGTCATTAAGTTGAATGGTTTGTCTTATGCAGAGATATGGTCCCAAACGTGATCTTCTCTTCCAAGTTGGTTCCAAAATTCGTCCTCAATGAGTTGCGTGCTTGACTTTTAATATGGCCATGGAAAGTTCACGGCCTTGTACGCATCTTCACGGCCGTGACCACATAAAACCTGAAGAAAATAATGTCTCTGCCCGTGTTCACGGCTTAGGTAGCCACCATTCACGGCCGTGAAGCATTCGGGGTTAGAAAATGGGTTTCTGCCCGAATTCACGGCCTCAAACACCTTCATTCACGGCCATGAAGCTCCCTTCACGGCCTAGTTGATCAATGTTCACGGCCGGGACACAATCGGGTAAGAAAACAGCTCTCTGGTGCTCTTCACGGCCTCGTATAAATCATTCACGGCCGTGATTAGTTTCCTGCAAAACAGCAGTACATTCAAAAATTCATATCTTCCGATCTATACATCGGATTGACAATCCCTTTTAACAGAATCAAGATTAACAAGTCCTCTATCTATGGTTAAAATTTTAGGTCCATCGAACATTGTTTACCCCGTGATCATTGAGAAATATGAAACTGTCGCAAAACTGTCGTAAAACGTTTGGTTTTGTTGTGACCATATTATAGTGCAGAAATAATCAAAACGACTTCACTTATCATGCAAATGACTTAAATATAACATATATAAACGTAAGAAAATATGTTTATCAACGGGCAAAAAACTAGTATATATAAATAGAAATGTAGGTTTCATGAGAACGGGACACGTGTCCATTCTAACTTAAAGACAAATTAAAAATAAATAAAAGATAATGGAAAAAACCACCATCGAAAGATTCTCTTCACGTCAATTGAGTAGGGATTTCGTTAAAATAAACTAATATACTCATAATAAAAATAATCGTCTCACCACTACCCGCACAATCTAAGGAAACTGCTTCTCCTAAATCACTTCGCCTTCTTCTGGTATTAGAAAAATTTTCTCATGGTGTAGAAGAAAATATAAGTATGGCAGGACCTGTAATGTCGCATTTTAATAAAACCACAATCGAAGATTTGCTTAATCTTGATGAACAACAGATATAACGTGGTTCGGATTCGTCAATGAATCCTACATCCACGGCACTCAAGAATCACTTTTATTGATTAGCTTGAGATTACAGTGTACAGAGCTGTAAAGCGTATGAGAAAATGACTAACTAAAGAAGATGAACTCTCCCGCCTATTTTAAACTAACTCAAGCTACGTTCTAAGAGATTAAAGTCGCACTTCTATCTATAGCGCCTTAGTAAGTATAAACTGCAACTTCTATTACGCGCCACTTATCACTGTAGCTATACTTGAACTATTTTGCCGAGCTGATTATCTTCCTTGACAGCTCCCTTGTGTGATTCTAAGCATGTCGAGCTTGTTCTCTGTTTTAATACCCCCCCCCCCCCACAAGATGGAAGATATAGATTTATAACTCCCATCTTGACAAGAAATTTTTGCAGCTGAGGTCCAGACACTGCTTTGGTAAAAATATCGGCCACTTGGTGTTCTGTGCGGACCGGTAATAACTTGATTATCCCACTTGACACTTGATCCCTCACGAAGTGGCAATCAATTTCGATATGTTTGGATCTCTCATGAAATTTGGGATTTGAGGCAATCTTGAGGGCTGATTGATTGTCACAGAATACCACTGGTAACCTCTGCATAGACAGATTCAGCTCGATGAGGAGATTTTTAATCCACAATACCTCAGCAACAACAGAGGCGAGGGCCCTGTACTCTGCCTCCATGGATGATCGTGACACCGTGGCCTGTTTCTTAGCTTTCCATGTGACTAATGAATCTCCCAAGAAGGTACAATAACCTGTCACGGACCGTCTGGTATCTCTACACGAGCCCCAATCAGCATCAGAGAAAGCAGTTAACTCGAAATTCTGGGCTGAACTAAGCATAACACCTTGACCTATGGAACCCTTTAGGTACCTGAGCAAGTGATGAGCCGACTTCAGATGATCTGTCTGGGGTGCTGCGACGTACTGACTCAGCTTATGGACAGCAAAAGTTATGTCCGGGCGGGTGAAAGTAAGGTAAAGAAGTCTCCCTATTAGCCTCCGATATTTGAAGGGATCAAGCAATAATTCTCCATCAGTGGCAGAGAGTTTTTCAGCTGGGTTGATAGGTGTCGTAAGGGGTTTGGCATTGATGTACCCCGTATCCTCCAACAGCTGCAACACATACTGCCTTTGTGACAAGTAGATGCCCGCCTCACTTCTCGCAACTTCCACTCCAAGGAAGTATTTAAGCTGTCCCAAGTCTTTCATCCGGAAGTTGGTATTGAGGAAATCCTTTGTGGCTTGTAGTGCTTCATCACTCGGCCCTGCAAGGATAATATCATCTACGTAGACAAGTAGAATAACTAGGTGATTGCCCTTTCCTTTTATGAAAACAGTGTGGTCCGCCTGTGTCTGCGCAAAGCCAAAGTCTTTTATGGTAGAGGTGAATTTCTTATTCCACTGTCGAGAGGCTTGTTTCAGCCCATAGATCGACTTGTGAAGTTTACATACCAAATTATCGGAGGAAGCAGCAACTGAAGTCTTGTAGTAGCCTTGGGGCAGATGCATATACACTTCCTCGTTGAGATCCCCGTTCAAAAAAGCATTGTTCACATCCATTTGAACTAAGTTCCACTTGAGTTTTGCTGCCATGGTTAGTATGATCTTTATGGTGCTCGGTTTTGCCACCGGAGCGAAAGTGTCAATATAGTCTACGCCTTCTCGTTGGTCATACCCCTTCGCCACTAGTCGGGCCTTACATTTCTGAAATTTACCATCTGCATCAAGTTTAACTTTGTAAACCCAACGGCTCCCAATAGCTTTCTTGTCATTTGGTAAGGGCACGATGGACCAAGTATTGTTATCAATGAGAGCTTTAAACTCCTCATTCATGGCTGCAATCCATTCCTCTGATTTAGCTGCTTCTGTATAGTTTCGTGGCTCTTTCATCACTGAGGCAGCATGAATGAACTGCTGGAAACTGTCAGAAAACCTCTCATATGACAGCACTTGTGAAATTGGGTATAAGACCTTTCTGTTTTCCTTGCTTGTGTCTGTCTTGCAGACATAGTCCTCCAAGTAGGTTGGCTTCTTGGTATGCCTACCTGACCTTGTTTGCCCCTGTGTATGATCGAGTTCCAGGTTCATTTCCTCAGCTCCATTCTGCTGAGTGTCTGCAGCAGTATCTGTTGGTGGCCCGGGTAATTCAGTTGATGGAGGTGCTGCAGATTCTGGCTGCCCATCCGTGTCCTCAGGCTGCCTATTTATCCCCTGATTTTCCACTTGTGGTCTTGGTAATACCAGTGTAGAAAATGGATCTTCCAACCTGTGAGCTGTTGTACCTGTCTTTAAGGGCATTTCATGTTCCTTGAACAAAACATCTCTAGAAACATATATCTGCCGAGTTTGTAAATCCATCACTTTATACCCTTTTACCCCATTAGGATACCCAATGAAAATACACTCCCTTGCTCTCGGGTCAAATTTCTTTCTACCAGCCGCTAGAGTGGAACAATAGCATAAGCACCCAAAAACTCTAAGCCTATTATAATCTGCTTTCTTCCCATACAAGAGCTCATAGGGACTTTTATTATCTAGGGTCAATGAAGGGGTCCTATTTATGAGATGAGTGGCTGTAAGGACACACTCAGACCAAAGGTTAATGGGGACACCAGATTGAAAAAGTAGAGAACGAGCCACATTGAGAAGATGTTGATGCTTTCTCTCCACCACGGAATTCTGTTGCGGCGTTTGTACGCATGACATGTGGTGCACTATTCCCTTACTGCTAAACAGACTCATCAAGTTCAATTCTTTGGCATTATCCGTCCTAATGGTCTTTACTCTACTCCTAAATTGCGTTTCCACCATAGCAAAGAAATATGAAATGATGGATGCAACTTCTGACTTATGCTTTATCATAAACACCCACGTATACCGTGTGTGATCATCCACGATTGTGACAAAGTACTGATATCCTAGGTGCGAGGGAACATGAAAGGGGCCCCAAACATCACAATGGACTAAATCAAAACTAGAACAAGCATCTTTTCTATCATTTGGAAACGAATTTCTTTTCTGTTTAGCAAGTGGACAAATCTTACAAAAGGAATCATGTGATCTGCCATGATGCATCAAAGACAACTTCAAAACATCTAGTATTCTATCAGAAGGGTGGCCTAGCCTCTTATGCCACAAACTAGCAGATACTTTATTCAAAAAAATAGAGCTCTCTTCAGTAAAGGTAGCAGCGAGTTTTTCAGCTTTGATTGCATACAATCCTGTCATTTTGCTACCCTTCCCAATCATTCGGAGTGAATGATCCTGTATGTGAAAGCCATTAGCATCAAATGCAAATTTACAACCAATCTTACCAATCAAGTAGCTAACAGATAGAAGATTAAATCTAAATTCTGGCACAAATAAAACATCTGTCAAAAGTATGTGTTGGTTCACCCTAACAGTCCCCGCTTTTCTCACCCTTATGACTGCATTGTTAGGTAGAATCACATTTGATTCATCAATATCATGCAATTCAGAGAAAAGAGTATGATTACCACATACATGTCTAGTCGCCCCCGAATCAACCAACCAATAACTTGGATCTGCTAGCACTGGTAAGTTAAATGATAAACACATACCTGTCCCTTTGTCAAAGGAATGTAATGGCTCAGCTTTACTGGATGCTAGGTCGAGGTTGGGTTGATTGATTAAAGCCCTTAGACTCTGTAACTGAAAAGGAGTGAGTTGCAGATTCACTACTCCTTCAGCTGCGCAGAATTTGTTCCAGAGTTTAATGATTGACTCCTGTCTCGTGATTCCGAGCTAGGTTCTGCCAAGAGCTGGTTCATTCTCGCTCCTTTCAGCTTATAGGTTGTCTTGAAGCCTGGTGGAAATCCATGTAATTGATAACAAGTATCTATGGTATGTCCCTTCTTGCCACAATGTGTACATGTGGGCTTCATCGAGTCCCTTTTCTGGTTTAAGCCCGCCTTCTTGATCTGTTCTGCACTCTTCTTGGCTGCAAACATGGCCATGTTGTGTCCCTGATCCTCTCCCAATTGTGTGAGGCCAGTTCCCACCGCTCTCTGCCTCTCCTCTTGGATGAGCAATGAGAAAACTTTATTGATGGTGGGCATAGGCTCCATAAGCAGAATTTGGCCACGAATATGTGAGTATGAATCGTTTAATCCCATGAGGAATGACAGAACATACTCTTCATCGAGATATTCCTTGATTACCTTGATTCCACCACACGCGCACACACACGTGGGTCTGTAATTATTCAATTCATCCCAAAGTGTTTTCAATTTGGTGTAATACACAGCTACTGAATTTGAGTCCTGGGTCAAATTAGCCAGCTCTTTCTTTAACTGAAATACTCTCGGCTTATTCGACTGACCAAATCGTTCCTCGAGGTCTAGCCACACCTCCCGAGCAAGTGAGCTGTACAAGATACTAGCCGCTATCTCCTTGGATACAGCATTAATGATCCAAGAAATTACCACACTATTATTTCTCTTCCATGCGCTCAATTGGTTCTGTGAGAATTGTGGATTCTGTGGATCGGCTTGGGGTTGTTTGAGATCACCATTCACAAACCCTTCCTTATTTCTCCCAATCAGTGCGATCATCATCGCCCTGCTCCACGTGGCATAGTTATCCCCGGTGAGATGTTCTTGAACTAGTAACTGTCCAGAATTATCAGTGTTGGATAAGAAAAAAGGATCACTGGTCTGACCTGATAAACCTGAAATTCCTGAATTCCCTAGATTTCCAGTCGACTGTGTTGGAATGTTGGTCTCCATTTGACAATCGCAATAGTAGTTTCTCAGAATCGCAGTTCGATCGATTAATCGCTCTCAATCGCGACAGTAGTCTTTCAGAATCGCAGCTCAGTCGATTAAGATCTCTGATACCATAATAAAACCACAATCGAAGATTTGCTTAATCTTGATGAACAACAGATATAACGTGGTTCGGATTCGTCAATGAATCCTACATCCACGGCACTCAAGAATCACTTTTATTGATTAGCTTGAGATTACAGTGTACAGAGCTGTAAAGCGTATGAGAAATTGACTAACTAAAGAAGATGAACTCTCCCGCCTATTTTAAACTAACTCAAGCTACCTTCTAAGAGATTAAAGTCGCACTTCTATCTATAGCGCCTTAGTAAGTATAAACTGCAACTTCTATTACGCGCCACTTATCACTGTAGCTATACTTGAACTATTTTGCCGAGCTGATTATCTTCCTTGACAGCTCCCTTGTGTGATTCTAAGCATGTCGAGCTTGTTCTCTGTTTTAATACATTTCGTGGTAGCATGGTCGACAGACGAAGAGATCGATCAGGCTTTCTAAGGAACAAATAGATGGATAGACGAACCCCAGCTTCTTCCACGACCATCAATTCATTCAATATGCCATCACCTGAAGATGCTTGCATCAGGACATTTTGAAATCTTCTTTGCAACTTCAAAGCCCTCTCTTCATGGGTAAGTTTTGGATTTAATTTCTTTGACAATTGATTTCATTTGTCGTTCCTAAATGGTAGAAAAGGTCAAAAATTAGTAAGCTGATGTAAGTTGTATGTAAGATTTCTGCATGATTGCCACATGCTACGTTGAGATATTATTTTACCTATAAATTACGCAACAATGAGACGAGGAGCTGATGGTTCGGTTCGCCAGTAAACGTCCCACATTCGTATCAGATTTATTATTTTAGCGATTTGTTTCTATGGACAGTAGTCAGCGTTGAAATCTTATCAGATGAAAGTTGTGTTTGCTTTTGATTCTATAATATAGAGAGCATAGCCTCTTAAATAACAGATTCAAGTCGAGCTATATAGTTTAGCTGCAGATGTTCATATGTTGTGGGATCATATGTATAATGATTGATTTGGGTGTTGCAATTACATGCCGACTCCTTAGTGAAAGCTTAACAAGCATGAAGGACATGACAGGAGAATTTGGGTTGGCCATCACTAAGTTGACTAAGATGGAGAAGGAGCAGGCAACTCAAACTTAGCAGATTGCATCAATGTCATGTCAATAATCAAGACGACGACCTTAGCATGTCAACAGTCAAGACTACGACCTTTCATGTTAGTTTTTGTTCGATTGCATCTCATTATTGAAAGAAGTGTTGGGTTAACGAGTTCTGTTTTTCATTGTGGACTTAGTACAAATGAATGTGCAGATTAATTTGAGATTTTCTTAATTCTTCTTATTTTGTTTTGTTTGGCAGTAAGGAGCATTGAAATCATTTCAAAATGGTTATTGATCGGAGACGACGACAAAGGGAAACAACAGTTGGAAATGAAGACTCTATGCTCTTTTTAGAATCGATTAATTAGGTTTAGTGACGTAGAAATTTTAACCAATGTGATTCTGTTGATGGCTATCATAAATGATTCGATGATGATTCTCTTCTCGATATAACACCCTTTGTAACTCTATGAACAAAGCTACATTGCGAGATGAGATAAAAAAATGCTTCATAGGTTTTGATCACCCCGCGAGATTCAGGCGCAGGGAATTGAACACAGTGAGTGAGCCCTTTGCCCTATCGCGTCGTGGAAATATAGATTAGGTTTAACTCTGTTGGGGTTTTGTCCGTAGTAAACAGCAAGTGCTTTCGTTGTTCGGCTGGTGTTGGTTGTCTTCGAAGGAAAATACGATTACATCTCTTTAAGGGCGTCTTGGTACATGTGGACGTAATCGCGATTAAAGACATGGAGAGTTTCATCGACGTCTACATCATCTCTGAACCAATGGACACCGATCTCAACCACATCGGAAACAAATCACCGTAGATATACTGTCGGGTGGGAATTTAATTACTTTCTCGCTCTTTGTGTGTTATGATTTTGATCAGCGTATACTCAATATTGCTTTTAAAAATGTCTTGCACTAAGAAGACCTTGGCAGTCGGTGGATGGATTTTATGACCGAGTACGTCATCACTCGATGGTATAGTATTATTGAGCGCCCGAGATGCTGTTTAATATTTTGATGTACAACGCTGCTTATTCTGCTATGATTAGGCAAAAATATCATTAAGGGTATAGTGCCCCGAATTCGTATTGTATTCAGTTCGATGTTATCGTCCGAAGTTAATTTGTCTGCTTTAATTTATATAGAGTAAGCACAATCTATGTACTTCTCTTATTTTGAAATCCTTTATGAGTACTGATAAAGGGGTGAGTCAGTTAATCTTCTGCATCTTTTGTTTAGCATTTTTTGCTAAATTCTTGTAATTTGCTGGTTCTAAATAAGCCTACCTCTGTGTCATTGGTACATATACTTAAGAAAAAAAGGAAAACTAATCAACTTATTATTTGAGAAGTAGCAATTTGATGCCTTATGATCGTGCATTTCATTATTCCGTGGCCTTCTCCCAGCAAATGTTATGATCTGTGTTGTTACAATTCATTGATTCATTTTCTCTATCTTTACTGTGCAGACTGCATTCACTATGATGCTCCTTCGAGTACTACAACAATGGAAACAACAACTCCCCTACTGCGGCGACTTACAATAATGTTACTGACGTATTCACTATTTCTACAATCAAAGCATGGACGACTTCTTCAGATCAAGATCCAAAATTTACTCCGGTATCTTCAGAACGAACATGTCGTCGGGGCCTACCATCTCCCTCAACCCCAACGTCGCAGTTTTGCTCGATGTAGAAGTAAATTTTTGTAATTATTTTTTATGATTGAGAAATTCGATACCTTCTTTAGTTGTTGTTGTAATTATTGTCTTCTTGAACTCATTCTTACGATGCCTTAATATATGACTAAATGATTAATCTTTCTGATTGTTGTTTTCTTCTTTTTCTAACATGACTGAGTATGTTATTTAATGGCTGTTAGATTGGTTCCAGGTGTTTCTTCGAAGTATGGACAAAGCCGTACACAAAGTCCTTATGCCAAGAGAGCACACGATGACGTTCGACATCTTGCGATTCTCACCGGCATTGCTTTATCGCTGGGCGGGGAAGGGCGCACTAATTCTTTCAGGAAGTTGTTCACCCTTCATTCTTTTGGCATGTTACGTGAATTTGCTAACCTTTCGGTGTTCACCAATGTTCATGCAATTGATAGTGTCGAATTTATTTTATTGAAAAAGCTTGATGTCACTACAGGCTTGCTCGATTGGGCTTTGGTATTATTGAGGATGGTTTCCTTGCTTAGTCCGAAGTTGACGTCAGGCAGCTTATTGTGCGTGAGGCTTATAATGGTGCTGACGTTGCGGGAATATGGAGAGGTTGGGTACTCCATATGCATATGCCTCATGAGTATGATTTGGTTCTGATTGGAGATGCTTCTAGCTTATTTTTTCTTTAAATATATAAATTAAGTTTAGACTAATATACATTAAGGGCTCGTTTGATTTGTGAGTATGAGTGTGTATTGGTGTGTATGGGGTGTGTATGAATAAGTTGGCTTGTGTTTGATATCTGTGTATAACCATACATGCCTTGTATAACTATACACGTCTATTACAAGGATTTTGGTTATAGGCCTTGTATATTCATACCCACCTCTAAGGTGGTTATGGGGTGTGTATCACTAATCCATACACACCTATACACATCTCAAACACATCTATCAAACGCAATTTATATCATTACACAAATAATTAATATACACATATCAAACATATTAAAATATAACATCAACAAAATCCTTGTATAGCTATACACAAATAACTTATACCCATGTAATCCCTAAACACGATATCAAACGAGCCCTAATTATACATATGTAAACTTCTTATTAAAGTACATAAATTATTATTCTCTTTCTGTAGAAGTAACTATTAATGTTTATATATCTGATAATCAATGTCACTATATTGTTTAAAAACCTTCATTTCTTTTCCTCCATTTTTTTCTTCTTCTATTCATCTTAATCTAAATGAAGTTTTCTTCTATTGGGAGCTTGAACAATGACATAACAATTATAGATCGTTTTTCTTCATGTATATTTTTTTTGTTCGATTTGATACGTATCGAAAAATTTGCTGATAAAAACTTATAATAATTATAAATATTTAAACCCGTGCATTGCACGGGCAATAAACTAGTAAATAGTAAAGCCAATGATATTGGCGTGGTATTGACAAATCAAGTTGTAATAACTCACGTCTGAAAGTCTGCTCGCATTCCAAATATTGAAATAATTGGTTTTATAAAAGAAGCATGACACAAATGTTCTCTCTATGTTTAGAGCAACGGAAATGTACTCATGTTATAACAGAAATAGTGATTAGCAAACTACAGTAAATGACTCATTTTTCCCCTACTCCCTTCAATATTTATTGTTCATATTAATAAAAATAACACAATATGATGTTAATTGGGTACATGTCACAAAATGTTCTCCTTGTTTTCCAGACAAGATGATAAACATACGGAAGTCGACTCATGTTTTAACCTAAAATAATATAAAATAAAGAAGATAGAATGCTTTAGGAAAGGACTCACAGGCTTTGACAATAAATAACAAACATATTGGCGAGTGCAGTGTAGTGTACGTGGATATACGAACAATGTTGACACTTTCATTACATGCTTCACTATTCATTGTTCCTAATAATGTTAAATAACAACTTCCTTCATGGGCTAAAAAACCGATATTAGTAAATTTTCAATATGTTATAAAGTTCATTTGAATAGATAGTCAATATATTGCAAAATGATATTGAGTAACTTGAATAATAGAAAATAAATATGTTATAAGTGAAAACACAAGGTGCCAAGCTATATTCACAGTGAAGTGTCCGCATGCCTTGCATTTCAATAGCATTACTTCCAACATGAAGGAAAGGATGGCTGGCCTATTTGCCGAGCGAAATGGAAAGAAATCCCCTTAAAAATGTCCAAACCTTGAACATCCTCCTATTCAAGAGTGAGAAGTCATCGTACACAAGACAACGATTTTAGCACAGTGTTACGCGTTTACCTTGTACTTCTTCAAATTATGTCCAATCCGTGGTGGACTTGATTTTACCAAAGAAGATGAGAACGTAAACTCCAGCCATTTAAGCGTTGGGGATATCTTTTTATATTTTATGCCGAAGCCATTTGTGTTAGGGGCGAGTTTTGAAAAGACAGCTGTAATTACAGAAATATGCTTCCACTTCACTTAATATATGTGTTCTCTTTCAGGTCTTTTACAGATTTAGCAATCTCTCCCTGCTTAGAGAGCCATTGATGTTGATTTCTGGATTCTTCCTCTTCTTTGTCGCATGCATCGCATACACGCGTGCAGACTTCACGATCTCAAAGTCTTCAGCTTCTTACCTTTCAAAACTTCAATGGGATGAGGTCAAATAACCATTCTCTTCCTCTCTCTCTCTCCCCCCTTGTTTCGCAGTTCACTCACGCCTGCCGTGTTTACCTACCAGGTTCAAAGTGCAATTCAGCAGTTCCAAAATATCATAAACCGAAGCTTGGCTGTTCATGACAAATTAGAAGCATCTCTTCGTGATCTTTCGAGGACTGGGGACACACAGGCCTGCAAAGCAGCTCGTAAAGCTGCTGATAGCTTGTTGAAGGAGCTATCCAAGGAGCTAAAACCATTGTTGTCTTTTTTGCAGTCTTCTTCACAAGCAACTCAGATAATGCCCAAGGTTACATACATCTCTCCCTTCTTCATTCATGTCGATATATCATGGTCAGAAAATGTTATGTGGTAATGTTAGTTTATCTACTACCTTTGAACTTGTTGTTCTATAGGTAGAGGAGCTTGTGGCCAAGGATAGAGAATTGCAGGAGAAGTTGATGTTGAAGCACTCCGCCGTGGTTGAATCGTACGAGAAGAAATCGGGGGGACGAGATATTGAGAATCGTGTGGCTCCAATTCAGCAGAAGATTGTACTCTTGAGGCAAGAAGTCGACGATCTCCTCGAAGTTATCGATGAGATCTGATAAAATTCGTTCTTTTTCACTGGGCTCCAACAAGACCACGCACTAAGGCCTCGTTTTGATCGAACTGCTTCGACTTTATATTTCGTTTAAAAACTTGTTTTTGACCAATGCTATCTATGAGAATATAACCTTCTTTTAGGTAAGTTACAGAGAGAGTTGAAGTTATCCATCACCTGCTGTATTTCCTCCATGAAGAGAGGTGTACGGTGAAACACGTGTTATTGCGATCGAAATTGCACTCTGAAATTTTCACGAAGCCAATGAGAAACGAGAGAAACTGTAGCACAAGGCAACTTAAATCGGCCCAAAAATATAATAATATCGGAATTTTCAACGTAGAAATTTTGATTTTGATGATGTGAAAAATTCCAAAAGAACACTAAGACGGAAAAGAAATCGCGTTATATTAATATATAGGTCGTATTCGTACGTATAAACATATGAATGGCCAACTACTAAACCTCTGCTTCCGAGTTATCCATATTATATCATCTTGGTTTGCCCTAAATAGTGGTGAAGGTCTCTCCTCTATTGAATTGAAAATGGAAACATCGCTTAGATACAGTGAAGACTCCAAGTCCCTGAGAATCCACGCCAAGGAAAGATTCCCCATTGGTGTCAACACTGTTCTCCAAGTACAGTTTTTCTTTGTCCTTAGTATTCTACTTCGTCATAATTTTTCACTTCATCGTTTTTTTCCTGAAATTTTTTGGTTAGAAACATGGAATGTTTGTCGTGTTTCAGTTATATACAGCTGCGATATTATTATATAGACGGTCTTGGAGCAGTGTTTGAGTATACCTGCCTGGTTTGGATTTTTTGGTTATTTCAATTTTGATTCCTAGTTTCCTGGATCCAATGATTGTGCATTTAGATGTGGAATAATCAATTTCTTACGTATTGCTTATAATTTTGTAATTTGGCAGTTTCATGGGGAGCTTGACACTAAGCTTGGAGCTGCGACCTATGCAAATTCGATGATTCGATACTTCTTGCCTGAGGTATGAATGTGCATCGATACTCCTAATGTGAATGTGGGAATGGTAATGATTGAGTATGTGTTAACTATTGCTTGGTGGAAACTTGGCAATTTTGAAATAGGCTATTCAATTGTTGATCTAGAAAATCCAATTTTTAGCTTCGCTTTATCGCAGTTTATACAAGAAAAAAAAAAAAAAAAACCATATCAACAGACACGAGTACCTAAATACTCCCTGCAGATTAGAAATACTCTACTACATATCTGACATTTCAATTGTGAAGTCGCCAAGTACTCACCGAAGCATCCGTATATAAGTTCTGTGGACATCAGCTTTATACTATTTTTATAAACTGCACAAATCTGTTGAAGCTCGTAGTGTCAACTGAAGACTTAGTTGACTTGTACGTTTAGATATCGTCTAGCATTGGTGCGGGCGTGCAGTACAAGAGGAACGAAAAGTTACATTATAACTTCCGTGCTAAGAAGGCTTTCCCTGTTACTGCTGATAATTTGGTGAGCTTCGTCATTAAGGGTCGAGGTCTCGTCGATGAGGAGTTCAAAAAGGTTTGACACGCTCTTTCATTCTCCTTTTTCCTTACCGGGATTTTGACTCAATAGGCCCATTTTTGCTCGAAGAACTCTTAAAAGCTGTCATGATTTTCCTTAACATGTATGTATCAGGCAAACTATACTGGGGCTGCAGAATTTGCTTGGAACATCTTCAATGTTAAGAAGGACCAGGATTTGAGGATTAAGTTTGGATATAACATGATCGACAAGGTACGGGTATAATAATGTCTCGTTTGGATATGACATGAATTTTTCAGTCTTCTGCGTAGTAATTTGGTCAATATAACTCCTGTAAACTAGGATATTGAATCAGTACAACTTCTGTAGGCAAAAGATTAATACACATGCATGAAGAAATCCTTTGGACATGGTTGGGTTAATAAGATTTCTGATGATTTTGTATTTTCTTGTATGCTCAGCTTCCGTACGTGCAGATCAGAGAGAACAATTGGACCTTCAATGCTGACGGGAATAAGAAATGGAATCTTAGGTATGATTTGTGAGATTCATTGAATTTATTTGTAGTAGGCTCAGAGGATTCTATTTTGAAACTCCCTATCATTCAGTGAATGAATAATGAATACATTGTTTTCAAAGTCCTATGTTACTAAACTTTTCTTTAGATTCAGTTCGATCCACAATCAGCAGAGGAATTCGAATACAACTTATCTTTCGCTCGACACTCAAAATCCACAATGAAACGAACATAAATATCTGTCGCCGTCCAACTCACTCTTGAGTTTATCGTAATCTAATTGTCAATTCAAACATATAATACAGAGATATGAACGAGCAACAGAGAATAACTACAGAGATAAAAAGCAATAGAGACCACCGTCTATAAAATCAAGAATTAGAGATCCATCAAAACACGACGGATTTAGAACAAACATTCATTATTCCTTCACCATCATTAGTTCGGCTAAGGAAATATAGATAAAAATTCCTAGGAAATAGAAGCAATTATAATGCATGCGACAACCGTTCAAACACTTGAGAAGAGCCACGAAAATTTGTACTACTAAAATCTTTCCCTCCAACTAAAGTATACCTCTTTTCCCTTTTTATACTATCACACACCAAACAGTAAGCCACCAAATCCAATCGTTTGAAGTCAACGATTGGCTCCAACGACTGAAACGGATCAACGGAAGGCTAAAGAGGCGGGAGTCGGCCTCTTAAGATTTGCTTTGTAAAATGCACCCAAGTTACCGAGCCAGAACAGCACGATAATCCCGACGCACGAAGCGCCCACCAATAACCACTGTTTATAAAACTTCTTGTTTCTGTTACGAAGCGGTGGGGGGACAGGTTTGTTCTTGCTCTGCTTAGAGAAGGCCAGCGGCTTGCTATTGTTAGCCTTTTTATGAGCTATGTCAGAAGTGTCTTTTGCTTCTTTGACGAGTCCCATTTCGACGACATTCTCAGCGTTTGCATTTGCCTCAGCTTCGCTCTGTTTGTGGGTGTCGTTGGCTTCGGCTGCTTTTTGTTTCTTCCTAAGTTTCTTCTCCCTCTCCTGCATGATTTTTAGTTCAAAGATGAAGTGAGTTACAGATTTCGATGATGAGATTCACTAGCATAGGAATCATGTTACACTGATATCTTGGCAGGAGCATAGTGATTTAATATTGAGAAAACAGAGAACAAGGAATGTGGTAAGATAGAAAATTGTGAGGTATGGTACCTTTTCCTTTAGTTCAGATTCCTTGAGTGCTTTAAGTCGCGCTCTCAGCTGTTCTTTCTCTGCTTGCCGTTTCTTCCTCTCACGTGCTTCATTAGCCTTAACAAGCTCCTCTAAATGGCGTTGTGCTTTCAACTTAGGCTCCTCTTCCCTCCTTTCAAGCTCAATCTCCTCAACTGACTTCTCCAGCACATCTTGGGAGGAATTATCCTCAGCAATAACTGTAAATTCATTCACCGCCACATGTTCGGTTGGCGTCATATCTGTCAATTTCTTATGGTTTCCATTCAGTTTCAGTGTCTCCACATGATGTACGGTAACATCTGTCTCTGTCATATTTTCAACAGTTGTTTCTTGCTTCAGCTTCTTGACCTGGGTTGCCTTGTGAGTCTTTGCCTCAACTGTTCCACCAGCAAAATTGGGTAGGATTGGTGGCTCCTCCTCAGGGCCAAGCGAGCGACCATCTAAAGTACCCAATCTCTTAATGGTACTTCGCATGTTGAACTTGACATACTCTTTTCGGAACTCCTCGTTGTCATTCCAAAGTTTCATAAAGTTCTCAACCTACAAATTGAAGCCAAAAGTGGGAAAACTAGAAGACGTTAGAAAGAGATTGAAGGACACAAAGGCTTTACCTGATCCATACACAGACGATGCAGTGTTTCTTTGTCCCTTTTCGGTGCACATATACTTACAGCCGCTGCATCATTCTTGTATTTGAAGAAGTATTTGTTCTGCTATTTCAAGGACTTAAATCAAACTCATGATATTATCAGAAATAAAATGATACATGATAGAGAGAGTCCTATGAACGGTTATAACTAATGTGGTGCAAAGCCTGGTAAGTCAAGGCACATGAGAATGTAGAAATTAAGGAAAAGGCTATACTATCCATGTTAGTTTATATCTATTTATTTAATAGTCAATAAAAGTCAAGTCAACCCACGAATTTTCCCATGGTTCCAGTGCCAGCAGTTCAAGTTCAATGAAGATTTAACAATTTGAAATGATGCATTACCTTATCCTGGAGTTCCTTCCTTAGGCGTTGCAGATCAGTATATGCTGCTTGGCGAACTTCATTGGCCTCTCTGAGTTGGACTTGAAGTTCTTTAAGCTTTTTGTATCCATCTTCATATTTCTTTGCTGCCTTCACAACAGCTGTTTCAGCTTTTCGCACAGCGCCTTTGAGAACATCTAACTCCTTCCTAAGAACCTGCACGCAACATGAGAATATTGAGACTTAGAACTGTGTGCTTTCAGCTTCATCAGCCTTTAAATGGTAGGACAGCTTTATGTATTAGCCTCAAATTTTAAATGGAGCCTGGAGGTAGGAAAACCTTTAGACGATCTTCAAGCTCTTCTTTCTGTTCAAGAACCTGCTTGATTTCCGCTTGGCTACCCAAGTTGGATGACAATTCCCCTCGAAGTTGCTTTAGCCGTTTGATCTCAAGGAGGAGCTGCTTTTCTTCCTTCAAAGTGCGAGTTTCATGTTGTATCATACGTTCCATATTGTATATCTGCATAGAGGCCAATTAGGAAATAACAGTGATGAAAATATTTCAGTAGACGACAAAAAACGAATGAATAAACACAGCCGATCTACCCACTTTCTCATTGAGTCATAGACATATACAAACAGGAAGAAGTTGACCAAAGTACCTGGCTACCAATATCACGAATAGACATCGCATTCTTGGCTTTGTTGATCAACGACAGGACTGAATCTATCTCCATGCGTTTTAAAGTCACCAAATCCCAAGCCTTCCTGTGCTCAATCTTTGAATTTTTGTAATCACGACTGCGAATCTGATTGTCAGCCTGCTTGTTTAAAATTTTCCAGTAACAAATATATTAGTCTGAAATACACATATAAATAAGAACACGCAGCACACAGGTAAGTGTTTTACTCTTTTTTCTTGGATTTGGACTTGTATAGCTTCCCTGATTTTCGTCTTCTCCTCAATATTCAACTTCGAAACTGTGATCTGCTCCCTCAGACTTTCATCATTAAACCTTGGAATTCTTGCAAAAAAGTTGAATGGTTTCGCCACAGACGCAGTATCGGCTCTGTCTAGGTAGGCCTCAATAGCAGAAGAATCATCTGTTGAATCCATGGATATAGAGCTTTTCCCATTATTCTCCAACAGGCTTTCATCGTTATCCGAAGCACTTTCCAGATGCCTGTCCAGATTTAATTCGGTGAGCTCCAGAGAAATGTTCTCTGCACCTTCATTGCTCACATTTGATAAATCCGGGACCAGGTTAGCACATGTGACAGCCAGATGACCGGTTGTTTCTCCACAGCTAGCAAAGGAAGAGTTAGGAGCTCCACTTTCCAATTTCAGATTGGAAGTTGCAGGTTCTGTGTTGGGAAATTCAGAACAGTACTGACTATCTCCATCATTGTCCTCCAGGATATTACAACTCCAATCTTGGACCCAATCCCCAACCTCAGCGGAATTTCTGTGTTCCGATGTGGCACCGTTGAGAAGGAACAGCTCCCCATCAGTCCCTTTCAAATTTGAAACATTATCCTCGCCTAGGAGCTGGTCAAATTCTCTGCCTACATCCTCCAACTGCTCATTTGGAACACCTGAACCTGTACCCTGACCCACAAAACTGGTGTTGTCTTCAGGAACGATAGCTGAACTCTCTTGTAGGACATCTTTGTCATTTAAAATATTACTACTGATATCACCATCTTCTACTTCAGGTATATCTGAGCAATTTGGATCTTTGGGCTGATCATCATAATGATGCATGACTTCAGAATCAGGCTTGTGTAGACCATTGGCAGAGGTGAAGCCTGGCCCACATTTCTCCTCATAAAGAATGACTTCAGAATCAGGCTTGTGTAGACCATTGGTAGAGGTGAAGCCTGGCCCACATTTCTCCTCTATTTCAGAATCAGATGACTCAGTTTCGGCCACCATTATCTGAATGAAAATTTTATCATCAGAAACACTCTTTGACAGGTAAAACTCAACATGTACTGATGTACAGAAATGATGATAACCAAAAGAGCGTGAAAGCTAATATTAAGAACTAAGGTAAGCTAATCAAAGTGAGGCCATAAACTAACACAGACTAATATTATGCAAACAAAACAGACAAAAATAACGGTACAGTAACACAGACTAAAAATAATGACATGAACAAAACGCAAGAAATAACAACACAAACAAAATAGGGTCCTGTAGTTGTTCTTTTGATTCTATGAGTAGATTAATAGTTACCGAATAACGTAATATTTACCAAAAGTCAGTTAATGCGCCGACAGAATAAGGTCGTTGTAAGAAAATTCAGCAGATCATTCTAACTATCGTTCGGGGCGTTACTTACTCATAAAGGCTCCTATAATTTCCATGTAATCACAGGATACTACAAATCACAATCAACATTTAATTCTATTTCTCTGTTCACTCGTCTATTTTTACTAAGCATTGCATAGTGCATACTATCAGAGTCCAAGATCTAGCAAAATAAGAATAAAATTTAATTATCCCTAGTTCGCTGTCGTTCAGTCTTGCACATGTTCTAGATCCTCACTTTTCCAACTTTTCAGGAGTCGCTACAACAAACTGCATAACTATTGAAAGAAACAGAACTATTATCTTGAGTTAACAAAAATAAAAATCCCTGGCATGGGATTAGTGAAAACATATCATCCATTCAAGAAAAATAATACTTAGATGCCATTTATCGTTAACAAAAACACTATACATTGATAAAGTTTCATAGAAGCTGACTTATATAAATTAATCAACAGTTGGAACCCTCAATCAAGATCTGTAACCATTGATAAAATTAACCCAATTCTAATTTGTAACCCTAAGCATACGTCCATTTCTCACATTTATTTAAAATTGTTTACTAAGATCACCACAACTCATTAACCATACAGCACAAGTAAAGATGACTACCCGATAAAAATTAATTTAATCTATTCCCAAGACATCAACTTCATCAATCGAAAAAGAGATCAATGGCACAGTATATAATCAGATCATATAATGTGCTCTGACGTAGAATTAGATCAGCATCTATGCGTCGAACAAAAAGTTCAGATCGCCAGAAATTCAGAGTGATTTTACTTTCTCTTTTACGTCAACACAGAAACCAGTGGAAAACCCGCCACCCCAAAACATACATTGATTAACAATTAAACGCAAATAAAACAGAATTTGCAGCTCCACCAAGGTTACCTAATTCTCTTTTAGCAAAATTGATCAGTCGTCCCAGATCCTTCGATTCCAATTGGCAACGTCACCTATTCAAGGCATAACGAGCATTGATCGCAAGCTCAACCACGGATGCTGGGGCAGGGAAGCTTATGGAAGGGTTCCGGCGAGGTGGTGGAGCTGTGACAGCGCAGCCGTTCGATGGTGGTCCCGAGATTTAGAACCAGGTTGATAGGGTTTTTCTCATTTGGTGATTTTATTTTAACTCAATCTTATCTTGCAATTTTCTCGTCATTTCAATTAGGGGTGGTAAACAGGTCGGGTTGGGTCATCTTCGGGTTCAACCCGTTTAATAAATGGGTTGAAAACTTCAACCCTGACCTGACCTGTTTACTTAAACAGGTTGAAAAATCAAACCCAAACTCAACCTGCTTTAACCCTAACCCAACCCGCCAACCCACCAACCCGTTTAAAATTAAAAAAGAAAAAAGAAATAACAAAATTGACATAATTATAAATTCAAATTAAACAAAAAATGAGAACTAATGCAATTTTTTTAAAAAACATCATCATAAATCATAATTAAGAAACAATTAAAGTTCCAAGTAACAAAAATCTCAATAGTTAAATTCCAAGCAAATTATTTCATGATCATTAAGTATTAACCGAAACCAGATTTGACTCGAACTCTCAAGAATGTTCTCTTCCATTCGATCTTCCATCCTTATGTTCATGACATCTTCGCACGAAGAGAACCATAACGCAATCAACGAAGCCTGAGCTACCGAGCAGATTATTATCTAAAACAACGACGATATCAAGGAGTGATTTCTACCTATTTGGGGACGTTATAGTCGACGATGAAGAACTCAGGTGGCTTGGGAGCATGTGTGAGAGTGAGAGTGGATAGAGAATTAGGGTTGATCCTTTTATGTCATTCACATTAATCATATTTTGGGTTGATAAACGGGTTGATTTTGGGTTATATCGGGTTGATTTCAGGTTGATTTCGGGTTGAAAATTCGAACCCTAACCTGACCCACTTAATAATTGGGTTGGGTTCGGGTTTACCCATTTACGTAAACAGGTCAAAAATGCTAACCCGAACCTGCTATTTTCGGGTGCGGTTCGTGTCGGGTTGGCGGGTCGGGTCGATTTTTAACAACCCTAATTTCAATTGCATATAATTGCAAATCAGCCATTTTTTACTACCAGAATTGCATTTACCCCTAACCAACTAATTAATTGCAAATTCACCCTTTCAATATCTCATGGTCATCATGGGACAGTAAAAATGGTTTATTATATAGATTAGAAATTGTTCCAAGCAAAAAGTAAAATCCAATCACTAGTAGTTGACATTTTGGATAGAGCTTTAGAAAGAACAAAATAAAATTTTGAAGGCTTCGAAACCTGTTTTTGAACCCAATCGAAAAAAATTATTATTTTAAGATTTAGCGACTTAATAACCTCGTTAAAAATCGAAGTAAAATCATTGCCTTTGTAATAAATAAAAACCCTATCGAAATAAATACAAAAAATTAAGAAAATAACTAACATATTTCGACCAAAACCCGGTTCTAAGTTGGCATTCTGAGCCGCCCGGTTCTCTGCATTCTTAAAAAAATTATGGCTTGTACATATCAACGTATAGTTACAAAGGTAAATGTCATTTATATTTGTTTTATCTTTATTTAAAGGTAAACGAGACAACAAGAAGAGACAACAAGAAGTCAAAAGATAACAAATATCAATATCTCATAAATCATATTTACTTTACATCAATATTATTTTCTCATTCCCATAAAAGGAAAATATCTCATAAAAATATATTTTAAAAAAATCCCAAAGATCTAATTGGAGTTGGACTTGGACAAAGCCAATTATATCTTTGTGGTGGATTTGAGTTCTTTAAAATATTGGGTGTACTCTTTATAATTTGTGGCTATATATGATAATATATGTATATATATATATATATATCATATTGCAAAAAAAAGTTTCTTATTCGCGTTATTGAAATTTTATATTTCCTTCCTTCTCATTTTTATTGTTCTGCAGATTATTCGATAATAAGTAATTGCGATAACAAGTCGAACCCTAGATTTTGGTTCTGCTACCATTACGACGTCGTCGAGTAGGCGTTTTTCAGGCAAGTCTTCATCTCCTACCGCCGTGTCTGGTGTATTTATTTCTTCTTCTAGTGCTGATTTTTCTTATTATTGTTGTTGTTAGGCGATGTGGCGGTTTTTCAATTGAGTTTTTACGTGTCGTGGATCGGAAATTTGACGGGAATTAGGCTTTGTTGGTTCAGTTTTCATAGCTTGCGATTGTTTTGAGTGCTATGTGTTAATTGAAAAGATTAATTTATGTCAAGAACGTCTGAAATTGTTTCTTAATTTATCGAATTTACAATGGGAAACCGTGTTATTGTTTTGAAAAGTGATCTTGGCAGCTGATTCACGGGATTTGACTGATTTGTGGTGAACTTCTTAGGTTTTATAGTTCTTCAGCTGTGGTTTTCTTTATATAATATATATATATATATATATATATATATATATACTTATTTACATTTTAATGTTTTAATTTGGATTTTCTTCTTTTTCAAACGATAACTTGCTATCTCAATAAGGAAAGGATAAGAACATGGGTTTTTTATTTGGATTTTTCTAATGGGTGGAATATATGATGCATAGATATATGAATGGCTGCATTGGACGTTGAAATGGAGGACACTGAGATACAAGATTTTGAAGTGGGAAATGCTAGCGTCCAAGATTCAGATAATAAAGGCTTGGGCGTTGCTATTCCAAGCAATGAAGGGGCGCGAGGGGATATTTCTTCTGTGAATATAATCGCAGGGGATGCGACCAAATCTGTTTTAGAACAAAGAGATGATGCAGAAGAGGATATGGTTGTGAAGGACGAGATGACAGATCTTGTTGGCAATAAAATTGAGAGCTGCGAGATCAAAGAAATTGACAGGTCCAATAGTGAACAAACTTTAAAAGATGATAAAGAGACCCAAACGGATTATCGGAGTCAAGATTCTGCTGAAATCCTAGCTGAGAAACAAAATGATGCCAACAATGGCGCGGCTGAAGAGAAATCTGCTATTGGCCGGGTGGGTGAAGGAATAACTGGTGAGAATGGTGCAGGTGGTCCAATTATTGATGTAAGTATGGTGGAGGAAAGTCATAATGGAGAAACTGTGGTCGAAAACCCTGAAAACACTGGTAGAAATAAAGGAGATTGCATTGGGCTTGTAGCAGGGGATGATTTGCCGAAAGAAAATTTTGTGGCAAGGGATGCTCATGCAGAGGCTTCGACAAAAAATAAGGAACTTCCTGCTGAAATACCATCAGATAATCATTCTCACCGCCAGAATGGTCAGTCAGAGAAGGTTTCGCCTGGTAAGGATAATGGAGTTGAAGATGTTGTGGAAGTAAATGGGAGAAATGCGATTATAGATGAGCCAGAAGGGCAAAGTAAAGTACCTATTTCTGCTGTTGGACCAGAGGGGCAAAACTATAATGGTGCAATTGTTCCTACAGAACAGAAAGGGGAGGACTCTTCTGTGGTGAAACAAGATGTAACTTCGACTCCCAGTCCAGCTGTCAGATATCCAGGTGCAGCTGCCGAGAGCGGAAGTGAAATCGTTAAGACAGTTACACAAGCAGCACTGCCTCTGGTAATGATATTATACTGAACAGTCATGAATATCGAATGACATCCAAACAAATAATAATTTTTTTTCTTCGTGATCAGACGGCAGAGGATGATGACGGGACACCCGAAGATCAAGCGACATTCATGAAGGAGGTTGAGAGTCTTTATTGTGAGAAGGGAATCGACTTTAAAGCACCAAAATTTTATGGGCAACCTCTAAATTGTCTGAAGTAAGTAGTTATTGACTTCATTTGCATTGCTCCTGGAGAATTAAACTTCCATTTACTTGGTTTGTTGCTTCTAGGTTATGGAGAGCTGTAATCAGATTGGGAGGCTATGACAGGGTATTTTCTAACATAATGGGTCTTTATTGTAATTACATTACATCTCTTATTTCTTTGCATCAATTGGAATGATAGAAAGTAAAAGACACATAATCAAAGGTTCACTTTTTTTTTTTTCATTTTTGGCTTTATGGATAATGTAGACGTATCTACATGTTTGCTTAGTGTTGCTTAGTGGTGAGGACACCTTTTTATGTTCAGCTAACTACATTATTTGAATCATGAAATCGGGTACATAGAATGTCTATGATAGTTCAATGCGTATCGCCAATCAAGCACTCTTGACTAGATTTTTCTAATAGTTCAATGCGTATCGCCAATCAAGCACTCTTGTCAATGTTCAGTGAACCGCATTATTTGGATCATGAATGCAGCGGATACCTGGTCTTGGATAGTCTACAGACGTGTCACCTGCAAAACACCATACTCCTTTTTTCACTAACTATATTCTCTTCATATTGACCAAATTGATTTGGGAACCAATAGAAGTTGCAGTTTTTTTTTTCGAAATAAGAATACACAAATTGGCAATGATACATAACTCTCTTTGGAAATGTAAACTGTTAAAGTGGTTTTTCATTTTGTTATGTCTTGTCCCACATGCTTCCAAAATTCTGAAGTTTTACTTGGAGTAAAATTGCGAAGGGAACAAATTGCGCTGTTTACTGAATGAAATTATGTAAATCATTATAAAGAGTACTCCTATTGATCGATATATTACACATTTGCATGATTCTTAGGTGCAATTCCTATAACAGGTTTGATGTGTGGAATTTTATGCCTTTCTTCATCTCTGATTAGGTAACTGCATCAAAATTGTGGCGTCAGGTTGGAGAGTCATTTCATCCCCCAAAGTAAGGCTTGTCATGACTCATGATAGTTCTATTGTTTGATGTTATTTGTAGTCAATGGAAACATTGATTTTTTTTGGAGAATCATAATAATGAAATATGTTGTTCGACATCGAATAATGAATTGGTTTTCCTTTCTCTTGGGCAGGACGTGTACAACTGTCTCTTGGACATTCCGCATTTTCTATGAAAAGGTGTCGCTTTGCGCATTTCCTGTATTATGTTCTGGGTGGTTTTTCTAGTTTTTCATGATAGCTTAACGTCAGGGTTCTACTGTTTTTATGTTAATTCTGGTTTGATATTTATCCTTGTTGACTATGTCATAATGTATATAATTGATGTGATAAATCTGTTAATTTATCTTGGCATCAATATGATCCGACCCTTATAACCCGGAAAAAAAAAACTATTAGTATGTGTACATGCAACAGTCTCTTCTGGAATTTGAAAGGCATAAGACTCGGAGTGGTGAGCTTCAATTCCCACTGATTGCAGTTCCTGAAGCATCAGGTGTTGACATTGAGGTATTTATCATCATATCCAAAAATGTTAATTATTCTTTTTGCTGCAATATGTCGTCTTTGGGTTCCTCTATGAATGATGTCCACCGCATACCGTATTCTTCTATTTTATGGACATTATTTTGAAGATCATAATTTTCAAGATGAATGGAGCTGCTTGGCGACTGGTCCACTTAATAATCCCACTATTTACATAGCTTATAATATTTTAGTAGTTAGTGATGGCATACATGTTTTTCTGGTGCCAAGTTGGAAATCTATTTTTCATTATGTTCTTGATCCATGCATAATGGAAAGTTGCATATTTATATATTCTTCATTATTGTGCCTTAAATTCGTTCCGGTTCCTATAATATTCTCAGGGAAATGGTTATCAAGGATCAGGGAGGACTAAAAGAGATGCTGCTTCTCGTGCTATGCAAGGTTGGAGTTCCCAGCGCCTATCCACTAATGGAGAGGCTGGTGAGGCCGTTGCTAAGGTTTGTAGTAGCCGATAGTGTTTCACTTTTCTTGAAAATTGTGAGAAAAAAGGCTTGTTTACAAATTTTCATATTCCAATTTCATATTTAGGATAAGAGTGTCATTAATTCGGCAAAGAAAGGCATGAAAGGTATGGGTAAGCGAAGTTTGCTCAAAATGAATAACGCGCATACTCATGTCAGTTAGCCTCTTGGAACTGTGGAGGATACAAATCAATCCTGTAAAAGCCGTTCTTCTGTCTGTTGGTAACACTGTTTTAGGTTCACTCAAGCAGAAGAGGCCTACCGAAGTTGAAAAGCCAGTAAAAGCCCCTAAAATCGAAGCATCTAAGCAGTTACGTCAGTTACTTTCTTGTTTCGCCGTATACTACCGATTATTGTAATTTATTACTGTTGATACTATTTTCCACACTTAACCATATGATGATTTATAGACTGGCTGCATCAGTGACTGACATTGGTCCCCCAGCTGATTGGGTGAAGATCAACATTCGCGAAACTGTATGATTGTGCAAAAACTCGAGTCCTATTTTTTTCCATCATCTACTCAGTTATGTATGTGCATGAATAATAGGCTCTCTATTCTTTGGCATGTCTAGGACGACTGTTTTGAGGTTTATGCTCTTGTCCCAGGACTTCTACGTGAAGAGGTATCAGCCCTTTCAGTTTAACGTTAAAAAAAAAAAAAATAACTGTGCAATAGTTCTCTCTCATCATCGAATGAATTGCTATTTATGTTTATTATTTTATTTGGCTCTTACATAGGTGAGAGTTCAATCAGATCCCGCCGGGCGTTTGGTGATAACTGGTCAGCCCGAACAAGTCGATAACCCATGGGGAATTACTGCATTCAAGAAGGTTAAAACCGTCTCTACTCAAACAATCTCAATAATGCTGTTGGATATGTTAGAATGTGTTGAGCTAATACTATGAAATATCTACTTTTTGGCTGGCGAAGGTGGTGAGCCTCCCGGGAAGAATCGACCCACTTCAGACGTCAGCTGTGGTTAGCCTTCACGGGCGACTCTTTGTTAGAGTTCCCTTTGAGAAGCCAAATAACATCTCATAACAAAGCCATCTTCGAAAGCTTCTTACCTGTTATTATCACCATTTCCCGACTTGGCGAATTCGAGATATTTGTGGCGGTGGCAGCGAAGACTTATTTTTTTTTTCTTTTTTAGTTTTAGCAGTGAACTTATTTCCTAACCATTGTCTATGTGTGTGTAGGCTTTGCAACTCCAATTAGGTTTCTTAGCTTATGTTTACCATCATTATTATGAACATCCACATAAACAGTGAAACTCCAAACTTACATGTAGGTTTTCTTCCATCATGATGATAGCATTAAATTATTAATTAGGACTTTTTGTTGTTATTGATTGATGGTGTCTGAATTGAGGGAATGATTCCCATTTTCTCAGTTTTCAATGTTTCATGAAAGTTTGATGGGAGGATAAGCAAGAACGATTGAGATATAACGTTGCATTGAAAGATAATAATCACAGCAAGACAAATGGACAAGGTACTTCTCCCACAAGCTTCTTCTTTGATGTAAACTCTAATTATTCTACAGCACAAAAATTTCATCATCATCATCATCATAATAATAATTGACGATAGTAATGATATAGACGCACAAAAGATAATCCTTTGGAACACAATGTCCACGATCTTATATTCTGCACCACTAATTTTATTACTATTCCAATAATCAACCAACTATGGACAGCATCGACAACCTATATCAATGGCATAAGACCTCTTTCTTGACTCTTTCATCCACAGGCTGCGTTTAGTTTGCTGGTGAGAAAATGCATGATAAAAAAGCCCTTTTTTAAAAGTTCAGATAAATTGTCTTGTCTATCCTATACACTATCTTGTTCACGTGCTAAAATTAGTTAATTGATATCTCTTTTTATACATGTACTTTGACAAATATACCCTTGCATAATGGGTAATCTCGAAGCCACGAAACTGATCTGATGAAAGTTCAATTATCGCCACAAAGATATTCAGAGCCATACGACATCACAAAATTAAAATTTCTCAGCCTGCTATAAGTAAATCAATCAAGAAAATCTGATTATAACAACAACCCTATATTCTCCATCCCGTTAATCGGTTCGACAAACTGTGATGCTTGCTGCTTTTGATATCCATCGTCACCGACCGCTGCAACAGCTGTACAAAATCCCATCAGGCGCTCGAGAATAAATCCCGAAACCATAAACGTCTGTAACCTGAAAATATGCACATCTCTACCATGAAAATCTCCAGATCGGTGTTGTTTTTAAACTAGACTCAAACTTCAAAATCCACATTCCCATTGATTTCTGTTCCCCGATTATCTTCTTTGCGGAAGCTACAGCCGAGTAATAAAAAAAGCTCCAAGCGCGCTGGAAAATGCGTCTCCTTGTCATTCCACTGCTGAAGCTCAAAAGAATGAATTTTCAAGACTTCCTTCTAGGCAAAGAAATTCAGTCTCAGTACTTCCGTTTGAGTACCTCACTGGCTTTATCAAGTCTGGCGTCATCATCGTTCGTCACCCCGTGGAGGAGCTGCTACAGTCTGTCGCCGTTTTAGGTCACAGTAGATTTGTCAGATGGAGTTTTTGTGGGCAATGAAGGGGGTTAGATATTTTCTCTGTTTTAAGGGTAGTTTGGTAATTGCGCAATTAGTATGATGGATTGGATAAGTTATCTCGGCTAAAAACCTTGGATGAGTTATAATGGGCTTCATGTTTATTACAGCGGGCCGTTGATTTGTCTCGGGCCGTATACAATTGCATATTTTAAAAGCAAACAAGATTAAACAAGATAAGAAAGGCTTTATCTTGAGATATCTCGCGAAGTGAACGCAGCCACACAGTTTAATCGGCGATGATACGATGAGAGATATATCGAGTCGGGTGAAGTTAATTAGACAAATAATCTCAACAAGTGGAGATAGAAAATCGAAATTTTGTACACACTTTTGATCCTCATAGAGATTTTTAGACGTCGTTCATTGCATGAATTTCAGGTGAACCGCACACTTATGGTCATGAATTACGGCGCTCAATCTACAACTGTGATTGTGACCTCTAATAATGATTGTTTGTTAGACGACATTTAAGTCATCAAAAAATGAGATTCTCTTGTTAGTTTCCAATGCATATTTTATAGGTATCATGAATCTTACTCATGCAAACTCCAGCAAAAAAAAAAAAAAAAATCGAACGTTTTCATTCATCTAATCTAATCTAGCTCTGAGAAAAGAAAAGCAAAGAAAAGAAACTAATTGTTTATAATAAACCCTTTTACGTGTATATATTTGACACGATTTATTTTAATGCCTTGACATTGAATGACTACCCATGTTACGAAATCATCGACTAAGGCATTTAAGAATCTCATGGATATATTTGTTATTGATACAAAGTGGAGGCATTTGTGTATCATACGCAAACTCTAGAAACCCCCTTCTCACAACCCGTCACTCATTTTCCGGCAATTATTGGCATACTAAGAATCTGAAAAAGAGAACAAAAATATCTTACTACTATTATTATCGTTACAATCATCTATTACAATACTTAAAAACTTATTCCAATCATTCAACATAAATAAATGACTTCGACAATCAAACACGTCACGTAATACATAGACATAACTATGTCGGCCTCTTTGAACTCATCCTCATTGTCATATTGCCTTCGATCATAGACGTGGAGCCACGTCAGCTTTTCCGTAACTGAAAAATATGTAAGTACACAAGTTATCGGTTTAATACGCAACACGTTTCTTAATTATTTGGTTAATCGCTTTTACATAGAACACGCGTATGCAAGTCTCGCGAGCCGTAGAGAGCTTTGCTTGCCAATAACCATTTGGAATTACAGAAAAATTATAAGACATTTGAATTGTTATTTTTCTTTTGCTTGATTGGAAATAGAACGACATAGTCCCGACAAAGCACTATTTTTTCTATCTAGTTCACATAAAAATATATTTTGGGTGAGTTTGGTCTGCGGAATTCAGTACGGAAAGGAAAAGAAAACGTATTATGGTACGACACGTGAGGCGTAATGTATAACGATCCGATGCATATCATTTCATTTTCCTTTTCTTTTCCGCGTTGGATTCCGCATACCAAACGGACCCTTAGTGCTACATAGCGTTTGAATCTAATTCCGTGCGTTGTAAGATGTCAAAATATTATAATACAGATTGGAACGAGGTGATTTTTCAAACAAGTGGAATTTTACAAAATTATGCTGCGATTTTTCTAGAATAGTCGTTAATGACGATTAGAAAAATAATTAAGGGGACATAGTGGGCAAATACTTTAGGATCATAGTCTGATTGCGTGGATCTGACGTGGAATGTTGTCCTAGTGAAGGCACTTGGCGCGTTTCTTACCGTAGATATTTTTTCGTCGTCCAATCAAATAACAGCTAGAAAGAAATCTCAGAAAACAGAGGGAAGAAAAGAAAACAGTAGAGAGAGAGGGAGAGAGAGAGAGAGAGATTCACGATGGTATTTCTTCGATCATTTCTCTCTTCTTCTCCACCAACTACTGCTATAAATACCCATTCATTGCACACATTCTTTCATCATCCATTCGCTTCATCCTCTTCTTCGATAGAAGCTATTTGCCTTTCAAAGAGGCAGCAAGCTCGTAATTACTACATTCGACATCGCTCCTCATCTTCTTTCAGATCTTCGCCACAAAAAAAGTCGCATCTTTGCTTACAGGGTATGTTTCTCTTTTTCTCTGAAACTCTTTCTATGATTCTTAATCTGTGTATATACTCGATCTTGATATGGATGTATGCAATTTGGGTCTAATTTAGGCTTGTCGTGGCGATTTAGATAGATCCCACGTTGTTCTGAAAAAGAAAATGCTGTTTTGGTGAAGAAGAAGACAATGAATGAAGTTGCTATGTGTTTTGTTGTTGTTGTTCTTCTTCTCAGGCGAGCGTCGTAGAAGACAAGGAAGAATCAAACTCCACAGAAAACAGCAGCGCAACACTAGAACCAACAACAACACCAGCCATGACTATCAAGCCATCAGTTCGAATCTCGGACAGAAAGCTCCTAGTAAAGGACCGACCAATCCTCACCGACGTCCCCGACAACGTCATATGGACCTCCGCCGCCACCGCCGGCTCAGTCGAGGGAGTCTTCCTAGGATCCGCCTCCGACCAAGAAAGCAGCCGCCACGTCATCACCCTCGGAACCCTAAGGGACGTCAGATTCCTCGCCTGCTTCAGATTCAAACTGTGGTGGATGTCTCAGAAGATGGGCGACAAGGGCCGTGACATCCCTTTAGAGACCCAATTCCTCCTCGTCGAGACCAAAGAAGGGTCCCACCTCGCCGGCGCCGGCGAATCCGCCTCCGCCTCCGACGACGACGACAGAATCGTCTACACAGTCTTCCTCCCCCTAATCGAAGGCCCCTTCAAGGCCTGCCTCCAAGGCAACGAAGGAGACGAGCTCGCCCTCTGCCTAGAGAGCGGAGACAGCGACACGGTGGGCTCCACCTTCACACACGCCATCTACGTCAGCGCAGGCACAGATCCTTACGCCACCGTGCACAACGCAGTGAAGGAGGTGAAGTCCCACCTGGGAACCTTCAGGCTAAGGCAGGAGAAGAAACTGCCTGGGATCGTCGACTACTTTGGCTGGTGCACTTGGGACGCCTTCTACCAGGAAGTGACCCAAGAAGGAGTCGAGGCCGGCCTGGCGAGCCTCAAGGCCGGCGGCACACCTCCCAAGTTCGTCATCATAGACGACGGCTGGCAATCTGTCGACGCAGACGACGGGCAGAAGCAAGAAGAAGAGCAGGAGAAAGAGCTCGGCCAGCCCAGGCTGATGAGGCTCACCGACATCAAAGAGAACAAAAAGTTCCAAAACAAGGAAGACCCTTCCTCGCCGGGCATAAGAAACATAGTTTCCCTGGCCAAGGAGAAGCACGGCCTGAAGTACGTGTACGTTTGGCACGCAATCACCGGCTACTGGGGCGGGGTTAGGCCGGGGGTTAAAGGAATGGAGGAATACGGGTCGGCGATGAGGTTTCCTAAGGTGTCGAAGGGCGTATTGGAGAACGAGCCTGGCTGGAAAACAGACGCCATCTTCCTCGAGGGACTGGGGCTGGTGAACCCTAAGAACGTGTACAGGTTTTACAATGAGCTCCACAGCTATTTGGCCTCGGCGGGGATAGACGGGGTGAAGGTCGACGTTCAGTGCGTGTTGGAGACCCTCGGGGCGGGCTTGGGGGGACGGGTCGAGCTCACTAGGCAGTACCATCAGGCGCTCGACGCCTCCGTGGCTCGAAACTTTCCCGACAATGGCTGCATTGCTTGCATGAGCCACAACCTCGAGTCCCTCTACTGGTGAGTGTTATACGATTATGATCATCGTCGGTTTGTTGCCGGCTACGGTCTCTTACGACGCATTTCGTGCTATTTGATGCCTTTCGTAGCTCGAAGCAAACTGCGATCGTGAGGGCGTCGGACGACTTCTATCCTAGGGATCCCGTGTCGCACACGATACACATCGGCTCGGTTTCTTACAACAGCATATTCTTGGGAGAGATAATGCTGCCCGACTGGGATATGTTCCACTCCCTCCACCCGGCCGCCGACTACCACGGGTCGGCCCGAGCCATCAGCGGCGGGCCTGTTTACGTCAGGTAGTTTTTTTTCACATATTCGACCACCGAAAAAAAAAAAAAAAACTATATTCAAGTCTGGCCTAGCCTATAATGCATCAGTCCTGTTGTAACTCTGGTGACATAGAATATAGGGCATTGAAATAACTTCTAAGTGATCGTTTGGTTGATAGGTTTATATTTACGAGGGTTTATTTAAGTAAGGGTTTATATAAAACAAATTAATGGGTATAAATAAAATGTGTGTTTGGTTAGTGGGTTTAAATAAACACATGTGAGGAGGTGTGTTTATTAAACCCGTCTGCATGGGTTTAAAGTGGTTTTATATAAACCATTGGTTTAGATAAACCAACGAACTAAACACGCTAACATGTTTCAAACCCAGGTTTAAAATTACTAAACCCGTCACCCAAACAAGCACTAAAACTAAGCAATTTAGGGGCATCATACGCGAGAATTCTGGACTTCGTTCCGAAATTGTTTAATTCTCAAAGCTATAGTCCGTGTAATGTCACCTCCCAAAAAATTTCTCAAAACCCTAAAATTTGGAGGATAAAAAAATAGAGCTTTGGCGTATTATGTCCGTAAATTGCTTAAAATTTGAAAGAAATTATCCGTATTTCAACCCCTGAATTTGCAGGTACCCAAAAGTTATACGCCGGAATCCTAGAATTTTAGACAAAATCAATGATTCCGACGTCCATAAATTTTCTTAAATTTTGAAAGTTATTCCAACTCCTCACCCGGAATTGTAAGAGAAATATCTAAAAGATCCCTATTTTAATCGTTAACAGTGACGCGCCCGGGAAGCACAACCACGAACTCCTGAGGAAGCTCGTCCTCCCCGACGGGTCCATCCTGAGGCCTCTCCTTCCGGGTCGGCCCACCAAGGACTGCCTCTTCTCCGACCCGGCCCGCGACGGCGTCAGCCTACTCAAGATATGGAACGTGAACAAGCACAGCGGGGTGATCGGCGTGTACAACTGCCAGGGGGCGGCTTGGAACAGTGCCGAGAGGAAGAACACCTTCCACCAGACCAAGTCCGAGGCCATCACGGGCCACGTTGCGGGCCGAGACGTCCACCTCATCGCGGAACTGGCCGCCCGCGGCCCGACGACCTGGGACGGGACCGTGGCCATGTACGCCCACGGGTCGGGTCGGGTCACGGTGCTGCCGCGCAACGCTGCTATGCCCGTCTCTCTGAAGGTCTTGGAGCACGAGGTGTTCAGGGTAACGCCCGTGGTGGCCGTGGGGCCCGCGGGCGGGGCCAAGTTTGCGCCTTTTGGGCTGATCGATATGTTCAACGGGGGCGGAGCCGTGGATGGGCTGAGGTATGAGTCAGAAGGTGGTCGCACGGTGGTGGTTATGGAGGTTAGGGGGTGCGGGCGGTTCGGGGCGTACTCGTCGGTTCGGCCCGAGAGGTGCAGGGTCGGGTCGGCTGAGGTTGAGTTTGAGTATGATGATGAGTCAGGTCTTTTGACGTTTGAGTTGGTGGAGATGCCTAAGGAGGGTAGGAAGACGCATGATGTGGAGATTGAGTTAGTAGTGTGAGATGGGAAAGGGCGTAATAAATATGGGATGGCAAGTTTATTCATTGGCTTATTGATTTGGACGATATATGTTGGGGATTTAATAGCCCAAATCCCACTTGAGGGAGGCCTGTGCTCTTCGGTTGATCTTTTTTTATTTTTATTTTTCTATGATATATGCTGTAACACGTAGAATTTCATGTAATGGAGAGTTGTTGTCTGTCCCAATAGCTAATGTGATGAAGAGTTTTCACTGCATGATAGTTTTTTTTCCTATTATTGGAGTATAATCCTATATATACATTTAAATGTAATTTTGTTGTGGGGCTGACACATGTCCCATAATGGTAATTACAATAAAAACAAATATAATATTAAAAAAGTACCTATTATGTTAGGTTACTAATTTTATTTTTTTCAGAACGATAGCTTTTGGGTTACTAATTAAAATACCTATTTATCTTAGCTTAAATATTTATATATAATTAACTCATAGTTACTAGTATTCATAGAATGGAAATCTAGCTACCCCTTCAGAAAAAAAGATCTACTTTGATCTTTTATCATGTTTGACATATTTGGGCCGCGGGCTGGTAAGCCCGATATGATTCGGGTCTTAAAATTTTGGGCCCAAGCCCTGCGTTTTTAGTGCGGGGCCGGGCCGCCGCATGGCTTGGGCCTAAATGTTCAGCTCTACTTGATATTGATAATACTAGAGGAAGGGTGTCCTTGGTATTTCATGGGAATATAAGGGAAGGGTATTCTTGGTATTTTCCTCTGTGAGGAAACTTGCAAAAACCCTCGGCAATCTGTCGTCTGCACTGCAAACTCCACCGTCATTTGGGAATTGGGATCGATTCATCGATTCAATGTCTTTCGCTCGCAACATCCTACGTCGTCGTTTCTTCTCGAGCGGAGGAGGCGGCGGCGGCAGCATCAGTCAAAGGCACGAACGTCAGCACCACGAGTTTCTCTCGCCCAATTCTTACGTCAACTCGTGGAAACCGCCGAGAGATCCAAAGGAGGCGTACGCGCGCCTCGCCAAGCTGCGCCGAGACTACGAGCAGAGTGTCAAAGAGGTTCGGAAGCGGTTCATCGCAGAAGTGGAGGCTCAGAGGCTGGAGAAGCTTCGGAAGGACGATGCCAGAAAGGAAGCGCTCAAATTGGCCAACGAACAGAGGCAAGCGGCCAAAGCACAGAAGAAGAAAGCTGAGGCCATCGAGAGGCACGCCGCAGAACAACAGTTCCGCGAAATGCTGGTAAGTCCTTTTTTTCTATGTATTGCTTGCGATTGCTGTGTTACTCTCTGTTATCTCTCTGCGTTAAGATTTTTTGTCGGAAAGGGCTTAATAGTCTGTTAGCTTATTTATATGATGTATGGGAGGGACATAGATGGTGAAGAGCAACAAAAGCAGATGTTGATGGACATGAAAAAAATTATTTGCTTGAATAAAAATTAAGCTTCTAGAATTATGCCTGAGCTTGTTTTCGAGAGAGCTTTCGCTTGATTGGGATTCCTTTTACTTTTCATATAATATGTTCTTTTGCCAGCTGAATTGACCTCCAAAATTTGTTGAATGAAAAAAACATATATTTGAGTTTGCTTTGATTTTTGTTGGTTCAAGCTCAAACAAGCAATAGCTGGGTATTGTCTGGCGTGGTTAGCTTTTCACCCCAATCGTAGAATTACAGATTGGATTGGATTGTAGCTGCCATTTTTTACACTCAATTTAATAGTCGCTGGAGTTTGGTAAAAACTTCAATAGCCGTAGTAGAACAACACATCCGAAATGATTTGTGATACAACTCTTTGAAATTTATCACACCTTTACCGCGTACTAACACAGTTTGTGTGGGTTCGGTGATATGCAGATGAAAGAACGAGCAGAGAAGCTCGAGTATTGGAGGAGAAGAGAGATTAAAGTCACGGAGAAGAAGAAGGAGAAGAACGATCTTGTTCGTCGACAGAGTTCTCTTTGGATTGCCGAGTCCGATATAGAGAAGAAGGCAGTTGAGGCTATTACTGATTCTGTTAAGCTTTGAATTTTGCAGCTTGTTAAATGTGCGAATAATGCTCGTGAGTCCTGAATTTGATCTAATTATGGATCTTTTTTCAGCCTTTGTCATGATTCATACCCTTTGGAAATGGTTCTTTCAGTTTCGATGAAAACTTGAAACCTTATACGTGAAAGATGCAGCCTTTCCAATATAACGTACAGCGAAAATGACAGAGAAAAGGCTCAAACGTTGGCTATTGCATCCTTGTGTATAAAATATCGAAGCGAGGAGATCTGCTTGACCCAATACACGAAATTCTCAGGTCTATTGTTGTTTCTACTGCTATTGTTGATGCATGTTTTTTATAGCTTTCTGCAGAATCCCTGAAGAAAAGCACCCGCTAACCGTCTCCAAGAGCTGAGCCACTCCAATCGACGAATCCTCTGCATAGCGGCTTAACATCTTCGGCTGGTAAATCCTTGTTTCTTTGCGATCGTAAACCCTTGTCTTTATAAACTCCTGCTTTGCAACTTGTAGATCGTCGAACAAATTGATTGCTTTACAAACTCTAACTTGTCGAAAAAAATCTCCAAAGCTGAGTTTCTAACATCAGAATAATAATATGAAAACTCGTCGCCTTAACGCAGGGTCAGAGTACGCGCATGAGCAAAGGGCAAAGTGAACCAAGGCATACTCTTCTTCTTCAACTTATTACCGGGGGATAGAATCGTTCGAAGCCACTGCTTATTATTCGACGTTCAGCGTTTAGTATTCATCAGCCGTAACCAGAAAAGGTAAACGATCGAAACCCTTTAGACGTACCTGCGAAGAATAGTACGATGTGATAGTGATTCACTTTGAATGTGGTGAGCATTAACAGAATGACCCCCTATGTTTTAGGACGATATATAATCTTATGATTTCGAGATTTACTTACTACCTAAAGAACTCAAGTGGTGCTTTTGACGTAGCGCTGGTTTGCATAATCCAAATTAGCCTGCAGCAGGCCAAAGTCGAAATATGTATAAGCGCAAAGCGTACTTTTATTTTCTATGTGCTGTAGCATACGTATTATACGTATGTGCCTGACCTAAGTGTTATGAACGTTGATACCAAAGGCGAGCTTCTCTTCCCTCTTCATCTTCCTCGGGTCTATGAGCTCGAGGCTCTTCACCAGCGACCTGTATGTAAGTAAGTTCGTTCCTTCGATAAAAAGAAAAAAACGGAACTTTGTCGAAGTGTGTAATAATAATATTAATTGCCGTAATCTGAATCTCCGAAGCATTGTTGCAGTGTAAGCCTCATCATCATCATCCACACAAGTTGGAGTGAGTGCGAACGCGTACAATAAACGATCACAGATTCGTCTAATCTAATGCGCACCACCTGCAATAATTAATCAGTAAACCACGCCACGCACGATTTATGTGATTTAAAGTTCAATAAGAGAATAAAAGCAGAAATAAAATAAGAATGGGCAAGCTAAAAATGTGCCATGTTTGGAGAATTAGCATCGTGAAAAAAAAAAGTCAATGAGATTAAGGGCGAAGGAAGATTAGGTTTGTAGAGTTCACTTACACATAAATAATCATTCCCACACTAAATTAAGATTTTTTTTAACGACGATAAATGCCATAGCTTCTTTATTTTTACCACTTGGAAAAAAATGAAAATAAAAAACAGAACTATATTGAGGATGCATGGATTAGTTGACGACACAAACATGGATTAGGTTGCCCGAAACTTTCTTTGCGTCCGTAATAACAGCCCAGAAACCGTCTTTATATTAAAGCACAAACACAAACCAAAACACAAACACAATCAAGAAAAACACAAAAAAAAAAAAAAGAAAAGAAGAGAGAAGAGAAGAGAAGAAAACTGATCGATGTGGTGCAGAATTATATACTGCTCGTCTGTCGTCCTCGCCACGGCCTCGGTGATCTTACTCGCGCTATTCTCTCCCATATCACGCAAAAACCGTCCCTAGGAGTGAGCGCGGTGCGGTTAGGGCGGTTTTTATCGAAATTTTAACCCGACCAGATGTATTGCGGTTTTTTAAAATATACCCCAAATCGTAAAAATTTTAACCCGATAGATTGCGGTTTGGTTGAGTGCGGTTTGGTTGGGGCGGTTTTTGCGGTTTTAATATATTTTTTTATCATAACGAAAAATTAAGTGTAATATTCTTAAGTAAAGATCGAGCAAAAGGATATATCATCAACCTATTAACAAATATAACAGTTTATATAAAAAAACTGTTATTATCGTAGTATCAAATAATAGTAACAAATAATAAAAAGTTCGATAAGAAGCTTGATTAGAAACTCATATTCTTTGTTCACGGCCGGCTTTTTGGCAAATCAACTAAAGCAATGGCCTCATTTTGATTTAAAAATTTCCCTTAGAAGAAATAATTTTTTGATTTAAAATTTTAACCCACCTTCTATAAACTTCAAGTGTTATAGTTGGTGATATCGAGTCCCAATAAATGAGGAGGGTTGCATTGGATAGATACATAAATTTTAACTACGTAATATTATTTTCTTTTTAAAAAAATAGCATCATTTAGAATTTACCTTACGCAATGTGTTATGACGAGGCACTTTCTTTGTATCTAATTTTCTTTTAGAAGAAAAAAATTTTTGGCTCAAAGTTTTAACTCGACTTCTATAAACTTCAAGTGTTATAGTTGTTGATTCAAAGTCTGAATAAAGGAGAAGGGTAACATTGGATAGACATATAAATTTTTTTTCTCTATATAATATTTATTTTCTATTAAAATAAATTTAAAATTTAGCTTTACGCAAGTGTTATGATGAGTCGATATCCTTCTATCTTAGTAAAAGATAATTAATATTTTTTGCCTTCACTACGAGTTATATCTATTACTTTATGAATTATTGAATAAAAAATACTAAATTGTAAATATATTTTTAAATGCGGTTGAGTGCGGTTTTATGCGGTTTTATAAATACAAAACCAAACCCGATTGCAAAATATGCGGTTTTTATATTTTAAAACCCAAACCAACCCATCAAACCGTTAACCCGACACTTGCGGTATGTGTTGGGTTGGGTTGGGTCGATTGGGTGGGGCGGTCCGACGGGTTAAATGCTCACCCCTACCGTCCCCTCAAAAATTCCCTCGCACTATCTTTCTACTTCAAAAACCAACCCGCCCATCACCCGAAAGAAGAACCCACGGCTCCGCGGGCCGGGTCGGCCCTGATATACCGTCGGGCCCTGACCGACGGTCCCAGCACGGGCTCGCGAATCGTGGGCTGGGCCCAGGGCTTCGTCGTCCCTTTCGAAGAATTCGATCGATCGCCGGCCTTTAACATCATCTACCTGACCATTGACTATGGCAGCGTCAGCGTTCGAGCCGCCGAGGGCTCGAAGAAGATGGAGGTGGTTGGAGGGACGGGCTCGTTTGCGTTCACCCGAGGCTATGCGGTGTTTGAGGAAATGGACCGCGGTTCGGGCCGCCGACGGGTTAGGCTCTTCTTGAGATTTGGGAATAGGCCGCCGGGATCATGAGAAGGTTGTAGGACTAGAACTATTGAAGTTGTTATTTATTATAATATTGCCATCTTTCCTTTTTTGTTTTAAACCTATGTTATGTATGTTTTATATGAGATGTGAGATGCCATGATATGATATGATAGGGTTTTTGACGATCTTGGCTCTTGGTGCAACTATTTACTCTCTCTTTGTTTGTTTTTTTTTGCCTTTTCTTATGCAGTGGGTACTGGGTGGGGTGTAGTAGCCTTTCTTTTTTTTTTTTTTGTTTGCTAATGTAATAAATCAAGAATTATTATGTATGACTAACCTACTAATATAAATTAAATTATATTGAAATGAACTAATAATGAAAGGTTTTTAGGTAGCCATAATTTTTCCACGTTTACGCCTAACGAGGCCGCCCAACATAGAAGCTGAACTAAATAATTTATTGGGGCTTTTAAAGTTCAGGATTACAGTTAAGTTTCATTTAGACTTAAGGACATGTCAGAAAATTTTTAGGGTTAAGGACCCGATACACTTAAGTGTTTTTCAGTACCACTTCATGATTCTGCAGTACCAATTTATCGTTCTGCAGTACCACTTTATTGTTTCGCATTACCACTTCATTGTTATGCAGCACCACTTCTGTGCTATGAAATAACACAAAATCATCGTCCGATACCAGTTCATATACCTGTATAACACCGGGTCCTTATCTCTAATTTCATACAAATCGTGTCCTTAATCCAAAATAATTCCCGACATGGTCCTGAAACCTAACTTAAACATGTTTTTAGGCTTGACACGTAATTACACCTAATTTATTGGGGTTTATTAAAAATCTAATAGGCTTTGCTATGAACCTACAATCCAACGAAATTGAATTTGTGTGCCCGATTAATTTGAAGTATTTACTTTTTTGACTAAATTGATGAGGTAAGCCCTTGCGCCACTACCAATGCTGACGCCAGCTATTTGAATTTGACATTCGGTCCAATTGTGATGGCAACTACGGTCAATTCAACCACATACTGATAAACGCATTTCAATGTGTTTATCGTACTATTTATTCGGGGTATAATAGAGCTTTAGCAATTAAATTATGCATTTATTCGATATATTTACACTTGTTTTATTGTTGAAGGAGCTTAGGACGAGTTTCGGGCGAAAAGGAGCGAAAACGAAGCAAAACGGCGCGAAAAGGGCAACCCTGTCCTCGGTCACGACCAGACGCATTACGCGTCACGGCCGTGACGAGGGACAGCGCGCAAAAGAGACGCTGATGATGGTCACGGCCGTGACGCTTAATGCGTCTGGCCGTGACCGAGGCAGAGAACCACGCTGGTGACGGTCACGGCCGTGACGCTTAATGCGTCTGGCTGTGACGCGAGGCAGAGAACCCCACCGATGATGGTCACGGCCGTGACCGATGATGCACTTGGCCGTGACCTTGGGCAGAAAAGGCGAGACGCGGGCGATGTTGGTCACGGCCGTGACGGCCCATGTCCCAGGCCATGACCGACACGGGAATCAGTATGAAAAGCCCAAATTCGACCCCGAAAAAGACACAACTTACCAGAGATCAAATCCAAACCATCTAGGGACGAATTTAGGGCGAAAAGAACACAGAATCACATCCCGGAGCGCAAGAGACGAAGCGACGATGAAATCACGCCCAATTGATCAGGGAACGAAGATTTATCAAGCAAGCGCCGATAATTCGCCAGTATTCAAGAATCATTAGTCTTCCTTCTCTGTTCTCTAATTCTCTCGTTGTTCTCTCGTCAATTATGCGTAGCTAAATCCCGTTTGTGTTTGGGATTAGATGAACGCTAGGATTAGCCGTACTTAAGACGTATATTATTGTGACTTTGTGTTTTGACTATTTGTCGTTCTATGAATATGTTTCGTCGCTTTAATATGTCTATGTGTTAAAGTGATCGTGTGGAAAAACGTTTAGGGCGACAACTAAACAACGTTTAGGCCGTTCATAGAAGATAGGATTCGAGTATAGGGCGAAAGCAAATACTCGATCCTCGCCGTTAGTAATTATTGAATCTTAGATCCCCGCGAGCGTTTAGGGCGACAGCAAATTCACGAGCGGGCAGGAAATTACTGCGATTTAGTCAAGATCACGTAGGAACGATTTTATTGTCTTAGTCGATAACACCTAGCGGGATTCGAATCCCGAGCACATCTTTATTATCTGAAGCTTCGTATCAGTTTTAAGCGTGCTAATTGAATCTTTAGTTGATTTAGGAACGATCTGTTAGGTTAAGTCGTCAACCAAATTGCATATTTTGTTTAGGCTAAATATCGAGTCGAGAGGTTACTACTAGTACTTGATTTATTCCTTGTGTTCGATACTCGTTTACTCACTTTACTGCACTACAAACGATAGGTCCACTGCCTATCGCACGTCGGTGATAGTAATTAGGTATTCGTTTTAATTATTACTTGTCGCACTTTCCATTCACACACCACGTGTCGATCAAGTTTTTGGCGCCGTTGTCGGGGAATAAATTGATATTAGGAACACCGTAGTTCGGTACTTTAGCCACTGTGATTTCGACGTTTTCTTTGCTTTTACTGTTTGCGTTATTTGTGTTACTTGCATTAGTTGTTTTCCTGCGTCGTTATTGATTTCGTATTTTTATTCGTCGTATTTGTTTACTTTTCGCTAATCTTTGTTTCTCACTCATTGAAGGTACGATTCAGCGGTGAATGACCCGAAGCCATCCATCGGGCCCCATCATTGAAGCCGATCCAGATTTCGAACGAAAGTTGCGAAGGAAGCTTAAGTACGATACCGAAGGAGCATTAGGGATGTTCGTTCGGTACATACCGTACCGAACCGAACCGAATTTCTCGGTTCGGTATTCGGTATTTACCGAATTTTATTTTCAATATTAATATAATAAAATATATTCTAATTTTAAAATTTCGGTAATTCGGTATACCGAATTTACCGAAATTCAAAATTTGTACCGAACCGAAATTACCGAATACCGAATTTTTTTTTTAAGAACCGAATACCGAACCGAATTTTTTTGTTCGGTTCGGTTTTGTACCGAAATTTCGGTATTTCGGTTTATTCGGTCGGTATACCGAATAATGAACACCCCTAAGGAGCATCCACTAGCTCTCAGGACCGCTTAGTTAGCTATTCAGAGGATAGTTCGCAGGAATCCGTCCAAAATTCACGTGTAGAGCCAGCCGTAGATAGCCCCTACACAGAAGTAGACATGGCGGACCACCGAGTGCCCGTCCATAACATTCCCGAGGAGGAACCATCACTTCAGGACCTCCTCAAGAATGCCGCGCTAGGCGGTACGGAGTCGGCGATTGTCATTCCGCCGATCAAGAACAACAATTTTGAATTGAAGCACTCTTGGCTTCAAATGATTTTCCAGACGGCCCAGTTCGAGGGCAACCCCGATGACGATCCTTACTCCCATCTGAAGGCGTTTCTGACGGTCACCGACACCATCAAAATCAATGGTGTTCCGGGCGACGCGATTAAGCTCATGTTGTTCCCGTTCTCTTTGAAGTTCAGAGCCAAGGATTGGCTTGAGATGTTGCCACCTCACTCGATCACCACCTGGGAGGAGCTGCGAGCCGCGTTTATCAGCCATTACTTCCCACTGTCGAAGGTGCTACGATTGAAGACAGAAATCTCGTTATTCCATTAGAAGGAGTCTGAAAATCTCTACGAGGTGTGGGAGCGTTACAAGGCGCTACTGAAGAGGTGCCCACAGCACGGGATGTCGAAGGCAGCCCAGATCAACCGATTCCACGAGGTCTCAATGATCAGACGGTCCATATGTTAGACGGAGCCGCATGAGGAGGGCTCGTGAAGCTCAACGCCACCGACGCGTGGAATTTGATTGAGGACTACTCGAGGAACAGTTTCATGAGGGGCAATACCAGGATGAAGACGACAGGCGTATTTGGGGTGAGCGAGGAGACGGCCACTAACGCTAAGATCGAGGCGCTCCAGCAACAACTCGCCTCGACGAACTCTCAGCTGCAGACGGTGATTGGTGCATTGCTTCCCAAGTCCGGACAGACTCAGCCCGTGAATGCCGTAACGACCACCGCACCGACACAGCACACGCCTTACGTACCATTATGCGGGATTTGCGGCGCATCGCACGAGACCTCAGATTGCCAACTTGGACAGCCGCTGAAACACGTAGATTACATGGGAAATTACCAAGGGGGCCAGCGAAGTTTCCAGCCTCGGGCACATCCGAACCTGGCGTACGGGAATCAGAACCATCAGAGGCAAGGACCACCAGGATTTCAGCCCAGACCGTCCGGATTCCAGAACGGGCCACCACGACAGTACCAGAACGCGCCCGCGGGAGGATCCGACGACATGAGGGAGATGAAGGACATGATGAAGACACTCCTCACAAATTTCAGTAGCACCACCGCGGCCCACGAGAGCCGTATGACGAAGATGGAGGAGTATATGGAGGCGAACGACTTGCGTGCTCAGAACACAGATGCCTCGCTCAAAAAGCTGGAGCAGCAGATGGGCCAGATGGCGAAGCAGTTGGCTGGGCGTACCAGGGATCGCTCCCAAGCTACACCGAGCCGAATCCTAAGGAGTACTGCAAGGCGGTGACGCTAAAGAACGGGTGAGAATTGCAAGAAGTGCCCGCCAAAAAGAAGGCCAAGGAGAATGCCAACTTTGAGAGCCACGACGAGCCCGAAGTTGAGGAGATCAGGGGCGACGATGTCGAGAAGGCCGACGCTGAGAAGGAAAAGGTCGAGCCCGAGAAGGAAAAGGTGACGGAGATCCAGCGGCCACCAGTGAAGCCATACCAGCCGAAGATCCCATACCCGGCTCGACTGAAGAAGGACAAGAACGAGGCTCAGTTTGGTAAATTTATGGGTATGTGTAAGAGTTGCATATTAACTTACCTTTTGTTGAAGCTATTACGCAGATGCCAGCTTCGCCAAGTTCTTGAAGGACCTGCTGACGAACAGAAGGAATCTCGAACACGTCTCCACCGTCTGCCTACGAGGAGAGTGCTCGGCAATTCTCCAAAGCAAGATCCCTAAGAAGCTCAAGGATCCAGGGAGTTTTACTATTCCCTGTCTTATAGGAGATTTAGTGATTGAGCATGCGTTAGCAGACCTAGGCGCTAGTCTTAACCTTATGCCGTATTCTATGTTCAAGCGTTTAGGATTAGGTGAGCCACGACCCACTAGAATGAGTCTCCAACTAGCTGATAGGTCGTTGAACTATCCTCGAGGTGTTATCGAGGATGTCTTAGTTAAAGTTGATAAGTTTGTGATCCCCCCAGATTTCGAGATATGGAGGAAGACGAGAATGTTCCCTTGATTTTAGGTAGACCGTTCCTAGCGACGGGGGAGACCATGATAGACGTTAGGAATGGGACTTTAACCCTGACAGTAGACGGCGAGAAAGTTACTTTTAATATGGCCGACTCGATGAAAAAGAGCGGCGAGCAAGATGATAAATGCTACTTTTTGGACGTATTTGACCACGACTTTCTCTTTTCCGTGCCAAGGTCTATCCCAGGTCGACGATCATGACATGCATACACTTATGGCGATCGATGAGTGTGGGGAAGAGGTCGACGAGCCGATCATAGCTATCGACGAAAGCAGCGGGAAGGACAAGGAAAAGAGCTCGGTCGAGGAGCCACCGGTCCTGAAATTGAAGCCGTTGCCCGACCACCTCGAGTACGCATTTCTGAGCAATAACGGAGGGCTACCAGTCATCATCTCGTCGAACCTCGACGACGGTCAGAAGGGCCAGCTCTTAGACGTGTTGAAGGCACATAAGAAGGCGTTGGCGTGGATATCCGACATAAGGGGTACCAACCCGAGCTATTGCACGCACAAGATCCTCATGGAGGACGATTTCAAGCCGGTCGCTCAACGCCAAAGGCGGCTCAACCCCAACATGAGGGACGTGGTAAAGAAGGAGGTGATCAAATTGCTAGACGCGGGGATGATCTATCCCATTTCAGACAGCGCATGGGTCAGCCCGGTCCAAGTAGTACCAAAGAAAAGAGGCATGACGGTCGTCACCAACGACAAGAACGAACTGATCCCGACGAGGACCGTGACCGGATGGCGCGTCTGCATCGCCTACAGGAAGTTGAACAATGCCACGCGAAAGGATCATTTCCCTTTACCATTTATTGATCAAATGCTAGAAAAGTTAGCGGGCCACTCATTTTACTGTTTTCTTGATGGCTTGTCAGGCTATTTACAGATCCCCATAGCACCCGAGGACCAAGAAAAGACGACATTCACTTGCCCGTTCGGAACGTTCGCGTACCGAAGGATGCCTTTCGGCTTATGCAATGCGCCAGCCACCTTTCAGCGATGCATGATGGCCATATTCGACGAATTGGTAGGTGAGGTAATGGAGGTATTTATGGACGATTTTTCTGTTTTCGGGTCGTCGTTTGAAGCATGCTTGTCAAATCTGAAACCCGTACTCGCACGATGCGAGGAAACGAACTTGGCACTTAATTGGGAAAAGTGCCACTTCATGGTTCGAGAGGGTATAGTCCTCGGTCACAAGATCTCCTCTAAAGGAATCGAAGTTGACCGGGCCAAGTTAGAAACTATAGATAAATTGCCTGATCCATCGAACGTGAAGTCGATTAGAAGCTTCCTAGGACATGCGGGATTTTATCGTAGGTTTATCAAAGAATTTTCTAAGATTGCACGTCCCATGTCTAGATTGTTAGAGAAAGATGCCCCGTTTGATTTTAATGAAGAATGTCTGAATGCTTTCAATTTACTTAAGGAAAGACTTATCGCAGCACCTATTATGGTAGCCCCTGATTGGGGGCTGCCCTTTGAACTAATGTGCGATGCTAGTGACTATGCAGTTGGGGCCGTGCTAGGGCAACGTAAGGAAAACCATTTCAGGCCGATATACTACGCGATTAAGACGCTCGACGCAGCCCAAGCCAATTACGCGACCACCGAAAAAGAGTTGCTGGCAGTCGTGTTTGCGTTCGACAAGTTCAGGTCATATCTGATCCTTTCCAAAGTTATTGTTTTCACTGACCACTCTGCTCTTAAGTATCTCTTAGCAAAGCCGGATGCCAAGCCGCGGCTGATCAGGTGGATCTTACTCTTACAAGAGTTCGACATCGAGATCCGTGATAAGAAGGGTGCAGAGAACCTGGCAGCGGATCACCTCTCTCGACTAGAGGAGTCCGAGATCTATAATAAGGACGATAGGGCGATACATGACCGGTTCCCAGACGAGCATCTGTATTCGATACAGGTGGTAAGCCACGATACTCCCTGGTTTGCAGATTACGCTAACTATCTTGTTGCGAGGGTTCTGCCGAAAGAGTACACCAGTCAGCAAAAGAAGAAATTCTTTTCTGATTTAAGGTATTACTTTTGGGGAGACCCGTATCTTTTCAGGCGGTGTGCAGATCAGGTGATCCGACGATCCGTGGCCGCTCCAGAAACGACGCAGATCCTTAGGCACTGCCACAACGGACCGACCGGAGGGCACTACGCAGCCAACAGAACCGCCCAGAAGGTGTTGGAAAGCGGGTTCTACTGGCCCACGATTTTCAAGGACGCCCAAAGGTACGTTGACACTTGTGATCAGTGTCAGCGCGCAGGTAATCTCTCCAAACGCGACGAAATGCCTCAGAATTTCATCTTGGTATGCGAGATATTCGATGTGTGGGGTATAGATTTTATGGGTCCATTTCCTAGCTCGTGCAATAATAAGTACATCCTAGTTGCCGTCGATTATGTGTCTAAGTGGGCCGAGGCGCAAGCCTTACCCACAAACGACGCTAGGGTAGTCGTTAGATTTTTGCGAGCATTATTTTCACGTTTTGGGGCACCTAGATGTATCATTAGTGATAGAGGCACTCACTTTTGTAACACCCAGTTTGCACGCACTTTAGAACGTTACGGTGTTAGACATAGCCTATCCACCCCGTACCATCCCCAAGCTAGTGGTCAAGTCGAAGTAGTGAATGCGAGTTGAAACGCATTCTAGAGAAGACCATAGAGGGAAACCGTAGGGAGTGGGCGAACAAGTTGAACGATGCACTTTGGGCATATAGGACCGCTTATAAGACCCCCATAGGTACTACACCATATAGATTAGTCTATGGAAAAGCATGTCATCTTCCCGTAGAAATAGAGCATAAGGCATATTGGGCCATCAAGTCCTTGGATCTTGATTTTGGGAACGCCGGCGGAAAGCGGCAACTTCAAATCAACGAATTAGACGAGTGGCGTTTATCAGCTTACGATAACGCCCGCATGTACAAGGAACGCTCCAAAGCCTATCATGATAAAAGGATTAGGCAAAGGCGAGAGTTTCAGGAAGGGGACCAAGTCCTTCTTTTTAACTCTCGACTTAGGCTTTTTCCTGGCAAGCTTAGATCACGCTGGTCAGGACCGTTCACTGTTACCCGTGTTTTTCCTTATGGTACTGTTGAGATTTCAGGTATGGAGCAGGGTACCTTTAAGGTGAACGGCCACAGTTTGAAGCACTATCACGCGGGCAAGGAAGACGCGACCGAGAGGGAAGTGCTGTACTTGGACTTCCAGACGTAAGCGAACGAAACGACGGTGTAAGCGCTTCTTGGGAGGCAACCCAGGTATTTCATTTATGTCTTAGGTAAAAAAAAAATATTTGAAAAGGGGTGTCACGGCCAACTGCTTAAGCAGTCACGGCCGTGACGGAGACCAGGGGCACTCATAGCCTGCGGTCACGGCCAACTGCTTAAGCAGTCACGGCCGTGACCACCAACAACAGCCCCACTGCCTCATGTCCCGGCCAACTGCTTAAGCAGTCACGGCCGTGACTCCGGCGGGTAAAAAAATATATATATATATATATATAATAATAAAAAAAATTTCCCGATTTTGTCACGGCTCGTGACATAGATGTCACGGCCGTGACTAGCGGCAGTGGTAGCCGCTGCCTAGCGTCACGGCCACGTGACTAGCATGTCACGGCCGTGACTAGCGGAAGAGAGAGGTCGCTGCCTAGCGTCACGGCCAAGACCTATATAGGTCACGGCCGTGACCTAGGCGTTTTCAAGTTTTAAAAAAACGTTTTTTCCTTTTTCTTCATCTCTTCCTCTCTCTTCTCGACCTCTCGCCTCCCCCACCTTCTACCACCCCAAAATCACCCTTTCCACCACCTAAGGCCGCCGCACCCCTCCCTAATCCGGTACTCCACCACCTAAACATTACAATTCATCTCTTTATATCATCCAAAACGCGAAGGTATGAATTTTCCTCTTCTTTACACTATCTCGATCTAACTTGTGGAAAATCTCGTCGAATTTGTTAATGTTTGGCTATGAATCTGTTCTTAATTTTCCATTACATGATATATCTACTATTGGGTATGCTTAATTCGTTGAAATTAGTGCGAATTTTCGGATTTTTGATGACGAACCCTAATTTTCGAAATTGGGGCTTTTTGAATTGGGATCAATTTTGTGTTTCTCTTGCCCTATTATTGCTAGATACATGCTAGGGGCTCTTCAATCATGCTTAATTACGTGAATTGACGTTGAATTGCGACATGTTTACGAAGAACCCTAATTTCGATTTTGGGGCTTTTCGAAATTAAGCCCAATTTCATGTTCTCCGTGCTATTTTATGATGATTACATGCTATTGACATATTGGGTATGCGTAATTTGTTGATTAGGAACATTAATCTTGGATTTGATATGCTTATCCCAACTTGCCCGGGACGTGTTCGACAAAATGCCGCTTTGAAATTTTGCATGTGATCAGGATTACTACATGTCTCTTGTAAATCTTTTGGTCGAGTCAGGTTGCTTGCTATTATTTGCTATCTCTTTGAGCTCACATTTTCACTTTCAGGTACTATGGGTAAAAGTCGATCCTCAGCCTCACGTGACCCCGCCTCGCGTTCGCCCGTCCGTCAAAGGCGATGCGGGCCCTCGCCGACAATGCTAGAAGCCATGGTTCAGTTCACTGACGAGGCCCAGGCAGCACGATACACCCGGCTGAAGGGAATGGAGTTCATAGCCATGGACCAGATCGATCACGAGACACTGGCGAAGTACCACATCGACCAGCAGGTCGCCCAGTACTTCTCACTCAGCCGATGGAACACCTTCCTGGCCATAGACGAACCAGCATACAAGGAACTCACCTTGGAGTTCCTTGCCACGTTCTCCTTCGACGAATACGGCGACCACACAATCCGCTTTCGCGCGTTCAACGAAGAGCATATAGTAAGGGTCGACAACGTGTGCCATGCACTTGGAGTCCCAAAGCCCCCACACCGGACCTTCGCGACCTTCTTTGATACACCGGACGGACAACGGGGGTGTTGGGCTGAAATCGCTCGACCTGGCGAGCCGGCATACATCGCGAAGACATCGAAGGCATCTGCGCTGAGGAGCCCAGGACTACGCTATATTCACCGCCTCCTGACGACCTCGCTTACACCGATGGGTGACTCACACGGAGCAGTTACCCTCCGCGATCTGTATTACCTGATCCAGTTGCACCGAGGCGAACGGATCAATTTAGGAATGGCGGTGTCCCACGCCTTCAGTGTCCCAGGCCGTGACCGACACGAGAATCAGTATAAAAAGCCCAAATTCGACCCCAAAAAAGACACAACTTACCAGAGATCAAATCCAAACCATCTAGGGACGAATTTAGGGCGAAAAGAACACAGAATTACATCCCGGAGTGCAAGAGACGAAGCGACGATGAAATCACGCCCAATTGATCAGAGAACGAAGATTTATCAAGCAAGCGCCGATAATTCGCCAGTATTCAAGAATCATGAGTCTTCCTTCTCTGTTCTCTAATTCTCTAGTTGTTCTCTCGTCAATTATGCGTAGCTAAATCCCATTTGTGTTTGGGATTAGATGAACGCTAGGATTAGCCCTACTTAAGACGTATATTATTGTGACTATGTGTTAAAGTGATCGTGTGGAAAAACGTTTAGGGCGACAGCTAAACAACGTTTAGGCCGTTCATAGAAGATAGGATTCGGGTATAGGGCGAAAGCAAATACTCGATCCTCGCCGTTAGTAATTATTGAATCTTAGATCCCCGCGAGCGTTTAGGGCGACAGCAAATTCGCGAGGGGGCAGGAAATTACTGCGATTTAGTCAAGATCACGTAGGAATGATTTTATTGTCTTAGTCGATAACACCTAGCGGGATTCGAATCCCGAGCACATCTTTATTATCTGAAGCTTCGTATCAGTTTTAAGCGTGCTAATTGAATCTTTAGTTGATTTAGGAACGATCTGTTAGGTTAAGTCGTCAACCAAATTGCGTATTTTGTTTAGGCTAAATATCGAGTCGAGAGGTTACTACTAGTACTTGATTTATTCCTTGTGTTCGATACTCGTTTACTCACTTTACTGCACTACAAACGATAGGTCCACTGCCTATCGCACGTCGGTGATAGTAATTAGGTATTCGTTTTAATTATTACTTGTCGCACTTTCCATTCACACACCACGTGTCGATCACATACAATCTCAATTATTTCTGTCATCCATCTCACACACTATAATAATCATGAATCATCGACACTTTGTCTATCTTTAGTTCGAAATGAATTTGAGTCAGTGATTTATCTACTTTAGCCACACACTCTAATTAAGTTCGGTATGAAATGAATTTAAATATCAACATCGGCTATGAGACGGTGTTTTGACACATGACTAATTTATTACAGTCTCCACTCAAGAACCACTTCGACTTTTAACCATGAGATAGTGATTAGCATAGTCGGGGTCGTTTGATATCCATGGTAATTGAGTTTGTTCATGTGTCAGCTGCTCAATCTGAAACGGCGCAGCATAAACCAGCTGCACTAACCTCTTCCTTTGCTCCAACGCACTTTCTCGTCCATGATGCAGCTGAAAATGAGGAAATTAAGTCTGGTCATGTGTCTGTTGCTCAATCTGAAACGGCGCGGCATGAACCAGCTGTACTAACCTCTTCCTTTGCTCCAACGCACTTGCTCGTAGGGGTGTTCAAAAGTTGGTAAACCGGCCGTACCGAACCGATACCGAAAGTTCGGTACAAACCGAATAGCGAAATTTCGGTTCGGTTCGGTATTCGGTATGAAAAATTTTGAACCGAAATATTTCGGTAATTTCGGTACGGTAATTCGGTTACCACCGAAATATATATAATAATAAATTAATTATATATAATTACAGAAATATATATTATACATAATATATATACAATTTAAACATAAAAATAAAATAAGAAAAAATAATAAAAATAGGGAAAAATAAGAAAAAAAATAAAAAAAAAATAGGAAAAAATAATTTAAAAATATAAAAATGAAGATTAAATATATCTAATTTTATAAACATTAATTTTTCATTTTTTTAAAATTTATTTCGGTTTTTTCGGTTATTTACCGAAAGTAACTGAAATTTTTCGGTTATTACCGAACCGAACCGGTTCACTTCGGTTCGGTATTCGGTATGAGATTTTTAAAACCGAGAATTTCGGTTACCGGTAGTTCGGTACGGTACGGTACGGTAATTACCGTTTGAACACCCCTACTTGCTCGTCCATGATGCAGCTGAAATTGAGGAAATTGAGTCTGTTCATGTGTCTGCTGCTCAATCTGAAACGGCGCAGCATGAACCAGCCACACTAACCTCTTCCTTTGCTCCAACACACTGCTCGTCCATGATGCAGCTGAAATTGAGGAAATTGAGTCTGTTCATGTGTCTGCTGCTCAATCTGAAACGGCGCAGCATGAACCAGCTGCACTACCTCCAACACTGCCCCAATTGGTCGTCCAAACCGATGCGGTTAAAGCAGATGTTCCTACCTTTTCCTATACGCCGTGGCTTGTGAATTTCATATTCAGCTTCGATTGTCAAATTTCTCTAGTCTGTTTCTTCACCAATTCCATTGCTGTTCTGGTATTGGTAGAAGGTAAATTGACAAAGCCACACGACGAACTGAGAGTGACAGTGGCGATTTTCTGTATATTCAATTTATATAATTTTTTTACCACGTAATTCAAATTCATATTTTTTGTTTGTTATTCATAGGACTATAGGGATAGTGATAATGGAAGTACAACCCTTCCCACCAAGATTGAGAGCCATTATAACAAAACGGACAGGTCTCAAATTCGGGATTTCAATGGCAGCTACTATTGTCGTGTGGTGGGTCTCCTTTGCCAAGAAGGCTCAAATTTGGTGCACGATTACCGAGTCTGCAATACTATTCGAAACATCTCGTATATCAATTATAGGTAAATGTTTCAGTTTTTGTTGATAATTTAACAGTCTAATTAATTTCTTTTGTTGTCTTATTTGCAGCGGTCTTCCTAACTCTACATCCACCTCAGCCACCTACTCAACAAAATGTGGAGTTAGAGATGTCAGGTTCTATAGTATAAGGCTGTGTTTAGTTGAACAGATAGGAAAACATTATATAAATTTCATCGTGAGATAATAGTCTTTATTTTTGAAATATTAATCTTGAGACAACAGTGTTTAATACCGTTCAGTTGCTGTGAGAGAGAGCCAAGATAAGAAAATAATATTTCATCTTAGACATGTAAATTTACTAATGTAACCCTAAGTGCACTAGGGGTGAGCAAAATCGGATATCCAGTTTTTGGATATCCGAAATTTGGATCCGGATTTTCGGATATCAAAAATGGTATCCGTATCCGCTCCGGTTTTAATCGGGTATCGAAAATCGGATATCCGATTTATTAGGATATTTTTACCGGATATCCGCATCTGGTTTCTAAATTTATTTTTCTTATAATTTTTATTGTTTCTTTTCAAAATCATATTTTTTTATTTCTTATCACAATAAATATATATTTTTGTAATATAAGAATTTCTAAACATAGTAATTCACGCAATTTGTGAATTAATTCCAAATTACATAATAAATAATAAACACAATACCACAAATTTACATTAATTTTTTAACATGCATATCGATGTTTTTATGTTTTTTTTATCTCAATTCTCTAACACGGTTTTTTGCATTAATAAAATAATATAAATTTAAATATTCTACTTGATGATTTTTTTTTTTCATTCTTGGACCTTTATTTTTCTTTTTGGACTATTTTTTTATTTCTTTTAGTTTTTTAAAATATAAAACCGGATACCGGATATCCGAATTTTAGACAAAAGCACTATCCGTATCCGATCCGATTTATTTTAAAATAAATCAGATCGGATATCCGATCCGGTTTTTAAAACCGGATATCCGGTTTTCCGGGTTTCGGAATCCGGTCTTCGAATATTTTTGCTCACCCCTAATGTGCACAACATCTGACCCACTCCAAAGATCTCACTGCATCAGATATGTCATTAGTATTACCTCGGATCGCCTCCAACACCTTCACACATGTAAATTTACATAATTTGCATTTCATTTGCACAGTTAAGTCATAACCATAGACAACATTCTCAACTTTCCATCTAATAAGACCCACCTTCGCAAAACCAAAGACTTACAGTGATAGGTGTGCTAACGTCTTCCTTTACTCCAACGCACTGCTCGTCCATGATGCAGCTGAAACTGAGGAAATTGAGTCTGTTTATGTGTCTGCTGCTCAATCTGAAACGCCGCAGCATGAACCAGCCGCACTAACCTCTTCCTTTGCTCCAACGCACTGCTCGTCCATGATGCAGCTGAAATTGAGGAAATTCAGTCTGTTCATGTGTCTGCTGCTCTATCTGAAACGGCGCAGCATGAACCAGTTGCACTACCTCCAACCCTGCCCCAATTGGTCGTCCAAACCGATGCAGCTGAAGCAGATGTTCCTACATTTTCCTATACGGCATGGCTTGTGAATTTCATATTCAGCTTCTATTGTCAAAATTCTCTGGTCTGTTTCTTCACCAATTCCATTGCTGTTCTGGTATTGGTAGACGGTAAATTGACAAAGCCTCACGACGAACTGAGAGTGACAGTGGCGATTTTCTGTATATTCAGATAATTTACAATTTGTTTTACCACGTAATTCAAATTCATATTTTTTGTTTTTTATTCAAAGGACTATAGGGATAGTGAGTACAACCCTTCCCACCAAGATTGGGAGCCATTATAACAAAACGGACAGTTCTCAAATTCGGGATTTCAATGGCAGCTACTATTGTCGTGTGGTGGTTCTCCTTTGCCAAGAAGGCTCAAATTTGGTGCACGATTACCAAGTCTGCAATACTAATCGAAACATCTTGTATATCAATTATAGGTAAATGTTTCGGTTTTGTTGATAATTTAACAGTCTAATTAATTTCATTTGTTGTCTTATTTGCAGAGGTCTTACTAACTCTACATCCACCTCAGCCACCTACTCAACAAAATGTGGAGTTAGAGATTTCAGGTTATATAGTATAAGGCTGTGTTTAGTTGAACAGATAGGAAAATATTATATAAATTTCATCGAAAGATAATAGTCTTTATTTTTGAAATATTAATCTTGAGACAACATTGTTTAATACCGTTCAGCTGCAGTGAGAGAGAACCAAGATAAGAAAATAATATTTCATCTCAGACATATAAATTTACTAATGTAACCATCATGTACAGTGCACTAGGGGTGAGCAAAATCGGATATCCGGTTTTCCGGATATCCGAAATTTGTGCGAGCAGCAGTGTCTGAACAAGTTTCTTTTCTTGTTTTGGACATAACTCGCTAACAAGGGTCATTCCTCTCTCGCGTCGTTCGTGCATCACCGTCATGATTTTCACGCGAATGGTATCAATCATGCCCTTTACAGGCAACACCCGTGCTTCTTTTACCCAAGAGTTCCAACACCTTGCTTGATTGTTGTTAATAACTTCCTCACCTATTCCCGTCGAATAACGCATTTGCCCAACACGTTGGATCTGATCTCTCAATAAAAGTCTGCGCAATTGGCATAGACTCGATGATGCTGGCGATGTGATTATGAAACTGAACTGAAGTAGTTGCATAAGCCGCTTTTCGGATATCGAAAAACGGTATCCGTTTCCGCTCCGGTTTTAATCGGGTATCCGAAAATCGGATATTCGATTTATTCGGATATTTTTACCGGATATCCGCATCCGGTTTTTAAATTTATTTTTCTTATAATTTTTATTGTTTTCTTTTCAAAATTATATTTTTTTATTTCTTATCACAATAAAAAAATATTTTTGTAATATAAGAATTTCTAAACATAGTAATGCACGCAATATGTGGATTAATTTGAAATTACATATTAAATAATAAACAAAATACCACAAATTCACATTAATTTTTTAACATGCATCTCGATGTTTTTATGTTTTTTTTTTATCTCAATTCTCTAACAAGGTTTTTCGCAATAATAAAATAATATAAATTTAAATATTCTACTTGATGATTTTTTCATTCTTGGACCTTTATTTTTCTTTTTGTACTATTTTTTTTTATTTTTTTTAATTTTTTTAAATATAAAACCGGATACCGGATATCTCAATTTTAGACAAACCACTATCCGTATCCGATCCGGTTTATTTTAAAATAAATCGGATCGGATATCCGAACCGGTTTTTAAAATCGGATATCCGGTTTTCCGGGTTTCGGAATCCGGTCTTCAGATATTTTTGCTCACCCCTACAGTGCACAACATCTGACCCACTCCAAAGATCGCACTGCATCAGATATGTCATTAGTATTACCTCGGATCGCCTCCAACACCTTCACACCTGTAAATTTACATAATCTTTGCATTCCATTTACACAGTTAAGTCATAACCATAGACAACATTCTCAACTTTCCATCTAATAAGACCCACCTTCGCAAAAGGCTTACAGTGATGGCTGTGCTATTGCTAGACAAGCGTGCCTTGCCCTCCGACCCATCGATTTCTGTTCGCATGCCCACTTCCATATTGGCATGTTCTTCAAATTGAATTATGGGTCACTTAGTCAATTTCCCTGTTAGAGATTTAATATGAGAATGCTCTTAACAGCCATGTGGAGTCATGAGAGAACCTATCATGATCACCTCGTTCGTTAACGGTTCGTACGAGCACTCCATTGTTCGAATCCGATTGCTCCTCACCTCCCAAAGTGATTATCCACACCAATATGATTCGTAATACAACTCTTTGAAATTCATCCACACCTTTACCGCGTACTAACACAATATGTGTGGGTTCGGTGATATGCAGATGAAAGAACGAGCAGAGAAGCTCGAGTATTGGAGGAGAAGAGAGATTAAAGTCACGAAGAAGAAGAAGGAGAAGAACGATCTTGTTCGTCGACAGAGTTCTCTTTGGATTGCCGAGTCCGATATAGAGAAGAAGGCAGTTGAGGCTATTACTGATTCTGTTAAGCTTTGAATTTTGCAGCTTGTTAAATGTGCGAATAATGCTCGTGAGTCCTGAATTTGATCTAATTATGGATCTTTTTTCAGCCTTTGTCATGATTCATACCCTTTGGAAATGGTTCTTTCAGTTTCGATGAAAACTTGAAATCTTATACGTGAAAGATGCAGCCTTTCCAATATAATATACACCAAAAATGACAGAGAAAAGGCTCAGACGTTGGCTATTGCATCCTTGTGTATAAAATATCGAAGCGAGGACCTCTGCTTGACCCAATACACGAAATTCTCGGGTCTATTGTATTTTCCACTGCTATTATTGATTATGCATGTTTTTAATAGCTTTCTGCAGAATCACCGAAGAAAAGCGCCCGCTAACCGTCTCCAAGAGCCGAGCCACGCCAATCGACGAATCCTCTGCATAGTGGCTTAACATCTTCGGCTGGTAAACCCTTGCTTCTTTGCGATCGTAAACCCTTGTCTTTATAAACTCCTGCTTTGCAACTTGTAGATCGTCGAACAAATTGATTGCTTTACAAACTCTAACCTGTCGAAAAAAATCTCCAAAGCTGAGTTTCTAACATCAGAATAATAATATGAAAACTCGATGCCTTAACACAGGGGTCAGAGTACGCGCCTGAGCAAAGGGCAAAGTGAACCAAGGCATACTCGTGCTTATTAACCTCCGTCTTCTTCTTCAACTTATTACCGGGGGATATAATCGTTCGAAGCCACTGCTTATTATTCGACGTTCAGCGTTTAGTATTCGTCAGCCGTAACCAGAAAAGGTAAACGATCGAAACCCTTTAGACGTACCTGCGAAGAATAGTACGATGTGATAGTGATTCCCAGACTCGAGATTTGAATGTCGTGAATTTACAGGGACCAAAAAATGTCAAGTCCGTCGATTTAGGATGATAGATAATCTTATGATTTTCGAGATTTACTTATTACCTTCAGAATGCAAGTGGTGCTTTTTACGTAGCGCTGCAGAATGCAAGTGGTGCTTTCGAATTAAAAATTTCCAAAATCAACCCAAATACATCAATTATATTTATAACGATAACAACATATACAAACAACAACTATCCAAGTGCACGAAAGATTCGACAAAATAACAGCTTAAATACGAAAAAATCATTTTCGAATTTCGGCCAGAAACCGAAATCGACGAAAGGACGCACCTTACGCCTTCTAATGAAGAACAATCGCCGTCCTATAGTATCGCCGTTAATCACCCAATCGCAGCTGCCCACACGAGACTTTAGCTAACCAATTCAAATTCGCTCAAACCCTAATTTCGAAATAAAATTCCCAAATATCAACCCAAACATATCGGTTAGTAATTTATAACGATGACGACACATACAAACAAAAATTGTCCAGATGCAAGAAAGATTCTACAAAATAATAGCTTAAATTCGAAAAGCCAAAATCAACCCAAAATTCGGCCGAAAACCGAAATGACGCACCTTATATCCGAATGAAGGGCAAACGCACCAATCGTGCAACCCAACAGTTGATATATCCGAATGGACCACAAATATTCGAAATTGGGCAAATACCGCCCAAACCCTAATTTCGAATGAAAAATCCCCAAATTATCAACCCAAATCAAATAAAAATCCGAAAATCACCAAATGCACGGACGATTCGTCAAGATAATCGAGCTTCAACAAACTAATCGAGCGAAAGTAGACAATATAATTCGAAATTGGGCAAAATAATAAGAAATTGTCAAAAAACCGCACCTATAAAGCGTTCGATCGAGTGACGCCGCACCGCCCTATCCCCCGTGAAAATCGTTCTATCCCGCGTCGAATACGAGTGAAATCGAAGTGTGGCGACGCCTAACGTGATTGATTGGAGAAAGAAGAGTGCTCGATTGGAGAAAGAAAATGGAGTGAAGACGTTCTGCGATTAATTAGCACCGGTGGAATTATAATAACAATAAGCATCGGTTCTTTTAGTAACAGACGCTTATTCGTGAAAGTGTCGGTTGTTTGCAAAGAACCGACACTAATTGCTGGACAAACAGCATCGGTTTGTCCAACTAACCGACGCTAAGGGTAAGCAAAAACAAACGGCGTCGGTTATCTCCTTGGAACCGACACTGTTTGGTTTAAAAACTTGTAATTTTATTACTTATATGCCACCGACCGTCAAATAGGTATCGGTTTCCCAGAAACCGACGCCTATAGTGGCGACGCCTATTTGCATTTCTGTACTAGTGTTGCATAATCCAAATTAGCATGCAGCAGACCAAAATCGAAATACGTATAAGCGCAATAAATAAATGATCACAGATTCGATCTAATGTGCAACACCTGCAATAATTAATCAGAAAAGCCCCACGTACAATTATTTAGTTTAAGTTCAGTAAGAGAATAGGAGCAGAAATAAAATAAGAATGGGCTAAAAGCAAAAAAAATGTGCCATGTTTTGAGAATTAGCATCGTGAGAAAGAAAGTCGAATGAGATTGAGGGCAAAGTGAGATTAGGTTTGTAGAGTTCACATACACATAAATATTCAATCCCACGCTAAGTTAAGATCTTTTTCACGACCATAATGGCATAGCTTCTTTATTTTTACCACTTGATAAAAAAATGAAAATAAAAAACAGAACCATATATACAAACAAACAAGCATATTGAGGATGCATGGATTAGTTGACGACACAAACATGGATTAGGTTGCCCGAAACTCACTTTGCGTTCGTAATAACAGCCCAAAAACCCTCTTATATTAAAGCAAACACGCACACACAAACACCACCACAATCAAGAAAAACACAAAAAAAAAAAAAAAAGAAAAAGAAAAAGAAAAAGAAAAAGAAAAGAAAACTGATCGATGTGGTGCAGAATTATATACTGCTCGTCTGTCGTCCTCGCCACGGCCTCGGTGATCTTACTCGCCCTATTCTCTCCCATATCACACAAAAACCGTCCCCTCGAAAATTCCCTCACACTATCTTTCTACCTCAAAAACCAACCCGCCCATCACCCACAAGAAGAACCCACCACACCGCGGGCGGGGTCGGCCCTAATATACCGCCGGGCCCTGACCGACAGGCCCGACACGGGCTCGCGGGTCGTGGGCTGGGCCCAGGGTTTCGTCGTCCCTTTCGAAGGATTCGATCAATCGCCGGCCTTTAACATCATTTACCTGACCATTGACGATAGCAGCGTCAGCGTTCGAGCCGTCGAGGGCTCAGAGAAGATGGCGGTGGTTGGAGGGACGGGCTTGTTTGCGTTCGCCCGCGGCTATGCGGTGTTTGAGGAAATGGACCGCGGTTCGAGCCGCCGACGGGTTAGGCTCTTCTTGAGCTTTGGGAATAGGCCGCCGGGATGATCATGAGAAGCTTGTAGTAATATAATAGAACTATTGAAGTTGTTATTGTTATTATTATTGCCATATTTCCTTTTTTTTTAAACCTATGTTCTGCATGTTTTATATGAGATGTGAGATGCCATGATATGACACGATAGGGTTTTTGATGATTTTGGATTGGTGCTACTATTTACTCTCTTTTTTTTTGCCTATTTTTATGCAGTGGGTTGGGGGTATTAGGCTTTCTTTTTTGGTTTTTTGTACGTTTTGCTAATGTAATAAATCAAGAATTATTATGTATGGGTTATGACTAGACTACTAATATAAGTTAATTATATTGAGATGAACAAACAATGGAAGCCTTTTAGGTAAGGTAGGCATAATATAATGTTTCCACGTTTAGGCCTAACGAGGCCGCCCAACATAGAAGCTGAACTACGTAGATGAAATTGGGGTTTATTTAAAATCTAATAGGCTTTTGCTATTAATCTTGCAGTCCAACGAAATTGAACTACTTTGTGTATGCCTGACTTTTATTAAAAGTATTTACATATTTGATTCGTTCCCTAAATTGATGAGGTAAGCCCTTGCGTCACTGGCAATGCTGACGCCAGCTATTTGAATTTGACACTCGTATGTGCCCGATTGTGATGGCTACCTACGGTCAATTCAACTACATACAATCTCAATTATTTCTGTCATCAATCTTCGCACACTATTATAATCATGACTGATCGACCCTTTGTCTATCTTTACTTCGAAATGAATTTGAGTCGGTGATTATCGACTGTAGGCCACACACTCTAATTAAGTTCGGTATGGATTGAATTTAAAAATCATCGGCTACGAGACGGTGTTTTGGCTCATGACTAATTTCCTACGGTCTCCACACTCCGTTTGAGTCAGTAATTAAGCGATTATATCGGTCGTGGAACCACTTCGAGGAGATAGTGATTAGCATAATCCTTACAATCTCAATATACTTGCAATGAATAAATTATTAGTGTCCTTGTGAAACAAAACAGTAGGAAATATCGTTGAAGCAACCTCGAGACAACTACTCATTATTAAATGTATATATGTGTAGTGTTCTTTGTCCTTATTACCCTTTAGTCCAAAGTCAAAAGGATCCACATTCCACGCCGTATTGCCATTTTCCTCCCATGCTATTGGTTCGCTGATGTATGAGTTCAAAGTAAAGTAAAGGGCATATTCGGTATTACACCCGCTCAATCAATGAGCTGACCGCTCACCTTGTAAGACTATGTTTATCCATTACCTTTACCATCGGTCATGAGAATAAAATATTAATTTCTCTCTCTTCCACATTCACAACCTACGCCTCAACAATTTTTATACTTTATCAACAACCCAGCACAACCTATAATATTTATATTTTATAATTATTTTTAGTAGTATTTGAGTGTTTGAAAATAGATTACATTATTGATATAAAATTTAGATACTTTGGTCATTGGAGATAGAAAAATAATATGAATTATGATAGATTATAGAATGTAATAGATAAATTGAAATTGTGACTCAAAATGTAGCAATATTGATCTCTATTTGTAAAGAAAAAAAAAAGATCATACATTTTGGTAAAAATTAAAATAAAATTTTAATAGATAATTAAATGTATCATAAAAATCAATAAAATCCACAAAAACAGTTTTGAAAACTGTGCACAACCGGTTGGTGACCAGGTTGGTCCACCAACCGGGTTGTGGGAGGTTGTGGAAAATATTTACTTGTTTGATTTATTTTATTTAATTATATTGCACAACTGATTGTCCGGGTCATAAGTAAACATAGTCTAATAAAAAACCCTAACCCAAACACAATTGGTACTAATTCAACCTCATCGTCTTTGACTTTTCCCAATATTCTCCACCATCCGTTTTGCAGCTACCACCTCTCCTGAGCCTCTCCGCCGCCGCCGCTCACGTTGTTTGGGCGTAGGGTTCTTCCGTGCGCCGCCGCGCCCCACGCGCCCCAGTTGTCAGATTTAGCCTTCAGATCTTGCGTGGACTGATCAAGCTCAACCAAGCCACCGTTTAACGGCGAAAAAGTCCTCGCCTAGTTCAGCGTCAGGCGCTTCAATTTTACTCTTCTTGTCCGTGGTTCTATTCTTATCATTCATCGTCATGGCGATCCGATTCACCGCCGCTTACGCGGCAAACCTCACCGGGAGATGCACCTCGGCCCAGCGTATCTTCAACGACTGCGCGTCGAAATCACGCGCCTTCCAGCACGGTTCTTCGCCGAAGCCGGTCAGCGATTTCCGAAGGCCGAGCCCCAACCCTCATCGATCGAATCAACCTCCTCCGTCCGTTTACTCGTCGATTGTTTCGGGTCAGTTCGAATCCTCTCCTGTTGTTACTGGGTTGATCTCGCTTATGAAGCACTCGATGGGTATTCCTTAGTCGGATTTATCGATTTTAGGGGTTTCGCCGATCAAGACATCGTCGATAGTGTCCTTTGTTTCGGGGTGTAGTAAGTGGATGCCTTGTAATGTTCACACGAGTGCTGAGGTAGATAAAGGAGGAACTCAAGAGAGAGAAGCTAAGAGTGAGTGTCAGAGTGAGAAGGGTGTGGTTAGGGGCAATAGTGGTTTGAGTGTCTTGGCCTCGACAGCTGATTTGCGTGGGAAGAAGAGTGGTGGGGGTTGGTTTTTAAGGTTGATGAACTGTTGTTTGGGTTCCTCCGAGGATGCTAAGGCAGCTTTCACAGCGCTGGGTGTGGGGATTATGTTCAAGTCAACGTTGGCTGAGCCGAGGTCTATCCCATCAAGGTCAACGTATCCGACTTTCGATGTAGGGGATAGGATATTGGCTGAGAAGGTGCGGTAATAAGTTTGATGGGTTGCTTTTCTTTCCAAGTTTATAGGACGTCAGCCTTTTAGTTGGTTCATATGATGTGTCATAAATCTTGAATTTTTTTTCTTTCTCCAGGTTTCCTATGTTTTCAGGGATCCAGAAGTGTCAGAAATTGTGATCTTCAAGGCTCCTTTAATCTTACAGGTGTGTCTTCTTTTCATCAGTCTTTTTTAGTTTCATTACAAGCTTATCTTCGATGTCTTATGAGTTGGTCTCGATTTTTTCTGCAGGAAGTTGGTTTCAGTTCATCCGATGTGTTCGTCAAAAGAGTTGTAGCAAAAGCTGGTGACACCGTAGAAGTAAGAGTTGTTTTTTGTTTCTCTTTTTTAGAAATTGACTTTTCATCATCTTAATTTTTTATGTGGTCACGATTTAATGGTAATTGGTTCTTCTTGCAGGTTAGTGATGGACAATTGATAGTCAACGGGTTTGCTCAATCTGAAGATTTCATCTTGGAGCCACTATCCTATGAAATGGATCCATTGGTAATGATTTTGTGCTATTCCTTTTTTATCATTCGAGCTTTCCAGAAACTGTTCTAGCCACATGATGTCAGCAAAAAGACTCACGGTGTTTTTCTACTTAATCCTTATTACAGATTGTACCAGAAGGCTATGTGTTTGTGTTGGGAGACAATCGTAATAACAGTTTCGACTCTCATAACTGGTTAGTATATCTGCATTTGGATTATCTTTTCATTTACTGAAGAAATAAATCTGAATGTAATAATAGATATGTACTGAATCAAATATACTTATTTGTTCAGGGTCCGCTTCCTATTGAGAACATCATCGCTAGATCAGTGTTTCGATATTGGCCTCCGTCAAAAGTATCAGACACATTGTCGAGTGCTTCCTTGCACAACGGAGCAATTGCCTTTTCATGACACAATTACCTCCTTTCATCCTCATTTTCCGCTAAACAGCAAGAAATCATTACCTGATATGTACCTCGTCGTGCCATTTTCTAATCCCATTGGTTCTTATTTAACCTTTTCTTAAAAAATTTTCATCAGGCAAACCATATCATGGTCAGCTGCCATCATATTGATGCCTTTCTCCGAATTTTCTTACGATAATTCAGTTCTTACATAAAGAGTGAGTAGCAAGATCTGATGTTGTCGGCATATCATTGCATCTCCTTCACGTTGGTGGCGGGTTACTGCAGATAAAGTTGGGATTTGAGTCCATCTGAAACTATTGGGAAGCATTGATTCTACCATTCGCAGCTTACGGTTTGTATCCTCGAAACCGTGCTGTAAAAAAGGGGATGATATGATGATGTATGCTCGACAAGATTTAGCATTACATTTGTTTCTTGCAAACCTTTTGTTGCTTTTTCTGTTTGTGTATTGAGCAGATCTGTTCTATTGCGACTTATGCTTCTATTGTCTTCTCTATGTCTGCTTCATTACAAGTTTGTGTAATTCATGAGTTTGCCCTAATATGTAAGTTTGCCCAACATGAAGTAAACAAGATGTTGGGAAATTAGTTCAAACACAACTGAGCACGACGTCCCTTCTTACAGGAGAGAGAGTAAATCTCGAATTTATAGTCATGATTATGCTATGATAACAAAGAAGTCGTATTTCGGGGAATGATTGTTCAGAGGCAATTTCGTCTTACTAGCAGCAAATAGAACTCTTGCTTCGACCTATATAATAATCCAGTAAAAAATTTCTGATCCTATTTGCAAATTCAATTTCAAGACCTTGCATGCTGTTATTACCGTAGGCATATAGAACATGATTGTTTGTCATGAAATCAAACTCACCAATATATATATCAACTTTTTCTCCTCCAATCGTACATTTTGACGGGCGTATACACGCCGTCGTTCAGGTAAAGCCCGTCGGGCCTGGCAATCCACCTGCAAACCGTCCCGCAAGCCTTCTTCGTCAAATGCCTGTTGAAAACCTCGAAAGCCCGATCCTTATTCGGGCCCCACCAGAAATGGCAGAAGAACACCGTGCGCCCAAATACGTCCCCGCAGAAGTCCCATCCCCAAAAACGAGACGACGTTGTGATCGTGTGGTTGCCGAGGTCGTCGGCGGCGGATGCGCAGTGGACCCTCAGGGGATTGGTGGGGTCCGCGAGCTCGTTGAGTAGGACAACCTTGTACAGAGTCGAGAACCAGCACGGCTTCGCTCCGAGGATGTTCCAAGGGGAAAAGAAGAAGAGGAGCATGGCTGTGAATAAGAAGAGTCTAGGTTGGTTTTTGTGAGCCATGTTTTTCACTATTTTCGTCATTCTAATTATGTTATATATTATGAAGTAACATTTTTTCTCTCTCTATCGAAAACTCTCTCCTCCCACCACAGAAACCCTAGCCGCCAACATCTCCTTCTCCTCCACCTCCATCAATGGAGGTTCCACCTCCATGGAGGTGGAGGAGCTCTGCTCTTATTTTTTCTTCCATCTCTGTTTTAGGTTTTTATTACATATAAAAAAAAAATATCCGTCAGCCACCGCCCGTCCACCCTCCGTCGTGTCGCATCTATCATACCCGACTCGCCCCCTACACCTCCCCCCTCCGCCTCTGCCTCTCCCTCCCTCCCTTGCTGCGCCGCCTCCGACTGGGCCCCTCCCTTGCTGCGCCGCCTCCTCGATTGCCGCTGGCCCCCCGCCGCCTCTCCCACTCGCCTGTCCTCTTCAAAACTGGTCAGCTTCCGTCACCTCATCGCCCGTCCATAGCCGCCCCGCCCCCCGCCTTACCACCCTACCGTTTTGCTGCCGCGAAGCCTCTCCCGAGTCCTCCCGCCTCGTTTCCTCGTTTTCTCCCGACGGTCGGGAGCCTTTTCTCCCGTGTGGAGCTTTCAGTCCGATGAAGACAAATCCCAGAAGTTAAAGACCAAGTTAAAGTGAGGAGTATCGTAGATCTAGCCTAATCGCTTTTTCTGTTATAGGTTCCATAGTTCTTGGTCATATATTATGGTGCTTTGTTTTCTGTCGGTTTTCTGTCCCTTGTGGACCTTTTCTCCCTGTTTGGGAGTGTTTGTAACCATTGTGGGATTTTTTTGTGCTCCTATGTGAGCCTTTGTTCTCCCGATTGACGATGTATCGGTGAGACTCTTTGGGCTTCTTAACCCTGTATCTTTGTTAGTAATACATGCTATCGTTTCGAAAAAAAAAAAAAATTATGTTATATATTATGTGCGTGTGTGGTTTTTGTGTGAGGCGCTTTTTTTGTCGCTCAGAAAATATGATAACGTTTGTTTATACCGTGCGGCATGTCCGTATAAAATACGGACTACTGTAATAAAATATTATTTGAAGATTGAGATTCGAGTTGATCGACTTCTAAGGCGTTGTTTTTAATGATAGAATCAGCGTTCTTTGACGTATTGAATTTTAGTGATAGACACAGAATCAGCGTTTTATTTCACGAATTGAATTGAATTGAATTGAATTGAATTGAAGTGAGTTGAATGGAACGGAATTGAATCGTCGTTGAGACCGGCGATTCCTTGGGGACCATCGTTTTCCCTCCATATTGAGGGTTTTTCTTTTTTCTATTTTCATTTTCGTCCCTGCGATTTTACTCCAATCCAAATTGCAATATTACTCCTTTATTCCTTTCAAATCTATGTTGTCCCCTCCGGCCAATTCCCCGGCGAAACCTTACCGGAATGTGGCCGGCTACAATATCCAGTTGACGATTCAATTACATCTGAAAACATTTATATTTAGTCAGTATTATATTTCAGTTCACAACATGCCCCTTGAGCCTTGACTTGACAATGGAAGGAAAAGCTACAAGCATCACCACGCTAGCTGACTTCATCGACGGTGCTCGTCCCTTCACAGCCTCCGTATCGTTGAATCCAGGACGTCCGAGTTCTGCCCCAAAAACTCAGCAAAGCTCACCTCAAATACGCCGCCAGCACGTCGACGATGCAACTCCCCCGAGCCCACTCTCCAAGACGCTTAAACCCTTTTCCGAACCCACGGTTCTCCTGGGGAAAGTAACGCTGCCCTCTTCTTGCAGTGACGCTACCGACTGCAGCTGTTTCAGGTTTACCGATGGTACTGGCGTCGTCTGCTGTGACATTTTGGATTTCGATGCCGGTGTTATAGGTCGAGACATTAGAATTCTCTCTTGGAACTTTATCCCTATAAAGTGTGGCGATGGTAGGAGAAAAAGTGGGTTTTTAGAGATTGTCAGGTGGGTGTTTGATGAATTGCGTGGTGTGGATATCTGTTCTTTGTCGAATTTCAGCTCATGTTGCCTGAAGTTGGGTGGGATGAAATGTGATAATATAGTGAAATCTGTGGTTTTTGGGGTTGTGAAGGCAATTAGCCCGGTGACTGTTGTTCCGTGTGGGGACGACGGCGCTGCAGTGACAGATGTTCGTGCGTTTCTCGCTGATGTTTTTTTATGCGAGTGCGTCCTCTGTTCGAAGAGTCGGGTTTCGGGATTTACGAAGGATAATTTGAAAGACCATAATTTCGCGAAGAAGGCGGTTGTGTTATTGAGTGGGTCGAGGTCATCGTGGCATCCTTTGTTCTATAGATTGATTGGTCGAGTTATTTTGCTGATGGGTATGAAGAAAAAATTGGTATATATCGGTAAACGGGAGCGTCAGTTGATGCATGTGACTACAGATGATTCATCATTACATGTCCATAGGTTTGTTGAGATTCCGATCTTAAAATGTAACAAGGGCGTAAGAGGTGAGCAGAAATTCGGTAGCTATACTGGGGTTGTTATGGATGTTTACATGCAGGGTGCGGTTGTTGAGCTTGATAAAGAAGTAATGCTTTTGCTAACAGACCAGTATCTAACCGTGCCTCACAGCCTAAGAGTTGGTGCAATCGTATGTTCTGTAGCTTAACTTCTCAACTTCGATACGTGCCTAAGATTGCATTTCCACTGTTGAACTTCTGTGACATGCAGTGTGCAATGTCATAGGCTGCTTTGCAGTGCTCATGCATCTTTATTGTCACATGTTCCTCAGGTGACTCTTAGGAATATTCACTTAGTGGATACCCAATTTTCTTGGAGGAAGATTTTGATCCTTGGAGCTTGCTGTATGACTAATGTGCACGTGGAGTCGTTCTCCCCGCTTGAAACAGGGTTAGAGCTTCTAAAGTTAATGAAGTTTAAATTTGTTTAAGCCGCTGATCCTTGTAGTCACTTTATTTGTGATTTGATAAATACCGCAGGTGTTATCTGAAGTCACATTCGAAGAGCATTCTTCAGAAGTTCATAGACTCCTTGGCCTTTTCAGCGAGACTATGGTACTTGGATTTGTATTTTTTTCTAATCTTGTTTCAACTCAAACTGAGAGAATTTTTGTTTACCAGGGTCCTTCTCCTCATTGTGTGCTTCAGGAGAAAGTTTTCCGGGATTCTATCCGAGAAAGAGATCTTGGGATCAAATCACGTAATATATTGTCTGCCCTCATAAATTAATTTCAAGTTTACTGTTCCTTGATAAGTTATCTAAGCTGAGATTTTCAAACATTACGAGGTGTTTCCAGAAGGAAGGATTAGCCCAGAAGTATGCTAGTATTCACCTGCCAAAATCAGCGTTTTACTCTCGGGTAAACTTCAGATGCTTTACGGGTTGTCATTTTAATCATGACCTAATCATTGATTATTAGTTTAGTTATTCCTCAGCATGGAGTAATGTCGGAATTTTGCTGGCATGATGCATGTTCTGCGATAAAGGAAGTCAACTGTGGTCAGTTAAGATTGGTGAGTTACATATTTATGACCTCATGATCTGCTTCAAATCTTACAGCCGAGCATCGTGCACCTCATCTTCATTGTACTACCGTTTTGCATTTAGGCGATACCTATTTCAAACATAATTGCCTATTGCGAGACTTCATGGGAGAAAAAATTCGGCAGCAAGGGCCACTTAGCCGATCCAACATGCGGCGTTGATCAGGAGAATATATCGTGTAATGGTAAATCATACGAGCAACCAATTCAAAGAATCTTGAGTAGTGAAGACAATGGCATTGCCGCATTGGGACAGTTGAAGGTCCGTGTGAGTAACAAGTATTTAGTTTTAATTTACATGGAATATGTTTTTCTTCAGCGTTTTCGTTTTTCTTGTGATTCTTATTCAGGTTTCGCTTTCTTCTGGAAGATTGCAGCTTGTCGATGCAACAGCTGCTGTCGATGTTATGTTCAGAATTCCACCAAATTGGAAATTTGAAAACATTTTTGAGGTGATGCTTTAGTTGGAGCTGGTTCATAGTTGTTTGCTATTTGGCTGGTTAAGGACAAGGCTTCTGCAATCGATCTTTTTCTCTCAGATTTAACTTTTTGTCGACTATTCTATGTCTTTAATGATTGTTAGAACTTTGTTGTTATCAGGCCAAGGACTTCACTATAATCATGCAAGGTATTGCTCCAAAGCTTGTTGACATGAAGTCTGTTATGGACCCTTTATCTTGCAAAAGTATACTCGGTAATACTCTGGTTATAGAAAGGACGAGGATATCACTTAGCCTATATGAAAATCCTGGTTCTGGCAATTCTCGAAGTTGTTCTCCGTTCCATTTGGAGGATTATACTCAGAAGCTTGCACATGGAAAATATAAGTTGCTAATGGTGACACACAAGTTCCCAATTCAGCAAAGGGTACCTTATTTAGTTATGTAAAATATATGCAGATATGGCAGATATGTTATATTTAGAGTTGTTTATTGTTGGGGAGATTTAACCATTCGTTGAGATACACAATACACGCTCTTCATGATTCTTTATCTTCTAGCAATACTTTTGCCCTCTTTAGATTTATCCATACCTTTTGCCAACAGTATATTTAATACTTTATCAATAATATACGTTCTTTTCAGTTTGAAGGAGATCGAGCAAATAGATTAAACTTGTTTGCCGAGGCAATTATCCTGCCGTGGAGTTTGCTTGTTGCTGAAGGACTCGAAGACGCTATGCTCTCAGTTGCCAGCTTAGAACATTTGAGAGATTCACTTCAAAAGTTTGCAACATCTGAGGAACATGCTCTAAAGAAATGTAAAGTTGACCATGGCTTGCGCAGTGTTTCTTTAAATTCTTCCAGCCACTCTAATGCAGAGGACATACGATGTTTTTCATCAGAATTCCCATGCTTGATTGCCCGTAGAAATTTTAGTCACCATATCCCTGGTATTCTGCATTGCACCATCGATTGCATTGAAATGATCAATATTTCCAATTCTCCAAGTGGAAGATTGTTGCTGGATTTTGATCCTAATAGCTTTTGCACATTCGAGGTATACTATATAGACTTTTGACATTCAATGGAAGATCTAGTTCTGTTTTTTCGCGTATATTATCATTGCATATGGATTATCTCTGTTGCAGTTGCTGAAAATCGGGGGCTATTACCTTCTCAAGGAAGAGGAAGACAAATCAGGCCCTCGGATTTTTCATAATAAAGTGTTTGTTAGTTCCGAGACACATCTATGGAGTTTTGTGTTTTCATCTCTTCATGGTTCAGATGCCTCTGATATGTCCAAGAAAGATAGTTTAAAAGCTAGCAATGAAATTCTGATGAACAACAATGTCAAAGAGGACGATATTCCCTGGGGCTTAAAGCTTTATTTGCCATCAAGTGCTTTAAGTTCAGTTGCAGATGTTATCAAAATATTGGAGAACAAAGAGCCCTTAACAACACGAAAAGACACATGATTATTGCAGTGGGACCATGATGATTATGCCTGAGCACGGTTTGCCTGTAAGGGACTTAATATCTCTGCATGGGCTCGTAATAGCTATTCACGATACTGTTACTGATGATTTCCCGGAAAATTCGAGCTTGCCAAAGTTTCTTCGACGAGATAAAAATGTTTGCATCCACGTTTTGGTTGATAATCACGTGGTATTTCCTCTTGCCCTCTCTCTCTCTCTCTCTCTCTCTCTCTCTCTCTGCTGATCTTATAAGAGGAAAAAGAATCTTACTTTGCAGTGTTTTTTGCAGGTTAAGATTTCTGGGAAACGGGCTTACCCTATTGGATTGGGACCCAACGTCTATTCGACCTTCCATCGAGTTTTCAAACCACGGTGCGTAAAATACCTGCCAACATTCTCATTATTCATTCCTTTTGCTACTTTTATTTTTCCTTACTAATCATCATGACTGCCAATAACCGAGCTTATATATTATCTCTTTGGTCAGTGGACATGACAAGTACACACTGATGCCTACTTCTTTTATCTCCGTAAAGCACACGAGCTTGATGAAAAATCAGTGCGGCGACGAGTTTAATCATCCATATAAACCGTTGTTAGGCTTACCCGCTGTTACTTCTCCAAAAACCAATCCCATTATATCATCTTTGGTTTCTAATGCAATGCATTCATCAGAGTCTAATCAAACATTGCAACTTCGATGCCGGGTATTAATAGTATACCCTCGAGCGAGCTTCAGATTTTTCGTGCAAAACGATGAATTATTATTACAACGTACTTTTGGTTTGATTTGCACAGGTGGTCTCCGTTTATATCGTAGTACTAGAGAAGATTGGAACAACAAATACGTTTTCCCCGTCGAGTTCTAACTCCACAGTGCGAATCCCATTCGCCGGCTTTGTCTTGGGTACAATATTCTTCGATCCCTCGAACGCCAGAATTATATTTTTAAACAGTAAAATCGTAAATAGCTCTCCATTCTTTCACTGAGTATGCTCTGTTTTAATATGGTGTATGTAGATGATGGGTCACCATCGTGTCGTTGTTGTTGGGCGGATTCACTACATAGCAGCCACTTTGCTCAGCGTAAACGATGGGTCACCTTCGAGTACTAAAACGCTGTTGCAAGAAAAAAGAGGCACAATTCATCGCCTGAATCAAATATTAGAGAGGCACGGAAGATTCGTAGTAAGAAACTACGGATCCATGTTTGACTCATCCAATCAGAACGTCGAGATCTCTTTTGGCTCGGACAAGTTCGTCCTCACCTCTGATAGCGACTTCCTCAGGGAACTGATCATCAATGCTTCTTCTCTCAGCAATATATGGGTAAACGAACTATATTTAAACAAAATTGTGCTTCTTAGGGCATCATCAGCTTGGCTAGTGTTTTCTTGTTTCAGACATGGCTATAAATCGATCTTTCTTTTTTTTTCGCCCCTTTCAGACAGTCAGCGCATGCTTTATGGACGAAAGCGCTACGAAGCGGTTGAGACAGCAACTGACTGAGGTCGATATGATGATGCCCTCGATATGCAATTTGCAGATAACGAGCGTTCGCAGTGCAAATATCCTAGAACAAGCCCGGGATTTGTTCCGCGATCTGAACAAGTAACTTTTTTTCACTTTTTTTGTTCAGATCAATCACATCCGCTGCTATCTATGCTGCTACTTCAAAAAATTGTTGGGGAATATAAAATTTATTGCGATTCAAAGAAGTTCTTTCGTTTCGCTTCTTAAAACAAATCGGTTCGCCGATAAAAACCTCTCCTCCTAACAATGGTTATAGAGCTACTACTGCTAGAGCTATAATCCTCGGTCGAAGTTTTACTACATCGCAGAGCAAATGTTGTCTCGATACGTTTCTTCTTCCTTCAGTTAACTTGCTGCTGGTTTGTTGTCCCATTGAACGGATAAGCCCCGTAAGAAGCAGCGTACATGTACGGGTCGTGAAGGCTCGGCGGGTGCATCACAGGGTATCCGTACCCGTTGAAGTAGGGCCCGCCGTAGTACTGTGTGGCCCACTGATGGTTGTTGTGCCCATTCTCGTTATTCGACTGCAGAAAACGAAGCCAAGCGAGTTTCCTACGTTGCCAATCTCGGGCGCAAAGATTATATTGTCTATTGAAGAAATGCAAGTAAGGAAAAAAAAACGCGCCTGCCTATTTGCGGGATTTCGACCCCATGCTACGCTCTTCCTCCCTATCGTCGCGCCGCTCAGCCGCTGCAGCGCTTCCTCAGCGTCCCCTCTGCTCGACCGAAAAAAAAATGGTGGAATTTTAGCCATTTTCAGTTAAGCTTTTTTTTTTTTGAAGGTTGTTCTTTGACAAAGAATCACCTGTTGGCAAACTGGACAAAGCCACAGCCTTTCCCGATGGGTATTTTAACCGAAATGATCTCTCCGTAAGGCGCAAAAGGTTGCTTCAGCTCTTCATCGCTCACATTCGGGTCGAGCCCGCCCACAAATATCTACGAAAGATTCATTCATAGCCGACAAACGTCAAAGAAAACAAACTCAAAAAAAAAAACACATCCTACTGTAGTGTTCGAAGATTCCCCCTCAGATTGCGACGACCCGCCGTTCAAATATCCGCCTCCTGCAAGAAGAACAACAGTTCAAATATTCGAAACGTAGAAGCTGATTCTTTCTTACATACATACGAAAAGAAAAAGGTCGTTGGTCCCACTATTACCCACCGGCGAAGCGTACTGTTGATAGCCCATCGACGAAGAAGAAGACGTCTTCCTCGGAGTTGCGGGCCCAATCCTCATGGGCCTCGTCGAGCAGTAAACGCCTTGCATCTCGGCCATGGCCGCCGTCCTTTCTCCTTCTTCGCCGAACCTTACGAAACCGTAGCCTTTCGAACGGCCCGTGTTTGCGTCCACGACGACCTTGGCCGCCCTCACAGAAGGGTACTTTTCGGCAAACGTGTCGTGGAGAAGGGAATCGGTCACGTCAGAGGCCAAGTCTCCGACGAAGATCGACAGGTCGGAGCTGATGCCGCCGGCGCCGGAGCCGCCGGAGTGGTGGTTGGGGTTCTTGTCGCCGGAGCTGAAGGTGGCCCAGTTGAGGCGAAAGGGTTGGTTTGAGTTGGGCATTTCCTTGTTAGAATAGGAGTGGAGAGCCCTCTCGGCGGCCTGGTGGGAAGTGAATTCGACGAAACCGTAGCCTTCGGGCGATTTCGTCTGCCTATTTCGGATAACCTTTATCGAAGAAACCTGAATAAAAACATTTGACCAATTCGAGGAAAATAATCAAGAAAAACAGAGCAAGAAAAGTCGACAAACAGCAGAAATTTAGAGTGAATGGAAGGAATGAATTTTTTTATATATGTGTGGATGCGTATGTGTACCTCGCCGGTGGGAGCAAAGCAGCTTCTGAGATAATCCTCGTCCATCCAAGGGTTCAAGTCTCCGACCCAGATGGTGCGGTTCGACCCGTCGTTGGACGGCGACGACCCGAATCTGCCGTTGGCCGGAGGATGGGCGGCGGCTGACGGAAAGTGGTGGAGATGGCGGGCGGCGTAGGGGAGGTAAGGCAGGGTTGGGTAGTAGGGAGGAGGCATAGGCATTACGGCGGCAGGATACTGCAAGGGAACCCAATTCGGCGGCGGAGGACCCATAACCGCCGGCGGCGCCGCCCTACTACTAGTTCCTCCGTTACTGCCCGCATCGTCATCGTTGCTGTTATTACGGGTGCTGCTATTGTTGCCGGCGTCGCCGTCGACGACGTTATCAGCAGGACCCTCCTCGTTGGGCCCTTTTGAGCTCTCATGGTCAGCAACAACGGCGGCGGCGACACCGTCGCTCTCGGCGGCGGCTTCCCTGTTATCAACTTCCATAGATTTCGAAGGCGAAAAAATTCAGAAAAACAAGAATGAGATGATGAACAGAGAAATAAATATGATGGCTAAGATTTTGCGCGTTATATATATATATATCTAAAACTCGAGGGAGATGGAGAGAGATGGGGTTAAGGGTTTTCTTTTTGTGGTAATCCACTGTGTGTGTGGAGGCGCTGAGATGAAGAATGAGGTCTTTTTATATGGGCTTCATAGCTCTAAACCTTCAGATGACGCTTGACCAACCACAGCCGTTGGATTCACAAGCTTGGATCATGATCTTATCCGTTGATTCTTATAGTTGTGTTTTCATGATCGTGGCTAGGTTTAAGGGAAGAAATGGTCTTAGTTTATTTAATTATTATGATATTTTGTTCTAAACTAAACTAATAATTACCGAATTTGAGGGGTGAATCTAAGGTGGTACTTCGAAAGTGAAACCTAGTCTAGTTCACCGTGGTAATAATGACGTATGAAAACTGACATAAGAGGAAACCTTTGTGTACCCAAATTGTGATATAACCTATCCTAGCGCTTGTATGACATGGAATAGACGTTTCTTGGTATTCTTGATGTTACAACGATTTCTTATATGTTTTAACTTAATTTTCTTTTTTTGTACCCCAAAAATTTTAAATTAAGTTATTCATTTTTTACCCCATTAATCTTAAATTAACTGTCGACTATGGAACGAACATGATTTTCAGCTAATCGAGTCGTTACATCAGTCTAACGATTCCGAGATAGGAACTAATATTAACTCATCATCACAGATCAGGCACCTATTTATTTTGTTATATATAGCACCTTAGATTACATATAGTCCAATCATGTAATCTATAGTCAATTTCAATATACTAAAAATAATACAAAAATATTTAATATATAATTTTACCTATTAAAAGTAACTTGAAATATAAGTTAATATAATAAAAATAGTCATCTTGCTACATGTGGAACTCTAGTAAAATCGATTCATAGAAAATAACCGACGCATGGAAACTACTAAAGGAGAGGAAAAAATTGCCTAATGTCATTACATATACCATGAATTTCTTCCTCTTTCAAGCCATGGTTTATTACAAGAGCAACTACTACAGCAAGGCTAATTCAGAAAGGAAAAAAGCTTCTTCAACTGAGACTTCATAAATACCTTGGGTCAGCTTTCTATGGAGGTTTTGGGCTTCGTAACAGATGCAGTGGACGGAGATTGTAAGAGGGAAGCAGATGCACGAGCGTACTCGAGAACTGTAATGGCGGAATTAATCTCAGCCATGAGAGCTTCAGGCGTTAATGGCATCATCCTTATGCCTTCGAACACGCTCCACTTCGCCTTTTCTTCGCCCGAGCTCATACTCGAAACATTGCAGTCCATATTATTTTCTTGATCAAAGAATATATATATTGTTCCTCTGAAGTTCTTGAATTCTTGATGATGCTACAGGGACCCTGCGAATTCGATTATTTCGTCGGAAGAAGTGAAAATCGATCGTTTAAAAAGATGTTCGAAGATTAACGAAAAACCGATAGTAAAAAGCCTATCATTCTCAATATGTTTATCTCCCCTTATGAAGCTCGTTATTTAGGTCTAACGCAAATCATCGAACACATTGACTACACAGTTCACAGAGTTTATTTACAGGCTCAAGCACTCAATAGCCAGGGAAATTTTTCGCCCAACAACGAATTTTAACATCAAACCATCTTCGTCGCTCATCGATTCGCCAAAAAACAAAGAGAGCAAAATTTTATCCAAGCATAGGGCGATTGAGCTGCAATACAGCACCAATCCCAGCAATTAAATCACTGAAAACAGAACAGGGAAGCAAAAAATCACTTGAGCTAAACGTAGACACACGCAATTCACGGAACGAAATCACTTCAAAGACAAAGCCATCACTCTACGAATCGCAGAAAAAGTCTTCGCGCCTGATAAAATCACATGAGATCATTAATCGAAAGCCATGAAGGTAATCAAACCTTCGGGTAAAAGAAAGATTTTTGCGATCGCGGACTGCGTAGATAGAGTACGTTTGCTCGTAGCTGTTGTTCTGTGGCTCAAGATTATCTGCAACTATTTTTATATTTCCTTTATGTTTACGCAATTATAGCTAATAATTAGTTAGATCAAGACCTCACGTATCCATGGATATAATAAATATACTAAAACTAGGAAACAAATATAGCTGTTCGGCCCATCTTCTCCACTCTATATATAATAATATAGATATTTCCAAGTTTTTCAACTCATATTATGCTTATTATGCTTGGGGACTCCCTTATGAGCTTTCATTGTCGACCGTTGATTGTAATTGTGGCAGTTTCAACATGAGCGAAGATATGCCTAAGGGTTCCCTCCCACTTTGGATCGACTGGAGGCAGAAGAAAGATATGGTGACGGGATTTCTCAATGCAGCTATTTTGGCTAAACTGTTTTCGTCGAGTAATTTCGGCGTTGCAATGATTCGATTAACGTCGCCTGGGAAAATACAAGTGCAGCATTACCTTCCTAGGCATGAATCGGAGAATATATTACTAATAGGTAATAAGAGGAAGAAGGGTAATGTTTCCCAGGACCATCTTTTCGATGACAGTAAGATCTCTGATTGTGGTTTTAGAAAGAAATGCCGACAGCTGAAGCTAGAATGTCTTAACGCCTACGTAAGGGACAATTAAACGTTGTACTATTACCTCCCCCTCTTACGCTGGCTGAGGTTGAGATACGAGAAGAGTTAGAACCACATCTACAAATAAGACAATTAATTAGATAATTAAACTGTTAAATTTTCAATAAATAATTGAAATTTTACCTATTATTGATACAATAGATGCTTCAATTAAAATTGTTGAATTTGCGACGATGCACCAAATTTGGTGCTTTTCGGTCATGGTGGTCACAAACACGCACGGGCAGCTGCCACTCACTTCGGATCCTTAACCAAACCCTAAAGGCAAATACGAGGAACGTTTACAACGATTACAACAATGGCATTAGCAACCGAAGAGCCGCAGCAGACGAAAAGCAATTAAAATCCAAATCCTTGTGAAATTACAAGTAGACGAGAGTTATTACGACAGCCAATACACTAACACACTACTAACACGATCGAACTGTTAACAGTAGCATCGAATAAATAGCGATTCGAAGTAGATGATAGCGATTATAAAAACAGAGGTAAGAAACTCGATAACCTGAGAGAACAAGCGAGTAATGCCACGCAAAAACGCTGGAGATTGTTTTCCTCCTTCCCCTTGCCTATCATCTATACAGAACAGAAGATGCAAGCGTTGTAGTCAGCAAGCACGAAATTACCACGTACGTCCGAATCCTTCTCATGAGGTATCGGATGGTCTTCCACAGCGACGAGAGAGACGCCATCGCCATTGCCGACCTTGTTCTTCAGTGACGATTATGCCTTCATCATCTCCATGCCTCTTCATTTTGTTCATTTTTCTTCTTACCTAGCTAATGCAGGTGGATCCCAAGATGAGGCCACAACTTGTTTGACTTCATCCCTTAGAACAATCTGTGACTTTTCCAGGGCTACGCTGTAAAAACTAATGAAGACACCGTCGAACCCTAGAGACTTTGTGAAAGCAGCATCTTTCTGCCAATGGCTCGTGAATTCGAAAGCTGCGTTGAAGTGACCTGTTGGAATTTTACCTGAAAGAGATAGTTCCTGTTTGAACTGTTCAGACATCTACACAGCCGAGAGAGTACTTCATTGAAAAGGGGTATTTCTAATTGCATCCATTTGTTAATTTTTTTCCTTTTTTCATTTGTCTATAACTTTATGAAAATTGTTAGATTCCTGGATATTCTTATGTCGTATTAATTTATTTCTTCACACCTCTTTTTCGAGTTTAATCCAGGATTGTGTGCATTTGAGAAATAGTTCGACTTTTTATATTTTTGCATATTTTATAGTAAATAGTTCAATATAAGATAAACATTTTGTTTGAACAACCTTGGAACAATTTGTGAAACTTGTTGACATTGTAACTTGTTTAAACAAAATGTAACTACGATATTAAGATTTTAACATCATATTTTCTGTAAAACATTAAGTTCATCACAAGAAAAATAGAGACAATGCTAAACGTTTGTACTATTACCTCCCCCTCTGACGCTGGTTGAGATTGAGATGCGATTAGAGTTAGAACCACATCTACAGATAAGACAATTAATTAATTAAACTGTTAAATTATTAATAAATAATTGAAAATTTACCTATTATTGATATAATAATATGTGCTTCAATTAAAATTGTTGAATCTGCAACGTTGCACCAAATTTGGTACTTTTCAGTGAAGGTGGTCACGGACACGACGGTAGCAGCTGCTACTGTAATCGTGGCTTTGAGAGCTACACGTTTGGTTATGACCATTTTGGTGAACCTCCCTGGAAGCTCGTAAGTCAATTAACCCTACTACTACAGGCCTATTATAAACAAAAATATAAGTTTTAATTATTTGATAAAAAAATTCGATAATTACCTGATTAGACACATGATAGCGACGGCCACCCTCAGTGCTTTGTGGAGCTTTGTCGCTTTTCCTTCAATTAATACAAGGGTAGCAATCGTGATAGTCAAAAAACACAGCAAGCACATTAGAAAGGGCAAGCTATATATCCAATTCCAAAAGCAGCGGGGAAGATGTATTTGCAAGTGGTGGATTCATGAGGAACAGACAAAATTTCAGGTTTTGCAGATTCATGAGGAACAGACGAAATTTCTAATTGCATCCATTTGTTAATTTTTTCCATTTTTCATTCTGTATATAACTTTATCAAAATAGATTCTGGATATTCTTATGTCGTAGTAATTTATTTTTTTCATAGTTTAATTCAGGATTGTGTGCATTTTGTGACAAATAGTTCGACTTTTTATATTTTGCATATTTTATAACAAATAGTTCAATATAACATAAACATTTGAACAACCTTGGAACTATTTGTGAAACTTGTTAACCATTGTAACTTGTTTAAACAAAATGCACGATATTAAGATTTTAACATTATATTTTGTGTAAAACATTAAGTTCATACCAATTTCGATGTTTTGTTTGAATAAATAAAGACAACCTTATGTATATATGTTAAAGGTTTATACTATGTTCTCTAACTCCACATTCCTTTGAGTTCCCCAACTGGCTGAGGTGCGTGTAGAATTAGAAAGGCATATGCAAATAAGAGAAATGAAATGTATTAAACTGTTAAATTATCATTAAATAACCAAAATATTTATCTATAATTGATATAATAGATGCTTCGATTAGTATTGCTGAGTCTGCAATTGTGCACCAAATTTGATGCCTTTCGGTTGTGGTGATCGCAAACACGACACCAGCAGCTGACAGTGAAATCGGGAGTTCGAGAGATACCCGTTTTGTTATAACCGCTCCGCTGAATCTCCCTCTAGAGATGCAAATTGTTTCAATGAGGATAATGGAATCAGTAATTATGCACTAGTATGTATCCTCTTCGGATATGGTGATTGCATGAACCACAGTGGCTGCTAGAAATGAAACCGTGAATTTGAAAAAATCATCTCTTGGTAACAGGTGGTTCGAATCTTCTCTTTGAAATTTCTCCCTCAATAGCAGCAATTAAAAAAATACTAGGATCAAACAATACATTATAAAATTCGATTATGTGTTAACAAATAAATGTAATATACACCTGGGGAAGCATAGACTTGCAACACAATATCTCAGAGCTTTATGTGTTTTTGTAGCATTCCTTCTAAAAGGACCAATGTAGCAATGAATATGTTGAATAATGATAGCAAGCCCATTAGAATCCATAATGCATACGAGGTAGGAGTTTCTTTAGGCGATTATTTCGGCAGCAGCAGTTGGAGCAACCTCTATCACGTCATCAGTTTGATCACCTGCAAGAGTTTCTTCACGCGAAATTATTTCGGCAGCAACAATTGGAGCAACCTCTGTCATGTTGAAACTGAGTTTGATGTATTTTCCAGGGCTGATACAAAGAGGATCGAAAAAAGAGATACTAAGAGGTGAAGAATATGAAATAACACCCACTGACAGTAATAATGATTAGAAGTATATTAATTATTAGAAAAATGTTTACGATATAACTTCTCCTACACATTACTATCAGTTCGATGAGCTGGTTGTGGCTGATGAGGTGGGATTAAAACCAGAAGCATATCTGCAAAAAAGACCAAAATAAAATTAATTGAATTGTTAAACAGAAAAACAACTAAAATAGTATCACCTATGATGGAGATACAAAATGTCTCAATGAAGATGATGAAATCGTTGATTATACACAAATATCTATCATCTTTGGCTAGGGTTATTACAAGCACCGCAATGCTAGCTAGCAATGAAACGAGGTATTTGACAGATGCTCTTTTGGTTATTTGAGTTTCTGATCTTTTCTTTGAAATTTGTATCTCAACGGAAGCAATTAAAAACGACCTAGTATTAAACAAGACTTTAAGCTCAGATTATTGGTAAAAAAGAAATAATGAAATACTGTATAATACCTTGGGATGCATAGAGCTGCAATGGAATATCTCAGAAATTTTTGTGTTTTAGTTGAATTCCCATCTAAAAGGACAATTATAGCCACGATAATGTAGAAAGATAATAGCAGACAAATTAAAAACGCTAAATGAATTGCTGCAGGAGGAGGTGGAACAGCAACAGCAACACTTGCCGGAGGAGGTGGAACATCAACAGTTGGAGCAACCTCTGTCACGTCAGCATTTTGATCACCTGCAAGAGTTTCTTCAGGCGAAATTATTTCGGCAGCAACAGTTGGAGCAACCTCTGTCACGTCAGCATTTTGATCACATGCAGAAGTTTCTTCAGGCAAAATTATTTCGGCTGCAACAGTTGGAGCAAACTCTGCCATGTCAGCATTTTGATCACATGCCAGAGTTTCTTCAGGCGAAATTATTTCGGCTGCAACAGTTGGAGCAACCACTGTCACGTCAACATTTTGATCACCTGCAAGAGTTTCTTTAGGCAAAATTATTTCGGCAGCAACCGTTGGAGCAACCTCTGTCCCGTCAGCATTTTGATCACTTGTAAGAGTTTCTTCAGGCGAAATTAATTGTGCAGGAACGAGGTATTTGACAGATGCTCTTTAGGTTATTTGAGTTTCTGATATTTTATTTGAAATTTGTATCTCAACTACAACAATTAAAATCGACCTAGTATTAAACAAGACTTTAACCTCAGTTTATTGGTAATAAAGAAATACTGAAATACTGTAATAAAGACTTTAAGCTCATATGATTTGTATCTTAACGACATCAATTTTTTTCCTTTTTTCATTTTGTATATAACTTTATGAAAATTGTTAGATTCCTGGATATTCTTATGTCGTAATAATTTATTTCTTCAATTCTTTTTTCTTTTTCTTCAATTCTTATGTCCTACACCACAACTATTCCATCAGCCGTCGCATCATCATTTTGATTGGCCGGAACTATTTTTTCACCTACAGCAGCAACTATTTCATCAGCCATCGCATCATCATTTTGATCGGTCGAAACTATTTTTCACCTACAGCAGCAACTATTTCATCAGCCACCGCATCATCATTTTGATCGGCCGGAATTATTTCTTCACCCAACACAAAATAACAATAAGGAGAGTAATTTATACCCCGTGACGAGGGTATATTTGTAAATTTACTTTTTTTTTTCCTTTTGTTTTTGTTAGCTTGAACATATATGTTTCTTTTTTCTCTATACAGTTATAGCTAATTAGTTATCACACAGCTATTTATCGATGGATATTTCAGTGGATAAATAAAATCTAGTAAAATGAAAACTAGCAACAAATAGTAGCTGGTCGCCCCATCATCTTCAATTACATTACATCTGAACCATTAGAAATTCTCCTCTCTATATATAATATTATATAATAAACTTAGCGAAGTGTTACATGGTGGGCCACAAATACATAGGTAAGTACATACATTTATAACACAGAACATAGTAATCAGTCAGTTCAATTCATACATCACTTGAAGACATTATTACGTTAAATTATTATTACAACACCTCTATCAATCATCATATTATTAAGTATAAACCTCCATGCCCAAATACTTGGAAGAATGGCACAATGGACACACTGAGCTTACTCTCACACTCTCTACAAAGGCAGAGATGCTTGCAAGGCAACAATAGCATGCAAACCTCATTCACCCTACATACCTTACACGTCATCATCTCCTTCGTTTTCCCAGCCTCACTAAGCATGCGACAATCAATGGGTTGTTGTCCTCCATAGAAGCACGAGGCTGTGTCAGCCACTTCACTGCTGTCCCCGCACCCTTCTTTGCTGTCTCGGCTTTGGGCGTAGACTTGCTGAAGGTTTTGCTTCAGAGTGTTGACCATGTTTTCGCCGTACTTGGCTCGCTGCTGCCATGCGTTGGCCTCCATGGTGACCTGCTCGAGCCTAAGCTCGAGCTCGAGGTTCTTCTTGTTAGTCTCTTCCAATTCTGAGTCCTTTTCCCGGAGCTTTTGGGACACTCTTTCTTCCATGTATGATATGGTTTGGAGATGGCTTGTTTGGAATTTTTCCAGGATGGCTTGCCTAAGGTGATCTCCCTAAGACAAGAAAACACCAGTTTTATAGGCTGAGTAATCTATTGCTGAATATGTTAGGGTAATCAATTAAAATTTGCTTCAAAAAACAAGACGAAACAGACAAGAGACGATCGCTCCATCACGAGAGGGAGAACCATTTACAGGCAGAATAATCTAGGTCATAGGGATTTTTGTAGGGATTTTTGCTTGAAAAGTTGCAATACAGGTGAAACAACCAAATGAACGAACATGCTAAGAATTGGAAAGGGCTTTTAAAGAAGGCAAATTCTCTGTTAGATATAACCCATGATTCACATTAGTAGACTCGAAAATAATTATTGCTTCAGACCATAATGTTTTCACATTTAGTAGACTCGAAAATAATTATTGCTTCAGACCATAATGTTTTCGCCATTTCGTTTCACGAAGCATAGTTCTAACAGCATATAAGAACCATCTCAATATTCTCCAATTCCAAAAGCATATAAAGAAACTCAAAACTAGTCAGCCACAGTAGAATCCTAAACAAGAAATATGCATTTTACGACCTAAAGTACTCATGTAAACTACATAAACCACTCGTCTGGACAATGAAATCAATCATTATCAGTCACCGTTACCTCAAGATCAAACAATAACAATGATCCAACAGAACTAAATAAAACGAATGCAGGCAAAGAAAATATCTGTTAAAAGGAGACAAACAAACCAACAGCTATCTATCCGACCTGAACTTTGACATATCTATCAATCTCAGCATCCTGTCTCTGCAGCTCTCGCTCAAGGGCATTGCCGATAAGCCCAGATAAAGCAGAGTCGCCTGATGAAGATAGCCTTGGATTCTCCAGGGACAGACCAAGCCCAGTAGACACTGACCTTGCCTGAAGCAAATCAGATAGCTGGGAATTATTGTTTTTACTACTGCTTCCGTTCAAATCGACAGTGTTCTCCAAGAATATCCTCTCAATTGGGGCATTTCTCTTGGAATCAACCCACTGCAGATTCAGCCCGTTTTCAACATTGGTCGGGCCCTGACCAAGTGCTAAACCTGACAATTGAATCGAAAAAAATTAGATTAGGTTCGATCGTTAAAAAAAAAAAGAAGAAGCTCTTAGAGCTAGGGAATCGTTACTTGGTGGGACGTATGGCGGGTGTTGATCAATAAGCTTAGGGTTGATGTTGTTGTTGAAGTAGGCTACTTGATGCTGCGACATCTGACCGCCGTCCATGTTATTTCCGTTGTTAAAGTCCCTGAAACAAGAAAATGATGATTAGATCGAAGACGAAGGATTAAATCAGCTCCGATGAACAAGAAGCTCAGCAGAGATTTGCATATCGAAACTGTTAGCTTAAAGAAGAATTTAATCTTTACTTAGGAATCTTTTGTTCACCTAAAGAGGTTATATTGCTGTGGTTGCGTTGGGTTTTGGTGAAGAAATTGCTGGAAGTTGTGATTGTGAGGGAACGAAGACATGGCTACAGCTACAGAGAGAGAGAGAGAGAGAGAGAGAGAGATGAGGTGGAAGAAGAATGTGGAAGCTGAACAGAGCAAGGAAAGTCTTGGAAAGTCTCCCGTATTTGCTATTTAATCCTTTCAACCTAAGTTATTTGCGATTTGAAATTGATTAATTATTTATTTTTTCTTCCTTTCCTTGCATCATTATCTTTTTTTTTTCTTACGCATTGAAGGCATATTGTCGTAACTTCACAGAATTAAAATAGAAGTTCATATGTAGTCGACAGTCGTACTCGTGAGGTTCTAATAATAACGAGTGTCTAGCAAGATAATACACCTAAATTTTTTAAATATATATTTTTATTTGGTATCCCATTTCGAAATTATTGAGTTTGGTTCAATGGTTACACCGAAAAATAAATGTTGGTTAAGCACGGTGGTAATGATATGGTCTACGCGGACATATATCATTAAATGACACTCAATAAAGCAATACGTAAAGTTGTAATACAAAGCATCAAATGTCGTATCCAAGCTTTACTTCAAATTCGAAATACATTATGATCTACACAAACATGAAAAACATTTTATCTTAAATCCATAGTTCATAAAACCAATTAAGATTTGTAGGTTCCCATTATATAAAAATAATGCTTGGCATGAACGAAATGAACGTCTCCATAATTGCCGCCACGGCCTGCAATATCACTTAAATTTGTACACTGTACGCAAATTAAATCGCATAGATTCAATTATAGTAAGCGTTTTACCCACTTACCCAATAAACCATAAGCTTGAAGGGGATATACGTCGGAGGCGGATAATAATAGTAATATGGCGGTGGAGGGATATTATGAGCACCATTATAATTAGCCGTGCTTGGCGGAAGATTACTCGACGGGCTTAAACGGGTCGGGTTTTCGCCGTTGTAGGGTAGAAGTGATGAAAGAATCGGTGGTGGTGGTGGAACGTATTTAGGGTTGTCATCCATCTTATTTTTTTAAGTGGTGGTAGAAATATTTACTTGATTGATGTTATTACATCATGTACACACATATATATAGTGGTATAGCTCCGTGTAATGTTGTGATGTAATATAACCATTGAGAATGCAATTTTTAGGACTGCCTAACCTAACTATGTAAGTGGGAGCGGTAAAGTATCAATTTCACCGGTAAATAGGCAATGTTATATTGCCAAACCACTTTGCAATCTTACCAAAACAAAGAGAAGGAAACAAGACTTCGGTTATTGTCGAGCGCGAGCTCCCGAGAGTTTCAAGAAGCGAAAATCGGGCCAAAGCCTAGGCTCGAAAGACCCCATCCTATGGGTCGGGCCGATGATAATACGAGGATATCAGCGCCAAACTTAATTTTCATACTTATTAAATACGAAAATGTTAAATAAGGAAACTAACTCTCGAAATTATCGGCCGATGCATAGAGCACGACCGGACTCTTGACCTCGTACTTGCCGGACTTCTCAACCCATGTAATAGATCCAACCTTGAGAGGATTATCAATCTCGGCCCGATAACGGACCGTTAGTGTATAGCTTTTCTTCTCGTACTTCTTATCGAAGACCAAACTCTTCGGCCGGACCCGAACGGTGCTATTCTCTGGCATCTCGAGCTCGGCCCTGTAAGAACCTGGGCCGTCGCCCACGTTCGTCAGAGTCCTTGTAAACTTCTTCGTTATCCTCTTCCCCCTCTCTTCGAAGCGAAAAAGGGTCATGAAAGAAGGGTAGTTTAAATCCGCCGACGATTCCAACAGTTGTAGCTCGACCTCACGATGCTCCTCGTCTGCTCTCGGGTGAAGTTCATCGAGCATACGAGGGCCACCAACTCGTCCACGGACGCATCGTATACTAGGCCCGGGTTTAAAGCCCGATTCGGGTTGACGTGGCCCGCCCCAAGCCCGAGGGCTGTGGCGTCGAGATCTCGGCCCGAAATCTTGATGGGCCGGCCCGCGTTGTCGAGGTTGTAGGCCATGGTCATCATCGTCGACTGTATGGCAGCTGGGCTCCAGTCGGGATGGGCTGCCTTTAGCAGGGCGGCGGTGCCCGAGACGTGAGGGCACGCCATGGACGACCCGGACTGAAAGGTGTAGTTCGTCGTTAGGGTTATGTTATCTCCGATTCGAGCCTCGACGAGGTTAGGGTTGAACGCGGCTAGGATCATCACGCCCGGCGCCATGATGTCGGGCTTCAAGATGTTCTCGTACCCTCGGCCCGGTCCCCTAGACTGGGCCTCAGAAAGGGTTGGAGCGGGCCTAGGGTTCGGCCCGATGATCGTTTCTTGAAACTCAATGCTGCCCCTCGGGGAGGAGCTCTGCGAGGCGTAGCGGGCGACCTCGACCCCTTGGGACGGGGTGACGACGACCCCGGGATGGGGGAAAACGCCCGAACGGAATATTCGTTCCTCGCTGGCGATGATCACAGACGCCCGGATGCCGTTCGCGATTAGATCCCCCACGACCGAGCGGAAATCGGTGTTGCCCACCGTCGCGTCGCACACCACGATGCTCTCCTTAGGGACCCGCGCGAGCGCCTCGGAGTCGCACGCTCACACATTAACGACCGGCAAGTTCTTGACGACGGGCCTCGCCGGAAACGTCGACCAACCCGTAATGGTCAGGCTGTTCCCAAGGGTCAACCTCCCCGCAAACCACCGATCCGTGGTCCCCGCTGCCACCACGACGGCCCACGGTATGGCCGACGTGACCGTCCTGAGGCCCGGCCCGTTGTTCCCGCCCGATAGGCACATCACTATGCCCTTCTTCCTCGCGCCGAAGCTCGCAATCGCCAGAGGGTTCTCGTAAAGGTTATCGTTTGCAAACCCTATCGAGACCGATATTATGTGGACCCCATCGGCCACCGCCCGATTGATCCCTGCGACCACATCCGACTCGGCGCTCCCGCCGCCGTTCCACAAAACCTTGTAGATCGATAACCTCGCCTGCGGGGCCGCCCCACGGGCCGTACCGGGCCCGTACCCGAAGAACGAGATGCCCGGGACGAAGTTTCCCACCGCGATCGAGGCCACGTGGGTCCCGTGCCCGTCGGTGTCTCGGGCCGAGTTCTCATCTATTGTGGTCCCGGACGCCACGTGGGTCCCATGCCCGCGTCGCCGAAGCTCGGGCTTTCGGGCCATATGCCGGAGTCCACCACGCCGATGATGACGTCCTTGCCAAGCTGGGATGCGGGCCATAGGCCCGAAGCGGTGTTGAGGCCCAGGAAGTCGGGGGAATGTGTGGTGTCGGGCTCGACGGGCCGGTCTGGGTGGGAGGACAGGAACCCGGGCTGGTTTTCGAGGGCTTTTAGCTCGTCTTGGGTCAGCTTGGCGCTGAACCCGTGGAAGGCGTCGTCGTAGGTGTAGACGAGCTTCTCCTCGAGGACCGATGGTTCCTTAGAAAGCGAGCTTACGATTGGGCCGTACCAGTGATGTGGGCTCGAGAGGACCTTAGGCATGTGGGATTTGTCCATGTGGATAATGTGTACTGATGAAGAAGATGCATAGTGAGTGTTATTACACGAGATGAACAAGAAGAAGAAACAAAGGAAAAACAGAGCATTGGGGTTGGAGAGAGCCATTCGTTTTCAACTGCTATGAAGGGGTGGCCGATGAGAATGGGCATTTTATGGTTGTCTGCTGTAAATGCGTGGGAGTGTTCTGCTTAGAAGGAGCGAGCAAACGATGTTGGAATTAATTCTCATTTCACATGCATTGGTGAAACGTATGAATACATAGGAATTGTAACATACTTCTTTATGCTTCATCTTGCTTTAATAAATGCATGACATGAAACTAAAGAGGAAGTTATGAGAGGCATTAAATGGGAAGTTATTCTTCATCTTGCTTTATGAGATGTCTTGTGAGCTACGTGACTCATACGTTAACCATTCCCACACTATATATTCTCCTTCTCTCCTGCTCCAATCGAATAACACACATATACTTACGATTGAAGATCTAGTTGTACCCTGGGAAGCTACTTGATTAATATCTTGAAATAGCTTTTTAGGGCAATGCTTCATGCATGCCTCTAGATTATTTCGTGTTCTCAAGTTTATTTGCTTTCTTCATTTGTGTGGTTCCTACAATCTAAAAAGCTATTTTCCAATGGAGGATGCTCAAGGGAATTTTCAATATGAAGGTTTCATCAACAACCATGACGGTCACAACGTCCAAGAAGAAAATGGGGTTCCAAGTGATACGCCTATCAACGAAACAATGAGTCAAACTGGAGATGGGTTGAATCCGGGTAATCCATTCATAATCCTCATTTTCAACCATTCAATCCTACCATGATGAAGTATCCCGACACGTCTCGTGTTGAGGAATTCTCGGGAACTAATTTCAAACGGTGGAATGAGAGAGTTTATACTTTACTTGACATGCATGGGATGTCATGGATCCTAGATAATCCTCTTAATGAAGGGATGAATATTGTTGGGTGGGAACAAGCAAACAAAGTATGTCGAGGGACCATCCTTTCGACTTTGTCAAATACTCTATTTGATGTGTATGTGGGGTACTCAAATGCTAAGGAGATTTGGGACTCCATGAGTCAAAAGTATACAGTCGAGGATTCTGTGAAACAGAAATTTGCTTGCTCCGGCTTCAATCGATGGGAAATGGTCGAGGGAACAAGTGTGCGTGATCAAATAAATGATTATTTGCACTTATTGGAAGGTCTCAAGGGTGAAAAAATTAATCTTCCCATGGAGTATGTTGCAAAGACTCTTATTGACAAGTTACCTCCATCTTGGAGTGACTATAAGCAACAACTCAAACACAAGAATAAAAAAATGGATTAGGATGAGGTGATGAAGCATATCATCATCGAAGAGCAAAATAGAAAACAAATCTCATTGGTGGCCAAGGATTTCAAATCTAAGGCAATCTTGTGATGGAAAGGGGAAAAGGAGTGGATACAGCGAAGACCCTATAATCACAAAGGTGACAAGTACTTGAAACATAAGCCGAATTTTATTAATAAAAAGAAAGGGTCTTGTTTTGTGTGCGGAAAACTGGGACATCATGCAGCCCAATGCCGAAGGAGAATATTCAACAATGGTGACAAAAGAAAATTTAAGAAACAAACAAATGTTGTTCAAGGAGGGGATGACAACGTGGTGGCCGTAACCACCGAAATTAACATGGTCTCAACCATAAAGAAAGATGTTTGGTTGGTTGACTCTGGTGCAACCAAACATATCGCAAAAAATAGAGGGGATTTTGTCCAATATGTCGAGACAAATGAAGGTGAAGTCTTCCTTGGAGACTCTCATGCAACGGCCGTCAAAGGGAAGGGAGATGTGGAGTTAAAATTAACTTCAGGAAAGACTCTTACCTTGAAGAATGTCCTTCATGTCCCAGCTATAAGAGTAAACTTGGTTTCGGCTTCCTTGTTGGACGATGCAGGCGTCAAAGTCACTATTGAGAGTGGGAAACTTATTCTCACAAAGAATAATATATTTGTAGGCAAAGGCTATAAGACCAATGGTCTCTTTGTACTTAATGTGGACTCTATCATGAATGGAATAAATTCTTCAGCTTACCTTGTGAGTTCTTTTGATTTATGGCATGAAAGACTGGGTCATGTAAACAAAAATTACATGAAAAAAATGATGGCTGAGGGAATAATTCCTAAAATGGATTCAAATAATGCAAAGAAATGTGAAATATGTGTTGAATCTAAACTCGTAAAAAAGACGTGTTATAGCGTGAAAAGATCAACACAACTACTTGATCTGATCCATAGTGATCTTGGAGATATGAAAAATTGTGAATCAAGAGGAGGGAACAAATATTATATCACATTTATTGATGATTGTTCTAGATTTGCAAGATTATATCTTTTAAATCAGAAGAGCGAAGCCTTTTCTAAGTTTGTTATCTACAAACAAGAGGTTGAAAATCAACTTGGGAGGAAAATAAAAAGATTAAAATCTGACCGAGGAGGAGAGTATCTTTCGGTTGATAATTTTTGCGAAGATCATGGAATTATTCATGAAACTACTCCACCGTATTCACCTGAATCTAATGGGGTAGCTGAAAGAAAAAATAGAACTCTCAAAGAAATGATGAATTCTATGCTTATAAATTCAGGAGCACCAGGTGAATGGTGGGGGGAAGCGATTTTAACATCTTGCTTCTTACAAAATCGAGTACCACATAAAAGAACAGGTAAAACCCCGTATGAGATTTGGAAAGGTTATGCTCCAAATCTAAAATATCTTAGAATGGGGTTGTTTTGCAAAAGTGTTATTAACTGAACCAAAGAAACGAAAAATTGGTTCAAGGACATCTGATTGTTTATTTGTGGGATATGCTGAAAAATCGGCAGCATATAGATTTCTTGTGTTAAAATCAGAAGACATTGAAGAAGGTTCAATTATTGAATCTAAAAATGCAGAATTTTTTGAGTTAAATTTTCCATTAAAACAATTAGTTGAGGCTGAAAGAAATCCACCTAAGGAGCTGGAATCTCAAGATCTCATCGAGAATCAAGTAATCGGAAAAAGGAGAAGAACTCAAAATATTATGGGAGGAGACTACTATTAGACCAAGGTCCTAAAACCTATCACGATGCGATCTCCTGTAAGGAAGCTGAAAATTGGAAAGAAAGTATAAAATCTGAGCTTTCTTCCATTTTAAAAAATAATACTTGGGAATTGGTTGACCTACCTCGAGGGTCTAAGCCAATTACAAGTAAGTGGGTGTTTAGTAAAAAAACTCTTACCTGATGGGAGTGTGGAAAAATATAAATCTAGATTGGTTGCAAGAGGCTTCACTCAACAAGAGAATCTAGATTATTTCGACACCTTTGCACCAGTAACAAGGATATCTTCTATTTGAATGCTAATAAGCTTGGCGGTCATTCACAATTTGGTTATACATCAAATGGATGTTAAAACAACATTCTTGAATGGAGATCTTGAAGAAGAAATTTACATGTTGCAACCAGAGGGTTATAAAGTGCAAGGTTAAGAGAAGAAAGTATGCAAACTTAAAAAATCTTTGTATGGATTAAAACAAGCCCCAAAACAATGGCATGAAAAATTGACAGCACTTTAGAAAACCAAGGTTTTATACATTCTTCAGTTGATCGATGTGTTTACATCAAAAAAGATCTAGAGCAAATGGTTATAATTGCTCTATATGTAGATGACTTGTTAATATTTGGAACAAATATTAATATTGTTGAAGAAACAAAAGCTGTACTTTCCAACACATTTGATATGAAGGATTTAGGGGAAGCAAATGTAATGCTCGGAGTTAAAATATTGAGGACAAATGGAGGTATCATGTTACTACAAGACCACTACATAGAAAAGGTTCTCAAACGATTTGGTTATTATGACGTCAAACCCGTTAGTACACCATTTAATGCAAATGAGGCATTATTTAAAAATAAAGGTGAACCCCAAGATCAAACAACATATGCTCAAATACTGGGATGCTTACTTCACTTATCAAACTATACGAGGCCCGACATATCTTATGCGATTGGAAGATTAAGTCGGTATACGAAAAGTCCCAATGGTTCCCATTGGATGGCCCTTATTAGAGTATTAAATATCTCAAAGGGACAATGAGTTATGGTATTTTTTATAGTGGACATCCTCAAATTATTGAGGGTTATACAGATGCAAATTGGATATCGGATTCTAGTGACACAAGGTCTACTAGTGGCTATGTGTTCCTAATGGGAGGAGGGGCTGTGTCATGGAAGTCAACAAAGCAAACGTTGATAGCACGCTCTACAATGGATTCCGAATTCATTGCTTTAGAATTAGCTTGTGTGGAAGCTGAATATCTAAGGAATTTTTGTTAGACATTGCGATTGATAAGAGTTTGATCACCTCAATATCAGTCGATTGTGACAACAAGGCTGCAATTTGTGTTGCGAAAAATAAAACTTATAATGGAAAAAATTGCCACATTCGTTTGAGACATAATGTGGTAAAACAAATGATAAAAGATGGAATAATCTCAATAGATTATGTAAAGTCTGACGGGAACACGGCCGATCCCTTGACAAAACCTTTAGGGAGGTTTTTAGTTGAAAAGACCACGAGAGAAATGGGAATTATGGCCCTTGATGTCTAGGACTTGTGGAAACCCTACCCATTGCTCAACTAACATGAGCAATTGGTTCATAAGGGTAAAAACAAAACAAGAACTAAGACCTGAAGCAATTTCCCTAATTACTCTCATTTCTATGGTTCGAGATTGCTTGAAGATAATCGGAGGATGGAATATTTATTTCCTTAATAAACTAGATAAGTGTACGATGGAACGCTAGTCAAAAGTTTACCTATGTGAGAGTTGGGTGTGGCCGCCCATATGAGAGATTTGGCTAATCTTTCTAAAGCACTCACAGATTTAATTTAACAGGGAAGCACATGGCCGAAGAGAGGTGCTCAACCGCGTTGAGAAGAGGAGAAAAGAAAATGTTGTGGAAATAAGATCACTATTCTACAAAAGAAAAATAAGTTCATAAGATTCGTTCTACTTATTTTTCTGTGGACTTAAATCTTTTTGCCTAAGTCGTGGTTCATAGTTTCATAGTGGAAACACCACAAATCTATGCGGCATTTTCCAAATTATATAACATGAAATAAAAACTTTGGAACAAGTTTTCATTTGGTGGGGGATTGTTGGAATTAATTCTCATTTCACATGCATTGGTGAAACGTATGAATACATAGGAATTGTAACATACTTCTTTATGCTTCATCTTGCTTTAATAAATGCATGACATGAAACTAAAGAGGAAGTTATGAGTTAGGCATTAAATGGGAAGTTATTCTTCATCTTGCTTTATGAGATGTCTTGTGAGCTACGTGACTCATACGTTAACCATTCCCACACTATATATTCTCCTCCTCTCCTGCTCCAATCGAATAACACACATATACTTACGATTGAAGATCTAGTTGTACCCTGGGAAGCTACTTGATTAATATCTTGAAATAGCTTTTTAGGGCAATGCTTCATGCATGCCTCTAGATTATTTCGTGTTCTCAAGTTTATTTGCTTTCTTCATTTGTGTGGTTCCTACAAACGAAGGGACGAGGAAATCAATCAACGGAAGACAAGTGAATTATTTGGAAAGAGATGGAAAGAAAACCTTTCTTGTTTTGTTTATTTAAATATATAATCTAAAGTTGCTTTCAAAACAATGGGGTGTATCTGTATATTATGATAAGGTTAACGGCTGCGTGTGGTTCAATAATTAAAGTTGGTGTGCCCTGGCCAAGATGTTTGTGAAGGTTGATTTGATTCTGATATTTTGTTATAATTTGATTGGGCCGGGCCGGAATTTAGAGCCCGTATAGGATCGACATGTCCCGAACCAATCGCATAGGACTTGGAATTTGAAGCCCGATTGCTTTATGGGGCCGGCCCGAACCATCGAGGTTGATAATCAAGGTGATCAAGAGAGCGAAGCATTGACCTCCCTTCGACATAGTAAACCTAAACGACGTTGTGTTGGTCATGGTTTTGAAGACCGAACCGGCCGGTTTTGACCTGTTCCGACCGAACCGGTCAAAAATCCGGTCCGATCCCGGTCCGGTCTTGTTCTAATTTAAAAAATAAAAGAAAACATGAAATATTAATAAGTTCGGCAAGACAGAACAATGGTCTACTGGTGAGACTCTCAATGAATATCCTTGATGTTCTGGGTTCGAATATCATCCGTCCCATTTTACTTTTATTTTGTAATTAACTTATCAATCCAATATTTTCCTTCTACTTAATTTTGACACCCAAATTTATGGATTTAATACTTTACACCCCTAGTATAATTAATTTTTAATCCCGATACAATCTACTTTTATTAATTTTGCCCCTTAATTTAATAAAACTATAATTTCAAAAAAGTTCATAAAAAATGTATATTTTCTATTTAATTTACTTGATTTTATTCATAAAATATATATTTTAAAATTTAAATATACCGGCTTAACTATGGTTTGATTCCGATTTTATACCGGTTAAACCACTAAACCTTAAACCACTAAAATTTCCGGTCCGGTTCGAAAACCCGGTTTCAGAACCTTGGTGTTGGTATATGAAATTAGACTTTCTCAACCATATTATAATCGAAGTTTTTCTTGGGAAAGAAATTTGGAAGCCGCGCAGTTATCTATACTATCTCTACTGTTATATAAACGGTGAGGCTACGATACAAACCGTCATTTTCCATCTAATTTGCTATGTAAATTTTAGGAATTAACCAATAATAGCTTGACAGGTGTTAACACATATCGTTCAACAACAGCAAATATTGGTCCACGTCCATCTATAACTGCCGATCAAAGAAATACATATATTGAAAACAATTCACCGTGTTTGTCTATTATTATTTTGGCTTTGACTTACCTACCAAAGTGGGTATAACCCAACTCTTATTAAAAAAATAACATGTATAATTTTTATTTAGTGAAATATGTATGTGGTGTTTTAACATAGTAGGGGTAGGGTGTAATGTGTAACTTTTATTTAAAAAAACACATATATGGTGTTTTAACATAGTGGGGGTAGGGTGTAATGTGCCATGTGTCATTTTCTGAGCGGAGTTGTGTTATACCCAATTGGATAGGAAAGACAAAATCTATTATTTTAATGGATTTTATTTCTTTTTTTTGAGCGCACACATGGAGTGCGCACAGGGACTAGTATATATAATTGGTGAAGGGTGGATACAAACTGTCAATTCCAAATTGATTTGGTCTGTAAAATTTTTTGATTAATAAAATATTAATTTGTTCTATTTAAAGTAAACAATACATAATAAAATTAGTGTACGAAATATAATCATCCCACTTCATCCACTACCACTACATAGCGCTTAATATTTAAATTACTAAAAATAATTATTTTAAATATAATTATTGGTTGCACAGTGTGCAGGATAACTAGTGTAAATTATAATGAGAGATTGCACTGCATAATTCCATAATAAAGATACAATCTTCAGATCTTATTTTCCTTTACGCTCGTATGGCATAAAAATCTCGCCTTTTACGTTAAAAGTTAAAACCCTTGACGAGATAATCAACAATGCCAGCCCAATATGATAAATGATTGCGAGAAAAAATAGCTACTTCCCCTTTGTCATACTCCGTAGTCCGTATAGTATAGCTTTCTTGTGACCCGGTAATTTGTTGCAGAGAGCCACAAAAATGGGCTATTCTTGGTGAGTTTCTGTGAACTATTATTCTTTTCATCACCGCCCGAACAGTTTCGTCGGATTTTTTAAGTAAATAGCCCTTGAGCTGGTCATCTTTTAAAAAATAGCACCCAAAATCGGACTTTACCTTTGTACCCTTACTAACTCTGCTCTAAAGACTATTTTACCCTTATTTAATGTCAATCAACAACCTCAACAACACTTAACGATAAAATTAATTAAAGGGTTTACATGTTACACTGTAGCGAATATGAAACATCAGACCCGTTATAGAAGAGTGGGGTAAAAGTAAAAAAAAGCAACCACTTTCACTTCCAGTAAAAAAAGCAAGCGTGTGCTCTCCCGCCCCTGCACTGCAAAATCGAAATCAATCATCTCCACTTTCACTTCCAGTAAAAAAAGCAAGCGTGTGCTCTCCCGCCCCTGCACTGCAAATCGTCGTCTTCTCTGCAAATCGACTCATTCGACAATGGCATTCAACGCGAACACCCAAAGAGTGGAGGTATGTGTTCTACTCTTCGTCTTCTTCAATTTAACGCGAGAGGGGATCTGGGAACGACCCATCGAACCCTAATTTGGTGCGGACCCGTGCTTGCAAGCATAGGACAGAGCTTGGTAGCATAGGACCCGTGCTTGGTAGCATAGGACTCGCGCTTGCAAGCATAGGACCTGTGCTTGCAAGCATAGGACCCGTGCTTGCAAGCATAGGACAAAGCTTGGTAGCATAGGACCCGTGCTTGCAAGCATAGGACCCGTGCTTGCAAGCATAGGACAGAGCTTGGTAGCATAGGACCCGTGCTTGGTAGCATAGGACCCATGCTTGGTAGCATAGGACTCGCGCTTGCAAGCATAGGACATGTGCTTGCAAGCATAGGACCCGTGCTTGCAAGCATAGGACCTGTGCTTGCGCAGCGTACGTTGATTTTTAATGCATGGGTCCCGTGCTTCCAAGCAGACGACCCCCGCTTATGAGCAGGGGACCTAACGGGCGGGTCCTGTGCCACTGCGCGCGCGCAAGTTAGGGGGACCCGCGCGTTATAAGCAGGGGACCCGCGCGCTATGACCAGGGGACCCGCGCTTATACGTAGGGGACCCGCGCTTATACGCACGGTTTCCATGCTTAAACGCTCGGGTCCTCTTACCTTAACGGGCGGGTCCTGTGCCACTGCGCGTGCGCAAGTTCGGGGGACCCGCGCGTTATAAGTAGGGGACCCGCGCGCTATGACCAGGGGACCCGCGCTTATACGCAGGGGACCCTTGCTGGGACCGCGCCGATGCGCAGGGGTCTCATGCGCATCTGTGCTTGAATCTCAGCATATGCGATGCGGTCCCCTGCGCATCTGTGCATAAGGGTTTTCTATTTAAATTATTTCATACCACGTAATTTAGCTAAAATGTGTTTTACGCATAAATTAGGTTGTGATGCAGAAGCAGTTCGACACAGTGGACGAAGTTCCCCGTTTGAGTGTAAGAATGAGCTCGTTATACGCGGATGCCAGCGAGCTGATAAGACAATGTCTGAACCACCACGAGTGGGAGATTTTTAGGAACGGGAGTCCGTTCGGCCGCCTTGTTATGGCGGAGCCTGATTTTAACCACTCGGGCCAGTTGCTGTGGTACCTCATCCAGAGCCAGACGATGCTGCACAACCGGGAAGAGCTGTGGATGGTTTTTGGCGGAAAACCACTCCGATTTTCGAAGTCGGATTATTGCCTAATCACTGGGCTGAAGTTCGCAGCCGAGCTACCGCCGGTAAACGGCGGCTCACAATTCACCGCAAGACATTTTGGCAACAGCTCAAAAGTCTGCATGTCGCACGTCAAGCGTGTGTTGGAGGAGTTGTCTGGCGACGAGGACGATGTGGACTTCGAGAAGCTGAAGTTGGCGGACGTGTACTTCGCCACCGCCGTGTTGATGCCTCGACCGTCGAAGAAGGACACCGTCGTCAGTACGACGGTCCTTAGTCTCGTCGAAGATCGATTTGCATTCTCCCAGTATCCTTGGGGCACCGTGGCTTTCCGTGAGGTGATACGAAGTGTTAAGGTAATCTACGGGAGAGGCCACGTGAATTATAACTAAGCTTCTTGCATACCATGTTTTGAGGGACGTTTGTAAGATTTTTTACGTTATTTGTATTCAGATACTAGCCTACGAGTGCATGCCGGGGGTTGCAGACCAGTTTGCGGTTCGCAAGGAAGAAGATTTCATGCCACGCATGCTCAGGTGGGCGACGAAGAATTGGGGTCGCAAAGCATGACCGACTCTTAGGACGGTCGCAGATGCCGTCGACGGCGATTTTGTACGAGGGTTGTTAGTGCCGTCAGCGGAAGAGTTGGAGGCGGCGTACTTTAGGGACAACGTTTTCGACGTTGGGGCGGCACACGACCTATTCGACCGTGTGACGGGCCTACTCACGCGGGGAGTGGAGGTTAGGTGTTTCCTTGTCCACCACGATAATGGCGACGATGATCATTTAGCGATCGTACCTGTGGAAGATTTTCCCACACCTGTGGCGGTGGTTGAGGCGGGAGACGTTGGTACTTCGTCGAGTGCCCGAGGAGTTCGAAGAAGAGGCAAATCGCCTGTAGAATTTGTTGACCTAAGTGATGAGGATTCTGGCTCAGTTAGAAATGAGAAGTAGAGCAAGAAGTACCTCGGGCGAGTGGACTTCTCCGGGCGTGAGCTGATTCATGAACACGATCGCGTGCTCATTGACATGTACCTTCAAGCGGCAAGATTTAGGTAAATGTTTACTTTCGATGTCAATCTCAGTTATCGTACCTAAACACGTAATAATTTTTCTTTTTATGCAGTGATAACGTTTGGTCGTCTGACATGTGCGACGTGGATGCCCAAGGCTTCTACATGTTGCTCTTCCATGATATGCTCAAGTCCAATTGTCTTGACGCATATCTAGATTGCTTGAGGCGAATCTATGCGGACAATGACAATTATCCCCGCGTCTTCGTCTTTCCAAATTACGTGCAAGACGAGCACTTTAGGAAGGCGCAGAAGTTGAATAGGAAGGCGAAAGTACGGGTGGATGATATGGAGAGCTTCGTGAATGGATTGTCGAGAAGCAGTCGGAGCTGGTTGGAGCGTCTCACGGAGGATGAATTGCTACGATGCAAGTACATCATCTCTCCTGTTTGCGCACGGGCCCACTGGGCAGTGCTTATTTTTGACGCGTCAACGCAAACCTTCGTCCTTCACGATTCATTGGGCGCGCATGGTGTGCAATTCGCCGGGAGAGTGTTCGTAAGTAGCTGAAATCCGTTTGTCTATCATTTTTATTTATTTAGTAACATGTTCGACGTTTGCTATATTTTGCAGGCGGAGTTTCTTTCTGCATATTGGCGTTTCAAGTTCGACATCGTCACAAAACCGAAGTTGAATAATAAAATGAATCGCCAGCAGAAGGCTGGCAGCTTGGATTGCGGGGTTCATGCGGCGGTGACGGTGGAGACGGTTATGGTTGACACGCCCGAGTTTGATGAATATCAAAGGCAGATTGATATATCAGCGTATCGAGCCACTATGGCTGCACAGATATTGCGTGACCCGCATAGCTGTATTAATTGATTTGTTTGGCTGAGTTTGGAAGTGTTAATTGTAAGTGGCTTTGTAGGTTTATTGGACTTGGTGTAGTTGAAGGGTTTATGGATGTTAGTTTGTAGGTTTATTTGACTAAAATTTTTTGATATTATTGAATGAATTGACTCTCTGTATGAAACGAAACGTGATGGGTGATTTGACTTGTTACTGAGGAAAATATTTTGACCAAATACTCAGTAATTGTTCAATTATTGGTACGACTAAAGCGAACGTGAGAAACCCTAAATTGGACAGCGACCCGTTCATATACATATACGGGACACGTCCCATCAGCCACAATGCAATAAGCGTGGGTCCCCTGATTTTACGTGCGGGTCCCCTGATTTACGTGCAGGTCCCGTGATTTCAAGTTATGGTCCCTTTAGCACGTTACCCACCATATGACTTGATAAAACTTTTTCCATTGTTGAATAATTGATTCTCTGTATGAAACGAAACGTGATGGGTGATTTGACTTGTTACTGAGGAAAATATTTTGACCAAATACTCAGTAATTGTTCAATTATTGGTACGACTGAAGCGAACGTGAGAAACCCTAAATTGGACAGCGATCCGTTCATATACATATACGCTTGGGACCCCTGATTTTACGTGCGGGTCTCTTGATTTCACGTTACGGTCCCCTGACGTGAAATATGGTCCCCTTATTTTATTAAAAATAAAAAGTGGGTCCAATTAATTTAAAAGAACGCATGAATGTATTAAAAATAATGCACGACCATTTTTGGTACAGAAAGCATACATTCCACCATCGTCATTCTCTTTTGGTGATAATCATGACGATCACCAGCATTGTTTTTCAAGTCGATGGTCAGTGGGTAATTCGCGAGGACAATACGTCGAACTGGGTTCCCGATCCAACTTGCCGTTGGCAATCAATCTTGGTCGACGACGGTTCATGCACGTTAGTGGATCTCACTAACGAGATATTGAATGCATTGTCGTTACGCAATGATAATACCAAACTACGGATAAGCTACATGCCTTGCATAGACTACAATTATGTGCGCCCCATCTACATCGAGAACGATTACGGTGTACGTGCGTACCTTGGAGGTGGTTGCCCACGATCAAGACCACCTCTTCACGTGGAACTTGAATTATCCGTCATTGTGTCACCGCCACATCAACCTCATGATAATGATTTCTCTGGTTTCGACATCGGCCTTATAGCGCATTGCGATACAAACGCCGAAATCCAACCATTTGAGGGTTTTCCCAGCACATCTTACAACCCTCCTTACCAAAGTAATGAAAGCAGTGGCTATGTAGGCGATTACTCCGGAATGTGCGGCCAAGGATATGATAATGAGAACGAGCAAGTCGGACGGGACGACGAAAATGAGAACGAGGAAGGTGCCTTAATGCATGATGATGATGATGATGTTGATGATTATGATGACGATTTTGACGTCGATGAGCACGACGACGCAACTGATGTGGCCGACGATGGTACCTATTCGTTTACGGATGGTTCGACCCTATATGTTGGACAAGAATTCCGTAGCAAGAAAGAATTGAATGACGAAATCATTAAAATCGCTGTCGCTGCATGCTTCGAACGCCAAGTGGATAGGTCAAACAAAACCCTGTACGTAGTGAAATGTGCGAAGAAGAACTGCGAATGGCGAATACGAGGTGCACAGGACAAGGACTCCCCCTTTTTCTCAATCCGAAAGTACGTCAACACGCACACGTGCGGCGTGTCTCATCGACGCCGTAGACATCGCCAGGGAAGTTCGTCGCTCGTATCGAGCACGTTGTTGCAAAATTTCAGGGCTCCTAAAGACATCCCCGCTCCCAGTTCCATACAGTCGATGATGCAGAGCAGGGGAGTAGAAGTTTCATACTACAAGACTTGGAGAGGAAAACAAATTGCGACCGACGAACTAGTTGGTAACAGGGACGCTTGCTACGGTTTACTGCCGTCTTACTTAGATGCGGTGAGGCAAGCCAACGAGGGCAGTATCACTGATTGGGAGATGGACGAAGACAATCAGTTCAAGTACATGTTCTTGGCATACGGCGCTTGCGTCAGAGACTTTACGTTCATGAGGAAAGTCGTTTCTATCGACGCCACTTTTTTGAAGGGGAAGTATAAGGGACTCAAGATGATTGCCACTGCGCAAGACGGCGATTTCCATCAATATCCTTTAGCATGGGGTATTGCCGACGGGTCGGAGGGAACCGACCCATGGACGTGGTTTCTCTCGAGATTAAGACGTTTGTTGCGGATGGCGACGATCTCGTAATAATTTCCGATCGGAACCCTGGAATCAAGAATGCAGTTCCGGCCGTTTTCCCAAACGCGTTTCATGGTTTCTGTGCGTGGCACCTTCAACAAAACGTGAAGACGAGAATGAAGAAGAAAGGTGCTTGTCCAATCTTTTGGCGTGCCGCTACTGCCTACACGAAGAGCGAGTCCGACCGTCATTTTAGGCAGCTTGACGGAAAATATGCGGACGTGGCTACCTATCTTGACGAAGTCCCAAAGGAAACGTGGACGCGATCATATTGCCCTAGATCAAGATACAACATAATGACGACCAACGGATCGGAGTCTATAAATGCAGCTCTACGTAAGGACAGAGAGCTTCCAATTATTGGACTGTTGGGCTCGATTCAGCGACTAACATCATCATGGTTCAGTAAGCATCGGCGATCTGCGGAAGCTTCAATCGCCTCGAACATGACTAGGTTTACGCCGAAGGTAGAGTCGATCATACGAGAGAATTTCACCGAGTCGCAAAAATTTCAAGTGTCGGAAGTCGGACATCTAACATATAACGTGTACGGGCAGCATGTGAACGAGGTGGTCGATTTGGGGCTGCGCACATGCACGTGCATGATGTTTGACATCGATCGTATCCCATGTCCACATGCGATTGCAGCTTGTGGTTCTGCCCAAGTGCCGGTATATTCATTAGTGCACGATTATTATACCTTGGAGTTCTGGAAACTGGCATACGAAGGTACTATACGCCCGGTAACGGACCGCATTGAAAGTAGTATGGACATGTTGCCGCCTCGTGTTTGTTCACAACGTGGACGACCCCAGAAAAATAGGTTTCCTTCGACGGGTGAATTTGGTAGGAGATAACGTTGTAATATGTAGTTTTCGTATTCAGAGTGGCTTATACGTCGCCATTTGTGTTATGTTATGTAAGGTTGTGTCACCCTAAATTTTGCGTGAATATGGAAGTAGAAAACCCTTATGCACAAATGCGCAGGGGACCGCATCGCATATGCAGAGAATCCCGCACGGACGCGCATGAGACCCCTGCGCATATTTGTGGTTCCCGCCGGGTTCCCTGTCTTCAACGTTTGGGTCCCGTGAAAAAATCGCGCGGGTCCCATGTTCCTTGCGCGCAGGGAGGGGCGCGTTACTCCCATCGGACCCAAACGTTAAAGGGAGGGGACCTGCGATTAGCACATGGTACCCCAAATCATTAGGGTTGGTCACGTTCGCTTACTAAGTGGGTCCAATAATTGTTCAATATTGATGAAAAGTGACATGTAGCAGTGCTTCATTTATTGGTGAAAGGTGACATGTCAGAGCAGTGTCATTATAGAGTTCATCAGAGACACATGACTTGACATTTGATTCCCGATTTGGGGATTTTGTCCCCTGCGAAAATATAATATTATTAAATTCGTTAATAAGATAATATTGTCCCCTGCGAAAATCTAATATTATTAAATTCGTTAATAAGATAGTAATTAATAAAAATTAAAAAATTCGTTAGTATGGGTTATATTTTTTTATATGAATTATATTTATTCATACTATAATATTAAAACATTATATTATTTATCTATAAGATTAAAATCGTATTTTTTATTCAAGAGGGGGTGTGAATAGTAGCCCCCTTTAGAAAATTACGGTACGAATATGGAAATAGAAAACCCTTATGCACAGATGCGCAGGGGTCCGCATCGCATATGCAGCGAAGCCCGCACGGATGCGCATGAGACCCCGGCGCATCTTTGCGGTTCCCGCCGGGTCCCCTTCCCATAACGTGAAGGTCCCATGAGATTAAGGTTTGGGTCCCATGACAGTAATGAGGGATCCCATGAGTCTTGCGCGCAGGGAGGGCGCGTTACGAGCATGGGACCCAAACATTAAAGGCAGGGGACCTTCCGATTACCACACGGTACCCGCACATTAGGGTTAGTGATGTTCGCTTATTGAGTGGGACCAATAATTGCTCAATTATTGGTCAAAAGTGACATGTCAGAGCAGTGTCCCTATTTATTGGTCCATAAGTGACATGTCAGAGCAGTGTTACTATACAGTATGTACAGGACAGATGACTTGACATTTTATTCCCGATTTGCTTGAAATGTTACCGAAATCTAATATATTATTAAATTCCTTAATAAGATAAAAATTAATAAAAAAATTAAGTGTGCGTAAAAAAATAAATTAAAATAACCACTCGATTAACAATATCTAACTCCAAGTTTAGAAAAAAGAAAATATATTTTACAACGTGTATTTCGAGTCGTACGATCATCGACGTGAATCTAGTAAGAGAGCACACCGAGAAAACATACTCATGTTTGTGATTTATGTAGGCTGTAACAATCTTATAAACTGAACGTAATTCTTGTGATTACCTCCAATTTTTTTGTTCTGTGCTATTTTATGATGACTTTATATTGTAGTCTACGATAAATAAAGTATAAATACGCTCAATTAATCGCTTACTTCCATGAATTAACATTGCAAAAATCGCACATGAACATAGGGGACCCACATTTTTTGAACAGCGGACCCACTCTTCAAAACAGGGGACCCGCGCATATTGCATAGTCCCCACACTGAGATGTCCGGGTCAGTCGTGGTCCCGTCAAAATTGTCCGCATGTCATTGCCGGGTACCGACTGGTCCCTTCGAAATGTCGCTTGATTTAAGCAGAAGACCCGCACGTAAAGGTCACGGGACCTGTGCGTTATAAGCATGGGTCCAACGCTTGTATTCAGGGGACCCGCTAAGGGAGCGTTCATAGATAACACGGAAAACTTAATATGAAAAAAGTTAAGTTATGTCAAATCACTGCCATTCGCGTTATTTTTATGTCAACTCACACATCACTCTGACAAAAGTTCGAAAACACTGACAAAATCACCTCACAATTTCTAAACCCTAAATTGATATCAAACACACGTAAAGCAGACGACTTCTATCAAACAACTAAAATTAAAATTAAACAGAGATCACAAACAACACATGAACATTTATTCAACAACAGAAGAAAACTAGAAAGATGTCAAATCACTTAAAATTCAGTTCTTTTTATTTTTACGTCAAATCACACATCAGTCTCACTGACAAAAAGTTGGAAAACACAGAGAAACTCAATCTTTCACAATTCTAAACCCTAAATTCATATCCACCAAACGATAAGTTAATATCAAACAAGTAAAATTAAAATTCAACGGAGAAATTCAACAACACATGAAATAGTTCGTGAACATCGGAAATTTTAATCAACAAAAAAGGGGTTTACTAAAAACTGTCCCAATCATTATTGAAAATAGAAGATGCGAGGTATTTTCTAAACTCCTTCATATGAGTTTGATTGAGGCGGGAGACGTCGTCCTTCTTCATCATAAGCGTCATTGTCGCCCGCAACATCGCCACGCCATCTTCTCCCCTGAAAATCATATCGAAAAAGACACTTATTTTTAAACACGACGACAAAGTAATAAAACGCATCATTCATGAAAACTTACTGATTTTGTTTCCTGAAGTCGCGACACCACTTAGCCGGCCAGCCCTTGCCCTTGCTAGGCATGCGTTTTATCAGCCCCAGGTCCTTGAAAATAGCCGGGATTACGAGCAGAAGTTTGTTGACGTCGTCGGCGATAAAGCGCCACTCGAAGCCAGGAGGCGCATCGGAGTCGTAAATCGTAACTCCTTTTCCCGCACATCAACAACGAACAACACCCATCGGCTTGACGTACGCATGGGGATAGCAACTTTGGTCGCTAGATCCCACGACCTGCATTTCCAATCTTCGCCCTCCCCCCTCGCGAACGGGAGCAATCTCTTGAAGCCTTTCCCACACGGCTTCCCGAGTATGTTTAGCACCCCTCGCTCGTCGACGAGCGTCTTAAACGTATGGGGCATGTACGCGACTTTGCTCGCAACCGATTTGCTAAATTTCTGCATGTGTTCGATCCCAGCGAGGCATTCATCGACATGCTGCAATAAAAGCAAACCGATTTTCAACACATTCAAGTAAGGTGACGAAAGGTATTTGGTAAATTTATATACGTACCGTCTCATCGAGTGGAATACCCTCAGTCGCAAGGTTCAGGAGCCATCTAGGGTCGTGTTCTTTTAGCTTCCCTGGGACTTTCATGCCGGTAATCCGCAAAGCCGTTTTTAGCTGACTTTCGACTTTTGGCCACAAGTTATGGGCCTTGAACTGGATATGCCGCTCGAACGCCGAAAGCTTTGGAGCTTTGACTGTATTCGTCGAGGGGAAATCGGTGAATGGCGTCGTGGTGTACCAAGAAGGGTTCTTCGTCCGCTCAGGGGTCTTCTCTCTGACGACGCATTTTCCTTTGTCGGTCGCTTGGACAGAAACCGAAGCCTCGGCGTGCGTCTCCAACTGAGGCACGTCCTGTAGCAGCTCGGCGTGCGTCTCCAACTGAGGGACGTCCTGTAGCAGCTCGGCGTGCGTCTCGAACTGAGCGTGGTCCTCTGGATGCTCGTCCATGGTCTCGAACTGATCAGCGTGGTCCTCTTGAGCCTCTATGTCCGTCGCTACCTCGTGAACCCCGAGACCATAAGCGCCCCTCCACGACGATGGGTCGACCACCTCTTCTCTTCTCTCTTCGTCTTCATCGGACCGATCCGGTGGGACATATCCAGCGTAACGATTTTGCGTCCATTCAGACGGACTGTGACCGTCCCATGCCTCCTGGCTCGGAATATAGCCATCCGGTCCCATGTACGATGTGTTCCTCCATCTCTCATCGTAATCTATACAAGAAATTCGAAAATAACTATAAATTATTTTTCACGTCCTTAAGTATAAAAACTTACCAAACTCGGGCTGTGTAGCGTGCAATCCACCACCAAACTCGGGCTGTGAAGCGTGCGATCCACCAGGAAACTCGTTTGGAACGACATCTACATCGTAAATAGTAACTGATAAGTAATCTACGCAACTAATTAAAAAATTAAGTATAAATAAATAACTTACTATAACGAGCTTCGGTAGGCGGAGTGCGAGACCCGTGATAAAATCTGCTCGCCAAACCCTGAACCGAGTTCCCCAACTCCTTGAGGCTGTCGGCCCACGATCGCATTTCCGTCCAATGTTCCTCGTACGCATCCCACCTTCTCTCGTTCGTCGACCACCGTCGACCCTCTTCTTCTTGAAACTGATGCAATTGCGTGCCAAGTTGGTCGAATCGCCCAAACAAGTTGGTGAAGTTTTGGTCCATACGACTTTGCCATTCATCGAAGCGTGGACCCGAGGCGAAACCCTGACCACTTGATCGAGTGGTCTCCGGTGTTGCATGAAAGGCGTGCTCGTGCGGAGGTTCGGGGTTGTCGTGCGGATGTTCGGGGATTTGCCGTGATGCAACATTATATCGGTGTCGCGTCGCCCACTGTCGATCTGGGCGATGGTCTCAGGCACCAAATTCAGCCGGCTAGAGTAGAAAGGTCACACGATCGAATAGGTCGTGTGCCGGCCCAACGTCGAAGATGCTGTCCCTATAGTACGCCGCCTCCAGCTCGTCCGCTGACGGCACTATTAACCCCGCTAGTACATGGAACTTGTCAGCGGCCTCTGCGATGCTCTTCAATTTCGGGCAATTCCTGCGACCCCACTCCTTCGTCCGCCACCTGCGCATGCGTGGCGTGAAATCTTCTTCGTTGCGCACCGCATAGGTGTCTCCAATGCCCGAGATGCACTCATAAGCTAGTATCTGAATACAAATAACACAATAAATATTAGCAATTACTTATATGTAAAAACAAGGTATGCAAAGAAGCTTAATAATAAATCAACTGAAGTGGCTGAACGAACCCACTTATCAGCCAATCCCGTGGGTACTCCCGTAGATTTTTCTTCACAGCGCGCATGACCTCCTTGAAAGCCTCGCTGCCCCAAGGATACTCTGAGAAAGCAAACTGGTCTTCAGCGAGGTGAAGGACCCAGGAACACACGACGGTGTCCTTCTTGGACCTTCGAGGCAGCAACACCGCGGCGGCGAAGTAGACATCCGCCAACTTGAGCTTCTCTTCGTCCACACGTTCCTCGTCGCCAGACATCGCCTCCAACGCCTGCTTGACGTTCGACAGGCGAATTGTTGAACTAGCGCCAAAATGCCTCCTCGTGAATGCTTCGACGCGGTTCACCGCCGGTATCGCGGCTGCGAACTTGAGGCCGGTGATTAGGCAATACTCCGATTTTGAAAATCGAAGTGGTTTTTTGCCAACAACCATCCACAGCTCTTCGCGGGTGTGCAGCGCCGTCTGCTTCTGGATAAGGTACCACAACAACTGAATCGAGAGGTTAAAGTCCGGCTCGGCCATGACAAGGCGGCCGAACGGACTGTGGGCACAATAAAGGGCCAACTCCTCATCGTTAAGGCACTGTCTTATCAGCTGGCTGGCCTCGCCGTACAGCGAGGTCACTGTAGGACGACAATCAGGAACTTCTGTGCCCAACTGCGTCTTCATCACAACCTAATTTATACGTAAAACACAGTTTAGCCAATTACTTGGTATATGAATATTGAAAATCGAAAACCCTTATGCACATATGGCCAGGGGACCGCAACCGCATCACATATGCTGACAGTCAAGCACAGATGCGACTGAGACCCCTGCTCATGAGCAGGGGACCTGTGCGTATCTTCACGGGATCTGTGTCTATTTTCACGGGACCTGTGCGTATATTCACGGGACCCGCCCATAAGATGATGGACTAGGCAAGGGTCCCCTGGGTATAAGCGCGGGTCCCTTGATTTTACGTGCGGGTCCCCTGATCGTAGCGCGCGGGTCCCGTGTTGTTCTTCACAGGCGCAAGGTCACGAGACCCACGCGCTGCGACCAGGGAATCCGCTCGTTATAACCAGGGTATCACGCTTATACGCAGTGGACCCGTGCTGGGGCCATCATTTTATGGGCGGGTCCCGTGAAAAGGGCCTGTTCAGTTCAATTCTAAGCACGGTCCTCTGCTTATCAGCACGGGTCCGCACCGAATTAGGGTTTGCTGCGTTAAATTGAAGAAGACGCAGAGTAGAGAAAATACCTTCTGGGTGTTCGCGTTGACTGCCATTGTCGATTTATGCTCTAGGACTGGGTTTTACTTGCAGAGAATAGTTGGACTTGCAGAGAAACGATTTGCAGGGCGTTTTGTGTGCAGGAGAAAACGATTGAATTGAATTGAAAGTTAAAGTGGTGGTTCTGAAATGCTTTTTAACTTTTACTGTTCCATCACGGGTCAGTTACTTGCAGTTAAACCTGAAAACCCTTTAATGTAATACCCCTTTATGTTGATTACATAACTAAACTAATTAAATTAAATTAAATACCATAGCACTATCTATATTTTTTAACGGAACTAAATATTATATTATAAAACATAGTTAATTTAAAATACAGTACTAATTATATTGTCAATGTCACGTACATCAACAATAGCATATCTTGATAAAATTATTAAATTATTCTACCCTTCTCGCCCTTCTCCACCAACCGGAGCTTGGTCGGCATCCTTCTGCACGGCGTCGTTTCGGACAACCTCGATCCAACCTGGGCCAATCATCACTTCGCTCTCAGCCTCGTCGTCGTTTCGGACAGCCTCGGGTGCTTGTCCTTCGATAACTTCGCTCATAAAATCGTCGTCGTCGACCTCGAGGGCATCGTCGTCGCCGTTTAGGAATCTGTCGATCTCGGCCACGATCCACCCCCTCCTTTGGGAGAGGTCGACGCCGAGGTCGGCCTCCAGACGGCGGCGGACGGCGGCGGCCGTGGTAGTCCAGGTGTCCGAGTGACGGACGATTTCGTGGAGGCGGGCGACGATTTGGGCGTCCGTCAGCATTCTTCCTGTTTTGTTTCTGGGATTATTTTTTAAAAATGTTAGATGTTGTGTGTTTGATTGATAAATCCAAGCCTTATATAGCTTGCAAAATGCCGTAAGAGCTTCCCAAAACCCTAACATATAGCGCGGGACCAAGCTCTAGTACACGGGACCCAAGCTCTAGTGCGCGGGACCCAAGCTCTTGTGCATGAAGCATGTGCGGGTCCCCTGTTTTTACGCGCAGGTACCCTGCACTTATGCGCGGGTCCCATGATCTAATGGCCTGCACTAATGTGCGGGGACAATGCACTGATGCGCGGGGCCCGTGAATTTATGGGCGGGTCCCGTGATTTATTCGCCGCACTAATGTGCGGGACTCCTGCTTTAATGTGGGGTCCCACGTTGTAACGCGCGGGTTGCCTGCTCTGCTTTCAAGCAGGGTCCCCGGATCAACTGGAAGTGAAAACAATGAACATGTTCGGCCTTCCAAACCAGAATTTCCGAAGCTTTGAGAACCCATTGGAAGAGTTTAGGACTGAGAGTTACAGATTTAGATGGTTATATTCAAAATACGACCCGAAAAATACTTACACTGAAGCGTGAGGTTCGAAGATGTCGTTCGCCGAGGACTTTCCAGTTTCCTTCGCCTGTGAAGAAGCGCGATATGAGGTCGGGGAATTTCTCTTAAGGACGAGGACGAAGAAGAATAATAATTCGGTGAGGTGGAATGAATGCTTTCTGCTGCAAAATGGACGTGCAGCTTTTAATTCATTTCAGGCGTTGTATTTTATTTTTCTTTTTCTTTTTTTTTATTAATAATAAGGGATTACGAGAAGATGATTAAGAGTTAATTAAAAGAGTGCTATTGATAAAAAAAAAAGTCTAAGAGTGCTATTTTTTTAAACTTGACCGTGTCAAAGGCCATTTTTTAAAAAGAGCCGAGTTTCGTCTGCATATCTCATCTCCATCTCTCCCGTTTTCTGATTTTCCCTCTCTCTGAAGAATATTTCATCGCTGAGTTTGAGGTTTGTGTTTATGTTTCTGTGTTTCCACCTTTTCATGCTTACTTTCTCGCTGGTGATGTGACGCAGTTTTTATTGCGGTGATAGCATTATTTTGATGATAGCAGTTTCTCCCTCTCCCTCCCTCTCTCTCTCTCTCAGGTATTGGATTTGGATCGATTGTCTGTTTCTCAGATTGACTTCATCATTGTGAATTTGATGGTTGATCGTTGCAATAATCAGCTCATCTCTTGGGTTTCTTCCGATCGTTCGTTCCTTGCTTCAAACTTTGGTTTCAGTTCTTTTTTTCTGTGCATATTGCTACTCTACTAGATTATCTGTGGACCCTTTTAATGAACCTCTCGAGGATTGCACCATCGACCCTCTTTGTTGGTCAATTCCTCGCATTTCTCTACGATCTTTTTGGAGTTTTCCTTCAGCTTTGTGGAATTTGAAGAACTAAATAGCTGCCCAGAAGCTAAAGAGTATAATTCACCTGTGATGTTGAATGCATAATTGGCTGCTTTCTTTCTATCCTTTCAACGCACTCGTTTTCTTACTATAACTTCGGTGCAATGCTTCAGTTGTCTGAAGCCTGCAATTATCTCTAAGGTTTCTTACATTGTTCAACAATTTTGATTGGCGGATGTTTTCAGGTAGTAGGAAACAACGCATGTGAATAAGCAATGCAAGGGCAGAAAAGCTCCATCCCAAGCTTCAACCATGGCTCAACATCAAGCAATGCTGCTATACAACCACAGATCCCATGTAACGGCGTGCAAAATCACCATTCCGAGCACATAAGTTCTACTCTTCATCGCTCCATCGACGAAGCAACAGAGATAGCAGAGATACTCGTTCTTACCTTGAGAGGTTAGAGATAGCAAGAAGGGCTCTTTTGGCGGCGTTGGGTGATGAAGCTGAAGGCCAAAGAGATGGAAGTAATAGTTTAATAATACGAGGATCTTATTCTTCTTCTCCTCATTCTTCGTCTTCATTACATGGAAACACTAGCCTTGATCAGCGCAATCTGGACGGATTAATGTCTGAGGTACGTCGAAAGTTTGATCCTTTTTCTTTTCGTATTTTGTGGTACTTTGTAGTAAGTATCTCTTGATCGGTTTTATTAGAGATTTCGTGGGAATCTTTTCCACGTTCTTGTTTGAATATGTATGATATCTCTGCAGATAAAGGGATTGAGGATGAAACTCCAATGATTTCTTCTTCTTAATGTTATTCGGTCCAAAGCTATAGACTTGATCGTTCTTGTTCGAATTTCATATCTCTGTTAGTCTTTCCTTACAATCCAAAAATTTGATTCTTTTAAATTCTTACATATTCTCAAGCTCATTTTTTTTTTTTCAATTTGAGAAACTATCTCAAGAGATGCAATGTTAATCAACACCTTCTCCTCCCATACCTTTTAACAGATTCGCCAAATGCTCGATCACATGGAAAGCCGTGAAGGTCTGAGGTTTGAGGTCAGTTTTTCTTGCCCGCTCCATCTTAAATTCTCCGATCATAGACATAAACAGCAAATCTCGTTTTTCTGTGTAATAAAAGGACGCGACACTCGGCCGCTCGTTCATATTCGAAATGGCCGATTTGAACGACCGTCACCGCGATATGAGGATGTATGTGGACGACATGTCTTACGAGGTTTGCGGGGAAAAAAATTCATATTATACGCAGCCCTTACTTCGTTTTGGCTTAATTATCTTTTTACTCCTATATATTTTTTGGGGTAGTGGCATTTTAAGGATGCGTAAATTGAGGATGACGGTTTTCCGGACATTAATTTTTCTAAATGCAGCGATTTGAGGACATCTGTATTTAACGTTGTATCAGTGAATTTCAAAATCGTGGCGTTAATTGTCCTCAAATTGCTTCAATTTTCAAAATGTACTGCCCGGAAACTGTGACCTTTAATATAGGTGTCCTCTAATTGCCTCAGTTTTGAAACTTATTGTCCTAAAACAGCAACAACCCTTTTAGTCCAGGCATTCTTATAATGCTACCACCCCGAATATGCAGTACTGGAAAAATAATTGAACCTTTCGTTTTCCCTCATTTAACGTCTAATTTTTGAAATGTTCTTTTTCCAAGGAATTGTTGGAGCTCGGGGAACAGATAGGCAACGTATGCACGGGATTGAAAGAAGGGACAATATCGATCCATCTGAAGGGGAAGACGTCGGTGGGCTCGACTGCGGCCACGATTTTCACACGGAATGTGTGAAGCAGTGGCTTATGCTGAAGAATTTGTGCCCCGTATGCAAGACGACGGGATTGAATTGCGCCGCGGATGATTGAAAATTCTGTATTTTTTCGCCCTAAGTAATTTTTTTTTCAACTTCATCATTGTTTGATCTGTGTTTTGGATTCGTATGCTGAGTTTTCATGCTCTGAACATTTCATGTCCTCGTGAAGATGGCAATAAAATATGATGGGCTTGGATTTATTTTTCGTTTGGATTGATATTTGTTCGTTAATTTTGTACTTTAAAATTAAATGAAGTCAAAAAGTAAACGAAACTTAAGAAAATTTAAGATAGAATAGACTTATTTTATGGCACAGAATTTCGATTATTTTATTCAAGATTTCTAACGACGGAAAAAAAGCATTATTGTACGAATTTCCTCCATACAAAAATTACTACAACTCTCTATGCTACTTCGACGTATCGATATTCAATAAAACACGCCACGTCACTGGGAGACCCAAGGGATTTTTAAGTAAATGGCATTTGACGTGGTCAACGTAAAAAACGTAGCCTTCAAATAAAAATAACTTTAATGCCCTTACTAATCGGGGCCCCTTGCTACATAGCACGGGTCCCCTAAGCAGAGGGCCAGTGCTATGCTGCAGGAGACCCGCCCATGCTGTGCAGCAAATGGGCGGGACCCCTGCTAGCATGCGCGGGATCCTTGCTATATAGCACAGGTCTCATGCCCAGCATGGGCGGGTCTCCTGCCGCAGTAGGCACATGAGACCCGCCCATGCTGTGCAGCAAATGGACGGGACCCCTGTTAGCATGCGCGGGACTCCTGCTATATAGTACAGGTCCCATGCCCAGTATGGGCGGGTCTCCTGCCGCAGTAGGCACATGAGACTCGCCCATGCTGCAGGGGGCCCGTGCTATGCTGCAGGAGACCCGCCCATGCTGTGCAGCAATAGGCGGGACCCCTGCTATATAGCACAGGTTCCATGCCCAGCATGGGCGGATCTCCTGCCGCAGTAGGCACATGTGACGCCCGGGGCCGATGAGGGCGGGGAGTGATCGCCGGTGCCAGAGAGGTGCACGGACAAGGAGCGGCTCCTGACAGGCTTCTAGGCGAAGGGGTACATGAATGAACCGATCCGCACCCGAATGAGAGGGGATCCTGAGACTGACAATGCATGGGCGTGTCAGGCTAAGAATCGTATAAAAGAATTGATAGTACTACTCATATCACCAAGGTCGACCTACCTTTTCGGGAGTCCATCCGAAAGAACTTCGAAGTTAAGCGTGCTTGACTTGAAGCAATCTTAGGATGGGTGACCCCCTGGGAAGTTTGCCCAGGGTGCGTGTGAGCGAGGACGAAGCATGCTGGAAGGTTAAGTGGTGGTACAGTGGGACCAGACTATCAGTCGGAGTGTGGTGGGCCCAACCCCACAGGTCCCGGTAGGGACGGATGCTACAGTGACAACCGATATGGGACGGGATGTTGCAGGTGGTATCAGAGCACAACCTCTCACAGTACGGTGCTGGTTCGGGGACGAACCAGGCGGAAGCTGGTAGGCATGTGACGCCCGGGGCCGATGAGGGCGGGGAGTGATCGCCGGTGCCAGAGAGGTGCACGGACAAGGAGCGGCTCCTGGCAGGCTTCTAGGCGAAGGGGTACATGAATGAACCGATCCGATACCCGAATGAGAGGGGATCCTGAGACTGACAATGCATGGGCGTGTCAGGCTAAGAATCGTATATAAGAATTGATAGTACTACTCATATCACCAAGGTCGACCTACCTTTTCGGGAGTCCATCCGAAAGAACTTCGAAGTTAAGCGTGCTTGACTTGAAGCAATCTTAGGATGGGTGACCCCCTGAGAAGTTTGCCCAGGGTGCGTGTGAGCGAGGACGAAGCACGCTGGAAGGTTAAATGGTGGTACAGTGGGACCAGACTATCAGTCGGAGTGTGGTGGGCCCAACCCCACAGGTCCCGGTAGGGACGGATGCTACAGTGACAACCGGTATGGGACGGGATGTTGCAGCACATGAGACCCGCCCATGCTGTGCAGCAATGGGCGGGACCCCTGCTAGCATGCGCAGGACCCCTGCTATATAGCACGGGTCCCCTGCCGAGGTCCCATTCGTCTGAAGCCTTATATAAGAAAAAATATGTGTTGGGGATTTGAACCCACGACCTACTAGTTGAACGTATTATCCCATGGAACGGTCCCCATTTAACATATTGGTTTTTACCGTGGAAAAAAAAAACACCCTGTAAAAAGACGAAAATACCCTTAAATTGAAGGCTACTTTCTAAAAGGTAAAATCGATGAGGCTATTTTTTTAAATTGACTCCAGTCAAAGGCTAGTTTTTAAAAAGACCCGAGACCCAATGGGGGCGGGGACTGGTCAAGTCTATAGATATGATGGAACTCTTTTTCTTACACAGCACCTCTCTTTTTGTCTCATGCCTCTTCTTTCACATGCAACAACGTTTCTCCGCGAGTTCTAGGCGAAGCTCGATTGTCGAAACTATGGAGGCTGCTAGGGTTTGGAAGGGTATTCTGGTATTTTCATTGGCGCTGCTGAGCGTGCGAGCCGACGACGCCGCCGCCGCCGTTGAGAAGGTTTTGACTTTGGATCGCTCGAATTTCACGGATGTTGTGTCCAAACACCATCGTCGTCGAATTCTACGCTCCATGGTATATATGTATGTAGTAATAATTCGTGTCCGCGATTGAAAAAAAAAGGCGTTCGTTTACTCGACTTTTGATCTCCAGTTCGCTCTTGAGCTCAGATGCATGTATTCCTTTCTATTCGTTCCCTCTGCTATGTTGTTCTTGCAACAGGTGCGGGCACTGTAAGGCTCTGGCACCTGAGGTTAGAACAGTTTATGATGTCCTAAACAGATAGCTTCAATCTTAATTTGTGTCTGAAATCTTTCCTTTCACTGACCTTAAATCCCATAGCATATTCCATTGCAGTATGAAAAGGCTGCGGCGAAGTTGAGCAGCCACGATCCGCCCATCGTGAGGCCGATGGAATCGTCGAGTACTTGAAGAAGCAAGTGGGTCCCGCCTCGGCTGAGATCAAATCTGCGGAAGATGTTTCCAGCATCATAGATGAGAAAAAGATCTCCATTGTAACTTTTTTGAGATAAAAAATGGGGGAAGAGTTCTTTGTGTGCCTAACTTCTGAAAATTGAACTGTTTTTAGAATGGATTGTTCCTTAAATTTTCGGGCGAAGTGTACGATAGCTTCACCGCCATGGCCGAGAAGCGTCTGGACTATACTTTTGGCCATATGCTCGACGCAAAGCTCATTCCCAGGGGCGAATCGGTCAATAAGCCAACCATCCGCTTGCTCAAGCCATTCGACGAGTTGGTCGTGGACTCGCAAGTCATTTGTTAAATTTTTTCCGGCCTGATGGTTAGGTTTGTGTTTTATTATTACGCCTTGTCTTGACTTTGATCTCTCTTAATGCAGGATTTCAACGTCGAAGCTATCGGGAAGTTTATCGAAGAATCGACAGTCCCAATCGTGACGGTGTGGAACAGCGATCCAAGCAATTATGACTACGTTAATAAGTTTTTCGATGGCCCCAACGACAAGGTAATTATCGATCATCAGCAGCGCCTCTTTAACTTTATTACAAGGATTCACAAACTTAGTACTGAATGGAACAGGCCATGCTTCACCACAGAGCACGATTCTTTCGAGCCGAAGTATAAGGAAGTTGCTTCCGCGTACAAAAGCAAAGGGATACGCTTCATGCTCGGCGACGCTGATGTCACCGTGAATGCTTTTCGGGTATTTTATTACTCCGCGCATTCTAGCTTCGCTTTATTACAGAGTTCTGATGATATCCTACTCTCGGATATGGTGCGCAGTACTTCGGACTTCAGACAGAGCAAGCGGCTTCTCATTATTCAGACAGCAGATGCTTCGAACCATCTGAAGACTAAGATAGAGCCCGATCAGCTCGCCCCGTGGTAGAAAGAGTACAAGGTCAGTTTTCTTTTCTTTTTTTTTTCTTCACACCGTCCTAACGCTCATCTTAAATTTTTAGGCTTAATTATCTTTTCAAGTCCCGTAGTAAGTTAAGAAAGGTGGCACTTTCAGAACACGCAACTTAAATGATTTCAATCTTTGAACATTAACTTTCAAAATCAAAGCAATTTAAGGACAACATGGCAACGGTTGTATGACGTGGGGGTCCATTTGACAGTACGCCACATCTTTTTACGGCATATGGTCGTCACGTCACGCATGATTGGCGACGTGACGTCAAGTTAGCCTCGTTGTCCTTAAACTGCTCTGATTTTGAAAGTTAGTATCCTAAAATTGCAACCCTTCAAGTCGACCTTCTTGAAAGTGCCACCCCTCCTCCTAACTTGCAGGACGAAATCTAAGCCAAAGCTTTATTTGGACGTAACCTAACAAAGCCTACGTTTTGGATGAACAGGAAGGCCTGTTAAAGCCGCTGTCCCCGAGACGACCGACGAAGCCCGTCAAGGTGGTTGTCCACGACACCCTCGACGAGTTGTTCTTCGACTCGGGAAAGAACGTTTTGCTAAGCGCCGTGGTGCGGGCACTGCAAGAACCTCACCCCGATCCTCGAAGAGGTCGCCACGTCGTACACAGGCGACAACGACAAAGTTCGATGCCACGGCGAACGACGTCCAGGGATTCCCCACGGTGTACTTCAAGTCGTCGAGCGGCGACTTGGTTTTTGACCTACGATGGGGACAGGAGGAAGGATGACATCATCGAGTTCATCGAGAGGAATCGAGACAAGAACTCATCCCCGGCGTTGGTCCTAAGGGTGTTGAGTCTGGCGATGATGGCGTTAAGGATGAGCTGTCAAACGTGGGCTTTCTGTACTCGCGATTTTTCTTTTTTTTTTTTCTATTTATTACTGCAGTAAGTTAATAATTTGGGGAGTTTGCTAGTGCTACTCTCTGTGTGTTTAGGGCAGGATGTTTTTCTTTATGGGGTAAATTATGGGAACAGTTTTCGTATAATGTTGAGTTGCCCGAAAAGCGAAAATGCCACCCCCTAACTTACCAAATACTAAAATGAACCTGACTTATGAAATCACATGTACATAAGGATATGTGTAATGAATGGATCTTGAGCACCAATTTCAAGTTCGGCTTTCAATCGATCCAACAATCGGATAAAACCCTAGATCGCTCTTAACGAAAGCCGAGCACGCAAACAAATCGACAGTTATCAGATAACCTAAATCGAACTCATGGCTTACTCGGGCACAGCTTTCTTTAAGATCGCCATGTACGTCAAGTATATGCTCCACAGGTAAGCAAACGAACTATTCACCAAGGGCTGCATCCCAGAAAAAAAAAAGAAAATATAAGGATGTGATAAGCAATTTGCTACCAAGTGAAAATGCAAAGGCCTCGACTGTAATTATAACCTGGAGATGAACAGGGACGACTTTATACGTGAGGAAATCACACATAGGCCAGTACATAAGACCGTTCATCAATGTAGGAATCAGATCCCTTCTTAGCCTCGCGAAAATCTCTTCCTTGTTTTCGCCTAGCACAGCAAATTTGAACTGATTAGAATGGAACAAAATGTTTAAGATGATGATTTCATTGTTCTCTTACAAACCTTGAAGAGCAGCGTTGTAAGAGAAGAAGGCGCCGTTGATGATTGGCCCGAGAACGAGCTGTCCCATGGCAATTTTCTTTAAGGTAGAAATAACATCCCTATTCGGCAGTAACCTCGCCACGAAATTGAACCATAAGTGCTGAGAAGGGCCTAAGATAATCAGCCTGAATGTGGATATCCTCAACGTCCTTAAGGGATCCCAATTCGAGCTTGGCTCCAACGTAATCACCTGAACATTTGTTAACAGATCAATCGATGAAAGAGCTGATATCAAAGCCAGAAAATGATACACGCTAAAATCAAGAACGGACAACCAACTTACCATTACAAGAAAGAGCAAGGGAAACTATCTTGCAATAAAAGAAGCAGAAAATCGAAGCCAATTCACCTGACAAGTGACGTCAGCGGCGGCGTAAATTACGGCGGATGAGATGGCTTTGGTGAGAAGCGGACGCGTTTCTAGCATGCCCAAGTACCAGGACAGGCCCCATTTACCGCGATTTGAAGAATGCGAACAGTAGCAGTTTTTCTGAGACTTTCTGAAGAGCGTAGGCGGCCGAAACGGCGCCGTTCGGGTACTGAATCGGTGGTGAATATGGTGCCGAACTGGGAAGTACGTTCGGCATTGCTGGTTGTACGACGCAGATAGGGTTTTTTAAATAAATAGCTTTTAAGTTGGTCATCTTTTAAAAAATAGCACTCAAATCGGATTTTACCTTTGTACCCTTACTAACTCTGCACTAAAGACTATTTTACCTATTTAATGCCAATCAACAACCCCAACAACACTTAACGAAAAAATTAATTAAAGGGTTTACATGTTACACTGTAGCTCTGAAACATCAGACCTGTGATAGAAGAACTGAAGGGTAAAAGTAAAAAAAAAAAAGACCACTTTCAATTCAACTTTCACTGCACTTTTAGTAAAAAAGCAAGCGTTCTCTCCCGCCCTTATCCTGCAAATCGTTTTGTCTGCAACTCAAACCAAAATCCGAACCCCAATCTACTCAATTGACAATGGCATTCAACGTGAACACCCAAAGAGTGGAGGTATGTGTACTCTTCGTCTTCTTTAATTTAACGCGAGAAGGGGATCTGGGAATGACCCATTGAACCCTAATTTGGTGGGGATCCGTGCTTGCAAGCATAGTACTGTGCTTGCAAGCGTACGTCGGTTTTTAATGCATGGGTCCCGTGCTTGCAAGCACCCGCTTCTGAGCAGGGGACCTGTGCGTATTTCATGGGACCCGCCCATAAGATGATGGTCCCAGCACGGGTTCCCTGCTTTTTAGCGTGGGTCCCATGCTTAAACGCTTGGGTCCCCTGCTTATAACGCGCGGGTCCCGTGTCATTGCGTGCGCCAATGTTCACGGGACCCGCGCGTTATAAGCAGGGGACCCGAGCGTTCAAGCATGGGACCCGTGCTGGGACCGCGTCGATGCGCTCGGGTCTCATGCGCATCTGTGGTTGAATCTCAGCATATGCGATGCGGTCCCCTGCGTTTTAGCGCGGGTCCCATGCTTAAACGCTTGGGTCCCCTGTTTATAACGCGCGGGTCCCGTTAACATTGCACCACTCGGGCCATTTGCTGTGGTACCTCATCCAGAGGCAGACGAGTCTGCACAACCGCGATGAGTGTGGATGATTGTGGGCGACAGGCCACTCCGATTTTCAAAATCGGAGTATTGCCTCATCACTGGGGTGAAGTTCGCAGCCGAGATACCGCCGGTAAACGGCGACGAGGAATTCACCGCGAGACATTTTGGCAACAGTAAAGTCCGCATGTCGCACGTCAAGCATGCGTTGGAGGCGTTATCTGGCGACGAGGAAGATGTGAACTTCGAGAAGCTGAAGTTGGCGGACGTCTACTTCGCCACCGTCGTGTTGATGAGTCGACCGTCGAAGAAGGACACCGTCGTGGATCAGTGTGTCCTTAGCCTCGTCGAAGATCGGTTTGCATTCTCCCAATATCCTTGGGGAAGCGTCGCGTTCGATGAGGTCATACGCACTTTAAAGGTAAATATATCGGAGAGGAAACGAGAGTGGCTGATCAGTGGGTTCGTACAACCACTTCAGGTGATTTATAATTAAGCTTCTTTGCATACCTGTTTGTGACATATAAATAATTGCTAATATTTGTTGCGTTATTTGTATTCAGATACTCGCTTACGAGTGCATACCGGGCGTTCAAGACGCCTTTGCGGTGCGCAGGGGTGAAGATTTGATGCCACACATGCTAAGGTGGGTGAGCAACAATTGGGATCGCAAGAATTGCCCGACTTTGAGGAGCATCGCAGATGCCACTGACGGGTCCCATGTACGAGGGTTGTTAGTGCCGTCAGCGGCCGAGCAGGAGGGGGCGTACTATAGGGACAGCGTCTTTGATGTTGGGCCGGCACACGAGCTATTCGATCGTGTGACCTTTCTACTCCTGCAGGGAGTGGAGGTTAGGTGTTCCAGCGGACACCGCGATGGCGGCGAGGGCTCTAGCCGGCAGAATGTCGAAGCTGAGGTAGTCCTTCAGATCGAGAGCAGTGGCTTTCGCGACGAGGATGATTTAGCGACTGTACCTGTTCAAGAGTTCCCCACACCTATGGAGGTGGTTGAGGCTGGAGCGTCTGGTGCTTCGTCGAGGGCCCGAGGATTTCGAAGAAGAGGCAAATCGACCGTAGAAGTGGTTGATCTAAGTGATGAGGATTCAGAAGAAGATATAGACGAGCAGTGGAGAAAGAAGTACCTCGGGTGACTTGACTTCTCTGGGCGTCAATTGATTCACGCATCCGATCGCAAGCTCATTGTGAAGTACCTTAAAGCGGCCAGATTTAGGTAAATTTTTGCTTTCGATGTCAAACTCATTTATCGTACATAAACACGTAATAATTTTTTTTGGCAGTGATAAGGTTTGGGAGAGTGACATGTTCGACGTGGATGCCCAAGGCTTCTACATGTTGCTCTTCGATGATATGCTCAAGTCCAATTGTCTTGACGCATACCTAGATTGCTTGAGGCGAATCTATGCGAACTCTGACCATTATCCTCACGTGTTCGTCTTTCCAAGTTACGTGCAAGACGAGCACTTTAGAAAGGCGCGGAAATTGAATAGGAAGGCGAAAGTGACGGTGGATGATATGGATGTATTACTTAGTGGTCTGTCGACAAGCAGCCGGATATGGTTGGAGCGTCTCACGGAGGATGAGTTGGTGCGATGCAAGTACATCATCTCTCCTGTTTTCGCAAAAAGTCACTGGGCAGTGCTTATTTTTGATGCGTCAACACAAACCTTCGTCCTTAACGATTCGTTGGGCGTGCATCGGGTTTCATTCGCCGGGAGAGTGTTCGTAAGTAGCTGAAATCCGTCTGTCTATCATTTTAATTTATTTAATACATGTTCGTAACTCAAGTTTCATTTTGCAGGCGGAGTTTCTTTCGGCATATTGGCGTTTCAAGTTCAATATTGTGACAAAGGTGAAGTTGAATAATAGATTAAATCGGAACCAGAAGGCCGGCAGCTTGGATTGCGGGGTTCATGCGGCGTTGACGGAGACGATTATGGTTGACACGCCAGAATTTAATGAATATCAAATGCAGTTGGATATTTCAGCATATCGCTCCACTATGGCTGAACGGATATTGCGTGACCAGCATAGCTGTATGCTCCATTTGTAGGTGCCTAGGTGGTTCTGGATATTTTTGTACATTTTGGACATGTTGAAGTCTTTATGGATGTTAGTTTGTAGGGTTAGTAGAATAAAATTTCTTTCATTGTTGAATAATTGATTGTGTGCATGAAACGCAACGTGATGGGTGATTTGACAGGTGACTCGGAAACCAGCTTTGACCCAATGCTCATAATTGTTAAATTATTATTGGTATGACTCAATAATGGCAGGTGACCAACCCTAGATTGGCAGACGACCCGCTCATCCGCGCTTGGGACCCGATTGTCAGCGCCATGCAATATGCGCGGGTTCCATGTTTTTACGTGCGGGTCCCTTGTTATCATGTTATGGTCCCTAGATCAAAAAGCGCCGGTCCCATGTACGTATGCGCGCACGAACCTTACCTTACCTCATGTGCGGGTCCCCTGTTATCACGTTATGGTCCCCAGATCAAAAAGCGCCGGTCCCTTGCGTATATGCGCAGGGACCTTACCTTACCTTACGTGCGGGTCCCGTGTTTAAGCAGCTTTGGTCCCCAGATCCAAAAGCCCCAGTCCCTTGTGTATCTCACGGACTTACCTTACTTGCGTCACCCTTGATTTTAATAAAATAGAAATAGAATAACAAATTAATTAAAAATAACGCGTGGATGTATTAAAAGCTTCGCGAGGATTTTGCAACTCCGAGCACTCATTCGACCAAGCAAGCTCACCAAATTATCTTCTTCTACAGGTGATAATCATGACGAACACGAGCACTTTTTTCCAAGTCGATGGTCAGTGGATAATTCACGAGGACAATACGTCGAACTGGGTTCCCGATCCAAGTTGCCGGTGGCATTCTATCTTGGTAGACGACGGTTCATGCACGTTAGTGGATCTCACTAACGAGATATTGAATGCACTGTCGTTACGCAACGACAATACCGAAGTTAGGATAAGCTACATGCCTTGCATAGACTACAATTATGTGCGCCCAATCTACGTCGAGAACGATTACGGCGTACGTGCGTACCTTGGTTATGCTTGTCCACGATCAAGACCACCTCTTCACGTGCAACTTGAGTTATCCGTCATTGCTGCACCGCCACCTCAACCTCATGATAATGATTTGTCGGGTTTCGACATCGGCCTTATAGCCAGTGCGATACAAACGCAGAAATCCAACCATTTGAGGGTTTTCCCAGCACATCTTACAACCATCCTTACCAAAGTAATGAAAGCAGTGGCTATTTCGGCGATTACTCCGGAATGCAGTCCCGATAGTTTTCCCGAACGCGTTTCATGGTTTCTGTGCGTGGCACCTTCAACAAAACGTAAAGACGAAAATGAAGAAGAAAGGTGCTTGCCCGATTTTTTGCGTGTCGCGACTGCCTACACAAAGAGCGAGTCCGACATTGCTTTTAAGCAGCTTGAAGCAAAGTACGAGGACGTGGCAAAGTATGTTGACGAAGTTCCGAAGGAAACGTGGAGGCGAGCATATTGCCCTAGATCAAGATACAACATAATGACGACCAATGGATCGGAGTCTATAAATGCGGCTCTACGTAAGGACAGAGAGCTTCCAATTATTGGACTGCGGCTCTACGTAAGCATCGGCGATCTGCGGAGGCTTCAATTGCCGTGGAGATGACTAGGTTTACGCCGAAGGTGGAGTCGATCATACGAGAGCGTTTTGCCGAGTCTCAAAAATTTCATGCGTCGGAAGTCGGGCATTTAACATATAAGGTGTTCGGGCAGCATGTGAACGAGGTGGTCGATTTGGAGCTGCGCAAATGCACGTGCATGATGTTTGACATCGATCGTATCCCGTGTCCACATGCGATTGCAGCTTGTGGTTGCGCCCAAGTTTCAGTGTATTCATTAGTGCACGATTATTATACCTTGGAGATCTGGAGGTTGGCATACGAAGGTACTATACGTCCGGTCACGGATCGCATTGAAAGTAGTATGGACATGTTGCCGCCGCTTGTTGGTTCACAACGTGGACGACCCCAGAAAAATAGGTTTCCTTCGGTTGGTGAATTTGGTAGGAGATAAGGTTGTAGTGTTTGCGCATATTTGTATTACGTACGTTTATACGTTGCAATTTCTGTTCGGTTATGTTAGGTTTCGATACGTGTGCGCCTGCTTTCTGTTTTGTGTTACCAAGTTATGCTTCGTTTACGTAAATATAGTATGTATTCAAGTTTAATTAATTCTTTTTTTTCTCTCATATTATTGCATTTTATTCATAGAGAAATTTTAATGTAACCAATTAATACCTTATTTCAACCAATAATATTATAACTTCTAATAATCATATAATTTTATATTAGAATTCAGCTGAATAGATAAGTATGGGTTATATTTTTTTATATGAATTATATTTATACTAACTATAATATTAAAACATTATATTATTTATCTATAAGATTAAATCGTATTTTTTATTCAAGAGGGGGGGTGAATAGTAGCTCCCTTTAGAAAATTACGGTACGAATAAAGAAATAGAAAACCCTTATGCACAGATGCGCAGGGGTCCGCATCGCATATGCAGCGAAGCCCGCACGGAGGCGCATGAGACCCCTGCGCATCTTTGCGGTTCCCGCCGGGTCCGCTGCCCATAACGTGAAGGTCCCCTGAGATTAAGGTTGAGTCCCATGATAGTAATGCGGGGGTCCCATGAGTCTTGCGCGCAGGGAGGACGCGTTACGAGCATGGGACCCAAACCATAAAGGCAGGGGACCTGCCGATTACCACATGGTACCCGCACATTAGGGTTAGTGATGTTCGCTTATTGAGTGGGACCAATAATTGCTCAATTATTGGTCAAAAGTGACATGTCAGAGCAGTGTCCCTTGGTCAAAAGTGATATGTGAGAGCAGTGTTACTATACAGTATGTATATGACAGATGACTTAACATTTTATTCCCGATTTGCTTGAAATGTTGTGAAAATATAATATATTATTAAATTCCTTAATAAGATAAAAATTAATAAAAAATTAAGTGTGCGTAAAAAAATAAAATAAAATAACCACTCGATTAACAATATCTAACTCCAAGTTTAGAAAAAAGAAAATATATTTTACATGTATTTCAAGTCGTACGATCACTGACGTGAATCTAGTAAGAGAGCACACCGAGAAAACATACTCATGTTTGTGATTTATGTAGGCTGTAACAATCTTATAAACTGAACGTAATTCTTGTGATTACCTCCAATTTTTTTGTTCTGTGCTATTTTATGATGACTTTATATTGTAGTCTACGATAAACAAAGTATAAATACGCTCAATTAATCGCTTACTTCCATGAATTAACATTGCAAAAATCACACATGAACATAGGGGACCCACATTTTTTGGACAGCGGACCCACTCTTCAAAATAGGGGACCCGCGCATATTGCATAGTCCCCACACTGAGATGTCCGGGTCAGACGTGGTACCGTCAAAATTGTCCGCATGTCATTGCCGGGTCCCGACCGGTCCCTTCGAAATGTCGCTTGATTTAAGCGGAAGACCCGCACGTAAAGTCACGGGACCTGTGCGTTATAAGCATGGGTCCAGCGCTTGTATTCAGAGGACCCGCTAAGGGAGCGTTCATAGATAACACGGAAAAGTTAATATGAAAAAAGTTATGGCAAATCACTGCCATTCGCGTTATTTTTATGTCAACTCACACATCACTCTCACTGACAAAAAGTTGAAAAAACACTGACAAAATCACCTCTCACAATTTCTAAACCCTAAATTCATATCAAACACACGTAAAGTTAATACTTCTATCAAACAACTAAAATTAAAATTAAACAGAGATCACAAACAACGCATGAACATTTATTCAACAAAAGAAGAAAACTAGAAAGATGTCAAATCACTTAAATTCAGTTCTTTTTATTTTTACGTCAAATCACACATCAGTCTCACTGACGAAAAGTTTGAAAACACAGAAAAACACAATCTTTCACAATTCTAAACCCTAAATTCATATCCAACACACGTAAAGTTAATATCAAACAAGTAAAATTGAAATTCAACAGAGAATTCCTCAACACATGAAATTTATACTAAAGACAGGAAATGTTAATCAACAACAAAATTACTAAAAACTGTCCCAATCTTTATTCAAAATAGAACATGCGAGGTATCTTCTAAACTCCTTCATATGAGTTTGATTGAGCCGGAGGACGTCGTCCTTCTTCATCATAAGCGACATTGCGGCCCGCAACATCTCCACGTTAGCTTCTCCCCTGAGAAAACTTACTCATTTTGTCTTCTGAACTCGCGACACCAACCAGCTGGCCAGCTCTTGCCCTTGTTAGGCATGCGTTTTATCAGTCCCAGCTCATTGAAAATAGCCGGGATTACGATCCTAAGTTTGTTGACGTCGTTGGCGATAAGGCGCCACTCGAAGCCACCAGGCGCATCGGAGTCGTAAATCGTGAACTCCTTTTTTGATACGTCAACAACGAACAACGCCCATCGGTCTCGCGTACGCATGGGGATGGCAACTTGCCTCGCTAGATCCCACGACCTGCTCATCCAATCTTCCTCTTCTCCCCGCGCGAACGGGAGCAATCTCTTGAAGCCTTTCCCACATGGCTTCCCGACTAGGTTTAGCACCCCTCGCTCATCGACGAGCTTCTTAAACCTAGTGGGCATGTACGCGACTGAACTCGCAACTGATTTGCTAACTTTCTGCAAATTGACGATCCCAGCGAGGCATTCATCGACGTGCTGCAATAAAAGATAGACCGTTTTTCAACACATTTTGAGTAAAGGTGACGAAAGGTATTTGGTAATTCATACGTACCATCTCATCGAGTGGAAAACCCTCAGTCGCAAGGTTTAGGAGCCATCGAGGATCGTGTTGTTGTAGCTTTCCGTCGATTTTGGCGCCGGTAATCTGCATGAGCGTCAAAAGAGTACTCTCGACTTGTGGCCAGAGTTTGATCGCCTTGTACTGGTTATGCCGCTCGAACACCGAAAGCTTTGGAGCTTTGACTGTATTCGTCGAGGTGAAATCGGTGAACGGCATCGTGTGGTACCAAGATGGCTTCTTCGTCCGCTCAGGGGTCTTCTCTCTCACGACGCCTTTTCCTTTGTCGCGCGCTTGGTCAGAAGCCGAAGCCTCGGCTTGCGTCTCCAACTCATCGTCGTCCTCTGAAGGCTGCGTCTCGACCTGAGCGTCCTCCTCCTGAACATCGGAGTGCGTCTCCAACTAATTGTCGAAGCGTGAAGTCTCGGCGTGCCTCTCGACCTGAGCGTCCTCCTCATGAACATCGGCGTGCGTCTCGACCTCCCAATGCGGGACCTCGTGAACCCCGAGACCATAAGCGCCAATCCACGACGATGGGACCACCTTTTCTCTTCTCTCCTCCTCTTCGCCGGTCCATTCCGGTTGGACATAGTCTCCGTAACGGGAATGCGCCCATTCCGACGGACTGTGACCGTCCCATGCCTCCTGGCTCGGACAGCCATCCGGTCCCATGTACGATGTGTTCCATCTCTCATCGTAATCTATACAAGAAAATCCAAAAATAACTAGATATTATTTTTCACGACCTTAAGTATAAAAACTTACCGTAACCCCATTCGGCGTGTGTATCGTGCGATCCACCTCCAAAATCGCTTGTTTCGACATCTACATCGTAAATAGTAACTTTTCAGTAATCTACACAGCTCATTAAAAAATTAATTATAAAAAAATTACTATAATGAGGTTCGGTAGGCGGAGTGCACGATCCAAACCCAAATCTGCTCGCCAAGGACTGAACCGAGTTCCCCAACTCCCTGAGGCTGTCGCCCCACGATCGCATTTGGCTCCAATGTTCCTCGTACGCATCCCACCTTCTCTAGTTCGTCGACCAACGTCGACCCTCATCCTCTCGTAACTGTTGGAATTGCGTGTCAAGTGCGTCGAATCGCCCAAACATGTTGAAGTTTTGATCCACACGACTCGACCAGTCCTCGAAGCGGGCCTCCGAGGTGAAACCATGTCCACTCGATGAATCCGCCCCTGGAGTTGCATGAAAGCCGTGCTCGTGCGGCTGTTCGGGGATGTCGTCATCGCGACGGCTGTGCTCGATCTGGTGGACTACCTCAGCTTCGACATTCTGCCGGCTATGGCCCTCGCCGCGATGGCGGTGTCCCCGGGAGCACCTAACCTCCACTCCCTGCAGGAGTAGAAAGGTCACACGAGCGAATGGCTCGTGTGCCGGCCCAACGTCCAAGAAGCTGTCCATATAGTACGCCGCCTCCAGCTCGATCGCTGACGGCACTATCAACCCTAGTACATGGTCGGACCCCTCAGCGGCTTCTGCGACGCTCTTCAAAGTCGGGCAATTACTGCGACCCCACTCCTTCGTCCGCCACCTTCGCATGCGTGGCGTGAAATCTTCTTCTTTGCGCACCGCATAGGCGTCTGCAACGCCCGAGATGCACTCATAAGCTAGTATCTAAATACAAATAACACCAAAAATATTAGCAATTTACTTGTATGTAAAAACAAGGTATGCAAAGAAGCTTAATAATAAATCACCTGAAGTGGCTGTACGAACCCACTTATCAGCCACTCCCGTGGGATCTCCCGTAGATTTTTCTTAACAGCGCGTAGGACCTCCTTGCAAGCCTCGCTGCCCCAAGGATACTGCGAGAAAGCGTGCCGATCTTCAGCGAGGTGAAGGACCCAGGAACTGACGACGGTGTCCTTCTTGGACCTTCGAGGCAGCAACACCGCGGTGGCGAAGTAGACGTCCGCCAACTTGAGCTTCTCGACGTCCACACGTTCCTCGTCACCAGCCATTTGCTCCAACGCCTGCTTGACGTTCGACAGGCAAATTGTTGCTCTTTGGCCAAAATGCCTCCTTGTGAATGCTTCATCGCGGTTCACCGCCGGTATCGCGGCTGCGAACTTGAGCCCGGTGATTAGGCAATACTCCGATTTTGAAAATCGAAGTGGTTTTTTGCCAACCATCCACAGCTCTTCGCGGGTGTGCAGCGCTGTCTTCCTCTGGATGAGGTACCACAGCAACTGAATTGAGAGGTTGAAGTCTGGCTCGGCCATGACAAGGCGGCCGAACGGACTCTCCATACAATAAACGTGCAACTCCTCATCGTTAAGGCACTGTCTTATCAGCTGGCTGGCCTCGCCGTATAGCGAGGTCACCGTAGGACGACAATCAGGAACTTCGGCACTTGTGCCCAACTGCTTCTTCATCACAACCTAATTTATACGTAAAACACAGTTTAGCCAATTACTTGGTATGAATATTGAAAAACGAAAACCCTTATGCACATATGGGCAGGGGACCGCATCGCATATGCTGACAGTCAAGCACAGATGCGAATGAGACCCCTGCGCACGAGCAGGGACCTGTGCGTATTTTCACGGGACCTGTGTCAATTTTCACGGGACCTGTGCGTATATTCACGGGACCCGCCCATTAGATGATGGACTAGGCACGGGTCCCCTGGATATAAGAGCGGGTTCCCTTGATTTTACGTGCGGGTCCCCCTGATCGTAGCGTGCGGGTCCCGTGTGGTTCTTCACAGGCGCAAGGTCACGAGACCCACGCGCTACGACCAGGGAACTCGCTCGTTATAACCAGGGTACCACGCTTATACGCAGTGGACCCGTGTTTGGGACCATCATTTTATGGGCGGGTCCCGTGAAAACGGGCCTGTTCAGTTCAATTCTAAGCACGGTCCTATGCTTATCAGCACGGGTCCGCACCGAATTAGGGTTTGCTGCGTTTAATTGTACAAGACGCAGAGTAGAGAAAATACCTTTTGGGTGTTCGCGCTGATTGCCATTGTCGATTTACGCTCTAGGACTGGGTTTTACTTGCAGAGAATAGTTGGACTTGCAGAGAAACGATTTGAAGGGCGTTTTGTGTGCAGGAGAAAACGATTGAATTGAATTGAAAGTTAAAGTGGTGATTGCTTTTTTACTTTTACTGTTCCATCACGGGTCAGTTACTTGCAGTTAAACCTGAAAACCCTTTAATGTAATACCCCTTTATGTTGATTACATAACTAACCTAATTAAATTAAATGAAATACCATAGCACTATCTATATTTGATTTAACGGAACTAAATATTATACTATAACACGTAGTTAATTTAAAATACAGTACTAATTATATTGTCAAAGTCACGTACATCAACAATAGCATATCTTAATAAAATTATTAAATAATTTATTCTACCCTCCTTCTCGCCCTTCTCCATCAACCGGAGCTTGGTGACACGCTCAATACTAGCAAGTGTACTAGGTCGTGCGAGTAGTATAAAACGGACGAAGTCCGAGTATCGATCCACGAAGACAGCTCGATTAATTCTAAGATAATATTTCTAATTCTAATTTAGACTAAGGGGAATTTTTATAGTTTTAGTGATTTGACTAAAAGAAATAAAAGACGCAAATAATATAATAAACCCAAATAAAACAGATAAGGATAGAACAGTAGACGACGACGTGATTAAGACACATGCTCGGCACGAATCAATCCTACGTCCTCATGCAATCTAATCTATCTAATCAATATGAATCATAGTCAAGGTAGAATTTCCTAACATATGTGCTACTCGTTTGTCCCGCAATAGCAACCCTACGTAAATAGAGAACCAATCAACTATATGTCTATATGACTGTAGTTCCTATACGTGCCTTCGATCTTCGTGAAATTTCCCGAGTTTAGACGCTTTCGGCGCCTAAGGTCTCGGAAACCACACATACGAAACCGAATTCCATCTCTGGTCGGTTTTACGTAGTGGAGTTCAATGTTTTGTTCTAATCGGTGTAATCACTTAGTCCGTCTCATAAACCAATCAATAATCATACGCATGGAGGCCAATCACACGTACGCATATGAAGCACCAACAAAGAATACATAACTTAAATCATATAATTAAATAAAATAATAATTGCATTAATACGTAGTCATAACCTTACCTAACATGGTCTACATCACAAAAGAAATTAAGCTAACATGGGAATAAACGAAATCAACAATGAATTAAACATTGTTGAAAACGAGATAATAAAGGTATAGAATTCGCCCCTCACGATGCTCGAGTCGTCACGCGTCGCCGCGGCGTCTTCCGTCGTGTGAACGACGGAGAAACGCCTTGGAGACCCTCGGGATCGCTCTTAGCTTTCTCTAGTCTTCTTCGCCGTCAAGAGTCTTCTCCTGGAAGCCGAAATAATTCGCAGCGCTCGGCTCCCTTTTTTTTATTCGTTGCGCCAAGCTCTATTTTTTATTTTCTGTCGTCGATCAGCTCTTCTTCTGTTATTCGCTGTCAAGAGCTCGTTTGCCCCGATCCGCTGTGCAAGGCGTGTGCTTTATGTAGGAAGGCCTTCGGATCTTTTCATATCTTTTGAATATTTAATATTCAAAATACTAAGCAGTGATCCAATCTATTATTTGACATCTTCCTTCAAATAAGTCCAGTAACGATTACTTTGGCTTCTCTCACATGTGCATAATATTTTATTCAAAGAAAATGGATATTTCTTTGACTAATTCTTCTTCCCACGTGATCTCATCCTCAAGAGAATTTTTGGCCAAATGTCCTTCTACCACATTAATGCCGAATATTGCTAGAAAATCCTCCCAAAGACTTGATCGTATTTTCCTGTTTTAATATCCGACATCTTATCGAATAAGAAATATAAACATGATTTAGGATATTCGAGGCATTATTAGGTAAATAACAATTAGGAATGCACTTTTACGGGGCATAAAAATAATGTAAAATCCTAACTTATCAACAACCCCCAAACTAGCTTCGATCGTCCTCGATTATGAAAGCGAAATAAAACCAAATCAAGTTAGGATTATAGAACACCAGTCAATGAAATTCTCCTGTTTCATCTCAAAAAACGTAAAAGCATATAAACTCGAGATAATCATCAACTAATGAACGATCTATAGTCCAAACACGAGGCATGAGGTAGTGAGTCGCAATCTTGTCATAGCATGAAAGATATTCGTAGAATTATATGACGCATCAATCCACAACTCTAACAAGGATCGCTCAAGTCGCTTGGGTTTTTTTTTTCAAAGGGATCTGTATAAAGACGCTCAATTCACGACATGAAAAGATATTACTCTATGCTTGCAAATATATCACATCATAGTCACATAGTAGAAGTCATGCACGAATCAAAGGGTCTTTCATAAAGGGTTGTAATGGGGCTTGGGTTTTGAAAAGGTGCGTCATATGGGAAAGTGAGCTAAAAGTATCAAACGTGTCAATAATCGAATCGCTCTTCTAACCACTTATTTCGCTCTTCTAACGCCGTGCCTATTTTTCACTCAACTCATCCTTTTTCCTTTTCTAGCTCTTCTTGCCCGCTCTCTCTCTCTCTCTTTTTTTTATCATTTTCTTTTTCTTTTTTCTTTTTCTTTACGCTTCTTCTTCTTCTTTTTTTTTTCGAACCAGCCCCTCCTATCTCTCTCTCTTTTTTGTTTTCATTTTATCGAATGGAGAGGTTTCTAGTCCGCTGCAATATTACGACGAGAGATCTATATCATAGGACGAGTTCATAACTAACATGCATCGACGATTTGTTCCTTCTCAACCAACGAACCACTTATCACGACATTGATAAATTAACACGTTGATACGGGGTCATAAAGGCTAAATTTGAGGCAATCAGGCTAAATATATGGGCTCCAAATCAACAAATAAGTCAAATAAGGCTCAAAGGGGCTCACTAAGTGGTAAATGCATAAGGTACGGAAATATTTAGGCCAATGACTCAATCCTAATGCCCTTCTCATTTTCGCACATAAAAATCTACATACTAACCATTGACATGCATAACAGAGCAAGTTCGAAAATATTCAGTCCATGCGTGTCACACAAGAATAAACACCGAGCATAATGAGTTGCTCTGAATTAATCTCTGAAGGCTCAAAAACTCACATATATGACTGGGTTTGTGCTTCATGATACGCAATACTCTCCTAAAGCAGTCAATATAGCCAAATAGTCATGCTAATATCACAACAATGCAACATGTGAGACTATCACACTCAACTCGTCGAATCATATCACGACACAATAAAATTTTAAAAATTTTCATCATAGACAGGAGATTCCACAGATGACGCTCAAATCGCAAACTTCATCAGTTATACCCACTAAAAGACCGAAGTACATCGATACCTAAATATGTAAGCATATTAAATCTATCATGTGTCACATCCCACCCCCAAAGTAAATAGCACATTGTCCTCAATGTGAAAAATAAAAGCAAGGAAAGAGTAGAAGTGACACTGCCCTGAATTTTACGTCGATCGATGTAGAAGACTTTGTTGATTCGCAGCAAGCAACCAGCGCGAACGGGCAACCCCCAAACTGGTTATGAGCCTGCGAGAAAATGTGACTAAGCGGCACACTGAGAGCGAATTTTTTATTCGAAAAATGAAATAGGACGAAAAAATAATAATAATATATATGCATCGTTAGCCTTGGGTTGCCTCCCAAGAAGCGTTGTTTTTATAGTCGTTAGCTCGACTCTCGTTCGTGTTGAAGGTCCACGACTCTGCATGTTCAGTAGAAGTACTGAACACATTGATTTCATCTTTTTGGAGAGAAGTTTGATCTCAGAATGGTACAACTTTGCGTGATCGCAATCTTTAAACTCTCTCCATGGGTCGACTTTCGGCTCCCAAATAATGGTGAAATCAACGATCATCGATGCCTTAATGAATTCTTCCGTGAATATGCTATCTGAATGGTATGTTGACTTCATAACCAAGCGTAGAATCGGATCGAAAGTCTCAGGCTCCATCTTTCTATTTCCCACGACATCATATATTACGAAATTCTCGATTTCATCCTCACTAGTTTCTTGGCGATCCTCCAACTCCATGGAAAACATATGACTCGGTTTTGCTGGAATGAAATCTACAGTAGCCTCTGCGGGTTGATCGGTTTTTTCTAACTCGATCTCACTGTTAGCTTCACTTGGTTCCAACACCGGTTCTTGAGTTATTTCACAATTAAATGGAATGACTTCTATATGCTCTTCAGGATTTGACTCTATGTGGCTCGAGTACTTCTTGTTCGCGTTCAGACACTGCATTTTTTAGCTTTTCAAATTGGACCGTCAGATTCTCCAACTCCGCTTTCAGACTCTGAAAACTCGTAGAAGTAGATGTACGACTACTGTCTTCTTGTATCACTACCATCTTCTCTAGCGCTATCTCCCAAGCGGCTTTTTCTTTTTGGGGCGGATCAATCTGTTGTTGGGCATGTTCTTGAATTAATGGTTGCTCATATGACCCTGCCATCTTTTTGAGCGCTATCTCCCAAGCGGCTTTTTCTTTTTGAGGTGGAGTACAGTAATCATACGAGGGAGTATGTGAATAATCGCCAGTGTTTGAGTAGCCATCCTCTCCTCGCCCATCATACCAAGATTGTGGAGACTCGTAACGATTGTACTTGCATTTACTAGTGAGACGTTGGCATCCGCAAAAATCGCACTCCAGATCATCATAGCATGTTGCATAGGTCTCGGGATATTGCGAGTATCGCTGCATCCCTTATCCTACAAAACGCAAATGAGAAAGTGAGAGTATCAACGTAAAAAAAAATAATAATAATAAAAATAAAATAATATATATAAATAAATAAGAGGTCTAAACTAAAACTTAGAATAACACCTAGAATTAATATACCGCTTTCCCCGGCAACGGCGCCAAAAACTTGACACGCTCAAATACTAGCAAGTGTACTAGGTCGTGCAAGTAGTATAAAACGGACGAAGTCCGAGTATCAATCCACGAAGACAACTCGACTAGTTCTAAGATAATATTTCTGATTCTAATTTAGACTAAGGGGATTTTTATAGTTTTAATGATTTGATTAAAAGAAATAAAAGACGCAAATAATAAAATAAACCCAAATAAAACAGATGAGGATAGAACAGTAGACGACGACGTGATTAAGACACATGCTCGGCACGAATCAATCCTACGTCCTCATGCAATCTAATCTATCTAATCAATATGAATCATAGTCAAGGTAGAATTTCCTAACATATGTGCTACTCGTTTGTCCCGCAATAGCAACCCTATGTAGATAGAGAACCAATCAACTATATGTCTATATGACTGTAGTTCCTATACGTGCCTTCGATCTTCGTGAAATTCCCCGAGTTTAGACGCTTTCGGCGCCTAAGGTCTCGGAAACCACACATACGAAATCGAATTCCATCTCTGGTCAGTTTTACGTAGTGGAATTCAATGTTTTGTTCTAATCGGTCTAATCACTTAGTCCGTCTCATAAACCAATCAATAATCATACGCATGGAGGCCAATCACACGTACGCATATGAAGCACAAACAAAGAATATATAACTTAAATCATATAATTAAATAAAATAATAATTGCATTAATACGTAGTCATAACCTTACCTAACATGGTCTAAATCACAAAAGAAATTAAGCTAACATGGGAATAAACGAAATCAACAGTGAATTAAACATTGTTGAAAACGAGATAATAAAGGTATAGAACTCGCCCCTCACGATGCTCGAGTCGTCACGCGTTGCCGCGGCACCTTCCGTCGTGTGAACGATGGAGAAACGCCTTGGAGACCCTCGGGATCGCTCTTAGCTTTCTCTAGTCTTCTTCGCCGTCAAGAGTCTTCTCCTGGAAGCCGAAATAATTCGCAGCGCTCGGCTCCCTTTTTTTTATTCGCTGCGCCAAGCTCTATTTTTTATTTTCTGTCGTCGATCAGCTCTTCTTCTGTTATTCGCTGTCAAGAGCTCGTTTGCCCCGATCCGCTGTGCAAGGCGTGTGCTTTATGTAGGAAGGCCTTCGGATCTTTTCATATCTTTTGAATATTTAATATTCAAAATTCTAAGCAGTGATCCAATCTATTATTTGACCTCTTCCTTCAAATAAGTCCAGCAACGATTACTTTGGCTTCTCTCACATGTGCATAATATTTTATTCAAAGAAAATGGATATTTCTTTGACTAATTCTTCTTCCCACGTGATCTCATCCTCAATATTAAGAGAATTTTTGGCCAAATGTCCTTCTACCACATTAATGCCGAATATTGCTAGAAAATCCTCCCAAAGACTTGATCGTATTTTCCTGTTTTAATATCATTTGATTGGACATCTTATCGAATAAGAAATATAAACATGATTTAGGATATTCGAGGCATTATTAGGTAAATAACAATTAGGAATGCACTTTTACGGGGCATAAAAATAATGTAAATCCTAACTTATCACTTGGTCGACATCCTTCTGCACGGCGTCGTTTCGGACAACCTCGATCCAACCTGGGCCTTGGATCACTTCGCTCTCAGCCTCGTCGTCGTCGTTTCGGATAGCCTCGGGTGCTTGTCCTTCGATAACTTCGCTCATAACATCGTCATCGTCGACCTCGAGAGCATCGTCGTCGCGGTTTAGGAATCTGTCGATCTCGGCCACGATCCACGCCCTCCTTTGGGAGAGGTCGACGCCGAGGTCGGCCTCCAGACGGCGGACGGCGGCGGCGGCCGTGGTAGTCCAGGGGTCCGAGTGATGGACGATTTCGTGGAGGCGGGCGACGATTTGGGCGTCCGTCAACATTCTTCCTGTTTTGTTTCTGGGCTTATTTTTTAAAAATGTTAGATGCTGTGTGTTTGATAAATCCAAGCCTTATATAGCTTGCAAAACGCCGTAAGAGCTTCCCAAAACCCTAACATATAGCGCGGGACCAAGCTCTAGTACACGGGACCCAAGCTCTAGTGCGCGGGACCCAAGCTCTTGTGCACGGGACCCAAGCTCCTGTGCGCGAGACCCAAGCTCTTATGCGCGGGTCCCATGATCTAATGGGCCGGCACTAATGTGCGGGGACCATGCACTGATGCGCGGGTCCCGTGAGTTTATGTGCGGGTCCCGTGAATTTAAGTGTGGGTCCCGTGAATTTATTCGCCGCACTAATGTGGGGTCCCATGATGTAACGCGCGGGTTGCCTGCTTTCAAGCAGGGTCCCCGGATCAACTGGAAGTAAAAACAATGAACATATTCGGCCTTCCAAACTGGAATTTCGAAGCTTTGAGAACCCATTGGAAGGGTTTAGGACTGAGAGTTACAAATTTAGATGGTTATATTCAAAATACGACCCGAAAAAATACTTACACTGAAGCGTGATGTTCGAATCTTTCGTTCGCCAGGACTTTCCAGTGTTCCTTCGCCTGTGAAGAAGCTGATACGAGGTCGGGGAATTTTTCTTAAGGACGATGATGAAGAAGAAGAATAATTAGGTGAGGTGGAGTGGAATGAAGGCTTTCTGCCGCACAATGGACATGCAGCTTTTAATTCATTTTAGGCGTTGTTATATTATATTTTTGTTTTTCTTATTTTTTTATTAATATTAAGGGATTAGAAGAAGATGATTAAGTGTTAATTAAAAAGAGGGCTATTGACCAAAAAATAAGTCAAGAGTGCTATTTTTTTAAACTTGACCACGTTAAAGGTTATTTTTTAAAAAGACCCGCGCAGATGCGTCACGCCGAAGAGCGGCGCGTTTGGTGAGGCTGGAAATGAAACGAAACCTCATTATTTCGTATGTTCTACTAATCCTAGGTTAGTAGATTGGGGAGTAGTTATTATAGAGATGAATTGACACTGTCTCTTGCCGGGGAACAAAGAACAATATTACAAATTACGTAAAAGGAAAGTATCTGAAATTACAAACGAGGCCCTAAAGCTATAGCCATTTGTTTTGATGTATTATGCATTTCTGAAATTGTATTATGGATATAGATATTTCAAAAACAATTTCATTTATTAATAGAAACAGTTGATAACATTACCATTGTATTCCTTCAAATACAAGCTCATGTTATAAATATTCATAAAATATAGGTTTCAATATATTATATTGAAAATTTTTGATAAATAAGTAAATTATCTAAAACATTATCAAACGAAATATTGTCCAAATGCTGCTCAAATTATTTTCTAAATTTTAGTTGATCGTACTATTTTTATAACTCTTGCGCCATACGTCTTCGTCTTCCTTTCGCTACATTTAATTGTCTTTCGTTATTATGCAGCGTTTACGAAAAGACGATATTATATAGCAGAAGGAAGGAACGGTGTCCCACTCGGGGCATTGTTCCCTCCGCTGAAAACGGCGATCGTTCATTGCTAGATTTTTGGAGATTGTGCTAAAATCAAACATTAGATAGTATAGAGGACCAAATCATATTTATACATGACTTCATGGCGGAGAATGTATTTTGCCTGTTACAATGTCAGTCGCCTCGCCTTCGCCTGTGCCTATAAATTAGAGAGCTCAGAGTTCAGATATTATCAAGTGTTAATTGTATTTCAGGCCCATTTAACATATTTTGATTAGATTTTAGGACCCATTGATGTTTGAAAAAGAAATAAGGATCTATTTGAAGTTTGATTTTAGAATTAAGGACCAATTTTGAAGAAAATGACGCATTTGCCCCTGCATGTGTGCGGAAATTACACAGAATTACCATCGCCTTCTTCTGAAGAAGTGGTATGAACTGTTAATGAAGTGGTACTGTAGACCCATGAAGTGGTACGAGTGAACAGTGAAGTGGTACTGTAGACCCATGAAGTGGTACTGGTGAACAGTGAAGTGGTACTGTAGATCCATGAAGTGGTACGGGTGAACAGTGAAGTGGTACAAACATTGTAGACCCATGAAGTAGTACTGTTGACTAGAGAAGAACTGGTACGAGAGACTCATCAAGTGGTACTGTTGACACAGAGAAGTGGTACAACATTTTGTAAGCACATGAAGTAGTATTGTTGAATGGAGAAGTGGTACAACAGATTCTTTAGTGTTTCTGCAGAAAACGGGTAAATATTTGCACAAGAAACACGTAAGAGTTCTTCTGTACCACTTCTCCGTTCAACAATACCACTTCATGTGCCTATAAAATGCTGTACCACTTCTCTGTGTCAACAATACCACTTCATGAGTCTCTTGTACCAGTTCTTCTCTGGTCAACAGTACTACTTCATGGGTCTCCACTTCACTGTTCACCCGTACCACTTCATGGGTCTACAGTACCACTTCACTGTTCACCCATACCACTTCATGGGTCTACAGTAACACTTCACTGTTCACCCGTACCACTTCATAAGTCTACAGTACCACTTCATGTTATGTACGCTGGATACCACTTCATGCGCACTGGCTACCACTTCATAACTATTCTTTTATGAGGGTATTTTCGTCCAATAACCTTAATTCTAACTAAAATTCTGAAATGGGTCCTTCAAATTAAATTTTTTCTGACATGGTCCTTAATTCTATATAAAATTTCAAATGGGGTCTGACAATCAATCGCCCCTATTATCAATCCGCGTCAAACATTTCACTCCTAAAAGGTTTTTCAGCTGAAGGTATAGAATGAACGGACGATACGGTTGATGGTAATCTCTTCTGTGATCGTTCTTACGAATCCTAACTTGCGATGGACCCCAACATCATGAAGCTCCTCGAAGAAGACCAGGTTCCCATCTTTCTTTTTTCTCTTTTTGCTGTTTGAATTCGTAATTACGGAAATCTCTCTACTCCCCTCTCAACCCCTGTGCTGGGTTTTTCGACCCCAATTGCAATTCTTTGGTCGTCTGTCTCTTCTGATTCAGTTAGGGTTTTGGCTGTCCGATCTCAGAAATTGATCTTTGAACTTCTGGGAATTTGGGTCTGTTGCTGAGGTTGTCTCGTGCTAGTTATTGTACTTATGAATCCTATTCTCTTGAACAAATTTGCTTTTATTGAAGTTAAATAGAGAAGTAATTGTATGTTTCTCTGTGCCCTGAAAAGTGTCTTGGTTCTTCGTTGGTTCTGTGACTTGGGTCGATTTAGCTATAAGCTATACTTGGAAAAGGATTATATTTTGTAGTACTTTAATGATTTAAAAATATGATGACTTTTTGCAGGATGAAACAATGCATTCTGGAGCTGACGTGGACGCATTCACAGCCGAATTGAATAGAGATATTGAGGGAAATACTTCGACGTCGCAACAGCCACCTGATGGCAGTGGTATTTTGTTTTGTTCCTAATTTAGTTCGTTCGTCCTGTCCGAAAATGGTGAATGTACCGTTGTATTTATGAGCTAGCAGTTATCTTTACCTCGTACCTTTTTCCAAAAATCTGTTTTCATGTACTTCGGTTGATAATAGTCTGTGCACTAGGTAGGCATATTTATATCATGTATGTATAAATTTTTATTCAAGGAGTTTTATAAGTAGAATCAACTGCTTGATTGATTATTGGACTTTAGAGTCAGATTCTCCAGAAGCAACATGATTACTCCATGAACGTTTACATAGCAGACAATCTATAATCATTTTACTGGGAATGTGATTTTGTTATGGAACTTTTGGGAGATGGCTTCGTGTTATTTGACAAGTTGTATTATAGTGGAGATAGGTTCCTATTTTGTTTCTGGGAGGTTCGATTAGTTGAATTTCATGTGTGATGACTTTGTTTTCTCCGTTGGCTTACTTTCCAAATGCACCAGGCTTGGCTCGGAAAAACAGCCAGAACGCGGAGCATTTTATTCCACATTGGCAAATGCCCGGCCATGAAGGAATAGATAGTCTCCAAAGCGGGCAAGGAAATATGCGCACGGAGGAAACGGAGCAGCACTCATCTCAAACGGAATCGCAACAACATGGCTCCGAACGTGAGAGAAATGATAACGAACATAACTTGTCGGTGGAATCTGATACACAACCGCAAGTCGATCAGAATGTTTTCGACTTATCTCAACCTCGTAAAACGTCTGAAGAACAAGCTAGGCATGAAGAACAGAACGCAAACTGTAGTAATCAGTTTCCTGGGATGGTTCCAAATACGTCACAGCAGCCAATGCCTGTGGACTCGAGCGTTGAACAGTCTTTGTCGCCCGGTATGGGAAATAAAAACACTTCTAACATTGGGACGTCAGCAATGAATCGAGATTCTATGGGAATGGGAATGAGTAACCAACAGGCGAGGACCTCAGGGATGGCATATCAACAATCCCTGACAGGTGGCAGTCAACAATCGGGCGGAGCGCTTAAATTGAACAAGCAAGTTCCCTTTGGCTTGTTGCTTCCTATAATACAGCCACAGCTTGACAAGGACAGGGCAATGCAGCTTCACACTCTTTACTTTAAGCTAAAGGTACATTTCCGTTGTTCAAGAAAAATGAGTTATCAGACATCTGACTAACTACTGTTGTAACCGTGGTGTTCCAGAAAAATGAGATCACTAAAGATGGATTTATCAGACACATGAGAAGTATTGTGGGAGAGCAGATGTTAAAAATGGCAGTGTACAAGCTGCAGACTCAAGTTCGTATGTCAATTTTCATGCATTAGTATTCAAATTGTGAGTCCTGATCGTGATTTCTATGATACAATGTTTTGTAAGTTAGGTTTCAAAAAATGTTCAAGCTGGCCCTGGTCAGTCGCAACCTCATGCCTCTGGGCGAGGTAGTAAAGCTCTTTAGTTGACCAACTCTGTTCGTTCAAGTATCTTATTCCGACACTTTGGCTTCTTTTTCTTTTCCTACAGTACAGATTCGACAAATTCAATTGATGACGGTAGTATTGCGAATTCACATGAGGTGGAAAACGTAGCAACTGCACAGGGACAAGGTGCTTTAGCCCAAGACAGAAAGCATCCTGCCTTCTCAACCCAGGGTCCTAATAAACAGCAAAATATGCACTTTTCTCAAAGTTCGTTTTCTGGAATGGCAACTGGGGGAAGTAACTATCCTACTTTTTCATGTAATAATGTTCATCTTCAGCGTCTATTCACAAATGAAGCATTTTAATTAATCACTTGAGACATTAACACCAAACCATCAATGCAGTGAACATGCCTAACAAGATACAACCTGGAGGCCCAACACAACCAAACAGCAACTCACCGTGGGCACCATTGGGTCATGTAAAGCCAGAACCATTTGATCACTCCAACGAACAAAATAAAACCCTTTTTTCTTCACCACGGGGTTTGTCTTCTGGCCCTGTAAGGCCAGCCAATGTCGTTCCAGGGAAATTTAGAGATGAATCCTTTGATATGCAGCAGCCATCTCGAACGGGGCTCGCTTCGTCATTGCCAACGAACACGGCTTCCTCACCCATTTCAAGCCAGATCGAAACCAATATTCTGGTATTTTATGATCTCCGTATACATTCTTTGGTAGAAAGGCGTCTCTGTCCTTTTGCAGAATATATTCGTTGGGTGTTTTTTGGAGCTTTTCTTGTTTATTAATTACTCCCTGTTATAACAGTTTATTAGTATTTTCCCACTTCAGATTATTGGTCTTGGATCTAATTCTAATTCGGATAAGCTTCTTGATTACAAAACCAACATTTCTATAATTCCAATTTCTCTTGTTTTAATGCAGTCATTTATTAATCGTGATGCAAATGTTATTTGATGTTGTTCTTTTAATAACCATGAATTATATAATATATATATATATATATATATATATATATATATATTCGGCGTATTGTAACTTTTTTTACCCTTCAGTCAAATAATCGGATGAATTCTTTGACGTCTCCCATTGGGTCTGGAAATATCTCAAAGTCGGTGCCCCCGAAGAAACCTGTACCTGGCCAGAAAGGCCTATGGAAGCGCCCGGTTCTTCACCTCCTAGGTGAGTCCACGTGAATAATACGATTCAATCGTATTTGTCTCTCTTTTCCCTATTCAATTCTTTTAATTTTAATAGTAAGAAGCAAAAAGCGCCTGGAGCCCTTTCGGACCAAAGCATCGAGCATCTCAACGATGTTACGGCAGTGAGCGGAGTCGATCTGAAGGTATGTCAACCTAAAGAATTTATCGCTTGGATTTGAACATTATGAAATTGAATTGCTATAAATGTAAATTTTTTCCATCAGACCTTCATGGGGTTTGTGCCCTTTCTTAATTTTTGTGAAATATATAAATAGGAGGAGGAAGAACACCTGCTTTCTGTTCCCAAGGAAGGTAGCCGTGTGTCAGAGGCATCACGTCGTGTTGTTCAAGAAGAAGAAAGAATTATTTTGAACAAAGGCCCCCTTCAGAAGATGTTGGTAGAAACAAGTTAGTATTCCACTAAGTATTGTACTTGTTTGATTATCTTGATTGAATCTATCCATGGGATGCTTGTTTCTTATCAATCTTTTGTGATAATTCTTGGACAGTGGCAAAGCATGGCCTGAAGAACATTGGAAGTGACGTCGAGCGATGCTTATCATTGGTAAGACTGTCTGTTTATTTAACTTAATGCTTATGATAAGTTTGTGACTCTTTTCTTGTTTGTTAAATTTTGGAAGTGCGTGGAGGAGAGACTGCGTGGTCTTATAACTAATCTCATCAGAACGTCCAAACAGAGACATGATATAGAAAAGCACAGGCACAATTGTGTCATAACCTCAGATATCAGGGAAAAAATACGCTCTATCCACAACAAAGCCCGCGAGGAGTGGGAAAAGAAACAAGCCGAAACCGAAAAATTGCAAGACCCAAACGAAGTAAGCCTTCTCGGTTTGTCCATATTTGTTGCTTATTACCAATGCCAAGAGAGCCTGCAATAATATCTGCCCTTTTCTTTGTGTAATGTACAGCCCGATGAAGCTAATGGGGTCGATGACAAGGAAAGAGACGAAGCTCGTGCGAAGCTAACCAAGGTACCGAATGAAGCCTGCATAGATTTCTTACAAGTTCATGCAAGTGGTAATATAAAAAAAAAGACTCTTCCTAAGAACTTGTTTCTTGTTTTTGCCGTAGGCTAACAAGGAAGAAGACGACAAAATGCGTGCAACAGCTGCGAATGTCGCTGTTCGAGCTGCAACTGGCGTCAGTGATATGCTTTCCCGATGGCAGTTAATGGTCGAGTCCAAGCAAAAGCAAGGAGAGGAGCAACCGATGCTTCATCTTCGGCTGCTTCTCAGCCTGGTAAGGATTTGCCCAAGAAGGCCTCCCTCGCCTCCAAGAAGAGCACAAGGGAGGGTAAAGATGCAGAAAAACGCGGTCCTTTAGCTGCTTCAACTACCCCCTGTGAGTTATTTATCGATGTTTATGGCCTCGAAATCTCTGAGTTATATTTTTTTTACTGCTGTATATTTGGGGGAGTCGCATTTTAAGGATATGCATAAATTAGGGGGTGAGGACAATTAGCTTCGAAACTGTAGCAATTTGAGGACACTTAAATTTTGCAATTGGTGGGCAATGAGTTTCAAAACTGAAGCAGTTTTGAGCACAATAAGTTTCAAGCTTCTGGTGTTAGTTGTCCTCAAATTGCTTCAATTTTGAAACTTAGAATTGCAACTTTTTAATTCAAGGGTTCAGAAATTGCTTCGATTTTGAAACACGTTGAATTGGATTGTTCCTATAAAGCCACCGCACGTAACGATCATGATAAAAGTACAATTAAAGCCTTCTCGTCAATGGTCTATAGTGCAAAAAGTCGAGCCTTCTACGTATGATGAACCCCCATTTCCTTACCATTTTTCTCCCTTACGACAGCATCGGTGAGGAAAAATGCAAGGCCCCAGGCGGTGGTTCCTCGAGTGGCTCGAACCATCTCAGTCAAGGACGTGCTTGCGGTCTTAGAAAGGGAGCCTCAAATGACGAAATCGCCACTGCTCTACCGCCTATATAATCAGACCACAAATGCTGATGATGAAAACAATAAACAGTAAATGATCTGACTATATAGGACGATGTAAGTTGCTGCAGTTTCTCCCTGATTTGATTTGAATCCAAATGCGGGTACTTATTTTTGAGTTTGAATCCTTTTGTATACAGAAAAACCCGAAATCATGGTTGAGTTTGCACCTTGATTGACATCTTTTTATGTTTTTTCTTTTATCGTGCCAATGCATTACCAAAGAATAAGTACAATACAGTAGAAAAAGCTTAATGAATGTTCCTACTCGTAATCTACACTCCTCACTCCCCACAGGGAGGCATCATCACATCAACTAGTACGACAAAAAAAAAAAAAAAATCCTAGTAATCTCAGGAGAATCTAATCTTTTTACTACAAGAACCTTTTTTAACAACTTCTAAAAGGGCTTCTGTGATAAAGCAAGCGGACCTTGGAACAGAGAGATCTCTTCATCATTACAGAGCCCCCCATAATCTTGAAACAGAGCATCCACGTTGTTGAGCTGGAAATCAAGAACAATGTCGTCTACTTCGCTCCAATTGTTCATCATTACCAATGCATTATTTGTTTCATACATATAACAATTTGTTTGAATCCTACCTAACTAACTTGATTACGAGTTACGACCACGAGTAAGCAGTATGGCAGGCGTGATGTTTCGCCACTTAATCGTTTTTATCATTAAGAGTAGGAGAAAGTTACATGACTTACACAAGCAGAATTCATGTTATTTCTTGTAAGAATAACGCCCACCGTCAACGCTATATAAAAATATATATAATGTAGATATTCTTACGCATGGCATGTATAATCATGCAAAACTAAACATGATAAAAGGTATCCCATATTATAGTAAATAATTTCACGGAAAATAAAATTAACAAGGTGGCGCCGTCGTCGTAGTCTTCTCATCATCGGGCGGCGGCAAAAGTTCGGCGGCAGCGTATATCAAGGAAGTGGTCAACAGCACAGACCCCGAAATAAGTAAATGCATCGGAAACGTCATCGCCTCGATGAGGTCCATGGTGAAGAATCGAGTGACAAAGAAGACGGACGCAATGTTGAAGCGATGCGGACGCGGAAGCCCATGGCCTGAATTTCCTCGGGTAGTATCCTTCTAGTAAGTAGGCATCCCAATGGGCCCCACGACCAAGCATACACAGCCACGTACACGCCCATCGCTCCAATCACCACGGCGGACCACGCACCGCCGCCGACTCCGAGGATGATACTGAACAGCGCAATGATCATCTGAACCAAGGAAAAAGAATCTCTTGTTTCCAATACCTATCTAAAACGATGAATTCATTCCTTCATATTATTATACCTGGCATAGCAACATGGCAATCCCGCCCCGTACGGAGGATAGTAGCAGCAATCTTGTCGCGTCGCCGTCGCCGTCGACGACGGTTCCCGACGAAAAGGAGGCGCACGTGAGGACGGCATTGACGGCGTACATAGCCCATGACCACGAAGACCGTGCGCCCTCGCTCAGTCCGGCTGCTTTCAACAAGCCGGGAGCGTAGATCGCCACGTAAGCGTATACGCTGGCGAGCGTTTGGAAGATGGACGCGCACGCGAAAAAGGACAGACGGGGGACGTATTTTCTGTCGAAATGATTATTGTTGTTGCCATCGCTTCCTTCTAGTTGTTGGAATAGCGTTCTCGCATCGTCGTACGCGGCGGGGCCCATAGCCCCAACGTACCATCGGTAAAATTCGGGAAAACCGTCGGAGAAATGCCGAAGATACAAACCAAATGACAGCGACGGTAATACACCGATCAAGTGGGCAAACGGCGAAAATAAGGCCAACAAGGGCCTTACATCGTCCCGAGTAATAACCATTCTCAGCACATTAACAAGTAAATTGGCCGTAACAATTCCATAGCTGATACCTTGTGAAAGGTATGCCACAACCCTTATGCGGCATCCAACCTCCAATCCATGCATAGCTATCACCTGGTGTATTGTAAATTAAATTAAATTATATGTATATATATAAAAGACTGAACTACATATGTGTATATACCTGGATGGCGATACCTAGGCAATGCTTAGCAGGACTCTAGAAAATGGAATCATCAAAGCTCCAGCGTAACAGATATAGACGGCGAGCATTACCTTTCTGTGTGTGCGGAAACGGAGTATTGTGACTGCTAATGCAGATATAAATGCAACGGAGTACAAATAATCCGATGAAGCAAAGGGATTGGAGACGTGTGCATTGTGGTAGTATTCATTTGGAACCAACATTTTTTCTACGAACAAAGGCATCGATATCAAGCCACCTGTGTGTGTGCAATAATACAATCAATCATTCATAATCATAACTGATATATATATATATATATATATCTTATATGTATGGATGTACCTGTGATTCCAATGCTGTATCCGATGGAAAAGCCAACGATTACGACATAGACAAATAAACTAGATTGGAATGGCACCAGGAGTGTTCCATCGACACCACGAACGACGAATAAATATGATAACTGTTCCGCTTTTGTTGTTTGTATGGTGTTATTATTATTAGTTCCACTGAGTGCTTCTGCTGCTCCTTTATGACCATTACCACCATCATCGTTTTCGTTCATTGTTTGCTTGGCTGGGCTTGATGATAACGACGATGACGACATCTCTGCGCTGCGTGTGAACGGTAATTATCAACGAATTATATATATATAATACGTATCCTTGATATGGATATATATTTCGTTGAATTAGATGCAGAGGGGTGGGATCGGGTCGGGTATTTCGGGTATCAGGTTTTCTTGTCGGGTATCCGACAAATTCGGGTACTGATTTTCAAATCCGGTCTCGACCCGATAAAATTTCGGGTACCCGCGGGTTGCGTCGGTTTTTTTTTTTTTTTTTTTGTCAACAATTAAATAAGCTTAAATTAATTTCAAAATCTACACCCCTATCAGTCGGTCACGGCATGATGTTGGAACGGCTGCGGAAAACACTCAAATTCTACACCCAAATTCTACACTCAAATTCTATCCCATACACTTTGAAGAAAACATGAATTCCCTAAATTAAATAAATTAGGGTTCTTAAAAACCATACCTTTGGTTTGGATTGATGATGGCACGGCGAGGGCACGGCGAGGCACGGCGAGGCACGGCGACGACTATACGTCGGGAGGGATCTGAGGTGAGCGACGGCTCGGCAGATCTGTGTGCGTCTCTCTGGTCTGGTCTGTCGAGTATTGAGAGCTGAGCTGAGGTGAGGACTCAGCCCCGCGGGGGTAGAATAGCGGGGATTCCCCGCCTTATTCGGGGCGGATCCCCGCGGGGACGGGGAATCCCCGCCCCATTGACAACCTCACTGAGGAGCCTATGCGTGTGTCATGTGTGTGTTCTTTTGGGGTTTAAGTGTTCTTTTGGGCTGTGGTGGGCTGTGTGCTGTGGGGCTGTGGTGGGCTGTGTGCTGTGGGGCTGTGTGCTGTGGGGCTGTGGTGGGCTGTGTGCTGTGGGGCTGTGGTGGGTGTTGGGCTTAGGTTTTTCGGAGGGTACCCAATCGGGTAATTCGGGTAGCAATTTGCTACCCGAACGCAACCCGGAGTAAGTACCCGAAACCGTATTTAAACCCGATTTTTCAGCCCAATCGAGAAAACCCGGTCGGATCGGGTACCCGAAACCCGGCCCCATATGCCGTGATGCACCACGTATTTATATGCATATTCGCATTTTCTTGAGCTTTTTGGTATTTGCGCGATAAGAAGAATTTTCCATGTGTCATGAGGGAATCTTTGATACCTCTAAATAAATAGTATATAGAGGGTACTATATATAATATATGGTATTTCTACGTGTACTTCCTTTGTTCTATTTCCCCCTTAATTATTATATTTACTAATTAATATGTAAACTAACTCATTAATTATTATTTATATTAATCACTTCGTTCACTTTCCATTATAACGACAAGAAGTTTTATTAATTTTAGAATAAAGGGAAACATTTTAGAATTTTAGATTGATGTTAATACATCCATAAATTAAAATTTTATTACTTAAAAGAAGCTTTTTAAATTCAACTATCTCTTACTCCATAGTCCATGGTCAATAGCGGATTCAATTATATGAGAACATATGTGAGTATACTATCACATAGTACATACAATTATATCATGTACAATAATTTATCAATAGTAATAGTGCTCATTTTATTTGTTGTAATGATAGTGACATGGTGTTCGTGGCATATGAATATTCTATAATTGTACTATTTTTAGCAAATTATCATTATACTTAATTATGAATGTTAATTTGGAGTTTTGATGGGACGTAATATTTGTTGTTTACTTCCGATGCGATGCGAACGAATGGTTTTATATAATTCGTATCGACTTTTCGAGATCGATAAGATGGTAGTTGATGTGAGTTTCCACTCTTTAGGTTATCTCACACACGATTACTACATCTCTCGCACACTAAGAGTGGACAACTAAAATAAACGCAATCATGCGTGTCGCAGCTTATTTTCGGAAATTAGGTACTTTAGACCTTGATTTAGGTAATTTATTATTGAATTGAATTTAGAAGCCTCTCAATCTTCGAAATTTCTTGACTTGGGCTTTCTTCGTGGGCGGATGTGGTCGGAGGGAGAACAGAGTGAACTGGGCCTCACGGTATACGTCCGCCTCTGTTCTGGGAGGCAAGACTTAATCGAAGGGGACCAACGGAGATAAGCCTCCCCGATTGTCCGTTCTTTATTAACAAAGATTACACAACGGAGATAAGCCTCCCCGATTAACCTCGACGAACGTAAGGTAAGAGGACCCGAGCGTTTAAGCAGGGGAACCGTGCGTTCCTCGTGAAGTCTGGATTCATACGGGGAAAAGAAGCGTATATAATGAATTACACACAAGGATTAACTATCATTAGTTGTTTCCTTTGATATTTCGAGAATTACCTTAGTAGTATAAGGAAATTCCGAGTTTGTGCGAGACACAATTTCCTTAAGACAGATTTCCCGTATGGAACTGTCTCCCAGGATACGTCGGAAGAGCGTGACTTCGTCGTGCACTGAAGAAATCACCGGCGAACTTGAACAGATTATTGGAACAGTAATATTTGTTGCTTGATAATATTTCGCTAGAGTTTGTATATACATCTCCCTGAGTCTCAGCGATTTATATAGGGAGAAGATAACCTTTACTGAAGAGGCATAAGTCTCTTCGGACACACCTTTCGATTCTAACAGTCATGGCTTTTCGCCAAGCCCTTTCTTTCGAACAGTCACGTAACTGTTCAGTCAAGATAGGTGTCCTTTAGGCTTTAAAATAAATAATCAAATAAAATTTATTTCTTTGGGAAATAATAATTCGATTGCAAAAAGGTGGGTTGATCAGGCCCGTCAATTTTTGTCCTGCATTCGTGTGCGCGGGTCGCGCCCACACAGGAGTCAACTGGAATTGCACCCCCCTGTGCGCGCACACGAGCGGCACATGTGTGCTATAATATTGCCTATTTATCTTAAACAAATAAAACACACAATCACTTATAAGGAGGTAACAAGCTTGTGTTCTAACCAATGTGGGACAAACATATTTATCCCTATTTTATTTCCTCAAATTATTAAGCCCATTCTCATTCAAGCCCATTTAACTCCAACAATCCCCCACATGAATGAGAATTGTTTCCCTTTTCGGAGTTTATACGTTCATCATTGACCTCTGCATAGAGGATAGTATATTTTATTATTTGAACTTCCTCCTTGTAAAGTATGTTTGATTTACTAGCAGTCTAGTAGACGCGATGTCCTTGAAGTATCCCGCCTTCTGTATAAATAAACCTACGTACAATACACACAAGTCACTTCTATTTGTTCAGTTCTCATTGTTTTGTTCGTTTTGGCCGTGAACACGTCCTGATTCTGCGAGGATTTCTAAAGAACTGAGCCTTTTCCAGTCCTCCTTTGAAGCGGCCCCACATCTCCCTTACATAGGTGACTTCTCACATCGCGAGTATTTTCAATCAACACTCTGAGACAGTCATTAAAGCATTATAGTGCTAGCCTTTTTCCATTCTCATTGTTTTTTGACAGGAATGAGCGGGTTACCCCCACAGTGATACTAAGTCCTAAAATTAGGTTGTCCCTTTGAACCTAGATCTCGGGATCTCCAGTCACTTAGGTTGAGTTTCCTTTTTAGAACTTTTATACTTTAAGGCTTCTCAAGCCCATTCCTTTTGTCAGCCTATAAATTGCGTCTCTGTCTAGCCCTTTGGTTAGCGGATCCGCTATGCTATCTTTTGATTTTACGTAATCTATCGAGATGATTCCAGTTGAGAGCAATTGTCTAAGGGTATTGTCGACGGCGTATATGCCTCGATTTACCAATATACATCGTACTCTGTGCCCGTCCAATTGCCGATTGGCTATCGCAGTGTATGCATATAGGTGGCACAGGTTTTTCCCATTTTGGAATATCCTCTAGGAAGTGGCGTAGCCTGATAATGACTAAAAAAGTTACGATTTTGTGATATTTTACACCCTGCAAAGATGCGCGTCGTTACCAATCTAATACTCTGTGTTTTAATTCTCTTTTCTTTGATAGGTTTCCAATACTACAAGAACATTGTCAAATCATAAATGGGCCTTGATTGTTAGTTGATCAAATTTGAGAACAAGTCTCTACGTGACCCAATAGCCCACTAGGGTTTTGTCATATTAAAAGCAATAGGAAGTGATGGAGCCTACATGAATGAGAGCTAGTGGATGATAGCTCATACGCACATCTAAGGGATAGAGCACAATATATCACTTTCACACGAGGAAGAGAGCATAGAATTATTTCATGTGAAATAAAAGCATACATGCGCGCACAAGGCTCAAGACAGAGAAGAATCGACATGATCTATTTTTTTGGCTGCGGAGTATTTTCAAGAAGCTGCTGAGCCGACTCTATGTCTCCTCTTGGAAAATCACGTCGCTGCAATCATCTATAAAAAGGGAGATCATCGAGAGGAAAGTGGAGAAGAGTCTTAGAGATAACGAGTCATGTAGCTAGTAATTTCAAGTCTGTTCCTTATTCTGTAGTCTATTTTTCAGATTTTGTCAAGTTTGCAATTTCGTGTGGTCTTATTTCACAGTTAAAGTCACTAGTTAATTATCATAATCTTTGGTCCAATCCCAAGCTAAGCTAGTCCTTTATTTCACTAATTATCAAGAAGCTTCTTCGTCACTTAGTAGCATATGTGAGAGCAAATCATTTCTTACGTATTGTTTGTGTTTAAATATTATTAAAGCAGCTTTGAATCATGTCTGTTGTTCACCACACGAGTTTTATTAGTGTAGTTATATCACAGTTTGAAAACTGAGCTGTGTGTGTAGTAAATTTCTTCACTGAGATTACTCACGAATGTTTCCATCGGTTCAACACTGGGATTAAGCCAATCCATTCCATTTACTCATTTCCGCCATGCGCTTGTCAGAGATAAAAATTACACTGGTCGTAAGTTTATTTTCGGTCTATTCAATATGTCGATTTATACGTATCGATTAATATGTTTATTGGCCAATCCTTTCGACTTTTATTCAGTTTCGATATTTTAGTTTTCTTTTCGTTCGCTAGTGCGTTCAAAACCAACAAGAAAACCCCCCATTAATACTATAACTATTATTATCATATTATTATTAATACTATTATCTTTATTATTATTATTATTATTATTATTATTATTATTATATTGTTAGCGATCGAGTTAGAAATTAGAAATAAATCAACCATTTTCCCTGGACGATCCTTACTTACGCTATACTAGTGAGGTTATAAATTTTATTTTTGGCCGTTTACGATGCGACCAAATTTTGGCGCCGTTGCCGGGGAAGGTGGTGTCTATTGATTTACTTCTATTTTTAATTCGATTTTTTTGTTCTAGTTTATGCCCCGATCTTCTCGAACAGGTATATTAATATTCGATCCAGAAATCGAGAGGACCGCGAGGACGAATCGAAAGGCAAAAAGACAAAAATTCGACTGTATCAATTTCTAGCACGGAATCCGAACAAGAATCTTCTACAAGCGACATGGAGGAAACCGAACAGCAGCTGCCAATCCGTCTTACGTTGAGGGATATGGCTACACCGGATGTTAATCAACGACCGCTTTGCATTGAATTTCCTATTCTTCAAACACCGTTCGAATTAAAATCAGGGCTAATTCATTTACTTCCTACTTTTCATGGTAACGCAGGCGAGGATCCGCATAAGCACTTGAAGGAGTTTCACATGGTTTGCTCAACAATGAAGCCAAATGGGGTCACAGAAGATCAGATTAGCCTTCGTGCATTTCCGTTCTCGCTGGCCGATCATGCAAAAGACTGGTTATACTACTTACCATCAGGTTCGATTACTACGTGGGCCGAACTTAAAAAACAATTCCTTGCAAAATTTTTCCCTGCATCTCGTGCCGCTAACATTCGGAAGGAGATATATGGGATTCGACAAATGATCGGAGAAACTCTGCACGAATACTGGGAAAGATTCAAGCGGTTGTGCGCAAGCTGTCCATATCACCAAATTTCAGAATTGGCGCTTATCCAATATTTCTACGAAGGACTGCTACCCATGGAAAGAAACATGATTGATGCAGCAAGTGGAGGAGCGCTGGTCGATAAAACGGCAGACGAGGCACGTCGGCTTATCTCAAGCATGGCTACAAATGCACAACAATTTGCAACACGTCAAGACGTAGGCCAACACAGGATGAACGAGGTAAATACTACTTCATTTGAGCAAAAATTAGATTCGCTAACGTCTCTTGTGGAAGAACTTGTGATTGGAAAAACGAGTCAGGTAAAAGCTTGTGGTATATGTACATTTGCTGGACATGCAACAGCAAATTGTCCTTCACTTCAATTTGATCCTAGCGAGCAAGCCAATGCAATTGGAGGATACACAGGACCATCTCAAAGACGCTATGATCCATACTCGAGTCAATACAATCCCGGATGGCGTGACCACCCAAATTTGAGTTACGGAAATCGACCGCCAGGTTTTACGCAACAAGCACCAAGACCACCAAATCCTCCTCAACAAGCCGCACCATCAAAACTAGGTATGTCTTTGGAGGATATTGTTAAGAATTTAGCAACCAGTACTGCCATTTTTCAACAGGAAACTCGAGCGAGCATTAACGAAACACGCACGAGCGTGCAAAACTTAGAAAGGCAAGTATCACAGTTGGCCATACAATTGAGTCAAGTACAGAATGAGAAGGGAAAACTGCCGGCACAAGTCGAGATCAACCCAAGGGAAAATGTAAGTATAATGACTCTTCGAAACGGAAAAGAGGTAGGACCGACAACTCATGACGAGGGCCCTTCAAAAACTCCTAGTGGTAAGCAAAAGGATAAAGGAATGAAGGTAAGTAATAACACTAATATCGATAAACATAATATTGTTATTCCTCCACCTTTCCCTGGAAGGTTTGCTAGGGTGAAACAAGAAGAAGAGGAAAAAAGTATAATGGAGACCTTCAGCAAAGTCGAGATCAACATTCCACTTTTGGATGCTATCAAGCAAATCCCACGTTACGCGAAATTTTTAAAGGAAATGTGCTCGAACAAAAGGAAACACAAGGCCGAAGGAAAAATCCTAGTAAGTGATAATGTTTCCGCTGCGCTTCAACGAAAACTTCCTAAAAAATGTAAGGACCCAGGTATGTTTGCTATCTCGGTTACTATAGGGACGAGAAAAATAAATAATGCCATGTTAGATTTAGGAGCTTCTATCAATGTTATGCCATTATCATTATTCAATGAGATGAGTATGGGACCTCTTAAGTGCACTGATATTTGTATTCAATTAGCAAATAGGTCCATTATTTATCCCGAAGGATTAGTTGAAGATGTTCTAGTAAAATGCGGTGAATTTATTTTTCCTGCTGATTTTTATATAGTAGACATGGGTAATGAACATGCAATTGATTCTGCTGTTATTTTATTAGGTCGATCATTCATGAAAACGGCTAAAACTAAGATAGACGTTGATTCAGGAACTCTTACTTTTGAGTTTGATGGTGAAAAACTTACTATGAATGTATTTGATGCTATGAAATATCCTGATGAACCCGAATCCGTTAGTATGATTGATGCATTTGTTCGAGATGATTTTGAGCGTAATTTCACTAACGACACCCTCGATTTTGTGATTAAGAGTAGCAAAACAGAAAAAGATTTGCACTTTGAAGTGAATGAAGATATCAGAGGCGCACTGATGATGTTACACGCACATCCGGAAGTTCACGATCAATCAGGTAAGAACACTTTTACGGTACCTATTTCTAACACAAAAATTGTTCCTTCTATAGAGCAGGCACCTACATTGGAGTTGAAGGATCTACCAAAACATCTCAAGTATTGCTATTTGGGGGATGAAGAAACATTGCCAGTCATTATTGCAAATGACTTGACCGCCATCCAAGAGGAGAAACTGATACGCGTTTTAAAGGAATACAAGAGCGCTATAGGATGGACTTTGGCCGACGTCAAGGGGATCAGTCCCTCGATATGCATGCACAGGATCCTACTTGAGTCAGATTCTAAGCCGATACGGGAGCCACAACGCAAACTCAATCCTGCCATGAAAGAGGTAGTTCTGAAAGAAATTATTAAATTATTAGATATGGGGATAATATTTCCAATATCAGACAGCCAATGGGTAAGTCCAGTTCATGTAGTTCCTAAGAAATCTGGTTTCTCACTTGTGAAAAATGATAAAAATGAATTGGTACCAATGAGATTACAGACGGGTTGGCGCATGTGCATTGATTTTCGTAAGTTAAATGCGGCTACCCGAAAGGATCATTTTCCGCTACCCTTCATTGATCAAATGCTAGAAAGACTGGCAGGTAAGTCTTTCTTTTGTTTCCTCGATGGATTTTCTGGTTATTATCAAATTGTCGTGGCACCCGAGGATCAAGAGAAAACTACTTTCACATGTCCTTTTGGCACATTTGCATATCGTCGCATGCCTTTTGGTTTATGTAATGCTCCTGGTACATTTCAACGATGCATGATGAGCATATTTTCTGATTTAATAGAAACATGCATTGAAATATTCATGGATGATTTTACTGTTTATGGAGACTCGTTTGATCATTGCCTTGGTAATCTAGTAGAAGTACTCAAACGATGCATTGATAAAAATCTTGTGCTTAACTATGAAAAATGTCATTTTATGGTTAAAGAAGGAATAGTTTTAGGACATGTAGTTTCATCTCGAGGAATTGAGGTAGACAAGGCTAAGGTCGATTTGATATCTAATTTACCATACCCCACTAATGTTCTAGAAATTCGAAGCTTTCTTGGTCATGCAGGTTTTTACAGGAGATTTATTAAGGATTTCTCAAAAATCGCTCAACCAATGTCAAGACTACTTCAAAATGATGTGCCATTTAATTTCGCCAACGAATGCAAGGAGGCGTTTGATAAGTTGAAATTATTACTCACTACTGCACCGATAATTCAACCCCCAAACTGGGACCTGCCATTTGAGCTCATGTGCGATGCGAGCAAATATGCCGTTGGGGCTGTGCTTGGACAAAAAGACGGAAGGAAAAGCCACGTCATTTATTATGCGTCGAAAACTCTCGATTCGGCACAATGCAACTATACCACAACTGAAAAAGAGCTTTTATCTATTGTGTTTGCTTTTGATAAATTTAGGTCTTATTTATTGGGATCTAAAGTTATTGTTTATTCTGACCATGCAGCTCTTAAATATTTGTTGTCGAAAAAGGAGTCTAAACCACGCCTGATTCGTTGGATCCTTTTGCTTCAAGAATTTGATTGGGAAATCAAAGATCGAAAAGGCGTAGACAACTCTGTAGCAGACCACTTGAGCCGTTTGATCCGTGACGAAGAGCCGCTACCGATTTCAGAAACGTTTCCAGATGAGCAATTATTTCGCCTTCAAGGTAAGGAATATCAAGAACCTTGGTTTGCTGATATAGTTAATTACTTGGTAAGTGGTGTGTTACCTTCACATTTGAGCTCCTCAAAGAAAAATAAAATTAAAAGCGATTCGAAATATTACATGTGGGACGAGCCATATTTGTGGAAAATTGGCTCGGACCAAATAATACGTAGGTGTGTTGCAAATGATGAAATTAATGATATTCTCACTCATTGTCATACATATGCATGCAGAGGACATTTCGGACCTAAAAGAACTGCTAGGAAAATTTTAGATTGTGGATTTTATTGGGAATCTATTTTTAAAGATGCTTATTTATTTTGCAAGAGTTGTCCTAATTGTCAAAGAACAGGTACAATTTCTTTTAGAGATGAAATGCCACAAAATCCAATATTAGTTTGTGAAATTTTCGATGTATGGGGAATGGATTTTATGGGACCTTTTCCAAGCTCGTTTGGTTTTCTTTATATCTTGCTTGCCGTTAATTATGTGTCGAAGTGGGTAGAAGCAAAGGCTACCCGAACTAACGATTCTAAAGTTGTTATAGGATTTCTTAAGACAAACATCTTTAGTAGGTTTGGAGTTCCCCGTGCAATTATAAGCGACCAAGGCACGCATTTTTGCAATCGCACGGTGGAAGCACTCATGCGCAAATATGGAGTACATCATCGGCTGGCCACTACTTATCACCCACAATCAAATGGACAAGCTGAAGTTTCAAATCGGGAGGTCAAAAATATTTTGGAGAAAATCGTAAACCCGAATCGTAAGGATTGGAGCTTGCGATTAGACGATGCACTTTGGGCGTATCGTACTGCTTTTAAAACTCCAATCGGAATGTCGCCGTATCGCCTAATTTTCAGTAAGATGTGTCATTTACCTGTTGAAATTGAACATCGTGCTTTTTGGGCAGTTAAACAGTGCAACATGGAGGCCACAAAGCTGGTGAGGAACGGAAATTTCAGCTACAGGAACTTGAAGAAATTCGCCTAGAAGCCTACGAGAATGCGAGAATGTATAAGGAACGCACGAAGCATTTCCACGACAAACTCCTACATAAAAAAGAATTCATGGTAGGCCAAAAAGTTCTCCTTTACAATTCAAGGCTGAAATTCATGCCAGGTAAGCTCAAATCTCGTTGGATGGGACCGTATATTGTTAAAAATATTTTTCCAAACGGCGTTATTGAAATTGAGTGCATATCTACTAACAAGTGTTTCAAGGTAAATGGTCATAGGCTTAAACCGTATTTTGAGAATGATTTAATGGCTTGCGTGGAAGAGATTAAGCTGCGCCCACCCATTTATGCATGACGTCAAAGAACGGAGACTACGTCTAGCCAAAGAAGTTAAAGAAAAGCGCTCATTGGGAGGCAACCCAACATTATCCTATTTTATTTTGTTATTGCAATATTTCTATCTTATCTATGTTTTCAATGATGATTAAGCAGGTTTTCTTTTGGCTCGGTATGCTACAAGATCTCACTAGGCTATGGAACAAATATCTTCTCGCTCGGGCTTTCTCTAAGTCTACATCATTGTCAGGGAAGTTTTCTTTTCAGTATCATTTTAGCACTTCTTCACATCTACTCTGAAATTTTAAAATGAAAATTAGGGTGAGAATCTTTAGATTTTAGCTACTATTTTCATTAGAATTCTACATTGAGGACAATGCAGAGTTTAGGTGTGGGGGAGGTTTCTCATGTTAGTTGATGAACACATATCTTGTCTCGAGCAAACCGACGTGCGTTAATTAGAACATGAGATAAACAATTTGGAATAACTATTTGGTATTAGGATGATTATTCTTTTTCTTCAATTGATTTAAGACCGGATGTGCAAGAGTCGACACAAAGCCTACTTAAATATGTGAGATTTGAGCTTTAAAAAAAAAAAGGAGTATTTATCTTTATACTCAGTTTTTTCTTTACGAGAGTATCACATATGTTTCGAATATTCTAGAACTTGCTCTATTATACATGTTGATATCATTGGCGGCTTTTGTCTACAAAAGTGATTAAGGCACTTAGGATTAAGCCATTGGCCTCACACTGACCCTACCTTCAATATTATTCGCTTACTGAGCCAACTTGAGCCTTAGCCTTATTTTTCTTGTTGAATTTAAGCTACTATATTTATCCATATATATCCTTTTGGCTTTCTTTTTCAACCCATTTGTCGGATTGGATGAGTTATTAATTGCTTTGATTCCACGATTTCGAGATTGATAATAAACTAGTGAGTCCAAATATGTGATATTAGGAGTCTTAGAGTTATAGCGAAAAAAAAATCATCCCGAAAAAAAAAAGCGAAAAAAAAAAAGAGCGAATACAAAAAAAAAAGAAGAAGAAACAAAAATATGTATTCGAAAAAAAAAAAGAAAAGAAAAAAGAGAGAGAAAAAGAAAAAAATTCATAAAAAAAATATATGAAGTGCTAGTTAGTTTTGTCGATATTGGGAAGCTTTGAGTTGTCTTGAAAATGAAATCGTAACATGTTAGTATGATCAGAGTACTTCTCGAACTAGTCGTATGTCATGGTAAAGTCGTGGGATTTAGCGGGTAAATAATCATCTGGTCCGATAATTTTACCTACTTTTCCAAATTATCCTACCGAAATCCCTAAGCCCCATTACAACCCAATGAAAGACCTTCTTGATTTGTACACTAAAGTCGCTATGTGAATACAATGTGATATGTTAGCAAGCTTATGGTAATATCGTTTCATAGTGTTGATTTGAGCGTATACACATATATCCCACAAACACTTCGAGCGCATTAAGAGTTGTTGATTGTTGTTGCGTCCAGGCTTTATTGAAATTGGGGAAATTGATATGATTGTCTAGTGCTAAATGTTATGAATAATTTCTATCTCTAGGTCAAATTAATGTATGTCGTCGAACTCATGATTAGAATGTTTGCATCTTCTATCTCGGTAAATGCTTGAGGACAAGCATTGTTTAAGTGTGGGGGAATTTGATAATGACTAAAACAGTTACGATTTTGTGATATTTTACACCCTGCAAAGATGCGCGTCGTTACCAATCTAATACTCTGTGGTTTTAATTCTCTTTTCTTTGATAGGTTTCCAATACTACAAGAACATTGTCAAATCATAAATGGGCCTTGATTGTTAGTTGATCAAATTTGAGAACAAGTCTCTACGTGACCCAATAGCCCACTAGGGTTTTGTCATATTAAAAGCAATAGGAAGTGATGGAGCCTACATGAATGAGAGCTAGTGGATTATAGCTCATACGCACAGCTAAGGGATAGAGCACAATATATCACTTTCACACGAGGAAGAGAGCATAGAATTATTTCATGTGAAATAAAAGCATACATGCGCGCACAAGGCTCAAGACAGAGAAGAATCGACATGATCTATTTTTTTGGCTGCGGAGTATTTTCAAGAAGCTGCTGAGCCGACTCTATGTCTCCTCTTGGAAAATCACGTCGCTGCAATCATCTATAAAAAGGGAGATCATCGAGAGGAAAGTGGAGAAGAGTCTTAGAGATAACGAGTCATGTAGCTAGTAATTTCAAGTCTGTTCCTTATTCTGTAGTCTATTTTTCAGATTTTGTCAAGTTTGCAATTTCGTGTGGTCTTATTTCACAGTTAAAGTCACTAGTTAATTATCATAATCTTTGGTCCAATCCCAAGCTAAGCTAGTCCTTTATTTCACTAATTATCAAGAAGCTTCTTCGTCACTTAGTAGCATATGTGAGAGCAAATCATTTCTTACGTATTGTTTGTGTTTAAATATTATTAAAGCAGCTTTGAATCATGTCTGTTGTTCACCACACGAGTTTTATTAGTGTAGTTATATCACAGTTTGAAAACTGAGCTGTGTGTGTAGTAAATTTCTTCACTGAGATTACTCACGAATGTTTCCATCGGTTCAACACTGGGATTAAGCCAATCCATTCCATTTACTCATTTCCGCCATGCGCTTGTCAGAGATAAAAATTACACTGGTCGTAAGTTTATTTTCGGTCTATTCAATATGTCGATTTATACGTATCGATTAATATGTTTATTGGCCAATCCTTTCGACTTTTATTCAGTTTCGATATTTTAGTTTTCTTTTCGTTCGCTAGTGCGTTCAAAACCAACAAGAAAACCCCCCATTAATACTATAACTATTATTATCATATTTTTATTAATACTATTATCTTATTATTATTATTATTATTATTATTATTATTATTATTATTATATTGTTAGCGATCGAGTTAGAAATTAGAAATAAATCAACCATTTTCCCTGGACGATCCTTACTTACGCTATACTAGTGAGGTTATAAATTTTATTTTTGGCCGTTTACGACGCGGCCATAGCCATTCAGCTTCTTCTCCACATTTATCTAAGGCAATAAACTCAGATTCCATAGTGGACCTTGCTATTACAGTTTGTTTTGAGGATTTCCACGATACTGCAGCTCCTGCTAGTGTAAACACATACCCACTTGTGCATTTAGAGTCTTTTATATCAGATATCCAATTTGCGTCATTGTACCCTTCTAGTACAGCTGGATATTACCATAGTGTAATCCGATATCACAAGTGTACCTTAGGTATCTCAAGACTCTTATAATTGCAGTCCAGTGCTCCGCACTTGGATTGCTTGTGTATGAACTTAATTTGCTTATCGCATACGCGAGATCTGGCCTAGTACGACTCATTAGATACAATAGGCTTCCAATAATCCGTGAGTACTCTACTTGAGAAACACCCTCACCGCGATTCTTTGATAGGTGAACGCTTCTATCTAGTGGCGTTCTGGCGATACCATTGTCATTTTTATTGATTTTGTCAAGAATTTTGTCTATGTAGTGAGCTTGACTCAAAACTAGACCTTTACTCGTTCGTGTGATTTTAACCCCCAAAATCACATCCGCAATTTCCATATCTTTCATATCAAATTTTGAATTTAACATACTCTTAGTAGATTTGACTATTGTGTCACTACTTCCAACTATGAGTATATCATCCACGTATAGACATAGGATGACATAGTCTTCATTTATTTCCTTAGAATAAACGCATTTGTCGCATCTTAAAACCACTTGTTATCATTGCGTGATCAAATTTTTCATGCCATTTCTTAGGAGATTGTTTTAAACCATACAATGATTAACTAATTTACCGACTTTCGTTTCGGTTCCCGGGGCTCGAAACCCCTCGGGTTGCTCCATATATATTTCTTCATCTAAATCACCGTTCAAGAAAGCTGTTTTGACATCCATCTGATCAAATTTCTTAATGATGCAATAGCAAGTATCATTCTTATCGAATTTATCCTCGTTACAGGAGAATAAGTATCAAAATAATCTAGGCCTTCACGTTGGTTGTAGCCTTTGATAACAAGTCTAGCCTTATATTTTTCGATCGAACCATCTGGTTTCGTTTTTCTTTTAAAGATCCATTTAGATCCTAATGGCCTGCATCCTTCTGGGAGATCTACAGGCTCCCAAATATAATTCTGCAAAATAGAATCAATTTTACGTTTAATGGATTCTTTCCATAAAGGTCCTTCAAAGGAGCCCACTGCTTCATTGTAAGGTGGTGGTTCCTTTTCGAGCAAGTAGGTAACAAAGTCGTCACCAAACGTTCTTTCTATCCTTGCTCGTTTACTACGCCTTGGTTAAAATCGAGAACCGTGCTAGGATCTTCAATTTCTTCATTTGTCCGTTTAGATGAACTGGACCCATCATTAGATTCGTACGGAAATATATTTTCAAAGAAACATGCATTTCTTGATTCCATTGTTGAGTTCTTGTGTATTTCTGGAATTTTTGAATCATATACAAGAAACTGGTATGCCGTGCTATTGTGTGCATACCCTATAAAAATACAGTCTACCGTTTTAGGACCGATTTTTACTACCTTAGGTGTCGGTATGACTACCTTGGCGAGACACCCCCACATTTGCAAATGTTTATAGGATGGCGTTTTTCCTTTCCATAATTCATATGGTGTTTTGTTTTGTTTCTTTCGAGGTATTCTATTCAACAGGTAATTACTCGATAAAATTGCTTCGCCCCACATATTGACCGGTAATCCCGAGCTTAACAACATTGCATTCATCATTTCTTTAAGAGTGCGATTTTTACGTTCGGCAACCCCATTTGACTGAGGTGAATAAGGAGCTGTTACCTCGTGGATAATACCGTGTTCCGCACAAAAGTTACCGATTGGCGCTTCATATTCACCGCATCGGTCGCTCCTTAGTCGTTTTATTTTCTTACCGAGTTGATTTTCAACCTCGGTTTTGTAGAGAATAAATTTCTCCAACGCTTCATCCTTGCTTTTAAGTAAATACACATAGCAATATTTCGTGCTATCGTCTATAAACGTTATGAAATATTTATTGCCGCCTCGTGTTTGTGTACTTTTTAAATCACAAACGTCACTATGAATTAGCTCAACAGGTACAGTGTAATACTCGTAAAATTTAATAACGGGATTTAAGATATAATTAGGGGTGAAGATTATATTTATAACACATAATTATTTTGCGCTTAATGTGGGACATGATGCTTTTCATAATTTCCATATATGTTATCTGAATTATGACGGATGTGATGAACTTTAAGACTTAGAAATTTTAGATGAAATTTATACAGGTACAGTGAAATCTTTAGAGGAAGAATCGACTAAAGTGAATTAGTATAGAATGATTATTGATCGATTGTAGCTAGTGTCAAGATTCAACCGATTACTATGATTATAAAACCTAGAATCGCCGAGGTAGAGGAAGAATCGGACGAATTGTATTTACAGTACGTGCTTATTTAGGAATCAACCGATTCCTATGCTTTAAGGTGTTCAAATCGATGAGGAAAACAGGAATTGACCGATTCCCTCCTTGCATGTGATTACTAAAATTGCTGAACTAAGACAAGACTTGGTTGGGTGATTGTTGTGTGCCTTAGAATTAATTATAGTGGATCTAAATCGGACGAATGGAAGCTTAAGAGGATCGACCGATTTTATTGGAGTAAATTAGAAACAAACAATATTGTATACTAACTAGAGTATAATCGATTGATTAAAGAACACAGTGTGGAAAGTTAGACTAATCATAAATTATATCGTGGTGGAATAAAAAAGGCACGTAAGGGTCTTGAAATTATTGATAATTATTAAAGTAGATACTAAAGAATAATTAACACATGGCTTTAAGAGTTAAGTAGTGGGTAAGTGTCTTTATCATTTAGAAGTGCTATTACGTTATTCAAGGGATGAGTGCAAAGTTCCAAGATTTAAAGCTAAGATAGAAAGTAACATAAAATTAAATTAATAAAAAGAATTGAGCTAAATTACAAGAATTGAGATAAGAACTATCGTTATGAACTATATACAAATTAAGTAAGAAAGGGGAAATAACTCAATAAACTAAATATTCAAAGAACGAATCTAGAGAGAAGGCGTACAACTCGAGCAGTAGCCATCTTAAATTTGGAGAAGGTAAGTTCGTAGCTATAGGTTGGAATGAAAATTTATATTTAGGTGTTTTCCTAAATTTAATTATGATATGGGTAATATAGCATCTTATAGAACTCTAATTTTTGGGTAGAACTAATAATGTTAGAGTAGAAAGAAACCCTAGAATTTTTAAGTTCTGGGTAGGATGATCATAGAAATTAATTTTCGAAGGAATGAATATTTGAAGAACGTTTGATCGAAGATAGAAAGGCAAAGTGAACATTCGATCGACTCTTAATACTAGATAAATTGGACGATATAGATATATATGTTTTTTTTAGGTAGATTAAATGTTATAAGTCTGTAATTTTTAGGTCTTATATGCTACAAATCGGACGATTTGTAGAAAGGGTGTATACTTTGCGAAAGTAAGTAATGATGTATAGTAAATCGATCGAAACTAGAATCTAAGTGTTAAGAATGGTGCAATCCGGCGATGGGATGTTATATTTATCACTCGGCAAAACTCATATTGATTTATGATCAACGACGAAAGTAGCGTAAGTGCATGGCCAAATCGGACGACTCTAAACGCTAGATAAATCGGGCGACTCAATGCCAATTATAGGACACGGCGAAACTAGGTTATGGATATGACAAATCGGCCGAATGTTTAGAGGTTTGAAAATGAAATCGGGCGAAAGAGAGTCCAATATATGATGATCGGGCGACGTTGGAATATGATGAATCGGACGACTTTAAGTCTAAGAAATTGATATCTATATGTTAATATTACAATCGAGTGCTAACTTAGTTTAAACTAGAATGGAACGATTAAGGGTCCTTTGCAAAGTAGTGTAGTAGAAGTAGTTTTTATTTCGGCCTAGACATTTAATTGAGATTTGAGATTGATACGATATTATAATATTTTGTCTAAGGGTCGAAAAGTGAGGACGTTTCAAGGCAATAAGTTTATTTAAGCTCGGACGACAAGTAAGTGGAAATCTCACCTACAACACATAAAATACATGTTTATATTCGATTTATGTGGTTATCTGTGTTGTATGACTTTACGTGAGGTGATTATACGTGACGTGAATTATGTGGCATTACGTGATTATGTGGCAACCTGTGTTGGTTGTTTTACGTGAGGTGATTTTACGTGACGTGAATTATGTGGCATTACGTGATTATGTGGCAACCTGTGTTGGTTGTTTTACGTGAGTTGCTTACTGGCGATAATATAAGATCGCATGGTAAGCTATTATTTATGATTTTGCGATGACGTGGGAAACCAGTTGGTATACCATATCATAGTATATAATGTGCACGTTTGGATTTAATGTTATTTTGGGAAGGTGAACGTGCATTGCATTTATCGCTTGTAGGCGAGCATGGTATGTATGCATGGCAACATCATTCATATGGTATGAGCATGTGCATACACGAAATATATGAGGATTTGCATTTATGAGTATGCACGGTATACAATCATATGAGAACGAATATTATAGCTACTTCTACAAAGGCACCATGACTAACTCTTGTTGTAACCGTGGTGTTCCAGAAAAATGAGATCACTAAAGATGGATTTATCAGACACATGAGAAGTATTGTGGGAGACCAGATGTTAAAAATGGCAGTGTACAAGCTGCAGACTCAAGTTCGTATGTCAATTTTCATGCTAGTATCCAAATTGTGAGTCCTGATCATCATTTCTATCGTACAATGTTTTGTAAGTTAGAGTTAGGTATCAAAAAATGCTCAAGCTGGCCCTGGTCAATTGCAACCTAATGCCTCTGGGCGAGGTAGTAAAGCTCTTTAGTTCACCAGCTCTGTTCGTTCAAGTATCTTATTCCCACACTTTGGCTTTTTTTTTCTACAGATTCGACCAATTCAATTGATGACGGTAGTATTGCGAATTCACATGAGGTGGAAAACCTAGCAACTGCACAGGGACAAGGTCATTTAGCCCAAGACAGAAAGCATCCTGCCTTCCCAACCCAAGGTCCTAATAAACAGCAAAATATGCACTTTTCTCAAAGTTCCTTTCCTGGAATGGCAACTGGGGTAAGTAACTATCCTACTTTTTCAAGTAATTATGTTCATCTTCAGCGTCTATTCACAAATGAAGCATTTTAACTAATCACTTGAGACATTAACACCAAACCATCAATGCAGTGAACATGCCTAACAAGATACAACCTGGAGGCCCAACACAACCAAACAGCAACTCACCTTGGGCACCATTGGGTCATGTAAAGCCAGAACCATTTGATCACTCCAATGAACAAAATAAAACCCTTTTTTCTTCACCACGGGGTTTGTCTTCTGGCCCTGTAAGGCCAGCCAATGTCGTTCCAGGGAAATTTAGAGATGAATCTTTTGACATGCAGCAGCCATCTCGAACGGGGCTTGCTTCGCCCTTGCCAACGAACACTGCTTCCTCACCCATTTCAAGCCAGATCGAAACTAATATTCTGGTATTTTGTGATCTTCGTATACATTCTTTGGTAGAAAGGCGTCTCTGTCCTTTTCAGAACATATTCGTTGGGTTGGGTGTTTTTTGGAGCTTTTCTTGTTTGTTAATTAGATTTCCTGTTATAACAGTTTATTAGTATTTTCGCAATTCAGATTATCGGTCTTGGATCTAATCCTAATTCGGATAAGCTTCTTGATTACAAAACCAACATTTCTATAGTTCCAATTTCTCTCGTTTTAATGCAGTCATTTATTAATCGTAAATGCAAATTGTATTTGATGTTGTTCTTTTAACGGAAATCAGCACTTAAATACCTAACAGGAAACAAAAAGACCACTTCAGTCCCTTGTCAGATTTGTTTATAAGCTAAGTACCCATTTGAAGAAAAATTTTACACTTAGGTACCTAATCACCTAAGATTACCAAAATACCCTTATTAAATGATTTCCAATTTCATTTCAGATTTTTCTTTCTCTGCAAAAATCGAGCCCCATCCCCCGTCGACGAATTTCTTCTTGCCGACCACCACCTTCTGCTCGTGCCGGCGCCGGACAACGATCGACGAGCCTCTTGAACGTTGGGTTCTCGATTTGGGCGTTGATTTTGTCAGGTAAGCTTTTCTTTTGGTTCGGGGTTGGTTAATCGATTTCACGCGTTTGTTCAAGGTTTAGCCCAAATCCGGGAGCTCAATGCGATCCAAGAGCTCCATATAAAGGTGGAATGTTAGGATTTGATAGTTGTTGAGGCTAATCCATCGAGATTTCGAATTTATTTTATATAACTGTTACGATGTACCATTTGTTATGTATATTACGTACCATTGTATGTTGTTTTACCGTACCTAAATATATTATGCGCTACAGTCCGATTGGACATTTATGTTATGTAGTATCTTTGTGTATTTATATTACGTACCAAGTAACCTGTCTATCTGGTACCAAAATGTCTGGTTATGCAGTACCAATCTAAACTATACAGCGTACCAAAATGTCCGTAATATATGCAAATTTGGTACTGTAATTTTTGCCAATTTGGTGCAGTAATATATGCACATTTGGTACTGTAATATATGTACATTTGGTTATGTAATATATGCCCATTTTGGTATCGTAATATATGCAAATTTGGTACTGTAATTTATGTCAGTCTGGTACAGTAATTATGCACATTTGGTACTGTAATATATATAAATTGGTACTGTACTATATGCCCGTTTGATACCGTAATATATGCAAATTTGGTACCGTACTTTATGCCAGTTTCATACCGTAATGTATGCACATTTGGTACCGTAATATATACAAATTTGGTATTGTAATATATGCCAGTTTGGTACTATATATATGCGCATTTGGTACTGTAATATATGCAAATTGGGTTGTAACATATACCATTTTGATACCGTAAATATGCAAATTTGGTATTGTAATATGTCAGTTTGATACAGTAGTGTATGCATATTTGGTACTGTAATATATACCAGTTTTGGACAGTAATATATGCATATTTGGTACCGTAATATATACCAATTTGATACCGTAAATATGCAAATTTGGTACTTTAATAAATACCAGTGTGGTACTGTAATATATGCCAGTGATACCGTAATATATGTAAATCTGGTACTGTATTTTATGCGAGTTTGGTATCGTAATGTACGCACATTTGGTACCGTAATATATGCGAAGTTGGTACTGTAGTATATGCCAGTTTGGTACCGTATATATGCACATTTGGTATTGTAGTATATGCAAATTTGGGGTTGTAACATATACCAGTTTGATACTGTAAATATGCAAATTTGGTATTGTAATATATGTCAGTTTGGTACAGTAATATATGCATATTTGGTACTGTAATATATACCAGTTTGATACCGTAAATATGCAAATTTGGTACTGTAATATATGCCAGTGATACCGTAATATATGCAAATTTGGTACTTGTAATATATACCAATTTGGTACTGTAATATATGCCACTTTGATACTGTAAGATATGCCAACATAGTACTAATATAAGCGCACAATGTACTGTAATATATGCCAATGGTACGTTAATATAAGTCAGAAAGGTACCGTTGTATAGGCCGCTTAGGTACGCTCAACATACGACGTAGGGTACTGTATTGTTTCAGAAATAGGTACCGTATAAATTAAAGTAAGAATTCAAATTTAACATTTGGCTATATTTCGTCAGAAAGGAAACATTTCAGCAGATGTTGATGTGGAGAAAGGAAGAGACAATTTCTGACATGTTTTTGTCATGATTGCACACATCTTTGACGTTTTTCTGTCATGAGTGGACAGATTTCTGACGTTTTTCTGTTATGAGTGGACAGATTTCTGACATACGAGATACTAAACCAAAAAGACAGCTCATCTAACATGTCGTTGGCTTTCATAAAATATTTCATGTCATATGTAATTTTGGGTACTACAACCATGTCTGAGTTGGTACGCTTAAAACAAAACGATAGATACCCCTACAAAGCTAGGTAAGGTACGGCGTCCCTTAAATATGTGATACGTCATACTAGGGTTAGTATTTTTCGAGGTCGTACGAATTACTTTTTCATCTGGAACCACCGCAGAACTCTAATATAGAGTATTAGATACGTTTCAGATCAAATTTGATGCATTAGGCCCGCACGCATGATTTAAACCTTAGAATCCAAGATTCATTAGAATATAAGGATAGAAGCAATAACATCTACAACATAATTTGAATAATTTGGTGAGTCCTACATGTGCGAATTCGGTGCATTAGACTTTCATAATTTTTTTTCATTTCATTATTGTTAGGTATTATCAAAATCACGAGGACAACGCGCGCTTAGGAATGTATTTATTTTTCGATTGTATAACAAATGGTACGATATACTTGCATATCTGGGTACTGTATATGTATACGAATGGATACGGTAAACCTGCAGGTTATGGTACTATATATGTAAATGATAAGGTACCTTACTGTACAAGATAGGATACCTTACTGTACAACAGATAAGGTACTTCATGCGCGATATATAAGGTACGATACATATTTACATAATGGTACGGTTAACCTGCAAATTACGGTACTCTGTATGTAAACGATATGGTACGGTAATATGAAAGACAAGGTACTTCATATCTTCTGTTTATGGTACGCCATATATTTACATAATGGTACGGTTAACCTGCATATTATGGTACTCTGTATGTAAAAGATATGGCACGGTAATATCGTTTAGGGTTTAGGTACTTCATAAATTCTGTTCCGCGGAGGCATTACTTGCATATTAGGGTACTGTATATGTATACATAATGATACGGTAAACCTGCAGATTATGGTATATATATGTAAGAGATAAAAGGTACGTGACTATACATGATATATGTAAAAGATAAGGTACTTCGTATATTCTGGTTATGGTACGCTATATTTACACATAATGGTACGGTAAACTTGCAGAGTATGGTACTATGTATGTCAAAGATAAGGTACGTTAAGGTAAAAGATAAGGTACTTCGTATATTCTGGTTATGCTATACTATATATACATAATGGTACTCTTAACCTGCATATTGTGGTACTCTATATGTAAAAGATAAGGTACGCTATTATAAAATAAAAGGGACTTCATAAATACTTGTTATGGTACGCTATATATGTAAGTGGCACAATTAACCTGCATATTATGGTACTCTCTATGTAAAAGATAAGGTACACTAATATGGAAGATAAGATACTTCATATATTCTGGTTATGATACGCTATATATATATACATAATGGTACGGTAAATCTGCACATTATGGTACTCTGTATGTAAAAGATAATGTACGCTAATATAAAACTTATGGTACTGCATAAAATACAAACAAAGTCTCATACAACTACACAACAAACGACATCCATGAGTCTCCAAACAGTCTCATTCACAAGACAAATAACTTAACGAACATAAACAACACAGTCTCCAAACAGTCTCATCCCCAAGTCAAATAACTGAATTTAACAACAAAGTCTCCAAACAGCCTACGTTGCCAAATTGGAGTCGGTTAAACTCTGAATCCACAGTCTTCTTTCATAGATACCATACTTCCGTGCCCAACAGTTCATCAGAAAATGAGCTTGCACAAAATAGAAATGACATTAATGCAGAGCTGCAACACGATCGACGAATATCACAATGTTAAAACTTACGAATGCTCAAGCGGTCCAGGTCATCTTATGCGAGGCCATCGGATCCCGAACGCAGATCAAAAGAGCGCTGGCACCTGGAAGAAAGCTCATATCTGTTCTACGGAGGCATTTCTGCAAAAAAGTAAAACTGCTAATAAGCAATACTGTTTTATACACACACGGCGTACCAATTTGCCCAAACAGAAGGTACCAAATACAGTGATCCTGTAGTACCAAAACAAATTGACACCATTCGAATAAACCCAAATCGACCCATTCCAAAACCCCCAAATCGACAACAATTATTCCACCCATTTGAAGATACACGCACAAAGCTACCACAGTAAATTGAACCACTCCAAAGAAACCCTAATCGAACAACAAATCGATGTCATTCGAAAAACACGCAGCTATTGTTACGAACATTAACAAAAAATGCTTAACCCAACGAATAACGGCAAAATCAAACTAGATACAAGGCTATTGGCTGCAGGAATACCACGACGTATTGTAATGCTGCGAAGGCTTACCTATCGATTTCAGAAGGGGAATACTACGACGAACAAGAACCCACGACCTTGAATTTGAAGCAAAAACATACGCTGGTCGATTTCTGGAGAAAGTCGCGCGATTTGGTTGGTTTGGGATGGTGCGAATTTTTTTTTAAGAACAAACGTAAGGTGAAATGAGAAAGTAGGTAAAGGATGTAATATATCAGTTTTATCAGGGGTCAATCCGTCAGTTAGGTACCTATCAGTAAAATAAAATTCAAGTAGGTACCTAGGATAAAAACAAGTCTGACAAGGGACTGCAGTGTTTAATCTTTAATGATATAGGTATTTAAGTGTTGAATCCCCTTCTTTTAATAACCATGATTTAATATATATATATATATATACATATATATATATAATATCGGCGTATTGTAACTTTTTTCATCTTCAGTCAAATGATCGGATGAATTCTTTGACGTCTCCCATTGGGTCTGGAAATATTTCAAAGTCGGCGCCCGCGAAGAAACCTGTACGGCCAGAAAAGGCCTATGGAAACGCCCGGTTCTTCACCTCCTAGGTGAGTCCACGTGAATAATAGGATTCAATCGTATTTGTCTCTCCGTTCGCTATTTAATTCTTTTGATTTTAATAGTAAGAAACAAAAAGCGCCTGGAGCCCTTTCGGACCAAAGCATCGAGCATCTCAACGATGTTACGGCAGTGAGCGGAGTCGACCTGAAGGTATTGTCAACCTAAAGAATTTGTCGCTTGGATTTGAACATTATGAAATTGAATTGCTATAAATTTAAATTTTTTCCATCCTTCATGGGGTTTGTGCCCTTTCTTAATTTTTGTGAAAAAAAAAATATAAATAGGAGGAGGAGGAACACCTGCTTTCTGTTCCCAAGGAAGGTAGCCGTGTGTCAGAGGCATCACGTCGAGTTGTTCAAGAAGAAGAAGAAAGAATTATTTTGAACAAAGGCCCCCTTCAGAAGATGTTGGTAGAAACAAGTTAGTATTCCACCAAGTATTATACTTGTTTGATTATCTTGATTGAATCTATACATGACATGCTTGTTTCTTGTCACCGAAGTTCAAATCTTTTGTGATAATTCTTGGACAGTGGCAAAGCATGGCCTGAAGAACATTGGAAGTGACGTCGAGCGATGCTTATCATTGGTAAGACTGTCTGTTTATTTAACTTTAATGCTTATGATAAGTTTGTGACTCTTTTCTTGTTTTTTAAATTTTTGAAGTGCGTGGAGGAGAGACTGCGTGGTCTTATAACTAATCTCATCAGAACGTCCAAACAGAGACATGATATAGAAAAGGACAGGCACAAATGTGTTGTAACCTCGGATATCAGGGAAAAAATACGCTCTATCAACAAGAAAGCCCGAGAGGAGTGGGAAAAGAAACAAGCCGAAACCGAAAAATCGCAAGACCCAAACGAAGTAAGCCTTCTCTGTTTGTCCATATCTGTTGCTTATTACCAATGCCAAGAGAGCCTGCAATATTACTCTGCCCTTTTCTTTATGTAATGTACAGCCCGATGAAGCTAATGGGGTCGATGACAAGGAAAGAGACGAAGCTCGTGCGAAGCTAACCAAGGTGCGGAATGAAGCCCATAGCCGTCTTACAAGTTCATGCAAGTGGTAATATAAAATAAAAACTCTTCCTAAGAATCTTGTTTGTTGTCCTTGCCGTAGGCTAACAAGGAAGAAGACGACAAAATGCGTGCAACAGCTGCGAATGTCGCGGTTCGAGCTGCAACTGGTGTCAGTGATATGCTTTCCCGATGGCAGTTAATGGTCGAGGCCAAGCAAAAGCAAGGAGGAGGAGCAACCGATTCTTCATCTTCGGCTACTTCTCAGCCTGGTAAGGATTTGCCGAAGAAGGCCTCCCTCGCCTCCAAGAAGAACGCAAGGGAGGGTAAAGATGCAGAAAGCGCGGTCCTTTAGCTGCTTCAACTACCCCCTGTGAGTTATTTATCGACGCTTATGGCCTCGAAATCTCTGAATTATATTTTTTTAGTGCTGTATATTTGGGGGAGTAGCATTTTAAGGATGCATAAATTAGGGGTGGCAATTTTAGGACAATTAGCTTCAAAACTGTAGCAATTTGAGGACACTTAAATTTTGCAATTGGTGGGCAATGATTTTCAGAACTGAAGCAGTTTTGAGCACAATAAGTTTCAAACTTCTGGTGTTGTCCTCAAATTGCTTCAGTTTTGAAACTTAGTATACTAAAATTGCAACCACGTTGATTTGGATGTTCCTATAAAGCCACCACACTTAACGTACATGCTAAAAAATACAATTAAAGCCTTCTCATCAATGGTCTGTAGTGCAAAAAGTCGAGCCTTTTACGTATGATGAACCCCCATTTTCTTACCATTTTTCTCCTTCACGACAGCATCGGTGAGGAAAAATGCAAGGCCCCAGGCGGTGGTTCCTCGAGTGGCTCGAACCATCTCAGTCAAGGACGTGCTTGCGGTCTTAGAAAGGGAGCCTCAAATGACGAATCACCACTGCTCTATCGCCTGTATAATCAGACCACAAATGCTGATGATGAAAACAATAAACAGTAAATGATCTGACTTTATAGGACTAATGTAAGTTGCTGCAGTTTTTCCCTGATTTGATTTGAATCCAAATGTGGGCACTTATTTTTAGTTTGGATCCTTTTGTATACAGAAAAAACCCGAAATCATGGTTGAGTTTGCACCTTAATTGACATCTTTTTTATGTTTTTTTCTTTTATCCAGCCAACGGTTTTTATTACCAAAGAATTAAGTACAATACAGTAGAAAAAGCTTAATGAATGTCCTCCCCGTAATCTACGCTCATCACTTACCACAGAGAGGCATCATCACATCAAGTAGTACGACAATAGACAACCTAAGCTTAGCTTCCTCGTACACACACAAAAAAAAATCCTAGTAATCTCCGAAGAATCTAATCTTTTACTACAAGAACCTTCTTTTGAACTACTTCTAAAAGGGCTTCTGTGATAAAGCAAGCGGATCTTGGAACAGAGAGACCTCTTCATCATTAATCTTGAAACAGAGCATCCACGCTGTTGAGCTGGAAATCAAGAACAACGCCGTCTACTCCGCTCCAATTGTTCATCATTACGATTCCATTATTTGTTTCATACATATAACAATTTGTTTGAATCCTACTAACTAACTTGATGACGACGACGAGTAACCAGTATGGCAGGCGTGGAGATGTTTCGCCACTTAATCGTTTTTATTATTAAGAGTAGGAGAAAAAAGTTACATCGACTTACACGAGCAGAATTCATATATTATTTCTTGTCAGAATAACGCCCACCGTCACCGCTAAATAAAAATATATTATAATGTAGATATTCTTACTACGCATAACGCATGGCATGTATAATCATCGCCTGTGACAATTGCGATTGACCTGGTCGGCCCGTTTAGCAGGTAGTGGGTCGGCCCCGGGGTTTCACCATCGGCTTTCCCCGGTTACCAAAAAAAAAAAAAAAAAAAAAAAAAAAATCATGCAAAACTGAATATGATAAAAAGTCGCATATAAGTCAATTTCGCGGAAAAACAATTAACAAGGTGGTGCCTTAGTCGTTGTCGTCGCCTTCTCGTCATTGGGCGGCGGCAAAAGAAGGGCTGCGGCGGCGCATATCAGGGCAGTGGTCAAAAGCACAGAGCCCGAAATAAGTAAATGCATGGGAAATGTCATCGCCTCGATGAGGTCCATGGTGAAGAATCGAGTGACAAAGAAGACGGACGCAACGTTGATGGCGACGCGCACGCGGAAGCCCATGGCCTGAATTTCCTCCGGAAGGAAGCTTCTAGTAAGTAGGCATCCCAACGGGCCCCACGACCAAGCATACGCAGCCACGTACACCGCAACGGCTCCAACCACCATCGACGCACCACCAACTCCGAGGACGACAAATAACGTGATGATTACCTGTTTCATAATTCATCATCAACTTATTATAATAATAATAATAATAATAATAATAATAATAATAATAATAATAATAATAATATTGATGAATATATATACCTGGCATAGCAACATGGCAATCCCGCCCCTTAGGGAGTATAACAACAATAATCTCGTCGAATCGTCTTCGACTGTCGAAGAGGAGGCGCACGTGAGGATTGCGTTGACGGCGTAAATAGCGCACGAGCACGACGACCACGTGTCCTCGCTCAGGCCGACGGCTCTGAACAAGCCGGGAGCGTATATGGTCATGTAAACGTATACGCTGGCGAGCTCTTGGAAGATGGACGCGCACGCAAACAAGGACAGACGGGGGACGTATTTTATGCCGAAACCATGATTGTTATCCTTATTATTTCCTTGTAGTTGTTGGAGTAGTTTTCTAGCTCGAAAGTACTCTCGGGAAAATCGAGACTCATCATCCGAGAAATGGCAAAGTACCCACCAAAATAAAAGACCCACAAAATATACGCCGTACCAGTGGGCAAAAGTTGGTAGTAACAAAGGCAACAAGAACCATTTATCATCCCAAGCAATCATTCTGAGCAAATTAAGAAACAAATTGGTCCCCCACAACCCCACAACTGATACCTCGTGAAAGGAATGCCATAACCCTTATGCGGCATTCAACCTCCGATCCATGTATAGCTACTACCTATTATTTATTACGCCATCAAAGAGACTGATGAACTATGTGATATATATACATATGCATATATATATGTATATGTACATACCTGTATGGCAATTCCTGTGCCAATGCTAAAGAGGATCTTACAGAATGGAGACACGAGAGAACCAGCAGAACTGAAAAGGCAGGCGAACACTACCTTTGTGTGTGTGTGGAAGCGGAGTATTGTGACTGCTAATGCAGATGCAAATGCCACAGAATACATATAATCCGATGAAGCAAAGGGATTGGAGACGAGTGCATTGTCGTAGTATTCATTTGGAACCAACATTTTTTCTACCAACCAAGGCATGGAAATCAAACCACCTGCAACATCAACAATTACAATAAGATTATATATATATATATATATATATAAATATATATATGTGTTACACGTATGTACCTGTGATTCCAATGTTGTATCCGACCGAAAGGCCAACGAGTGCAACATAGATCAATAACATGGATTGGAAAGGCATGTGGAGTTTTCCATCGACGCCACGAACGAGGAATAAATATAACAGGTTCCGCTTTTGTTGTTTGTACAGTGTTGTTGTTAGTTCCACTGAATGATTCTGCTGCTCCTTTATGACCATTACCACCATCGTCGTTTTCGTTCATTGTTTGCTTAACTTTGCTTGTTGGCTTTTCCGATGACGACATCTCTGCGTGCGGATGATAACGCCACTACTAATGAACGAATTATATAAAATTACAACAAAATCTTTTCCTTTTTCCAGAATCAGATGTATTCATATGATGAATATATATATATTTATTGGCAAGAATTTCCACGTGTATCTTTGATAGCCTATATCTATATATATATATATCAAAGATTCGAACCTTCGCCTCTGTCAACAAGAGTTCTCTATATGGATCCTTGATATGGATAATATATTTCCTTGAATTAGATGCGCCACTTGTTTATGTTGAATCAGTCTTCTCAGTCGCGTCTAAGTCATAGTACTTAGTCTATTTACCTTGTCTGGTTTGTTCCTATTTGTTAGCTTAGCCGCTATTAGAGATTAAGTCTATATATTGAGTCATGTAATTCGGTTTTATCATCAAGAGAGTTGCGTTAGTTTTATTCTCCATATTCATTGCATCCTCAAATCTTATCAGTTTTAGGCATATCATTTTTTTTTTTTTTTATGTATTTAAGCGATCAGAAGAATTTTCCAAGTGTCATGACTGAGGCAATCTGTGATACACATATATATAATTATTATATATCTTCACTAATTAATATGTAAAGTAGATCATTATTTTATTTACATTAATAACTTCGTTCATTGTCTATTATAATAAAAAAACGCAACTCGTTAATTTAGATTGTTAAAAACAGGGAGAAAACCATTTTTGTTCCCCGATGTTTACCCTATGGGCGCTTTTGGTCCCCGGTGTTGCCACATTTAGTCCCTCATGTTTCTTAATTTGAAGCAAATTGGTCCATCTGTTAAATCCACGTCAATTTGGACGGAATAGGTCAGCATTAGCGACGCAAATGCCATCGCAAAAATTAGCGGCGGAATTTGCGATGGAATTTCCATCGCTAAAGGAAAAAAGTTAAAAAAAATGATAAATTAAACATAAAAAATGACAAAAAAAAAAAAAAATGGAAAAAAAATTCAAAATAGAGTAAAAAATTCAAAAAAAGAGAATATTACTAATAAATAAAATAAAATAATACTGATAAAAATAAATAATTTTTAAAATTATTTAAAAATCGAGAATATTTAATTTTTAATAACTAAATAGATTTTTATTTTTTACTTTTTTAAAAAAGAGAATATTACTCTATTTTTGAATTTTTTTCCTTTTTTCGAAATTTTTCCTTATTTTTTAGGCTTAATTATTTTTTGGTCCCGTAACTAATGGGGGTTGGCGTTATAAGGACATGTATTTGAGGTATTGGCAAAATAGGGACATTAACTTTAAAAAAAATGGCAATTTGGGGACAGTATACGATCCGACCCGTTGATCCGAACCCGCTGACGAGGCATCCGACCCGCTGACATGTAGCTTGGCATGCCATTAAAATAGTCCAATGTGGCACCACGTCATAAAATCGATGATGTGGCTCAACGTCATATATTAAATTAAAAAGTAAATATTCATCATCTTCATCGTTCTCTCTCTCTTTTGGGAAAAAAATCGTTCTCTCTCTCACCACCATTTCCCTCGCCTCGTTGCCGAAATTGAAGGGCTCCTTACAGACGGCGCAGTGAGATTCTCCGTCGACGTGCTCGTCGGCAATCTCTATCCTCGGCATGGACTGAATCTCATATGTCGACGGATTAGGGTTTCCACTCGTCAGCTCGATTTGGGATAATTGGTCAAGCAATAGATCGAAGCCAGATCCGAGAAGGAAATCGGAGATGCTCGCCGGCAGAGGATCACAATGATTTAGCGATAATTCGTTTGAGGATCACAATGATTTAGCGATAATTCATTACAACCAATATCTCTTTCCAACCGTTTCTTTTCTCCCCCTAATGTCGGAAAATTTAATTTATCGTAGTGATAGTCGGCAAATCTAACCGTGAATAAATCTCCAGTTAAGGGTTCTATATATCTTATGGAGATTCAATCCGACATATGTTACAACATCCTTTGAGGTCCCATATTTGTGCGTTGTGGTGGCGCAACTCGAATATATACCGCACGTTCAAAATTTCTTAGATGGGAAATATTTGGTTTCTCACCATAAACCATTTGCAATAGGGAGATGTCATGATAATTTGTTGGCATGATGCGAATTAGTGCAGCTGCATGTGATATAGCATGTCCCCAACTAGCAAGGAAAGTTTCAATTTCATCAATAATGGTCTCGCAATCAATTGGAGGCACTAACGATTCTGCAAGATCGTTTAGCGTATGAACCCGTGGCCTGAAATGCTCAATTTCAATTCCAATATGCTGCAGCATTATTGAGGTGTCTTTATTGGATAAATGTGCACTTAATCGAATCCACTGAGTAAGAAATTTCACTGCCACGTTCCGCGTAGATAACAAACATGCGACCATTTACTTGATGCATCAATTAATACCATTAAATATTTAAATTGTTCACATGATGGGTGTATTAGACCAAAAATATCATCATGTATCCAATCCAAAAATCAACATATTCATTATTTATTTTCAATTGTGATGGTCGAATATTTAACTTCCTTTGGAGCAAGCAGCGCATATTAATTCATTAGATTGAGAATCTTCTGATTACTCATTAATACTCTCGTGAATTATCAATTAGTTTCCGCATCATAATTAACCGGGATGGTCCAACCGGTCATGCCAACCATTAAATATTTTATTAGTAAACTGCTAGTTTACTATAACATATGACTCAAAACGTTTTAAGATATGTATAGTACAACACAACATCAAATACATGTAATATCTCAACTATTTACTTACCATTCAAACTTACTTTTATGATGTACCATCGAGCGCACGGGATGTTTGTCAACAAGTCGCAGCCCACTGCGCTAAGTCAACTTCCCGGCCTGGGGGCGTACAGCTCGGTCGGATGCAAATATTCAAATATATTTATGCTACCAACACTAGCTTCTTTTAGTCAAAATAAACAAAATAATTTTCGCTTTCACTTTTCGGGATGTTCAACAGTATATTCATATCATTATGTCGTTATCTTAAACATTTATTTTGTCATAAAAGTTGTTTATGTATAGATGGATCAATAATAAAAATACATTCATTATGTCGACACTTTGAGCCTTTATAATTTTATTATTATTATTAGCATAGAAACACTGCCATATCTGATTTGTTTTTATTATGTGGTACTACGAATCATGCATAAAATATGCGAACAACATGCCATATCAATACATGTCATCATATTTGCCATGCATTATAATACTATTAAAGGCATATATCATATTTTTAAATGTCATTCAGATAACTATTATTCCTACGCTTTGTTGTATTAAAACTCGCACATTAACAACAAATATAGTCACGTATAAACTGGTTGAATAATATGATCACATAAACAAACATCATGGATATAATAAATGTTGCATACACGTTAACATTATGTTATCACGTTAACCAAAGTAATATGCCTAATAAAAATTTTCTATACTAATTAAAGTGTTATATAATATAATGAGATCAAGTAATAAAAGCATAAATTAATTCAGTGCATGGTCATTAGCTTACTCTAATTGACACAAATTTTTTTTCTTAACTATGTCACCACGTAGAATATTATTAAGTGCTCTAACGATGACATAAACTATCATGAGAGTCGAATAATTGGCATGTCTTTAACAAATATTATTAATTAAGACAACATGACTCAGCGAGTAACATATCCTAATTTATTAATATACGAACATCTCAAGAATTGTTATGCATAAATGGTTTAAATCATAAAGAAACGACATGCATATAAACGGTAACATGTCACAATCTATCTTGCAACTATACGTCAACTATGATCCTATTCAAACAATAATGCTAACTCGATAATATAGCAATTTATTTATTATTATTAATATATAATATCATTACATGCATTATCTATACTATTTATTAATTGTGAGGGGTACTTAAAAACTGCTCAATTTGGTGTATCAATTACACCAAAATTTCAAGCCAATTGGGTACTTATTTACTATACTTCTATTAATAGAAAATAAAAAACTGCCCCACGTCGTGGGTGCACATTACTAGTGTCGATTGTGAATGTATGACCGACAACTCATTTCAACAAAGATATAAAAAAGAACAACTCACAATGATAAAAATTTCATACTTTAATAACGCATGAATTTCCTAACTTACGATATAGATCAGGTTGCTTGCATACATAAAATATATATTCTTTTCATCTAGCTCAGTAGTATAGTCATAATTGTTAGGCAAAGAGAATCTTGATTTTTGCATGTTATATCATCAAAGAAAAATCTTTCTTTATGCAATTCTTTCTCTCGTTCATCAAGGAAAATTCGTACGTTGATATTCTTAACGAGAATTTTCAACAAGCATGGTGAGAGACAAAATTTTCACACAAGGATTCAAAAATGGGATTTTGGTTAGATCAACCAAAAAATCTGTGGATCATAAGCGACTCGGAATATCGTTATTTATCAAAGAAAAATCAAATCATCATGGTACTCTCATTGTTCTTAAAGGTAAAACTCACTCATTTTATGTATCAGATTGACATCGCTTGCTAAATATTGATTTCATAAGAGATCAACATAATGCGTGATGCATATCTTTTAGTATACATGCTTGAAATGAGTTTATGCTAACGATATTACCTTCGTTGATCTAACCATCGTCGACGACCTTCGGGATCCAATCTTCCTTCAGGGGTTCAACAATTGAGAGCATTCGTACTGATAACGTGCTATAAAAATATTATTATAATTAATATTTATATTATGATTATCATGATTATAATTATAGAGAGAAATATTTAGAGATAGGAAGTGTGAATTAAATTCAATACTTTGTGTATTTTTACAATACAACTCAAGATGCATATAGGCAAATTTCTCAAACCACGTAATAAAATAGTACATTTTCATAAAATAATCATAACTAATTTACAAATTCATCTATTCCATCCTTATTTAACCACACACCATTATTTCATAATAACTACATTTTTCATAATAGTTCTTCCATTAATTGTCGTAATAAATCACTTTCTCTACACCGCTTGGAAAAAGTCCAAAAGCATACACAAAACCTACTACCATTGTTCAATTCAAAGGAATCCAACTTCGATTGACTTCTCAATATTCTCAGTTTGTTTTTAGCTAAATGTTTCAAAAACCCATGGTCGATTGAGCTGAGAATATACAGTTTTTCTTCCTTTCCTTCTCTAACTTTGTTTTTCAATTTTTTTTCGGCTATGGCGACTGCTAACAGTAAGAAAGAGACAGCTATGAAGCTTCGATCGGACGCGGAAGCAGCAATACGGTGCATTGGGTTAGGATATGATCTCACTTTAGACCTAAAATTGAAGTACTGCAAAAAGCCTCACGAGGGTTCGAGGTTGATAGCCATGGACGAAGATCAGGTCCGTGATATAGCAGTGCCCGGGGGTATTTTGGTACAAAACGTTCCCAAATCGATTCACTGCGATAAAGGCGAACGCATGAGATTCAGCTCTGATGTTTTGACTTTCCAGCAGGTAAAAGGATCCAATCGATTGATTAATCTTTGTGGGTTTGCTTGCGCTTAGACGGAGATGATGAGCAGTAATCCTTTGTTCATTTGTGTAGATGTCTGAACAGTTCAACCAAGAACTATCGATTTCAGGTAAGATCCCAACAGGCCACTTAAACGCAGCTTTCGAATTCACGGGCCATTGGCAGAGAGACGCTGCTTTCACAAAGTCTCTAGCGTTCGACGGTGTCTTCATTAGTCTTTACAGCGTTGCCCTGGAGAAGTCGCAGGTTGTTCTAAGGGATGACGTCAAACAAGCTGTGGCCTCATCTTGGGATCCACCTGCATTAGCTAGGTAAGAAAAAAAGAACGAAATGCCCCAAGATTTGGTCTAAATTATGCTCTGCTGAGCATCAATTCTTGCTTTGATTGTTAAAGTTTCGTAAAAGACAGTATTTTTTTGTGATGGGTGTATGGCGTCGATTTCTGATTCCTCTGTTGCTATATTCCAGGTTTATTGAGACATATGGTACTCATATCATTGTTGGTTTGAAAATGGGTGGAACCGATGTCGTATATGTAAAGCAACACTATTCGTCTCCTCTACAGTCCGTTGATGTGCAGAAAAGATTGAAAGATATGGCAGATAAGAGATTTGGCGACACCGATAAAGCTTATGGACGAGAAACGGTTCTTTTTATCTTTCAGCCCTTTTCTTGCTAGTCTCGCTTTTATTTGTTGATTGGAACTTGTATGATTGAGTCCCTTTACTTCACGTTGATCTTTATTTCTTCGTATGTTATTTAATTTTTATCTTTCAATCGTTGTCTTTTTTCTATTGTTCCAGACGGACCGAAATGAGAGAAGATCAGCATTCATGGATTTCAGCTTTCACTCTGAACAAGAGGTTAATCTTCCTAGCATAAATCAACTCCTTTGTCATAAAAAGCACTCGTTAATCGTTCTATGCTTGCGTTACTAATATTCGACGATGACTTTATGTATTTTTTCGAAACTGCAAAGTCCAGCAAGTGACTTTCTTCTGTAGGAGAAGAGGTGGGAGCAACAACAAGGACATTCCTCATCAAAAATGGTGCCAAACCGTTCAGCTCGAGCCAGAAGTTATATCAATGACCTTGATTCCAATTTCATCGCTGCTGAGCGGAGTTGATGGGAATGGATTCTTAGTTCACGCCATCAATCTTTACTTGCGCTGTAAGTCAACATAACTTCAACTGTATCTACAAATCTCCATCATTCGTACACAAACTATGTAGAGATATCATTTAAGAAGTTCTTTGAAACCCATTCGGCTGATGCATTTTCTTGATTCTAAAACCTAACTGCGAAAAAAGATTGAATTTTATGCGTTGCCCAGTTAAGCCACCGATCGAGGAACTCGAGCAATTTCTTGAATTCCAACAACCAAGGCAATGGGCGCCGGTCTTCGGCGAAGTTCCTCTTCAGATCGAAAGCCACTCGGTACTGCCTCTTTGCAGCTCAGTTTGATGGGTCCAAAGCTATATGTAAATACCAATGAGGTAAAAAATTCCTAGAATATTCAAACTTATTCTAAAATCCCAATCTTCTTACATTAGTGTGCTCGGTAAACAACAGGTGGATGTTGGTAATAGACCAGTCACAGGCGTCAGACTATACCTCGAAGGAAAGAAAAGCAACTGCTTAGCCATACACTTACAGCACCTCTCTTCCCCACCCAAAAGCTTCCACCTCTTAGTCAGCGAACCATCGGGCAATAACAAGGGCTCAAACAACGACAGAAGATACTACGAAAAGGTCCAATGGAAGAGCTTCTCACACATATGCACAGCCCCAATAGAGTCAGAAAACGAGCTATCCATAGTCACTGGGGCGCATTTCGAAGTCAAAGAATCGGGGATGAAGAGCATCGTATTCCTACGATTGCATTTCTCTAAGGTTACGAATGCAACCGTGGTTAAGAGGCCCGAATGGGACGGTTCGATGGCCATGGCTCAGAAATCTGGTATCTTGTCTAGTATTCTCACGGGCCATTTTTCGACAGGTCAGAAGCCCGCCCCGAAACCGTCTGATATCAACGTGAACTCTGCTTTGTACCCCGACCGGCCGCCCGCGCCCACCCAGGCGCTTAAGATGTTGAAGTTTGTGGACACGAATGAGATGGTTAGAGGACCGCAAGACTCGCCCGGGTATTGGGTGGTCTCGGGCGCGAGGCTTATGGTTGATAGGGGAAAGATTTCACTAAGGGTTAAGTACTCTTTGTTGGCTGTGGTTCCTTTGGATGAAGAGTTATTGCATGGTTGATTTCTCTCTCTCTCTCTCTCTATATATATATATATATATATATTATATATATATGTGTGTGTTGAGGATACATGCTAAAGTAGGTATCAGATTGTATTTTAAATTTGTCTTACTAATGTGTATGGTTGATTTCTGACTGCAATTAGATTGTTGTGTTAGTGTGTACTCGTGCGTTATGATTCTTTTTATAGCAACCTTGGGTTTTATTTTTTGTAATGAAGGTAATCCACTTTAAATATCTTATCATAGAAATATAGATAATTTATTTGACACATGTCTAATAATTAGTTAATTATAAAAAATTTTGAAAATATAAAAATATATTACAAACTAGCCACCATCACGTGTTAATACGTCAATAACTATCCACCACCATACACATATGTATGTAAAAATGTTGTGTATTTTTCAAAAATAAAAATGAATAAACCGATTTTGAACCGCGGTTCGAAACCGATCAGCTCGACGATGCTCTATAACAAGCATCAACTATTACATTAAAAGATACTAAATAAAACATCAAGTGTTTATGAATAGCTGGGCTTAACTGATGATTCTACAGTGGCCTTCTTCCTTCTTCAGCCTCTCACGTTCTTCCCCGAGTTTTTTCTCGACGCGTTCTTCCAATATAACATTACAGTCAGTGACAGCTGGCAGTGAAAGAAATCAGTTGAAAGTTAAGCAGATTCTATCTTAGCAGTTCCCTCGACTAACCAATCGTTCAGGGAAAGGAATTGGCTTGGGATTTCGACAATCGTCAACTCTTCGTAGCTCTCAGGTTTTTCGAATTCATCGCTGCTTTGCATCAGCCCCTGGAAAAATACATCGAATGAGTTGAGGAAAACAAAAGATTCCTACAATGAGTTTTATCGAATTACCTCTTCTGGTTAGATAGATAATCTCGATAGGGTTTAAAGCCACGCTGAAATTCCAATTCATGCTTCTTCAAATTCCGAAATATTTCCATCTCATTCGCCCCGAAATTAAACGCGGGCCCATCGAACTTCAGTTCCACGGGGCAACCCAAGTTGAACAGCTCGCAAGCTTCCACGTCAGCGCTTACGTCAGTGCCAGGCTCTCTGCTTCTGAAAACATGGGTCGAAAACGCATCATCCTCGAATCCAAGAATAGTACCCCTCATCACATCGTTAAAGAACGACGGTCTATGGTAAGACAACTTCGACCCGTTAGAGCTCATATCTCGCGCATCATCATCATCATCAGCTGCAAGAGAAACAAAATCGTCGTCTGTCTTTTTATTACCGAGCCTTGAATTATGCTCCTCCACGGCCTCATTAACTCTAGCACATCGTTTCTCGAACTGAGAATGAGCAGAGAACGCGTCTGATTCTTCAGCGTGGAGCTCTTTACATTTTTGAGTTCTTCAGCGCAAACTCCATGGAGGACGGTCATGAAATGAGAAGGGAGGAAGGGGCCCATGAGTCTATCTGAGGGCCGAGCTTGGCGGGCCCATTTATTTCCACGCTGCGAAGGATTCCTAAGATGAAAGGGCGGGATTTGGACCTGACGGGGAACATCAAGAACCTCCAAAGGCAGCAGCTTTTGGTTTTCGCGTTTTAATTCAGAGTAAGTAGAGAAGGCCATCTCTAGCAGTTTTACAGGCAGATCGATGTAGTTAGTTTTTAAAGCAATTTCTTGTATGCTGATCGGCGAGCTGATATCTCCCAGAATGGGCTGTCTGAATGCCTTCAACTTCTGACAAATTTCAAGATGAAAATTGGAGGATTTTGATGTTTTTCGATTGAGAAGAAGCTTCGAACGATCTTGTTCGCTGTTCTCCATCATTTTCTCTCTCTTATCTGCAATAAACTGGGCCAGATTGTCCCTTAAGTAGGCGTCAAGACATTCTAGCTTCAGCGGTCGGTATTTCTTTCTGACGTCATATTCAGAAATCTTACTGGCAACGAAAAGATTGTCCTCAGAAAGAGTACCCTTCTTCCTCTTATGACCTATTAGTGATATATTCCCCGATTCATGCCTGGCAAGGTAATGTTGCACTTCTATTTTCCCAGACGACGTTAATCGAATCATCGCAAACCCACCAAAGCCATTCGACGAAAACAATTTCGCCGAAACATCGGCGTTGAGAATGCAAAAGCCCGTCACCATATCCTTCTTCTGCCGCCAGTCGACCCAAAGAGGGAGGGAACCCTTCGACAAATCTTCGCTCAAAATGCAACTGCCACAATTACAGTCACTGCCCGATAATGAAAGCTTCGATTGGAGCGCCCAAGCATAGTACGAGTTGAAAAACTTCGAAATTTCAGAAAAAACGGTCTGACTTCCATTCTCATATGGGCCATAGCAGAACAAATTGAATTCATTATCCCAAAACGAGCCCAACAAAATGCAATTGCCCGATTTCGAAGCCCACTTATATCTATCATCTACTGCATTTGCTCTCAGATTAGATAAACTAAAGAACGCCATATACCTCGGATTCTGAAGGCCATGTGCCCAACGCAGGACAGGCATCAACGGTTTCCTTACATCGCATAGAAGAAGCAGATATCTCGTAGCAATGCTAAACAAGAATCCATCTTCAGTAGCCCTTGATAATACCAAAAAACCATCGTCTTTACCCATCGACAAAATCTCGAGCTTCTGCAAGCAACTAACACTAGTACTCTCCCCAGGAGACCTCGAATCGACCAAGAACACTGCGTCCCTACAAGAAGCGATAAGAACCCTTGGATGCCAGCTGAATTCACATCCAAACCACCCTGCGAAGTCACCGTTACCCTCCGATTTCACCTTATCGTTCAAAGAAACCCTCAATTTTAACTTGAAACTCATTGACTTGCTAGCCCCATCTTTGTTTCCCCTTACATCAAACAGCAGCAGCTGACCATTCTCCAACAGCACCAAACACTCCTCTCTGAAATGGGGGCTCCAACTAACCCCAGCCACTGCATTACCCCCCAATTGCTTAGCATTCAATCCGCCCAAGTAATCGACCGAAACATTATCGCCAACAACGCTGACCATATGCCAAGAAACCGAATAATCAGTACAAACCATCAAAAACCCGACGATTCCATCCCCGTCAAAGTCGTCAACCTCGCTAACCAACAGCCTCGTGATCCTCCTAAAGCCCACACAACCCTCCTCCACCACACGAATCATCCCATCGCTCGGTTCCAAAATCCCATCCTTCACCGAAGCCACACAAACCCCCAATTTATCCCCGTTTTCCCCGGTGGGAAAGAACAGAACGATCAAATTTCTATCCACGACTTGAAGCGCTTGAAGGGAATTGAATCCGTCGAAGTGCGAGGCGTCGACGTTGGTGAATTCGGCACCCAGGAATGACGAAAACAGTGAATAAGGGGCCGAAGAATAGTCTCGTAAGAACCTGGAAATTGTGAGATCGGCGTAGCGCGGCGGGAGGTGCCGCGCCATGGAAGGTGACTGAATGATAGTAGTGGATTGACTGCTAGGCGTGAATATGAGCGGACCCAGGGGCGTTTTGGTACTTTCATCTGGGCAACGGAGTAGCGGCGGCGAGAAGGTGGAGGAGACCGGCCAGAGCGATTTCCACTCGGCCGAGAACTCCATGAGGTGCGTCGGAGGCGGTGCAGTTTACTGCTCGGCGTGTGCCAATCGGAAAATCAGATATTAATCCACGCCTAAACTGCTACAAATCTCGACCGAAATCTGCGAAGATTTGGCTATCACAAGTCCGACCAACGAGAACGACAATCGTTCTTCGCAAAAGACGAACATCAAGAATATATATATATATATATATATATATTCTCGTATTGGATTTGCCAAAGGCCCAAATGGCCCAGTTTTAATAACAAAAGGGAAGCGGTGAAGGTAAGAAATAAGAATTCGCGTCTTTTATTTAAAGCAAGAAAAAGAAAGTTGAAAAAGAGAAATGTTATATTTATGTTATTACTCATTAATATTAGGTAGATCTACACATAAATACCCAATTGAATAAAATTTTTACACATAGGTACCCATATATGAAAATTTTACAGATAGGTACCCGATTTAATTTTTACCAATTTCTTTAGTCATGCCGTACCTTCCTGTGTGTATATTGCGTACCATAACACGTTGATATATGGTACCTAAATGTAACATACGTCGTACTACGGCATACCTGTATGTTACATAGGGCGTACCTAAATGTAACATACGTCGTACCATTTTTGTTATATAGGATATCCAAATGTGTTGATATAGGGGACTCCAAATGTGTTGTACGGTGTACCTGCAGGGATCGAGTACCTATGTGCAAAAAAATATTCTGTTTGATACCTACATATAAAAAAATTCTGACGGTGTACTAAATTATAAGTTTTTAGGTATTTATGTGTAAATACCATATTAAGTTGTAAATTAAAGGAAAAAGTGGGAAAAGTTTGTATTGCGGAAAGAAAGACGATAAGTGCCCCCTCCTGGTCTTGGTATACTATAAAGAGAGACCATTTATTGAGAGAATCCTGAAATTTTTTAATTGCTTCTTTCTTTGTATGTATGATTGGAACACCTGTTGATCCAGTTGTATATACGTGTCACAATCAATTATTACAGAGCTAGCTATCTATGCGTAATACTCAAACAGAGATTCAAGAGTCCGAAACTTAGCTTCTTCGCCGCTCTTCTGCTTTTACAGGTAGGCTTGCGTCGGATTTCTCGATTCTTAATCTATCGATTGAAGTGGATATTCTAATTTTATGGGTTTAATGGGTTGAAGATCTAAAGCTCTGCTGTTGTGTAGTGCAGAAAAACTTGATTTTTATTTTTTTTCAGTCGTGTAGGTTTCTGCTCCTTTTTTCTCTCTTTTTTTCTGGGCATTTTGCGATTCTCTTCATTTGAGGGGAATTTCAGGAGAGGACTGTGATTGATTAATTAGATGAATTTCGGGTTGTTGAAGCTTTTGGGAAGTGATTTTGTTCGAGAAATGAGAAATCGATTGGGACATCATAAGAATCTGTGTATATGTATGGGTTTTTTATTTCTTCAAGATTTTGATCATGCTTATGGAAAGAAGCTCTCTATTTACGCCTTCGTTTTTACCATGCCCTTAAATTATAACCAATTGGTCGATTCATTACACGACAATTTGTTGGACATTCTGTGTTGTCGGGAAAACGAGATTGAATTTGTTCTTTTTTCGCATGATGTTCTTTCCCACGTTCTGCAAACGCCTTTACCTACCATCAAAACAGCATTGGTCGGCGGTGTTCTCTTGAAATTGAAAGAAAAAAAGTACAGCATTGGCGTAATTTAAGCTGTTCTATCCTATGCGATTTGTTGCCCGAGAAGAGTAGAACGCAAGCATGGCTTCAGAACTTGTCCATTCTGCTACAAACGGCAAACTCTCTGAAACGGATTGGACAAAGAACATCGAGATTTGTGAACTAGTAGCACGCGATGACAGGTAAATTTCAGACAAAATAATTGTCATTATGGCTACATCATCGCTTATTGTTATTATTAAGAAATGTTTTTTTGTGTTCCTACTACAGACAAGCTAAGGACGTCGTAAAGGCTATCAAGAAACGCCTGGGAAGCAAAAAGCCAAACACTCAGCTCTACGCCGTGACGGTGGGTATATTAAGCCAGGAAACTGTTTTTTTCAAATAAATTCGTTGGCCATATTTTATTCGCTAAAATAAATTCGACTTGTTCGCAGCTTTTGGAGATGTTGATGAACAACGTAGGAGACCCCGTTCATAAGCAGGTCGTGGACTCGGGAATTCTTCCCCTATTAGTAAAAATAGTTAAAAAGAAGGTAAGACCTTTCTTTTTCGTTTTTCCTAAAAAATATTATCGTTTTTTTTTTCTGTGTTTTCAGTCGTAATGACTATAATTTGATTGTCTCCTTTCAGTCAGATTCGCAAGTACGAGACAAAATATTCCTACTATTAGATGCGGCCCAAACATCAGTCGGCGGAGCCAATGGGAGATTCCCGCAATACTATGCGTCGTACTACGAATTGGTGGTGAGGAAATTTATTACCTAATTTGAACTTTTGCGTAACTTGTAATAACTAAAATCCCGTCTTTGTGAAACTAAAAATATTCAGAGCGCGGGCGTGCAATTCCCTCAGATATCCCGAGACCTACCGAAGACAAATTCGACGGCGAATTTGCATGCTAATAATAACGAATCTAAGAAGGAATCTACGACTCTACGGGAAATGAGCGTACAGGAAAAAGGAGCTCAAGCGCAGCCGCCCGAGTCGAGGTGAACATACGCTAAACATCTTACATCTAAGAAAGAATGTTTTGTGGTCCTATTGATTTTTTTAATATTATGGAAAGATTCGGCGACAGTATATTTCAGAAGGCTGGAACGGCGTTGGAGGTACTGAGGGACGTTCTCGATACTATAGACACAGAACGGCCCGAGGTAAACGACGATTTTCCGACATATTATATTCTATTGCTTGTTTCGAAGATTTCGTTACGCCGTAATTTTACGCCCTACGCCTTTTTTTCTTACAGGGAGCGATAGATGAATTTACATTGGATCTCGTGGAGCAATGCTCGTTTCAGAAGCAGAGAGTGATGCATCTAGCCGTGACGTCTCGGTAAGTGATTTATGCAATGAATTCGTTATAATTATTCGCAATATTATGTATAGTTCGCTTTTTCTTTTCTTTTTTTCTTTCTGTTTTTGGGTTTCTAACGTATTTACGTCCTTGAATTTACAGGGACGAAAAGGTAATTACACGGGCAATCGAGCTCAACGATCAGCTCGAACGGGTCTTACGAAGGCACGACGCTCTCCTATCCCACACATCGCTTTCGACCTCGAACCACGTCGACCACCGCGAAGAAGAGAAAGAAGAAGAAGACGTAGAAGAAGAAGCCGAGCAACTATTCAGACGGTAACGAACGATGTTTTTATTTTTCTTTGTAAAGACGTTCGCGTTTAAAAAAAAAAATTCTCCCCCAAAATAATAGGATGAGAAAGGGAAAGGCTTGCGTACGACCTCAAGACGAAGAAGATGACCGGCATGAGATCATGGGCGGCCGTTCTTTGCCGGGAAATATAATCAATCGACCGCTGATCAGGACGATTCCCGGCGAGCCGAGTCCCGTAATCCCGCCCCCGCCGGCTAAGCACGCGGAGAGGGAGAAGTTCTTTCGGGGGAAGAACGACGGCTCGGGCCTTAACGGGCTGCACGCGAGGAACCTTTCGCTGCACAGCGTAAATGCCGCTAGCTCTCGAAGCGGCTGCAGCAGCACTGACGACCTTAGCAGCGACTAACTGATTTTTTTCTTTTTCATTGGGTTTGGTCGGTATTAGCTTTAGCCGTTTGGTATTGTATTCGGGATTGGATGGTTTTGCAACTATGTTGTAGTTTAACTTACGAAAATTAAGCTATTGTTGTTACTCTTGATTAGGGATTTAAATGCTCTCTTTTTTCTGTGGGCTCAGGTTTTTTTTGTGGGCTCAGGTTCTGGCTTGCACGTGGTTCATCGAGGTCGAGCTTTATGTTAAAAATAAACAAAATAAAAAACTCGCGGACTTCCGATCACTTACGAGCGAGTTTGACTAGGCAATTAGGAGCCCTAGTTTGATTTTCACGAACTTAGAATACTGTTTTCTTTCGAGCTTGTTTGTCTTTTACTTTGTCAGATTATGTGTTTGTTTCTCCATATGTGAGAGCCTTCTCTCTGGATCGTAATATCGTTGAATGTTACTAGAAGGTACATTTGGACTCGTCCCTGTAAATATTCTATTTTTAATGAACTATCGTTTGAAAAAAAAAAAAGACGGTGGAGGCTACAGTTTAGACTAGTCCCGCAAGATTGGAGGCTTAACGCAAAGAATTTCCTGGCGTGGGACTAAAAAGAATACATTAGCGTATTCCTTTTCGTGACATCTACACAGAAATGCCTATTTTACTAAAATTTTTACAGATAGGTACTCATGTCTGAAATTTTTACAGATATGTACAGATTTAATATTTACCAGTCACGCCGTACCTTCCTGTGTGTGTATGGCGTAGCATAACACGTTGATATAGGGTACCTAAACGTGTTTGCACGGCGTACCTTATGTGTTAAAGATGGCGTACCTAGATGTGCTAATACGGCGTACCATTTTCTCAACGTATGACGTATCGCAATACGTTGTATAGGGTACAATGTGTTGTACGGCGTACCTGTTGTGGATCAGGTACCTATCTGCAACTATTAGGTACCTACACATAAAAAAAAATCTGACTGAATACTAAATTTCATTTTTTTTTTTTTTGAAATGGGTATTTATGCACCTCCTTTTTCGTATTTTTATTTCTGGGCTGTCGGACTATTCTTGGTTTAGAACAGTGGATAAACTCGTGGAACACGTGGCGGAATCTCGAGACACGTACACGAACACAGGTTTCACTCCACTCTTTCGGTCGTACGAAGTAGAAGATCAGATTTTTCCTATTCAAAGGCATTCCCTATTGTTCAATCAGAAGAACCAACGAAATTGTGCGATTCCAAGGGTGAAGGAGCATGAACCAGTCGATGAATATACGAATCCAAGCACCTTCTCTATCTGCGTAAGGATTATTAAACTGGTTTTTTCTTTTTTACGTATGAGCTGAGTAATTTTGATTGTCTTGAGGAAATGGCTGCTTATTAGGAGTTGAGTTTGCGTGAGTTTGTAGCTACCCTCGTACGCGGGCGGCGTGCGTTATCTGCTGATAGATCCATTCCTTATAGTTGATTAATGTCCGTGAAAAAAAAATTAGGGTTTCCTACGGTTAGTCGTGGTACGGAGAGATTGCTGATTGTTATGCATGTAACTTGTTTGGAAATCGAATTCGGAGCTTTTTCTGGGTCAGATTTGCTACATAGCTTCCCAAAACATGGAAAGTAAAAGATTATTAAGAAGTATGTTGGTATTTTCACACACTTTATGCTTTTTCGTCTGCAGATTACCACCTCGGACCAAACTATCCTCTCATGGGTTGTGTACTTGCTTGAATGTTCAAGTTGAGGCCTACACAAATTTGAATCAACTGAAAGCGTCGGGTTTTGGTAAATGTTCCTTTGGATTGCCCAAGAATCCATCGATATCAGCTGAGAAATCACTCAGTCTCAGGCACTCTTCACAATTTGGAGCGGTTATTACGTCAGGGTCTGAAGACGTTTCGACTCCTCCATTTGTCAGTAATGAGAAAATTGGAGTACTGTTGCTGAACTTAGGAGGTCCTGAGACCTTGGATGATGTGCAACCATTTTTATTCAATCTCTTCGCCGATCCGGTGAGCATCTTTCCGTTTCGCTTTCTTTCTCTTTGCTCGTGTTGCAAGTTGATAGTTCATGACCTCTTCCTTTTTGTTGTTTCGACTTGGGAAAATAGGATATTATTCGATTACCGAGACTGTTTCGTTTCCTTCAAAAGCCATTGGCAAAGTTCATATCTGTTGTTAGAGCTCCGAAGAGCAAAGAGGGATATGCTTCAATAGGTGGCGGTTCTCCTCTCCGGCGTATTACCGATGCTCAGGCATGATGAAACCTTTTGCGTATAATTCGTTCAATCTCTATCAATATTGTTATTTCTAGTGGTTATCTATTCCTCACTGTTTGATCCATCATTTACGATGGAAGTGTTTTTTTCATTTCTTTTCCAATTCCGTAACTTGCTCTTTGGTGTGGTTAATGGGCTAGAAAAAATAAACGAAATAAATGCAACCTGTCCTGTGTTTTTCTTACCTCCAATATTCCCTCTTGATTGACTAGGCTGAGGACTTGAGAAAGGCCTTGTCGGAAAAGAATGTTCCTGCAAATGTGTACGTTGGAATGCGCTATTGGCATCCCTTCACTGAAGAAGCCATTGAGCAGGTACCACTCTAGCAGCTCTTCTCCTTTCCGTCAAATTACACGTCTTGCCAAGTGTCTAGCCTAAAGCAGAACGAAACGAGTTACTATATTTTAGGTCTCTTTACTAACCTTGGGCAGTAGACCCGCATTGCCAACTGAATTGAAGTACTTGTTATGTTAACTTTCTTCTTAACTTTCATCCTCAAGATTAAGCGTGATGGAATTACAAAGCTTGTTGTGCTTCCTCTGTACCCACAATTCTCAATCTCAACTAGCGGTTCAAGCCTTCGTCTCCTGGAGGGTATATTCAGGTAATTATGATCCATATGAAGTCATATATATAGTTTGATGCCTGATACATACACGTCTTGGTCCATTAAAATACAGAGAGGACGAATATCTCGTTAACATGCAGCACACTGTAATACCCTCTTGGTACCAACGAGAAGGATATATAAAAGCCATGGCAAATTTGATCGAAAATGAGTTGGGAAAGTTTGACAGTCCTGAGGAGGTAAACACCCCCAAGAGGTTACATAGTTTAGCTTCAAGCAAATTTTGTTGATGTTATTACGACTTGTATGTGGAAGAAAATGGTTCAAATGGAAGCAGATGTAATCAAATGTGTCTGGGTTTTTCTTATTGTTCCTGTAACAGGTGATGATTTTCTTCAGTGCTCATGGTGTACCACTTGCATACGTAGAAGAAGCTGGCGACCCATACAAAGCTGAGATGGAGGAGTGTGTAGACCTGATAATGGAGGAACTGGAAGAGAGAAAAATAAACAACGGATATACATTAGCCTATCAGGTACTCTCTATCTGTATGTCCTAAAGTTGATTTCCATGGATATTTCATTACAAGGCCGATCATTAACACTCGCTCTCATTCGGCGCAGAGTAGAGTTGGGCCAGTAGAATGGCTGAAACCCTACACAGATGAGACTATAATCGAGCTAGGGAGAAAAGGAGTGAAAAGTCTTCTAGCTGTTCCAATTAGGTATGGTAATGAATCTACTTCTGAAGCTCAAGTCTTCCTTCTGCGCTGACATTATTCTCCTCTTTACTTTTGTGCTTCCTTAATTTCTGGAGGGTTCCCGCAAACATTACTGTACGCTATGCATCATATATCTTCAACTTACTTCTTCTTCTTCAATGCAGTTTTGTCAGCGAACACATTGAAACTCTAGAAGAAATAGACGTCGAGTACAAGGAGTTGGCACTTGAGTCTGGCATAGAGAAATGGGGAAGAGTCCCCGCCCTCGGCTGCGAACCCACTTTCATCAGAGACTTGGCTGACGCCGTGATCGAAAGCCTCCCGTACGTCGGAGCCATGGCTGTCTCCAATCTCGAAGCCCGCCAGGTACTCTCTCTCTTGAATAATTGCGAAGTTTATCTACATTCGTATCTGTTTCTTCTACAGTAATTCCCACACCTCAAAAAAATCGGTTTGCTTAGTATGCTTTACTAACTAATCTTTACGCCTCGTTTTGCAGTCCCTCGTTCCTCTTGGAAGCGTAGAAGAGCTGTTAGCAGCGTACGACTCCCAGCGGAGAGAGCTACCGCCGCCCATCGTAGTTTGGGAGTGGGGTTGGACGAAAAGCGCTGAGACGTGGAACGGTCGAGCGGCCATGTTGGCTGTGCTCGTTCTCCTCGTGCTCGAAGTAACTACTGGGGAAGGCTTTCTTCATCAGTGGGGTATATTGCCCCTTCCCTTGTTCAGGTAATAAAAACAAGACAAAAAGGGGGGACTTCTTAGCAATCTAATCTCTTTTTTTTTTTTCATCTTTATTGCTTGGGAACTGCTGAGAGTCTTCGCTTCGCTTGTGAAAAAATCGAATCGATCGTTGTACAGTTTACTACAGTATGTGATCTGTTATACTTATCTGAAGATAATCTTTATACGATCTTAATGATTGGAAGAACTGTCGTCGAAGGTTATTAGATTTTCAGTTTCTGTGGTCGTCGATTTGCAGAGATTTTTTGGGTTGCTTTTTTTTTTTTCGAACTTATTCAACGTGAAGGGAAAGGTTATTATTGGTCATAGGTTCGATCAATTGCAGTTGGACTTTTTAAACTTCAATAGACTGACCATATTTTATTTGGGGGGAAATTTTTGTTCAGTCCTCTGTCAGGGTCTGAAATTTTTGTTCAGGCCCTGTCAGAAAAAAAATAGTTTTAAGGACCCGATTATTCAGTAACAATTTAGTGGTCTGCAAACAATTCATCGTTCCCACAATAACAGTTCATTGTTATGAAAATAACAGAAAACGATCATTCGATAACAATTCATACACACTTTATAACAGTTGGTCCTTATCTTTAAATTTTACGAAAAGTTGGTCCTTTAAACTAAAATCTTTTCTTAAAGGTCCTGAAAACTATTTTTAATCACTTTTGGGGCCTGAATGATAATTTACCCTTTATTGGACCTTTATTTCGATGTAATAATGGAATAAATCAAAACCCAAAACCATGATGGATCATGGAGCTTGGCTTTATTCCATCAACGAACAAGGATGAAGACGAATCAAGAAATGACGAGCTTATAGTAAAGCAAAAGTGCACAGAAATCGATCTGAATTGAATACAATGATTCTTGAGACAAACATGCCAACAAGCAAAAGACATGTGACCGACCACTGTAAGAAAATGCATTTTATCCAATCGAAGCACAGACTAGTCACGGGGATAACGCGGACACACAGCACAGACAATTATTACTCTATGATATTATTATGGGTTAATTCCGTTTCACTACCTGATATTATTATGGGTTAATTCCGTTTCACTACCTTTCAAAGTTTGAGATTCCTATTAAATATCCCTCCAGTTATTTCTTCCTTATAAGTATCTATTTGGAAATTTCTTCATGTTCAGGACCCAAATGGTTGAAAAAGTCGAAAATACCCTTGTCTCACACTTCAAAATTGCACATTATACCAACTGATTTTGTTATTATACCAGAAACTGTCGAAATTATACCATCTGTTTTCGTTACCACACCAGTTAATTTTTATTTTATTCAGTGAATGTTAGGTGAGCTTGTGTTGAATATTCAAAGATGCACGTGGGAAGAGAAGAATTGTTTTTCCATCCTCTATGTGGGCGCCGAAACATGTCAAAGGCACTAAATGAAACAAGAAGGCAAAATCAAAAGGTGTTTTGATGTTTCACGTGGGCTGCCAACCAAAAGTGAAGTCAATGCAGCAGTTTTATTTTTTCTTCTATTCATACGGGCGAATGAGGCAAATACTCCCTTATAAATAGCCTCATTCGTTGAGGAAGAAAGATCGCCTCAGAGCCACAGGACACCCACCAAAAATATATCTTCAGCGAGGGTTTATTCCTCGGTCACACTTATCCAATATTTCTTTGTAGCCTACTCCTAATTTTGTTGTAGCTGTATCACGTCAGTGTACGTGTTTGTAATCTCTCCACATAATAATAAAGTTCTACCCTCCGGCCCGTGGACGTAGGTCATTCTGACCGAACCACGTAAATCTCGTGTCACTGTCCAAATTTATTTTTCGTCTCTTTTATTTATTATCGTCATTTCTCGGGCAAAATAATTATCGGGGATTTCCGCATATCCTAACAAATTGGTATCAGAGCCAACCCGATTTATTTTTTAGCCACCATGACGATAACAAAGATGTCAATTGAAAAGTTCGACAGAAATGTCAACTTTGCAATGTGGAGTCTCAAGATGGAGGCCATACTAATTCAAGACGGTTGCGAGGTGGCGCTTGAAGGCGCAAAGAAGAAACCAACCGAAATGAAGGACGATCAATTTAATGAATTGGACAAGAAAGCCAGATCGGCTATTATATTAAATCTCTCTTACGAGGTTTTACAAGAAGTTGCCACGGAGACGACGGCCATGGGTATGTGGGATGCGTTAAAAGCGATCTACATGAAGAAGACAAAGGAGAATCGGCTTTATTTAAAGCAGAAGCTTTATAGTATGAAAATGACAGAAGGTACTTCTATTCTTTCGCATCTCGATAAATTCGATTCTATCATTATTGATTTGGCGAACGTAGAAGTAAAAGTGACGGACGAAGATCAGGCCATAATATTGTTGTGTTCCCTTCCCTCGTCTTTAAAGCATTTTCGTGACACCATAATCTATGGAAAAGATACGATATCGTATTCTAGTGTCAAATCCGCTTTACAATCGAAAGAACAGATAGACATGGATATTACGGGAGAAACAAGTGGTAGCCAGGCAGAAGGTCTGTTTGCACGGGGAAGACCAGAACGTAGAGATGCTGAAAGTGGCAGATCTAAAGAAAGGTCGAAATCCAGGTACAGAAATAAAGTCTGTAATTTTTGCAAGAAAAAGGGACACATTAAAGCTGATTGTTTTAAATTAAAAAATAAGGAGAAAAATAATCAGCAATTTAATAAACCCGCCGAAGCTAGTTTAGCTGCTGATGAGAGCGATGGAACTATTTTTGTAGCAACTGCAAATATTGTTAGGTCTGATAATGAGTGGATCTTAGATTCGGGTTGTTCTTACCACATAAGTTGGAGTCGGGACTATTTTTCCACATATGAAAAATTCGATGGTGGATATGTTTTAATGGGAAATGATGCTCCGTGTAAAGTTGTTGGTAAAGGCACAGTTAGGATCAAGATGTTCGACGGAATCATCCGAACGCTCACCGAAGTCAGACACGTTCCAGATATGAAAAGAAATCTTGTCTCTTTAGGCACACTTGAATCTCAAGGGTGCAGGTTCTCAGGTGAAGGTGGAGTTTTAAAGATTGCCAGAGGTGCCCTTGTCGTGATGAAAGCTTGCAGGTCTGGAAATTTATATATTTTGCAGGGAACTACTGTTACAGGTTCTGCTGCAGTTTCGACATCCCCGGAGGTTGATACCACGAGATTATGGCATATGCGTCTTGGACACATGGGAGAAAAAGGCTTGACGATTTTGAGCAAGCGGGGCCTACTTTGCGGTCAAAGTACAGGTAAGATGGACTTTTGCGAACACTGTATTTTTGGGAAGAAGAAAAGAGTCAACTTCAATTCGCCAGCAGTTCACAGGACGAAAGGTACTTTGGACTATATTCATTCTGATGTATGGGGTCCTTCTCGTGTTCCGTCCAAAGGTGGTGCAAGATATATGTTGACTTTCATTGATGATTTTTCAAGGAAAGTCTGGGTCTATTTTCTTAAACAGAAAAGTGATGTTTTCCTAACATTTAAACAATGGAAAGCTTTGATTGAAAACCAGATAGGAAAACAGATCAAGCGGTTGCGGACAGATAATGGCTTAGAATTTTGCGGAAGCGAGTTCAACGAATTCTGCAAGAATGAAGGAATTGCTCGACATCACACTGTTCGAATGACGCCTCAACAAAATGGTGTTGCCGAGCGCATGAACCGGACTCTTTTAGAGAGAGCTCGGTGTATGATCTCCAATGCTGGGTTGACAAATGATTTTTGGGCTGAAGCTATCGCCGCAGCATGTATTGTCAACCGCTCACCGTGTTCACCGATCAACTTCAAGACTCCTGAGGAAGTATGGTCAGGTACTCCTGCTGATTACTCCAACTTAAGAATATTTGGGTGCCCAGCTTATATGCACGTAAACGAGGGAAAGTTAGAGCCTAGAGCTAAAAAGTGTATTTTTCTCGGTTACGCTTCAGGGGTGAAAGGATATAGACTATATAATCCTGATCCCAAGTCACCCAAATTTATAATCAGCAGAGATGTTACATTTGACGAGTCTTCTATGTTACATTCAAAAGAGTCTAATAATTCTTCTTATCAAGAAAAGAAGGATAGTGTACACAGCGAGGTGGAGCTCGAGATCAGCAAAGATCCTTCAGATGATTCTGCTACGAGTTCAACAGATCAAGAGGATGAGCCAGAACCTGATTTAGATCCTGTTGAAGATGAAAGTACCGAGCAGGAATATTCTATAGCCAGAGATAGGGAGAGACGGAAGATTCGACTACCACAGCGGTACGTAAATTTAGTTTCGTACGCTTTATCAGTGGCGCAAGAAACAGGTGGAGGCGGCGAACCTTCTACCTATTCGGGGCAATAAGCGATGATAATTCTGATAAGTGGTTGGTAGCGATGAATGAAGAAATGGAGTCTCTGCACAAGAATGGTACGTGGATTCTTGTGCCGCTGCCGAAGAAAAAGAAAATAGTCGGATGTAAGTGGGTCTTCAAGAAGAAAGAAGGTTTATCTGGTTCAGACGATGCAAGGTATAAGGCACGATTAGTCGCGAAAGGCTATAGTTAGGTACAAGGTGTTGATTTTAATGATGTGTTCTCACATGTCGTTAGACATAGCTCTATTCGTGTATTACTTGCATTCATTGCCATGTATGATTTGGAGTTAGAACAGCTTGATGTCAAGACGGCGTTCTTATATGGCGATTTAGATGAACAGATTTATATGAAGCAACCTGAAGGCTTCATAGTTGAAGGCAAGGAAGACCAAGTTTGTCTACTGAAGAAATCCTTATATGGATTAAAGCAGTCTCCAAGACAGTGGTATAAACGTTTTGATTCTTTCATGTTGGGTCATGGTTTCTCCAGGAGCAAGTATGATAGTTGTGTTTACTTCCGGAAGTTAAATGACAGTTCGTTCATTTATCTGTTGTTATATGTTGATGACATGCTCATTGCGGCTAAGAATCTTGCAGAAATTCACCAGTTGAAGGCCTTATTGAATGGTGAATTTGAGATGAAGGATTTGGGAGCAGCTAAGAAGATTCTTGGTATGGAGATTAGACGTGATAGAGGAGCTGGTAAGTTATACCTGACCCAGGAAAGTTACCTCAGAAAGGTTTTGGAGAGATTTGGCATGAGCGATGCCAAACCAGTTAGCACTCCTCTTGCTAGCCATTTTAGGCTAAGCGCTGCTCATTCACCATCATCAGAAATGGTGAACTAGCCCGTCGGGGCTATGGACGGAGGGAGACAAAGATAGTGACTAAAGGTGTTACTATTAAGGTGGAGTAATTTTCGGAATCAAGCTCAAGGTGGAGATTTGTTAGGTGAGCTTGTGTTGAATATTCAAAGATGCACGTGGGAAGAGAAGAATTGTTTTTCCATCCTCTATGTGGGCGCCGAAACATGTCAAAGGCACTAAATGAAACAAGAAGGCAAAATCAAAAGGTGTTTTGATGTTTCACGTGGGCTGCCAACCAAAAGTGAAGTCAATGCAGCAGTTTTATTTTTTCTTCTATTCATACGGGCGAATGAGGCAAATACTCCCTTATAAATAGCCTCATTCGTTGAGGAAGAAAGATCGCCTCAGAGCCACAGGACACCCACCAAAAATATATCTTCAGCGAGGGTTTATTCCTCGGTCACACTTATCCAATATTTCTTTGTAGCCTACTCCTAATTTTGTTGTAGCTGTATCACGTCAGTGTACGTGTTTGTAATCTCTCCACATAATAATAAAGTTCTACCCTCCGGCCCGTGGACGTAGGTCATTCTGACCGAACCACGTAAATCTCGTGTCACTGTCCAAATTTATTTTTCGTCTCTTTTATTTATTATCGTCATTTCTCGGGCAAAATAATTATCGGGGATTTCCGCATATCCTAACAGTGAAATTGGACGTTATACCAACTGATTTTGCTATTATACCAGAAATTGTGGAAATTATACCATTTATTTTCGTTATCATACCCGTTATTTTAATTTCATATAGTGAAATTGGACGTTATACCAACTGATTTTGAAATTATACCAGAAATTGTGGAAAATGTGTTCTCGTTATTATACCAGTTATTTTAGTTTTATACAGTGAAGTTGAACGTTATACCAACTGATTTTTTTATTATACCAGAAATTGTATAAATTATATCATCTGTTTGTGTTATTATACCAGCTATTAATTTTATACCGTAAAATTGGACGTACGTATACCAACTGATTTTGAAATTATACCAAAAATTGTAGAAATCATACCATCTGTCCTCGTTATTATACCATTTGTTTTAATTTTATATAGTGAAATTAGACGTTATACCAACTAATTTTGAAATTATACCAGAAATTATACTATGTTTTCGTTATTATACCAGTAAATGACGCTATTCGAATTTTATGCAATGAAATTGGCGTTATACCAACTGATTTTACTATTATACCAGAAGTTGCAGAAATTATACCGACTGTTGTCATAATTATATCAACAGAATTGTATGCTTTATCAGATGGTATAATAATGATAACAATTGGTATAATTAGAACACCATTTGGTATAATAATCAAAACAGTTGGTATAATGTCCAATTTAATTTCAGAAAAGGGTATTTTCGTCCGTTCGCTGTTTGGGGTATTAAACGCACAAATTTTCTGCAGATGGGTACTGAACATGAAGTTTTTTTCATGGGGATACTGAATAGGAATCTCAAACCTTGAGAGGTACTGAAAGGGAATTTATGCTGTTAATATCGACTTATTCCAACATCGCACAATGCACGATAGATTATATTTTATATATAAACATATCTCTTCTCAGTCGATCACGTGAGGTGGGATATAATTTGTTCATATCTCCATTATTACAAAGTCTTAACATGCATGATGTGCCTATATATAGCAGCTGCTGGTTTATTAAGTATTAATATATACGACGTAACTCTCTCTCTCTCTCTCTCTCTCTCTGGAAATATAAAGAGTTCTTTGGAGACAAGAAATACAAGATATCATTTAATGGAGACGAAGGCAATATCTAAGATCTTCTATTCTTCTTTCTGCTTCTCATTGTCCTGGCTTCACGTAAGTGTTGTGTCCGTGCCTATATAGTTGTTATTATTTATGATTATCATTACAGTAACTATCTATATATAAAATCAACGACGAATAAATAATTAACGACACACACAGAGGTGGCTTTGAACCCTTATAATAATGTGGTGATGGTTGAAGCAAGAGTGTGCGAGTCTCAGAGCCATGGATTCCATGGGCTTTGCCATTCGAACCACAACTGCGCTTTGGTCTGCAGAAACGAAGGATTTTCCGGCGGGTGGTGCCGTGGCTTCAGACACCGTTGCTTCTGTACGAGGCTCTGTTAGTTAAGTTTAGTTAGTTATGTTAATGTTCCATATCAGATTAATTTGTGTGTTTCTTCGTTCCTCGTCTTTTCGCTACGCTTGTTCTCTCTGCTGTATGTTCACCCTTCTTCTCATGTTGCTCGTTGCAATTGTAGCATGAGTTGTTCGCTGAATAAAATTTGTGTTATTATCAGAAAAACTCTTGCTTTTTTTTTTTTCGTTTTGTTTTCCATGCTTTTGCATTTGAGCACTACTCGGTTGATGTCGAACAAAGGGGATCAGTTCACATGTCTTACTTTTTTGTGCTACTTTTTAAAAACATCGCTAAACATTATTCCGATTGATATTATATCATAAATATTATTATATCAAATGCTAAAACACAAAAAAAAATATATAAAATCTATAATTATGATAGATAAAAATATATGATATATTGAAAAGTATGATAGAAAAATGAACATTATATTATTTTTTTTTTGTTTTAGGATTTGATATAATAGTATTTATGATATTACGTCATTACGGGTATTTCAACACTAATCAGAACAATGTTTGATGTTTTTGAAAAGTAGCACAAAAAAGTAGTACATAGACCCGATGCCCGAACAAAGATGATGAGATGAGTGAGCTTTTAACATGTTACTAGCATAGTGTAGCCGCACGTTGTGCGGCAAAGAGGAAATTGCAAGTCGGGAACAAAGCGTACAAATGAATCATACGCCAGTACTCTAAACCCGTATCAAATAGCAAAAATGGATACGTAAAATGTCGGGTATCATCATTTTCCCCGTTAATAATTTGAACAGTGCAATAATTCACATAAGCATTAACCATCGGTGGCACAGTCTCCACAAGTCCGAGGATCCCAAACGGGCGGGTACGAATCAATGAATCTTGAGAGTTGTATAAGGGTTTGCCTCAAAATTCAGGTGAGACGAACCAGCGGCAGAAATTCGCCAATAAAATTGAATTCTTGATCGCCGATGAACCCAACACACTTGCATCAATTAGACATCCTCACGAGCTTTCTTTGCTTCTCATAATCATTGCACGAAAGTTTCACGAGTAGGAGCAGAACCTCGAGGGTCTTGTGGGCAAATCACAGGGCGTTGTCTATCTGCTGAGTCTTTTTCTCGGTGGATTCAAGCTTTTAATTTATGATCACGAGATTTATCTGCAAGCTCTTCTGCCTCCCTCTATTCTTGTTTCAGCCTAATGAAATAACACTGAATGTTCGAAGCCATATCAAGATACAACTCTCAGTGTATAAATTGATGTAAGAAGCAGAGTTATCGATGTCTTCTTTAGCAATTGATTTCTCGCTCACTTCTTTGGGGTCTGTCATCGCGGATTATCCGTTCTACATAATAAGAAAGTTATGAATTGCTTCATTACTCTAATTTAAAAACACTCAATTCGGTTATTACCTGCCCGTGACAACTTCGTTATTTCAATCCACAGATTTCCAAAATACCTTTTGTGCCAGCAAAAGGTTTGCTTAGAGCACGAAAACAAGCAAATGCAGTAAGCACATAAAGAGGCCTAAAATGATATATCAGACAACAGAAATGAAATCGAAATCAAAGTCGGAAAACCCGCCCGCACTAAATCGAAATCAAAGTAGTATAACATCTTCCTCGACATTGCCTATGCTTTGTGGACTTCTTGAATTTACGATGCAATAACAGTCCAACTATATCACAAGGACAGATTTATCTATCTAAACTATACTTAGTTTGTCATAGAGTTACACAAAAAAGAGGTGAAGAAGGTATGTTTAATTAAATAAACAAAAAAAAATTAAGCATTAACAAAATAAACAAGTATTGAAAAGCATTAATAAAATAGAAACTTTCGGACACTGAGAGTACGAATTACTAACTCGTCACCTAGGATAACGAGTTACTTATCCTATCTGGCGGAAATAATGACGTGGAGTAACGCGTCTTCTCAGAAAACGAGTTAAGTAACTCGTCATCTGAGATGACGAGTTAGATCTGTATTCTACAAAACCCTACAGATTGCCGCTCGCCACTCACGAACGTCAGAAGCTCGACGACGAAGACGAGAAGCGACGACGACGAAGACGAAAACCTCCCCCTTGCATTGACGCGGCCGCCCAACCCACGAAGAAGACGACGCCGCCCCGCCTAGCTTGCTCGCGCGAGATCCTCCCCCTTGCCCCGATTCGCCGCCCCGCCTCCGCCGTCGTCCCGCCGTGAGCCGGCGCCCCGCAGGCCCTCCATGAGCCGCTGCACCGCCGCCCAGCCGTGACTCGTCGCCCCGCTGCGACCCGTCTGCCGCCCGACGACGTACCTTGCCCCGATTTGACGGTCCGCCTCCGCTGTCGTCCCGCCGTGAGCCGGCGCCCCGCAGGCCCTCCGTGAGCCGCTTCACCGCCGCCCAGCCGTGACCCGACGCCCCGCTGCGACCCGTCTGCCGCCCGACGACGTACCTTGGCCCGATTTGACGGTCCGCCTCTATCGCCGCCTCCGTCGTCGTCCCGCCGTGAGCCGGCACCCCGCAGGCCCTCCGTGAGCCGCAGGCCCAGCATTGACCCAACGCTCCGCTGCGACCCGCCGCCGCCCGACGACGTACTACACCGATTTACGTCAGGTGAGCGACGCGTGCCGATACGAAATTAACGATTTTTTGCATTAACAGATTCATTATCGAATGCTAATTTTTTTGTTGATTTGTTTGGTTTCGTTTTCTTGAATGTAGAATTGATTTGGATACTTGTTACGGACCTATTAATAGTTCGGTTTTGACGATGCAGTCAAATCACCGCAGTGGGGACTTATTATTAAATGAGAGTGCGATAGATAGTACTATTAGATGTAGGTCGTTAGAAAATGTAGTGTGGGGTACTAGAGAAGCATCGAATATCTTACACGGTCGCTTATTAGGAAAGTTGAACGATATGGGTCTATACAGCGTCTACAGCTGTATGTCTCAGAGGGTTGACCCTCATTTGATTACAGCATTGGTAAAGCGTTGGAAGAAAGAGACCCATCCGTTTCATTTTTTTGTTGGGGAAGCGACCGTCACTTTACAGGACGTAGGCATTTTGTGGGGTTTGCCTGTAGATGGTAGTTGTGTCTCCGATGTGATCGTTTCGAAGACGGTCACACAGTGGATGGACGGATGCGAGCAGTTGCTAGGTTTTAGACCGCCTGCTGATAGAATTAGGGGGTCATCGCTATCGATGAAGTCGGTAGTGAATTGGTTGTTGGAAAATCCGATAACGGATGATAGTGATGAGAAAGAGGTTGAATGTTCAGCACGGGGTTATGCGATGCTGCTCTTCGGTGCGGTGATGTTCCCCGATTGTAGCGCCAGCACCGTATCATTGACTTACCTCCAGCTGTTGGAGGATATTGAGGAGGTGAGCACATTTAGTTGGGGTAGTGCGGTGCTGGCATTCCTATACAGAGAGCTTTGTTCGGCAACCGAGCCGAAAAAGCTAAATATAGGCGGACCCCTACGGCTGTTGCAGGTAATTATATAGCCTGCTGATAAAAATTATAGTTATTTTAAACATCTATTTATGACAAGGATTTTGTTTTTGCCATTTCAGCCAGTACGGGCGATTATCGTATCACGATGGACGCCCGAGTAGTCGACGGGATAGTCTTATCGGGCCCGCCACATGCGGCGAGGTATGGGCGTTCTTGCGAAAGTTGCGAATTTAGCATTCTTTCTTACATTTATAAGTGTTGTGTAAATATTTGACAGGTGGAACACATTCTTTGATTTTACCAAGTAAATTGCATTAATAAGATTAACTACCTTTGTGGCGATCCGAAATAAGGCAAACCGATTAATTCTCTAGAACAAATGTGTTCAAATTAGTAAGGAACCAAGTCTATGAGTGTGTACTTTCTTCCGTGACAATAGCAAACGCCAGAGGAAAGACGTTTTGGTTGGCGTCCAACGACGTAGCAATCAGTAGTTTGTGTCTAAATTTGGTGTATAAATGCGTACCATCGACACAAACAATCTTTCGACAATGTTTGAAACCATCGATGCTCGGTTTAAAAGCCCAAAAGACATACCCGAGCACGAAGTGTCCAGTCTCTCTGTCTGCAGATTCAGCCACCTCACGATTGTCCCTTGATTGTAATGCTGCAACGCCTTCATAAATGTTGGGAGTTTGGTAACAGACTCCTCCCACGTACCGTAAACATTTTCCATAGCTCTTTTCAGACCATGCCAAGCTTGAACATATGAGATATCGTAGCCATATCTATCCTTCACGAGTTGTTGGACATTCTTGGGTAGGAATTGCGGATCGACTTTCACAGTTCCAACCAACAAATCAGCAATAAAATTTATCGAGATACTACGGTGTGTGCTCGCCAGCTCATTCATATAGCAAGTGTGTGGTCCTTCAAATTTTGTAATAGACCAGTAACTTTTTTTGGCTTAAAGGACGCCCTCAGTCTCCAAGGGCAATCAGTCGTGTGATCACATTGAACACTCCAACGTGTACTGCTGCTCTCGTTGACGTTGTACTCGCGTCTAGCTATCCTGATTGAAAAATCGTCGACGGCACGTTGTAAATATTTCTTAGATTGAAAAATCATACCTCGACAAAACGTAGGGTTATCTCTGTCGTAAAACTCCCCAAGACCACTGTAGTCGTCACCACCAGGAGGTGGCATTTGGTACGTTTGGAAAAATGGTACGGACTGAAATAGCATTGGAGCAGCAGAGTCCAGCGGAGTTGTATCATCTGGGGCATCCCCGTCATCGTTCTCGTCGTCGTCGTTGGGATCGGGTAACTCGGTCAGTGGATCCTCATCGTCTGCTTCCGAATCACTTACATCAACATCTTCCTCGGGTTCAGGCTCGAAGTCTGGCACGGGTTCTGACACGGATTCTGTCATATTGAATGGAGCTCCAAGCGTCGGCATCTCCAAAGAAACATTGCCGAACCCTGCCGTAACTGAGACAATGTCGGGAAAATCCGGACATGTATAACTGGAAAAACCAACTTCAAACGCAGGAAACTCGCACCGGTCCTCGAAATTGCGATGAGGCTCTTCGTCAAATCAAATTTTGAATTTTCAACCGCCTCAAAAAAAAATTCAAGACAGTCGTTCTCCGAATCGGGATGTATAAAAAATTGTAAGTCGTTGTCGTTGGAGATTTGGAGTAGCTGACAAAAATGGCGGGAATATTGAAAGTATTCATTTTTCGCAGAGATGGTCAACGAACAACGACCGCTATCAGCACCCGTAATTTCAAATAATAACGATATAAACTCGGAAAAATTGGTGCTGCGACGAATTCGCCTATACCCAATAGGGCGGATGCTATATTTGATGGTGGAATCGGAGGATTGGATTATTTTGCCTCCGAAATATACTATGACTTGTACGCGATTTGACACCATTATTTATGTTATGTTAGAAATGATCGATCGGGAGATATATATATAGACGATTAATTCGTCAACTGATGATATGAGTTGCTGCAAATGGGAGTAACTCGTCGTCTCGGATGACGAGTTACTCGATTATTGCCGACACTCTGCATGGCACGATGCATGATCATGCATGGTTTGTCGGCCTTTAACTTAACTCGTCATCTGGGAAGACGAATTACTATCTCGTATTCTCAGAATACGAGTTACGTTGCCATGTCAGACGGTCAGCGTGGTCAACAATAACTCGTCATCTGGGAATACGAGTTAGTAATTCGTCTTCCCAGATGACGAGATACCTTGACATGTCAACGTCAGCTGGTCAGCGGGCCAAATTAACTCGTTTTGTGGGAATACGAGTTACTCTCATATTCCCAGATGACGAAGTTTCGTATTTTGTTAATACTTTCCAATTCTTGTTTATTTTGTTAATGCTTATTATTTTTTGTTTATTTAATTAAAAATGCCGGTGAAGAATCGAATTTACTGAAAATTAAATAATCCGCACCGAACCAATTTTAGAAACAAAAATATTCTTTCAGAAACTCACCTTTTGTGACCACGAAACAAAATGCTTTTTTCTTTCAGGGACTCTCCCATTGTTTGATCTCATCGTGTGCTCACATCGTGTGCTCGAGGTTGTTAAGGACTCGAGGTTGTTAAGGACTTTCCCAGTTCGATACTCAAAAGGTCGTCCATCTTCAATTTCTATTTGTGGTATGTTCTTCCATCAGCGGGAATCGTGATTATCACCTTGTGCCAATTAGAACGATGGAATTGTCCAGTGTCGTTGCGTTGATTAATTACATCGTTATCCTTACGTATAAGTACAATAGTGCCACTGGTGACCGGAACCGGAAGGAAACTGGCTATGAAAAGGTGGCTTCACCCTTTTATAGTATTAATAGAATTAATAGATTATGTTGGACAAGAATTTTTTAAGTCAATTAAATAAAAATAGCCCATTACTCGTCTCTATAATGGGCCTACTTGTGAGGCCAATAATAATAAGAATAAAATCTTCGAAATGCATCCCTTTTTACTCTAGTTTTAGTAGTTAGTACAAGGAGAGAAAAAAACATAACATCGATATGCCGAAAGACTTTTTGACTGTCGAGGAAATCAAGGAAGAAGAGATGGACGCACACTAATTAATTAGTTAATTTATTACATTGGTGTATTAATTCAAACGAGTGATTTGGTGGCATGCATGCTGTTAGACTTGGAAGTATGCAGAATATATGGAGAAATCGGCTTCTTCCATGCCATCTCATTACCTATTTTTGTTGACAAGTTGCTGAATTTGCGACCACTAATACAATTTAATACAAACCTAGCTAGGACTATGAGATTGTACTAGTGTAATTGTCATGAGGCTCCAAAAGAAAAAGGGTACCCTTTTTTTTTCTTTAAATCAATTAAGTTGGTATTAATGGCATGTATATTATATATATATATATATGTATATATATAAAGTTCATGAATCCCACTCTCACCAGCATCATTACTTGATTTAAATAACAATATAGTAACAAAAAGTGATGATACGAAAGGAAGAAAAAAGAAAGAAAACCAAAAATTGAATGAGACAAAGAAGCTTTCAAAGTGAATGGGCATAAATAAATGAGTTCGGACAGAGACAATAGTAACTGATCCAAACAAACGCAAACATTATTATTACATGAAGAAAGTTGAGCTACCAAACAAATCTACGCACCAAACTTTAAATTTTACCAAACTCCCAACTACTTTTGTATGTTTTCTTCACCAACTTGGTCAACAGCCCACTTCACCATCATCTATCCGTACGCCAACAATATATATTTCTTTACATATAATAAACAAGAAAATATGTTATATGAAGTCAAGATGGCATGGCCTCTTTGCGTTAGTTTAGTTGTATCTATCTACTCTTCTTGCGTCTCTTATTAATGCCTATCGACTCCTATTTAATTCAAGGATTGTAATAAATAAAAATAATATTAAATAACTTTTTCGACAATTTAAGATTTAAACAATACAGAATTAGGTCGGTTTACCTTCCACCGCAAACAACCCCACATTTAAATTCCGCCATGGGACCTCTCTTCTCATCCTCAACAAAAAACCCTTCTTTTTCTTCAGATAAATATTCCCATAATCTAATTATATACATCGAAATTAAATAATCAAAGAAGCTAAAAGAAATGGTTCGATCACCTTGCTGTGATAAAGAGCACATGAGCAGAGGCACATGGACGAAGGAAGAAGACGAGCTCCTAAGCAATCATATCAAGAAACATGGTATTGGTAATTGGAGAACTGTTCCTAAATCTGCAGGTGATATATTTATTCAAAAAGCTCCTTCCTTTCTATATGGGTTCTCTTTTTCTTGAAAAAAAGAAGTTGATTTCTTCATGGGTGACGACGATGATGTAATGAAAAATCTGCGCACAGGTTTGTCAAGGTGTGGCAAGAGTTGCAGGTTAAGATGGATGAACTACCTCAGGCCAGATCTAAAGAGGGGAAACTTCACCGAAGAAGAAGACGAGCTCATCATCTACCTCCATAGCTTGATAGGAAACAAGTATGATATCTTATCGCAACCTTATATGATGGATGGATGTTGTGATTAAGAAATGTCTGCTAAGTGTTTGATTTAATGCCTCAGATGGTCAATCATCGCTGCACGCCTGCGGGGAAGGACTGACAACGAGATAAAGAACCATTGGAACACACACATAAGGAGGAAACTCATCGGCCGTGGAATCGATCCCAAGACGCATAAACCTCTTAATTCGAAGCTGCCTCAGAGGTTTTCGCCAGAACAAACGACGATGATGAAGAACAACAACCTTAAAAGGGTTCTGTCCGAAGAAGCTTCGCCGTCACCGTCGTCGTCGCCGTCGTCGGCGCAGGTCAACCTGGAACTCTCCTTGAGCATGCCTTCGCATCAGATTGTCGGCAAGAATCAGAAGGGGGTGCTGTTGGAGAAGTCGTCGTTACTAGCAGCGGCATCAGTTTGCTCTTCGTGCCATAGCTTTTGTTTGGACAAGTTAGGTATTATGAGTAGTAATAAATGCGGCTGTTTATCGACTACGACCACAAACAACGTTAGCGCTGTTAATACTCTGCAGAGATTTTTCCAAGTATTTTATGTGAAGCGTAGATCTTATAGGTATTATTAATTATTCTAGTCAAAGAATGTGCTGTCACCTTATGTTTGCATATTTTGAAGCCTAGTGTTTTGGGTTTTAGATGGTCGGGTATGTGGATCGGGTTTTGAACTCTTCGAACCCATATGGAATCGGTTCAGAAGTGCTACAAGAAGCCATAGTTGCATGTTGAAATTAATTTCTTTATTGCAAACTGTAATGCATGATCGACCTTTGTAATAGCCTCTCCTTCCCCTTTTAAATATATTTACAACCATCAGGCAATTTCATATCTATTATACATAGCATGAAACCATCACACCATAAAACATAAGTTCAAATAAAAACATATAAGTCCAAGTCGATGGCTTCCAAGTCCTTGTTCTTATTCCTCGCTCTCTTTGCTGCTATAGGCAAGATTTCACCTTTTTCTCCTTCAGTTTACTATTTATGTAATACAACTCAGGAATTTTTATTTGCGGTTAATGAATAATTAATGCATTTATGAACATGGAGGAATGAGCGAGCCCGACCCGTGGATCGGGTACGGGTTCTGGTTGAATCCTAGCTGCGAAGTTGCAATTCGACCTTAGGGCAGTGAAGAAAAATAATCAGATTGCCAATATCGATGTAGAATGGGAAGGATTTAATCCAATTGGTTATTGTTTTGATGTGCCAAATGATAGGTTGTGTGTATGCGAGCATGATTGTGTAACGCAGAAATTAAAGATTTAATCTTTATTTTTTTACACTTTTCTTAATATACTAATAAATAATTGTGATATAAATGATTCATATTATATATAAAAGATTAACTATATTATCGGGTATATGGAAACATAGATGAATCTAATTGAAACTGATACCACGCGCCTGATATTCGGTGGAAAACCCTAATCGAAGCTTCGAACCGTATAGCCGGATTTAAATTTAAGTATTGTATATATAACGTACAACTCCCATTAATATAATAGAAATTAATTCATATTTATTAATTGTTTACTTCCATCAGAAATTGTCAACCTTAACAAAATATCCCGGAAAACTATGTAATAATTGTTGGTCGACCACCTTTGCAATAAATGGTTACAAATGCAATTACTACCATATGATCTCCCTTTAACCCAACACAGTATATTTTTTCCCTTTTTTAAATATAGAAAATCATGAGGCATTTTCACATCTATATATAAAAATCAATCACACTGTAACAAATATTAAAAACTAAGTTCAAAAGACAAAAAAAAAGTCAGTCGATGACTAAATCGTCCTTGTTCTTCATCCTTGCTCTCTTTGTAGCTGCTCAAGGCAATATATTATTTCACCTTTTTCTCCATCAATATACTATTCATTAGCTTCACTAACTTCTATTTATTTCGTCGTCAAAGATATATAACCCAAGATTTTATTAAATGAATATGCAGGTATGGACATGGAGAAACCGACCGAGGCTCGACCCGTGGATCGTATTACGGATACGGGTTTGGGTCGAAGTTTACGTGAAGGTCGTTGCAGTACGGGCTACGGACGATGCAAGAGCGTATCCGATTGCGAGTATTTTTGTGACATAGAATGGGAAGGATTTAATCCAAATGGATATTGCTTCAATGTGCCAAATGATAGGTTGTGTGTATGTGAGCATGATTGTTGAAATAAGACATTGAAGATTTTATCTTGATTTTTAGCTGCTTCTTTTTTTTGTAATGATAATAATTGTGCTGATGGAAATGAGCCATGTATTATAAAATTTGAATTCTTTATAGATGTTTAGGGCCAAATTACAACTTTCGTCCTGCTCGTGCAAATTCAGTCCCTTATTATTTGAGGTTACAATTTTCGTCCTCATAATTTACTACCCTTGCAATTTTCACCCATACATTAGTTGATGCCGTGCAATTTTCGTTCTTATATGTTTTATTAGCAACAAGTTTTGCCTTACTCCTAATTTCCTTTAAAAACTAACATTTCTATTAGCAAATGTAGATGTAAAAAGGTACAAGAAATGGAAATGTTAATTGGGGCTATCCTAATTTCCGTTAAAAACTAACATTTCTATTGTAATAAAAAATTGTGTTGATAATAAAACATAAAAGGACAAGAACTATAACCTCAAATAATATAGGGACGAAAATTGCATGGACAGTAAATATGACGACAAATATTGTTACATCAAATTATGAAAGGACAAAGAAGGGCAGTAAAATATGAGGACGAAAATTGTAACATCAAGTAATATAGGGACGAAATTGCACGAGTAGATATGAGGACGAAAATTATAATTCCGCTGAGGTTTTAATTATATAGTCGGAATATGTGACACGCTAGGTCAAAAGCAGTCCAGACCGTTTATGATAATATTAACCAAGGGCAGTAACAAAATTTGTTATAACAATCGACTAACATGAATGGGTTTGATTTCAATCCAACGTCTTTTTCATATCATTCCAACAAATTAGCCATTTAGTCTAAGGAAGGAAGGATATATACACTCACTTTCTTACATTACCCAGCTTTTTATTTTCACTCACATTATCTTTTATTTATTTCATTTGAGCCCACACACTCAAATACCAGAGTTCAACAAATATAGCAAAGAAGTCCACATGGATGTGTATCGTGCTTCAATGGTTGCCCGCACTTTACCCGACGAACACAGTTACATGTTAGATCTATTTGATTAAGTTGTTTTACATGGTTGTGAGACTGGGAGACTTTGTCTTTTGTTGTTTGTTGTTCTATTCTATGAGACTTTGACCGTATTTTATGAAGTACCCTTTTTACATTAACGTACCTTTATGTATATATATATATATAGTAGCTTAATCTGCAAGTATATCGTACCATTATGTATATATATAACGCCCCATAATCAGCATATACGAAGTACCTTATCTTTTATATTACTGTACCTTTATGTATACAGATATAGTACCAAATCTGCTTGTATACCGTGCCATTATGTATATACATAACGTACCATATCCGGAATATATAAAGTACCTTATCTTTTATATTAACGTACATTATTTTTTACATAAATAGTACCATAATTGCAAGTATATCGTTCCAATATATATATATATATAGTACCCTAATCTGTAACTATACCGTACCATTTGTTATAATCGAAAATAAATAGATCCTAAGCAAATCGCGAATTCGACCATACCTAACAATAATAAAATAACTATTTTTTTTTGCAGATTTAGCACTCACGATATTTTTGTAAGATATTCTTGCTTCTATCCTTATATTCTAATTACGTATTTGAATGTTTAATTCATGCAGGTAGGCCTAATACACATAATTTGATATAGAAGGTACATATACATATAAATAGTGTTTTAGGGTGGTTCCGGATGAAAAAAATTACATCTCGAAACTAACCGTAGTATCGTATCATACATTTAAGGGATATCGTACCTTTATTGACTTTGTAGGTGTATCTATTTTGTTGTTTTAAGCGTACCTTTTCGGCTTGGTTGTAGTACCTAAAATTACATATGATATCAAACATCTTCTGAAAGGCACCGACATGTCAGAGGAGCCGCCTTTTCGTGATTTGTCACCTCGTATGTCAGAAACGTGTCTAGTCGTGACAGAAAATTGTCAGAAATTGTTTCTGAGAACATCCGAGACTTTCTTTTACATATGTTGGCTTATTTTTTGACGAAATATCTCCAAGTAATGTTACCATACTCTTACTTCAATTTATATGGTACCTAATCCTGAACGGATACCGTACCCTATATGGTATGTTTATAGTACCATGTTGCTTATGTCGTACCATATAATACTTTGTTGGCATATAGTACAGTACCTTGTTGGCATATATTACAGTTATTACAGTACCTTCTTGGCATATATTACAGTACTTCGTTGGCAGTATCTTGTTGGCATATATTACAGTACTTTGTTGGCAGTAGCTTGTTGGCATATATTACAGTACATATTGACATCATTTGGACAACAAGAAGGAGGCATATCCTATTGACACCTTTGGACAAAAGAATGATCTACTGACATCATTTGAACAAAACAATGTGCCAGTACCATATAAAATAGCAACAAAAAGAGGTTGTTGGGACAAAAGAATGACCTACGGGGATCATTATGACGCGATGCATATATCCGCCACTTGCACGTCTCATTCTTGCCGGGGCACTTGCACCACATTCACGTCATGTTCCACTTTCATCTGGATCATAAATTTGTATTGAATAAACAGTGGTACATATTGAGCAACCGCATTTTTTTTCAATGTTGAGTACAAACTTTCAAACGAAACTTGATACTTTATTGAATTATGCCGAGAATCGATATCTAACCTCCTTCTTGGCGGGATACATATATATGAATAAGCGTCGTCGCTTCATTAATCATTAGTAAGAATGACTCCCTTTTTATACTCACACAATGCAAATAACGTCCCGCCACCAAGCGGACTTGTAGACGACATATTTCAAGATAATATGGCAACAGGTATAAATGGTACGTCTGTATAGTTTACAATGATACTGCGTACGCAGATATCTTGGTACCATATAGACAAGTACAATGGTACGTAATAAACATAACAAATGGTACGTAATGATAGTTATATAAAAATTCGAAATCCCGAAGGATTAGCCTCAATAACTATCCAATACCGACATTCCACCCTTATATCGAGCTCTTAGATCGCAGTCAGCTCCCGAATTTGGGATCAAGCTTGACCATACGATGTAATCGATTAACCAAACCCAAAGCAAAATAAAAACTTACCTGACAAAATCGAGACCCTAAACCAAGAACCCAATGTGGTATAGGCTCGACGTTCGTCGTCCGACTGCAGCACGAGCGAAAGGCGGTCGTCAATTGCAGAGATGGAGCTTGAAATTTCGTCAAGCTTGATGGAGCTCGAAATTGCAGAGAAAAAAATTGTGAAATGGAATTGTACAATCATTTAATAAGGGTGATTGGTAATCTTAGGGGGTCAGATACCTATCTGTAATTATTTTACTGAAATAGGTACCTAACTTAAAAATATTTCTGACAGGGGACTGATTGGACTTTTAACTTTTCCAGTAGATATTTATGTGTTGATTCCCATTAATTGTTTATTTCCATCAGACATTGTCAACCTTGACAACATATCCCAGAAAACTATCTAATAATTGTTGGTCGACCACCTTTGCAATTAACTGGTTACAAATACAATTACTACCATATGATCTCCCTTCGGCACAACACAATACATTTTTCCCCTTTTTTAAATATAGAAAATCATGAGGCATTTCCATATATATTTATATATATACCATGAAAAAATCAATCACACCGTAACAAATATTAAAAACTAAGTTCATAAGACAAAAAAAAGTCAAGTCGATGGCGAAGTCGTCGTCCTTGTTCTTCATCCTTGCTCTCTTTGTACTGGCTCTAGGCAATATATTTCTTTCACAATTTTCTCCATCAATATGCTATTCATCAACTTTTATTTATTCTTCATCAGCAATATATATAACCCAAGATTTTACTAAATGAATATGCAGTTATGAACATGGAGAAACCGAGCGAGGCTCGACCCGTGGATCATATTACGGATACGGGTTTGGGTCGAAGTTTACGTGAAGGTCGTTGCAGTACGGGCTATGGACGATGCAGAAGCGAATCAAATTGCGAGTATTTTTGTGACACAGATTGGGAAGGATTTAATCCAAATGGATATTGCTTCAATGTGCCAAATGATAGGTTGTGTGTATGTGAGCATGATTGTTGACTAAGAAATTGAAGATTTTATCTTGATTTAGCTGCTTCTAATGATAATAATTGTGCTGATAGAAATGAGTTATGGATTAAAAATTTGAATTCTTTATAGAAGTTTAAGGCCGAATTACAACTTTCGTCCTGCTCGTGCAAGTTCAGCCCCTATATTATTTGAGGTTACAATTTTCGTCCTCATACTTTACTGCCCGATCTCGTCCCTACATTACTTGATGTTACAATTTTCGTCTTCATATGTTATAGACCGTGCAATTTCGTCCTTATATGTTTTATTATCAACAATTTTTGCCTTAATCCTAATTTCCGTTAAAAAACGTTATTTGGGGCTGGTTATCCTAATTTTCGTTAGAAACTAACGTGTCTCTTATCAACAGTTATTGTAATAAAAAGTATAAATTGTTGATAATAAAACTTCAAACATATACAGGCTAAAATTGTAGCCTCAAATAATAAAGGGACGAAAATTGCACGGACAGTAGAACATGTGGACAAATATTGATACATCATATAATCTAGGGACAGAAATTGAAGGTCAGTAGAATATGAGGACAAAAATTGTAACCTCAGATAATATAGGGACGAAAATTGCAGGATCTGTAAAATATGAGGAAAAAAATTATAATTCCGCCGAATTAAATTATAGTTGGATATGTGACAAGCTAGTTCAAAAGCAGTCAAGATCGATTTCATTTTATGATAATAGTAACCAAGGGTAGTAAAAAGAACTTGTTTTTACAAGCGACTAACATGAATGGGGTTTGATTTCAATCCAAACGTGTTTTTTTCATATCATTCCAATTCCAACAAAGTAACCATTAGTGTAAGGAAGGAAGAACACATAACACTCACTATCTCACATTACCCAGCTTTTATTTTTCGCTCATATGATCTTTTATTTATTTCATTTGAGCCCACACGCTCAAATACCAGCTGCGCGATTGAAGCCTTTCAAGTTTCAAGTCCTTGTCGCATATTTTTTCTTAGACATTTCTTTACAATGAATATATCTCCTCCATCCTCAAGGCAATCCATATAAGGTCCAAAAGAATCACATTTGTTATATTATTACTAATATACATTTCCGCAATAATAATGATAAAAAGATCGTAAAAAATACGAGGATCTGACTCAACATTGAATTGAAGTTTGCCTGCAAGGAGAAAAAAGGACAATAATCTCGATCATATTCGAGTGAAGTGGGCTCATCATCACGTCCAGATGTGTTAAAATTAATAAATAAACACCGACCTTAATATTATAAGAAACATCATCAGTGAAGTCCCATGCTGTATAGGCTATGAAACTCAGCTTCCAAACCAGACATCTGCTGCAATTGCTGCTGCAACATGTAAGAAAAAAGCTACTTAAATCTTTGATATAATGGAAGCAAAAAAAAAAATAAAAATTTAAAATTCGATTAAATTCGTGGACAATTCATTACATGAACAAACGACGGGTTGAAGAACCCTTCTGGGAAATGCATAGAATCAGCCAAAGACGAAGAAGACGGTTCTTTGTGAAAGTCGTATGATGGCAAACTTGCAATATACGCTGGCATCTATACAAATGTATAAGAAAGTCATTACATTGTTCAAGAATCTATATACATTAAGATTCTGAAATGGTAATAAGGACATAATTTCACTTCACCTCTTTGGCCAAGAAATCGTCGACGCAGACGTCGATCCTTGGGTTTACGACCGCGAGTTTCATCGAAAGGAACTGTATAATAGTTTCACATAAAAAAGTTCAAAGTAAAGATCCTTTTTTAAGTGAAGGAATGAGCATAAATGAAATGGTGAAGATCATTAACTAACCTCTACTTGCTTTTGAAGGGATTGAACGTAGTTGATGATCTCATCAAGCATCCCAGCTTTCCCAGTAGCTCTATTACATCCTGGTACTAAGTCTTGCAAGCACTTCATCTTCTTGCTAATCTTTTCTCTTCGAGCCTATACAAAGAACAACATATTATAATCAATTTCCTATTTTGGGCTACGTTTTTCTTTTTTTTTGTTATTAAATCACACCATCCCATTACACATACTCTCTCTGCTAAGCTGTGGCTATCCGTAGCTTGTCCACGCCTTGCTCGGACATGAATATAATCTGGTTTTTGCTGAGAAACATTGGAATATTTCTCATCCCTACTGTTCGAATTCGCCTTGTTCTTCGTGGTAATCGCTGATTGAGACGGCGACTCTTCTTCTTCGTCGTCGTTGACATCATACTGCACTTAACAAACATTCTCATTATAGGATTCCCAGAATATATAACCTCTCTCTCTCTCTCTCTCTGTGAATTATTTAGTTCACAATTAAGTAAAAGATGGAGACCTCGGATTTTCTCTTCTTGATGGAAGAGGACAAGAAGTTGTTTTCTCGGCGGTGGTGGTTTGACATTTCTACCCTCGCTGTTGCGGCGGTGGATCGCCGGCGACGACCATCGTCAAAGACGGAATAATGATGCCGCCGTCATGGTCGACGGTGATGTCTTGGCTCTGACAAAGTCTTTGCATTAACACTGCCTTTTGCCTATCAATAACGCTGAGCTCCATAGCTGCTTTCCAAGAATCTCTTCGTTTTCTCTGTGTGTGTGTGTGTGTGTGAGGCTTTCTTTTTCTTTTTTCAGTTAATTATGGTATCTGAGATCTCTTGGGGCAAACCAAAAGTGATGAGTGCGAGATGGGTTTATAACAAAAATTGCAAGAGGAAAAAAGAAAATAAAAATGAAAAATCATTTTCGTGTCATTACGAGTCTATTTAATATGTACTTATCAATCCACTCACATTATCCATTTCCTGAATCCTTTTGTTTTTCTTTGGTAAAAAGGTTCCTAATATATTTTGGTAAAACTTCACTTAAATCCCTATTAGGCAAATTTTCTATTACTTAACTCCATTGTTAGAACAATATATCACTTAACTCCCCGATTTACTGTTTATACCAGTTTATTTAGTCACGATATACATTTCTATGTTTGTATAGTGTACCATACCGTGAAATTGAAAATGCCTACATTAAGGGGTATGTACATAATGCTATAATTTATGTCTTTACATGATTGTGCAAAAACATATCAATGAAGGCATTAAAAGCTGCTCAGATGGAGAACTAACATTAAATAATAATTTATCAAAAAACCAGATAAATTATTTTAGTCGTAATTATATGGCTAAATTATTTATTATAACAACATACCATGTGATATATGTTGGCTAATCTCAAAGTCAAAAATAAACAAAGGAAACAAGAAGACAAGGAAAAATTCTATGCGCATGAAGAAACAAATCTTCCAAGGAAGATCATATCAAAGAAAAACAAAAAAGAAATAAGGAAAAATAATATTATATGAAGCAAGCGTGATGTTATTTATTGTTGGCAAAGTCAAAGAAAATCTCTTACTAGATATGCGCACACAATAGAAGAAGTTTAGCTGTCGTAGCATTTATTTCTTTGTCTGATTGTACTCTATATAATATGCATGTATGAGATATGAAAGATGAGTGTAAGGAGAGTTGTGCGTGTGTGCATGCATTACAGAAAAAAGGCTTGTTCCTCTGATAAAAATTGTTTCTCCTCTCATAAGGAAGGAGCAGATTTATTCCTCTCCATACACCAAAACACTCGATCCTCAAATATAAAAAATAAAACAACAAAATGGTATCAGAGCTGATGGTGTCAAAAGAGCCGAAGGTGTCAACGAAACCGTCAGAGCCGATGGCGATGCTGCAATTACCAGGTGTTGGAATGCCACTCCCGCCAAAACTCACTGAAAGTAATTACGTATGGTGGAGCGCCGAGACGAGAGCGTTACTGAAATCAGAAGGCTTATGGGAAATAGTCGAAGATGGATATTCACCCAATACGAAGGGGTATACAAGGCCGCAAGGAAAGACGTTGCGAGTCGCCGCCATAGAAAATAGTCTCGCGCTCGTCGTTATCCGTAAAGCGGTAGAATTTACTGGTGCTAGAGTGATAGGTGCAACAACAAACGCCAAGGAAGCCTGGGATCTGTTGGAGAAAGCGTATAAAGACGCTTGCAGCAATCAAGTTCAGCCACAAAAACAGGGCCAACTTGAGACGACGAAGGAGGACGAGAAGAACGTTGAGTGCGAACCCGTACGAGAAGAGGTAGCTCGTAACGTGGAGAGTAAGCGTGATAAAGATCACGCTGAGCCGGTGGATGAAAAGAAAAAAGAGGAACCACCGCTTATCGCCGAAAAGGAGAAAGAAGGCGGAGCGTCAAAGAAAGACGCCGAAGAGGCCGTGAAAAAGGCTGAAGCAGCCATTGAAGTGATAAAAGAAAATATCACTCGTGAAGTTGCCATCACCACTCCACCAACGAAATCTTCCTACGAGGAGGAGCCCGCAAAGCTCGAGAAAGAAGAGGCGATTGAAGAGACGCCGCCACGACAACCACCTGAGAAAGTCGAGGAGATCGACGAGAAGACATCGGAAAATGCCGATGAGATGAAGAACGAGGTCGACGACGCCATGCACACGTCGTCGGACGAAAATAAAAATAGATTCCACGAGGCGAACGTAAAAGCCGTAGAGACACGAAAGACAGTGTCCAAAAAAAAAGTTGAGGCGGTTGAAGAGACAACCACGCATGCTGACGAAGACATGCAAGGAGAGAACCAGGAGAGCGGCGTGAAAGAGACGACCGGCGCAGCCACAACGGAGGCCATGCGAAAAACTGGCGAAGAAGTCGGTAAACAGAAAATCAGGGAACCTAATGAGGTCAGCCCTAAAGAGATGGAGCGCTCCAACGAGGCTAAAGCGCGCCAGAAAGAAAAGGAGGTGCAGAAATGGATCAAGGCGAGAGACAATCTTGAAGCCTATATGAAAGACTTGAAAAATCGAAGCAACAACAAATACAAGTTCGCCGAAAAATTAGAAGCAGACGAGAAGGACGAAGTCAAGACGGTGACCAAGGAGAACCTCGAGGCGGTGGACGAGAACCAAAATCTGAAGGAAAAATATATCGACGAAAATCGCAGAGAAGTCGCTGAGGAGGTCACCAATAAGACCGACCTCGTGACCCAAGAGGCGACTGACGTACAAACGAAGGAGACCCTGGAGATGCCAAGGAAGGCCAAGCGATCCGGAGCGAAGGACCCAATCGACTCACCCGCGGATATTGGGTACGATAAAAACCATGTAAAGGTCGTGGAGAAGGTCGCAAATAAATTCAGAGAAAGCGATGCGCTCGTGAACAACGGGACGGAGAAGTACATGGTCGTCATCATCGAGGAGATTAACGAGGAGTACGAAGGATTCGACACGCCGAAAGCTGGCAATGAGGAACTGTTCGAAAAGAATAACACGTTAGAAGAAACCAGCCAAAAGGCGAAGCTAGTCCAACAAGGAAAGTTGATGGTCGAGCAAGATTCGAAAAGCAGAGGGACAACGAAAGAACGTAGTAACGGTGAAAAAGCATATAAGGTAGCTCGAGAAGTAAGTATTGAAGCGAAGTGTTCGAAAGCAGTTAAAGACGGCAAGTGGCGAGCCGCGACGTACGACAGACGAAAGCGCGTCAAATTTAAAGAGCTATGAAAGACAGAAACGCTTTGAGATTAAGGGGGGAATTTGTTGGCTAATCTCAAAGTCAAAAATAAACAAAGGAAACAAGAAGACAAGGAAAAATTCTATGCGCATGAAGAAACAAATCTTCCAAGGAAGATCATATCAAAGAAAAACAAAAAAGAAATAAGGAAAAATAATATTATAATATTATATGAAGCAAGCGTGATGTTATTTATTGTTGGCAAAGTCAAAGAAAATCTCTTACTAGAGATGCGCACACAATAGAAGAAGTTTAGCTGTCGTAGCATTTATTTCTTTGTCTGATTGTACTCTATATAATATGCATGTATGAGATATGAAAGATGAGTGTAAGGAGAGTTGTGCGTGTGTGCATGCATTACAGAAAAAAGGCTTGTTCCTCTGATAAAAATTGTTTCTCCTCTCATAAGGAAGGAGCAGATTTATTCCTCTCCATACACCAAAACACTCGATCCTCAAATATAAAAAATAAAACAACAAAATGGTATCAGAGCTGATGGTGTCAAAAGAGCCGAAGGTGTCAACGAAACCGTCAGAGCCGATGGCGATGCTGCAATTACCAGGTGTTGGAATGCCACTCCCGCCAAAACTCACTGAAAGTAATTACGTATGGTGGAGCGCCGAGACGAGAGCGTTACTGAAATCAGAAGGCTTATGGGAAATAGTCGAAGATGGATATTCACCCAATACGAAGGGGTATACAAGGCCGCAAGGAAAGACGTTGCGAGTCGCCGCCATAGAAAATAGTCTCGCGCTCGTCGTTATCCGTAAAGCGGTAGAATTTACTGGTGCTAGAGTGATAGGTGCAACAACAAACGCCAAGGAAGCCTGGGATCTGTTGGAGAAAGCGTATAAAGACGCTTGCAGCAATCAAGTTCAGCCACAAAAACAGGGCCAACTTGAGACGACGAAGGAGGACGAGAAGAACGTTGAGTGCGAACCCGTACGAGAAGAGGTAGCTCGTAACGTGGAGAGTAAGCGTGATAAAGATCACGCTGAGCCGGTGGATGAAAAGAAAAAAGAGGAACCACCGCTTATCGCCGAAAAGGAGAAAGAAGGCGGAGCGTCAAAGAAAGACGCCGAAGAGGCCGTGAAAAAGGCTGAAGCAGCCATTGAAGTGATAAAAGAAAATATCACTCGTGAAGTTGCCATCACCACTCCACCAACGAAATCTTCCTACGAGGAGGAGCCCGCAAAGCTCGAGAAAGAAGAGGCGATTGAAGAGACGCCGCCACGACAACCACCTGAGAAAGTCGAGGAGATCGACGAGAAGACATCGGAAAATGCCGATGAGATGAAGAACGAGGTCGACGACGCCATGCACACGTCGTCGGACGAAAATAAAAATAGATTCCACGAGGCGAACGTAAAAGCCGTAGAGACACGAAAGACAGTGTCCAAAAAAAAAGTTGAGGCGGTTGAAGAGACAACCACGCATGCTGACGAAGACATGCAAGGAGAGAACCAGGAGAGCGGCGTGAAAGAGACGACCGGCGCAGCCACAACGGAGGCCATGCGAAAAACTGGCGAAGAAGTCGGTAAACAGAAAATCAGGGAACCTAATGAGGTCAGCCCTAAAGAGATGGAGCGCTCCAACGAGGCTAAAGCGCGCCAGAAAGAAAAGGAGGTGCAGAAATGGATCAAGGCGAGAGACAATCTTGAAGCCTATATGAAAGACTTGAAAAATCGAAGCAACAACAAATACAAGTTCGCCGAAAAATTAGAAGCAGACGAGAAGGACGAAGTCAAGACGGTGACCAAGGAGAACCTCGAGGCGGTGGACGAGAACCAAAATCTGAAGGAAAAATATATCGACGAAAATCGCAGAGAAGTCGCTGAGGAGGTCACCAATAAGACCGACCTCGTGACCCAAGAGGCGACTGACGTACAAACGAAGGAGACCCTGGAGATGCCAAGGAAGGCCAAGCGATCCGGAGCGAAGGACCCAATCGACTCACCCGCGGATATTGGGTACGATAAAAACCATGTAAAGGTCGTGGAGAAGGTCGCAAATAAATTCAGAGAAAGCGATGCGCTCGTGAACAACGGGACGGAGAAGTACATGGTCGTCATCATCGAGGAGATTAACGAGGAGTACGAAGGATTCGACACGCCGAAAGCTGGCAATGAGGAACTGTTCGAAAAGAATAACACGTTAGAAGAAACCAGCCAAAAGGCGAAGCTAGTCCAACAAGGAAAGTTGATGGTCGAGCAAGATTCGAAAAGCAGAGGGACAACGAAAGAACGTAGTAACGGTGAAAAAGCATATAAGGTAGCTCGAGAAGTAAGTATTGAAGCGAAGTGTTCGAAAGCAGTTAAAGACGGCAAGTGGCGAGCCGCGACGTACGACAGACGAAAGCGCGTCAAATTTAAAGAGCTATGAAAGACAGAAACGCTTTGAGATTAAGGGGGGAATTTGTTGGCTAATCTCAAAGTCAAAAATAAACAAAGGAAACAAGAAGACAAGGAAAAATTCTATGCGCATGAAGAAACAAATCTTCCAAGGAAGATCATATCAAAGAAAAACAAAAAGAAATAAGGAAAAATAATATTATAATATTATATGAAGCAAGCGTGATGTTATTTATTGTTGGCAAAGTCAAAGAAAATCTCTTACTAGAGATGCGCACACAATAGAAGAAGTTTAGCTGTCGTAGCATTTATTTCTTTGTCTGATTGTACTCTATATAATATGCATGTATGAGATATGAAAGATGAGTGTAAGGAGAGTTGTGCGTGTGTGCATGCATTACAGAAAAAAGGCTTGTTCCTCTGATAAAAATTGTTTCTCCTCTCATAAGGAAGGAGCAGATTTATTCCTCTCCATACACCAAAACACTCGATCCTCAAATATAAAAAATAAAACAACAATATATGCTACCCATTAATGTTTTCTAGCATATGCACATCTTGATTTATCTATAATATTATTTATTTATTTTATATAGTTAAATTTCTATATCAAATTTGAATTCTCTTGGACCAACTGAGCAAAACCGTCGGTCTTACGAAAAAGACGTTTGTAATAATAAATATAATGTCGCAAAAATAATTATAATAAATATATGAGACACTTTCACTTAAATCCCTACGATAGCCTCTTCAAGTACATACCCCATGTAAAGACGGTTCAAAATTAATTAGGCACATACTGTGAAATTGAAAAGGCCTACATTATTAGCAATTTAAACGGGGTATGTACTTGAAGATTATCATTAAGTTAGATATTGGGAAGTAAATACTAAATGTAATTATGTCGACATAGGATAGTTTAGTTCAATACTTGTCTTAGTTAATTTCTCAAGTATATGATGTAGGATAATTTAATATATGAACATCGATTGACCATCGAAGAAAAATATAACAATAATTGAGATCTAGTTATCAAAAGGTATGAAGTGGGATGAGATGAGGGTCAACATCACTTTATGTTAAGGGAAAGATGCTAAGAAAATAAATTTAGGGACCCAATATATGCTCAGCAGATATACTTAAAAATTTTCATTTCATGTAAATAATAAATATACATATGGGAACGTTATAAATTGGGTATGAGATGTGAGCATACTTGTGTGTCTGCCCCCAATGGCATCCATTAATTACAAAGGAAGAGATCGTATCATTGCCCCAACTTTTAGATATGGTCGTCCTAATCCAATTAACGTTTTTCTTAATTACATCAACTACATGCACATTTATTAACTTAATAATTAGTTATTCCAGTTAGGTTGTACTTTGATTTGGTTATTAGGCCGGCATCACCTCTTGATCAACAAATTAATAATGGTTGCAGAAAATAAGCCAAAAAACTGTAAATTTGGATTATAAAAAGTATAAAAACTGCAGCACATACATGAGATTTTCATTTTTAGGCTCACACATTGCATAATGAGACTGAACATAATAAATGCGGTACAAAATTTGATAATATTTTAAAGACTTCTTCTTCTTCTTCAAGTTGCAGTCAACAACAAACACCAATAGCCGTAATCATAGCTAAAATGCGGGCTAGAAACCACTCAAAGAATCAATGTATGTTCTGCTATTGTGTGTTGTATCAAGATTTTCTTATCAGGGGAGATGAATGTTTATATATATATATATATAAAAGAAAACTTTCTTAATTATTTTACCGAAATCGCATTGAATTTTGATCTCTCCAAGAAAAAGTTCAACACTAATTTTTCTAATTCTTTGATGATCCTATCTTGATAGATTTCTCGAAACAAACGAAAAGGAAACGAAAGATGAAACATAAATCATGGATCAACTAAGCCCTCTCGGGGACCTTCTTAAATAGGAACCTCATGTAAATACTATGGAATAAGGTTTGATCTTGATCCTATTTCATTCCAAAAATGGAAAGTATATATATATATAATATATATTTGTAAAGATGACCTACATACATATCAGCAGGCCCTAATGAAGCATATCTGTGTTCCCTTCCGACCAAATCTATCGTTGCAAGATTACGACGCTAGTCGACGTTGATCTTCTAACGGATAAACCCTAAAAAGAAACCTTTACTTTACTTTACAGCAAGTAATTAGTTAAAATTCATGAAATCTTTGTAAAGTACTTTTTATCATATATAGAACATGCAAGAGATTCGAGAGAACTCGCGCAAAAGTTGGATATAATCTCGGTGCTGTCTCATGAGTATATCTATACTAATATAAAGAGCCTAGGGTATAAAAACTGTAAATTGGTTTGTGAAATTTGACCAATCAATTTATTTTCTAAATTACGATTAAAAAATAAAAAATCTATTAAATCATAATAATCACCTCATTCTATTTTTATTATATCAATTACTCAAAAAACATTTATTAAACCACGTAACTTTAAACTCATAATAGCCACCACATTCAATTTTAGTATATAATTATTAAATTCCTCCACTAATAATTAATTTTATATTTGTAGATATTTTTAAGTTTAATTAAACTCAATCACAAAGTTTTACCAATATTTTGAATTGAATAGTTAATAAATAAATGGTAGTTTTGTCATAAATGCCCGACATTAAAGGTAGGGGAGGATAGCTTTAGCTTAATGAGGTATTAACTAAATCGCACATTTAAGCAAACCACCCTACCAAACACTACTTTACTTAATCCTATTACTTAATCCTAATCCCTCTAAGCATCCCTAATACCTCCAACCAAACGGAATCTAAGGGTGGGGAGCTAGGACAAACCGTCAAATGGTCTATCAATTGAGATTGAAAAAAAATAATTAATAAAAGAAAAGCACTAACTACATTTACTTACTATAGTTAGTTTAATACTATTTTAGTTAATTACTATCCTACTTTAAATTTATAGTAATTCAATTTTTTTCCTTTTTATCTAAAACATACAAACTAAATGTAAATATGATTTCTATGAAATATTTCAAACTAAAATAAATTTAACATAAATATCTATTGTATCTATACATTATATTGGTGAGGGGTGGATACAAACCATCAATTCCAAATTGATTTGGTCTGTAAATTTTTAATTAATAAAATAATAATCTAGTCTATTTAAAGTAAACAATAAATAATAAAATTATCGTACAAAAATATAACACCCACATCCACTATCACTACATAACGCTTAATATTTAAATTATTAAAACTACTCTTTTAAAGTTAATTATTGGTTGCACACATGTGAGAGTGTGCATGATAGCTAGTATTATATAAAGGGTCTATGGTGGCTATAAACTGCCAATTTGGTCTGTCATTTTTAGGGGTGTTCAAACGGTAATTACCGTACCGTACCATACCGTACCGTACCGAACCTTTGGCAACGGAAATTTTCGGTTATAAAAATCTCAAATCGAATACCGAAGCGAAGTTAATCGGTTCGGTTCGGTAATTACCGAAGTATTTCGGTTATTTTTCGGTAAATAACCAAAAAATCGAACTAATTTAAAAAAATTAATGTTTATGAAATTAGATATAATTAATTCTTCGTATTTTTATTTTTTCATATTTTAAAATTATTTTTTTCTATTTTTTACTACTTTTTTCTTATTTTTCCTATTTTTTATTATTTTTTCTTATTTTATTTATTAGGTTTAATTATTATATATTATGTATATATTTCGCTTATTTATTTTATTATATATATTTTGGTAATTCGGTTTCTTTCGGTAACCGAATTACCGAACCGAAATTACCGAAAAATTTCGGTTCAAATTATTTTATACCGAATACCGAACCGAACCGAACCGAACCGGAATTTCGGTATTCGGTTTGCACCGAACTTTCGGTATCGGTTCAATACAGTAGGTTTACCAACTTTTGAACAGCCCTAGTCATTTTATTTGCCGTTTAGTCCCTTTATTTGTAATTTAATTAATTTACTAATTTATCATTTTACTTCTAAACTTTTTAATTATTGTAATTATATTCCTATACATTAGTTCAAATTATATATTTAAAACATATATTTCATCTATTAAATATTTCTAATATAATTATCGAAATTAAAATAACATAAATATAATTATATTTTTAAGCACACACATGGAGCGTGCAGCGAAAAGTACTAGTATCTGTTATGATTTGTAACGAGCGCGTTTTAGTAACTTAGAATGCCCAAGAAAGTGACTATAGTTCTAAGTTTAGGATGTTATTTGCAACTTAATACGCATTTGGTTTTTAGTGTTTTTTGTGGTGATAAATGTCTAGATCAAACTAGAAAACTCCATTATGCTCGATCGTAATATGAAGTGAATTAAATTGACATTACGAGAAAGATATTTCAAGTTGTTTTATTGGGCCAGTGGTTGGACTCGGTCTAACTGACCTTTATATATAGCTCAAAACTGAAACAATGGCCTTTTAATATATGGGCCACGACGATTTTCCTCTTCAGTCGAACGAAACTACATTAAATCAACCCTTGGGAGGAAAACGATCGATGATTTCCAGTCGAAAAATTCCAAAGTCTATATAATTGAATTACGGCTATATTTAAATCATGTGCGCATTGTTGAAGAAGATGAGAGTAGATGAAGTTCATTCAACTCTCCTGATTTTCCTAGGTTAAAAATGCTCATGAAGAAAGAAAGAAAGACTACACCTTGATAACCTCCATTCATCTGCTGCTTATCACTGACAAAGCTGTTCTTATTGTTGCGAAATGGACAGCGTAACGAAATTGGAAATAACTGTGAGGATAAATGGAACACGGGAATTTACGTGGAAAACCCCTTTTCAACTTGGGGTAAAAAACCACGGGCGAGGTAGAAATTTATTACTGTGGTAAAAACAGGGGTTACAACCTCTCAATCTATAAAGGAGAAAACACTCACTATCTCTCTTTATAGTCGGAGCAAATACCGAACAAACCCTCTATTTTTTCTCTTTCTTTCTCCTCTCTCTCTTTCTTTTCTTTCTATTGGTGTTTTGGTGTGTATTTTTTATAACGAGGGATCAAGCCTATTTATAGGCAAAACCCCCCCTCTAATACATATATAATAATAATATAACTAAATATTATTATAATAGTAGAGTGGGTGGGTGGATTGGTTGTTGCACCAACCCACTCCCATCAATCTCCCACTTGAAGATTTGATTGATGCCCAATCAGATCTTCACACCATTCTTCTAGCTCACCTTTGCATGTTACTTAGATTCTGTCAATCCACATGAGGAACGACACCATATAAACTTGTCCACAGGAATTGCTTTGGTCATGTAGTCTGCAAGATTATCCGCAGTGTGAACTTTTTGCATGTCCACAGTCCCCGCTTCCACTTGTTCACGAACAAAGTGGTATTGGACCCGGATGTGTTTGGTTCTTGAATGATATGCTGGATTCCTTGCAAGATGCAACGCACTCTGGCTATCACAATAGAGAACAATATTCTCCTGTTTGTGGCCGAGTTCTTCCAGCAACATCTTCAACCATATTGCCTCTTTACTGGCTTGCGTAGCTGCGACATATTCTGCTTCCGTTGTTGACGTTACAACAATGGACTGCAGTTTTGAAACCCAGCTTACAGCACCGCCAGCAAGATTAAACACATATCCGGTTGTGGATCTGCTTTTATCAAGTTCACCTGCATAATCTGCATCAACAAAACCATGGACAGTAAAATCTGTACCTCCGTAACATAAGGCAAGATCAGAGGTTCCCTTGATGTATCTGAGAATCCTCTTCACAGCACTCCAGTGCTCCTGGCCAGGATTGGACATGTATCTGCTAACAACTCCCACTGCATGGGCAATGTCTGGTCTGGTACAGATCATTGCGAATATTAGACTTCCTACCGCCGATGCATATGGCAGTCGAGACATCTCTATCCTCTCGTCTTGATCAGTAGGACACATCTCAGAGGATAACTTGAAATTAGTAGCAAGAGGAGTAGATATTGGCTTACTGTCTTGCATGTTGAACCTCCGCAAGATTTTCTTCAAATAATTCTTTTGGGAAAGCAAAATCTTCCGCTTGCTTCTGTCTCGAGATATTTGCACACCAAGGATTTTGTTTGCTGGCCCCAAGTCCTTCATTTCGAATTCACTGGCCAGTTGAGTCTTTAAGTCAGTGATACGACCTTTGTTGGGTCCTGCAACCAGCATATCGTCGACATACAACAGCAACATGATGAAATCGTCATCGCCAAATCTCTTGAAATACGCACAAGGATCTGAATATAGCCTGTTGTAGCCAAGACTCATTATGAAGGAGTCAAATCTTTTATTCCAGCATCGAGGTACTTGTTTGAGCCCGTAAAGAGATTTGATCAATTTGCAAACCAAATCTTCTTTTCCTTTTTCCTCGAAGCCTTCTGGTTGAAGCATATATATTTCTTCATCCAGATCTCCATGGAGAAATGCCGTTTTAACGTCTAGCTGCTCAAGATGCAAGTCGAATGTAGCACACATTGACAGAACCACCCTGACTGTTGTAACTCGTACCGCCGGTGAGAAAATTTCGTTGAAGTCAATCCCTTCTTTCTGAGCATATCCTTTTACAACCAGTCTAGCACGGTAACGCTCTACCTGGTCATCACCATTCCGCTTGATTTTGTACACCCATTTGTTGCCAATGGGTTTCCTTCCTTGCGGTAATGACACCAACTCCCATGTCTTATTTTTATAGAGAGCTTCCATTTCCTCTTGCATTGCTGAAATCCACTGACTCGCATCTGAATTATTCAGTGCTTCTTGGAAAGTGGTTGGCTCTCCATCCTCAGTTAGAAAACAGTGTGCAAGATTGCTCTCTATCTCGTAATCTGAGTGCCAACTAGGCGGCCTACGCTCGCGTGATGACCGCCAGAGATCCGGTACTTCAGATTCGACTGGGTTGAGCTCTTCGTGCGCCGGTTCAGCTTCAGAAGAATTATATTGCTCCAATTTTCTTTTCATCGGTGTAGTCTCTGTCACACCTTTTGAACTGCTATCATTTTCGACTTGCTCCTCATCGCTATCTTCTAGGAAGATAACATCTCTGCTGATAATCACTTTGTGGTCACTGAGATCCCACAAGCGATACCCCTTTACTCCTTCAGCGTACCCCAAGAACAAACATTTCCTGGACTTTGGATCCAACTTTGTCGTTTCTTGGTTGTGATACATCGCGTACGTTGAACTTCCAAATATATGGAGGTTTGAATAGTCTGCAGGTGCACCAGTCCACATTTCCATCGATGTCCGCATCTCTATAGCAGTAGATGGGGCCCGATTCACCACATAACAGGCAGTACAGACCGCTTCCGCCCAGAATTTCTTTTCGAGGCCTGCAGTTCTCAACATAGCCCTTGTTCTTTCCAACAGGGTCCTATTCAACCGCTCTGCCACTCCATTTTGTTGTGGAGTGTACGCCGTGGTGAACTGTCTTCTGATGCCCGCACCTTTGCAGAATTCAGTGAATTCTTTGCCAATATATTCCCCTCCATTATCTGACCGGAGACACTTGATCTTTCTTCCGATTTCAAGTTCAACTCGCGCTTTGTATGTTTTGAAGATAGGAAACACGTCGTCCTTCTTCTTGATTGGGTACACCCAGCATCTCCTGGAGTAGTCGTCTATGAATGATACGAAGTAGCTGGCTCCTCCCAGGGACGCAACCGGTGCTTGCCATACATCAGAATGGATCAATTCTAGAATTCCCTTGCTTCTAGAACTTGATGGGGAGAACTTCAGGCGATGCTGCTTGCTCACAATACAATGCTCGCAGAATGGTAGCGTCACCGTCGTGAGACCAGGAAGTAGATTCTTTTGCGCAAGAATTTTCATGCCTTGTTCAGACATATGACCAAGTTTCTTGTGTCAAGTCATCGTAGACTTTTCATTTGAACTTGTCGTAGCAACATATGCTTGCCCTTCTTGCAGAGTCTCTCCCTTCAGCTTGTATAGATTTGCAGCTATCTTTTCGCCCTTCATAACCACCAGTGCTCCTTTGGAGACCTTCATGATTTTATTCTCCAATTCAATTTTGAAACCGAGATCATCCAGTTGCCCCACGGACAACAGATTTTTCTTCAATCCCTCCACATGTCGGACAGCATGGATGGTACGCACAGTGCCATCGTACATCTTTATTTGAATCGTACCGACCCCGACAATCTTCAGCGCTTGGTCATTGCAGCTGTAGACATACCCTCCAAAAGTTGGCTCGTATTGATGAAACCATTCCTTTCGAGATGTCATGTGGAAAGTAGCTGCTGAGTCCATGAGCCACACGTCGTTGAATCTTCCATTTTCAGCGATAGTGGTTGCGGCTTCACACACCAAGGCAATTCCATCGTCGGTAGTGTTGGCGGCGTTTCCTTGGGCATTGGGATTTTTATTTAGAGCCCAACAATCTTTCTTCAAATGACCTTTCTTGCCACAGTGGTAACACTTTATTGCCTTCTTATTTTTCATAACAAGGCTTTGCCGTTTTTGACTCCCACTTGGACCGGACTCTCCGGGTCTTGTTCGTTTTCGGCTTACATTTGGACCGCGTGCTCCCGATCTCGCCCTCGTCACCGTCAACGCTTCCGCCTGTTGGGACATTGTCAACTTGTCTTCTTTGTTATTGCGTCGACTTTCTTCTTCGAGAACCGCAGCTGCAATATTGTCGAAGATAAGTTTTCCCGCAGCTTGGTTGTTGCTCAGATTGATGACGAGTTGATCATAGGAGTCTGGCAGGCTTTGCAGTAGAAGCTCAGCACGTTCACTTGGCTCTATTTTGTAGTCCAAGTCTTTAAGTTGAGAGAATAGAGTATTCAACTTGTTGATGTGCTCGGTCATTGAAGAAGATTCTTCCATTCGTAGATGATATAATTTTCTTTTCAGAAAAATTCGGCTGTGGAGTGACTTGACTTGATACAGCTTCTCTAGATGATCCCAGATTTCTTTCGCACTAGCTTTCTCTTCAACGCTTGATAATATGTCATCTGCTAATGCTAGATGAATATTGGCGATGGCCCTCCCGTCCATCTTCCTCCAGTTGGCATCACTTGTAATAGTTGTTGGTCTGCCAGTGATCGCCTCCAGACAATTTTCTTTGAGTAAAATTGCCTTTATCCTCATTTTCCACAGTGAGTAGTTTTTCCCGTTGAATTTCTCAATTTCATTTTTTGCTGCCATTTTTTTTTTCCCACGTCGCTATCGTCAGAGAAATTCAACAGTCCAGCCAAATAGTACTGATCAGATAATTTGCAGAAAGGGTAGCGACCAGCTTTCAAGACAAAATTACCCTTCTAAGTAAATTCCCAGATGAGATCTGGTGGGGTCACTATGTGTCCCGCTTGGCACCAGCCACCTAGACAGAACTTACTTACACAGTCTATTACCACGACTTGCCAAAAAACTCTTCCGTAACGATAAACCTTTTCGATATCCTTTCTGATGTGGAAGATCAGACAAAGCTGCAACCACAGAGCATAATTGGAATATCAATCAGGGCTGGCTCTGATACCACTTGTTGCGAAATGGACAGCGTAACGAAATTGGAAATAACTGTGAGGATAAATGGAACACGGGAATTTACGTGGAAAACCCCTTTTCAACTTGGGGTAAAAAACCACGGGCGAGGTAGAAATTTATTACTGTGGTAAAAACAGGGGTTACAACCTCTCAATCTATAAAGGAGAAAACACTCACTATCTCTCTTTATAGTCGGAGCAAATACCGAACAAACCCTCTATTTCTTTTCTCTTTCTTTCTCCTCTCTCTCTTTCTTTTCTTTCTATTGGTGTTTTGGTGTGTATTTTTTATAACGAGGGATCAAGCCTATTTATAGGCAAAACCCCCCCTCTAATACATATATAATAATAATATAACTAAATATTATTATAATAGTAGAGTGGGTGGGTGGATTGGTTGTTGCACCAACCCACTCCCATCACTTATTCCACTACTATTACATCTCTCGATACATTACGAAACAGAGAAAAGATATTAACATCAAACACACATAGGAGAAGAAAACAAAAAACCGTCGTCGTCGTAGTTCATCGCTGGTTCCTCGCCTTCTCCTTCTCCTTCACTTCACTACCTTGTTTGTGATCGAACTCTTCTTGATTCAAGAAACAATATACAACAAAATTTAATCCAATCCAGATTGGGAATTTCACCACGATACAAATGCAATAGAAAGAAGAAGACATACGAGGACGTCGAGATCTTCAGGGGCAGGAGATTCGTAGTCGTCGTGGAATCGATTGAGATTCCCGGCGGACCATCGGAGGCTGACCGTGCCGGCGAGCATCGACCAGAAAGCCAGCAATAGAATCGCGGCGAGCGCCCAAAACTTGTACCGTCCGCGGCCGAAGAGGTTCGCGAAGGGAGACGGCGATGGATTGCCCCTTTCCTTGTCCTTCCTTGAAATCATGGAGGACGACGTCGATAGGACCGAGGAAGACGTCGGCGTCGATACTGGGAGCAATTCATCATCCTTCAGACTGATCATCTAATTCAGACCAAAAGCAAAGAAAAAAAGAGAAAAATGTATGATTTTTTGATTGGAGAAACTTGTTAGATTCGTCTCTTTTTCAATTAGAATCTCTGCTTTTCGATTTGGTGAGCTGAGGAAGATCGTGGGTGGCAATGACTCTGTGAAAATGAGTGTGTGGGAGTTTGTGGGGACAAACATTTGCACATTTCCCTTTCTTTCTATATCGCTATTGGGCTTTTTGTTGGACCTTTGTGTGGAAATTGTAATGAAACTCAGCTTTTTTTCTCAACGAAATGTAATGAAACTTATGTGGTGTAATTTAACTAGGTTAATATCGGCAATAATTATACCTTTGAGTACATGAAATCATTAAATTTTCAATTTTGAATCATCAATATAAAAATTTGTTGTAACAAATTTGTTTGAAGTCAAAGAAATCCTACAGCAAGTCAGTAGGTAAGTGGGAGAAAATTGAGCTATAATCCACGTCTTAAATGAAAAAAAAAAAGTAACATAATAAGCCGATCTTCGTCGCTCGATTTATATTTGAGGAATCGCCAATTTCCCGACCCTCGGCGACATTATGAAATGGTTGTCCATGATCGTCAACGTCTTCGGTATCGACATCCCGCCCGAGATGACAATCTCTGCATTATTTTTCACGTTCAATGAAAAAAAACACCCTCATAACTTACATGATGAAAAAATCTCGGGACTTTTTTTTTTCTCACCTATGCCCTCGCGAACGGAGAGATTAGGCCTCATTATATCCTTTGAGTTGATGAGATATATGTCCCCTAGATAAAGATGATTGGTCGGAACGTAGACGCAGCAAAGCTCCTCCACGCCTCCGCTCTTACGCAAAATAACCGTCGACGTAATAAAACCAAAGGCGTACTCTCCTATGCGAGGATGCCTCACTATCGCCACTTCTTTGAACGCTTGTGAGCTCTGATCTGAAAAGCAATTCAACGACTATGTATAAACAAAAATCCTAATCGGCAACATTCGAGTTTTTTGTTTCAGGGGATGCCCACAATACCCCTCTCGAGTCATAGGCCGAAACCCTAATTCTTAATCTTTGTTTTTATCACCGTATACGTGTCCTAATCTAACCCTAGTTGGAAATGGATTCTTTAGGGTTCCGAGGACATTCGTGTAATTTTATTACCCGGAGAAATGGCTGCACTGATTTGCTTCGAGGCGGCGTATATATAACTCATGAGGGGCATCTTCTTGATGAACCACTCGCTTATCCCGAGGACCGATGCCCCGACCCACGAAGACATGAAAACTCCGACCAAGAAGATGAACGTAATGGAGGTCACAAACCCCAACCCTATATTTAGATATATATATATATATACATAACGATTATAAGATTAAATGAAAACGAATTATCATATGATATATATACCGAATATATTTATCCCGAGATGGGCGTAGATCGGCGAGAAGAAGCCGTCGACGAGGTGGACGAACCACCACGTGATGTAGAAGGTGATTGCTATCGGGAGTAAGATCACACTGCATGGGAACGACGCGTTAGAGAATTGATTCATATTCATCGTTATAATTAAGTAGTAATAATCTGACTGTTGTAATAATAATAATATAAAGGTTGTGTTTTCATCGAGGGCTCGGATTTTTTTTTTTCAGACCATCCCGTCATGAACTTCTTCCAAGCCCAGTTGCGAATCGTCTTTGGGAATGGCTGCAAATTACGCGATACGATTCGTTTTTCTCACGTGGGACAACCGATATTTGATGCAAGAAATAAATATAGATCAGACGAAAAACGTTAAATTAGTCGCTTAATTACTACCTCATTGCCCGTCGGGGAATCGCGGGGAGAAGATGATTTAGAGCATCCATTGACGTTGTTATCGATGTGATGAATGTCGTCGGCGATCGACGACAAAGGTATTAGGCGTTCGAGGTCTCGATCTTTATCTCTTGCACTCATGATCTTTCTTTTGTGTCTCTCTGTAATAGATCAGATATCAGTTGTTGTAAGAAAAAGTCTTTGAACACTTGTTTACATAGACGGGTAAATTGTCCCCTTAGATTAGGATACATTCTTTTATTGTATTTATTTATTTTATTAGAAGTAATAATAATAATAACAAGTATATAGGCACATTCTATGCATGTCCAATATATAATATATTGTTGACATTTTAAGTATTTTAAATTAAATTGCAAGTTATTTCTTACTTGTATTATGTATAAGAAAATTTATTTGAGGATAATTGTAATTATTAAGAACATTATGGGTAAAATTGTAATTAAACTTGACACACCAAATTGATTAAGTGGTAGTTACTATAAGCAAATTCCACTTAATAAAATAGAAAGATAATAATAATAATAATAATAATAATAATAGTAATAATAATGATAATAATTGGTTGAGAATATGGATATTGGGCCGATTCGTCCACCTAGGCTACTGTTGGGTCGTGGAAAGCCTTTTATTTGGGCCTAATTAACGAATTGTTTGTGTAAGGGCGTAGACGAGAACCAGAAAGTAATTTATGAGTATAATTTAAAAACTTTTTTCTTAAAAATAATTAAGCTTATCTATCGACGTAGTGGGCCGCATCGAGTACTCTTTTATTTTTACCCTAGGGTGCAAAGAATGTAAGTTTGGCAAAGTAAATGTTGCTGTCATTCAAATCCTTTATTAATTTCCTTTTGACGTGATAATGTGAATGAAGTTAAAAAGGGCGGCGAGTAAACTAAAAAGATGATAAAAAAATAGTGGTATATTAAAAGCCGTAGTTACCTTATCTTTGATTCATTTTGTTCTAAGGTTATGTCTCAATCACTTTAATAATGGAGCAACACAAGTATTTTGATAAGCTTACTATATATCCATCCTCTAACTCTGCAGCAGCATCAAGCTTGCGAATATGCTACATTTATGTCAAAATTTGTAGTTCATTTTCTACATAAAAAGTGACGTGACAAAATGTATAATCCCATTTACTGATTGATGCCCAGTCAATATTTTTTTATAGCTCAAAAGGCCCACGATTGAATTTTTAACTCATTTTCCATCGACGAATGGACCCACGTAGGCCTTAATCAAAAGGCAAATAATGATATGCAGTTGAATAGAATAGAATAGAATAGAATAGAGGGAAACGACGTCGTTGCGGCGCCGGTATGTGCAGACGTGTCGGGGGACCCACTGTTTTTATACGTCAATTTCGCTGCGTAGCGGTGAACCTACATTCGTCCTGTTCGGCGTCTTCCCGGCCAAACTTCTTACATATTTCCCTGGCAAATATCGTAGATTAGTAAAGCCCGGGCCCACCGGCGCCACGTTGCGGGCCGTTCCACGCGGGTTACGGACTGTGGTTTTTGGCGAATGTGGGGAAATGGAATTCAATCTCACATCTGTCTCCTTTTTTCTTTTTCCCCTTTCATTTTCCTTTTTACCCTTTTTTATTTTCTAGTAATTGGTTTTTTCAATTATATATTTTGTTTCCCTATTTTGCCCCAAAGTGTTTTCTAGACTTCTCTTTTCGGTGTCTTTTTTCTTTCTTTTATTTTTCTTTTTTATATACGTCGGAATTAGTTATTTCATTTTGATACGTTTAGTACATGATATTGATGGGGTGTTTGTTTCTGTTAAACCAACATCGCGCTATACTCACATCCCCGTCATGTTAATATCACCGTGATGTAGGTCAGTGTGATATCTCATTATCGTGTTTGTTTTGGGTGATATTTCATTTTGCAATGTGGTATTATAATATTGTATCGTGATGTGTGGGGTGCGTAAATGTCATATTTAACCTTATGAACACTATATAGATAACATTGGTTTATATATATTATATATATATAATGAGAACATATTTACATAATAATGATTACTATTTTAATATCGAGTTTCTTTAAAACTTAAGTATAATTATTAAATATAATTATTAAATATATTTATATAATTTAAACTACGATAAGGATATAAGGTATAAATTCTAAACTATAGGGTAATTTTGTCTAAATAATAATTTGAAACATCACCCCATCATCGTGATGTAAGATCACTTAGCTTTTTCATCACTTAGGTGCTCCGTCATTCTAATGATGACTCATCACATCGGCTAAACAAACAGCGTGATGATAAAGTGTTGGATTTAAATATCTAAGCAATCCGGTTTGATGAACACAAAACTTCGTAATTGTATTACTAACGTATTTATCGAGTGTGCAGATAAGCTCGGTTCGTAAAACAGATATCAAATATGAGCTCAGGGCGAAAAACTGGGTCGGTCAACTGCCGGTCAATACTGGTCAACGCTGTCAACTGCCGGTCAATACTGGTCAACGCTGTCAACTGTCGGTCAACCCGGTTTCGGTTTGGTCAGACTGGACTGGACTGGTTTGGTATCGGTCTAGACTGATCCGGTTTGAGATTGACTGGTCGGTTTTGGACTAGACTGACCGATCTCGGTCTGAACTGGTTCGGTCAGTGACTGGTCTGGTCAATGACTGGATTGACTGGTCAACTGTTGACTGGTGTACAAGCCTTCTACTGCAGCAGAGGTACAGACAGATAAAGCTGACAGCATTGACTAAAGTCAACAAAGGCTCCCAACGGCTATATTATTGAGTCTAACAGATATATCAAGGTGGGAAGACCTATAAAAACAACAGTAACGGGGCAGAAACAAGCCAAGGATCTCAGAGCAAACAACTACACATTCAAATAGAGATCCAAGAGCGAAGAACAAGAGAAAAGAGCAAAGAAGAAAATCAATAGAGTTCTTCCAAGTGTGTGGGTTACAAAAAGTGAGAGAGCTACAACGTTCAAACCCGACACACCTCACTCACATATTAGAGAGAAGAGCGTAAATAGATTAGTTGAGTGAGAGTCTTAGCACATAGACTATAAACAAGTGTATGTAATCTTCGCAACGAGACAAGAAAGAATGGTGCCGTCTTTGGCCTACAACGTTTACGGTTGACCTTGCGGGGTGCCGTAAGTTCTCAAGGGACTGTAAAAAGCTCTTGGAAGAGATGGACTATAAAAAGCTGACTAGGTGATTCACTAGATTAAACTGAGGGCAGCTGGGTAGGTTGTACAGTGAGTGCATACCTGAAGTCTAGTGAACCTTCCTTGCGGGGAAGAAGGGGAGACGTAGGAGAGTTAACTCCGAACTTCCATAACAAATATCGTGTCTTCTCTCCTACAAATCGTAATCATACACTGTCCAAATACTACACTCAAGTGTTCGACAAAATGCCTCAACCACTTCTCTCACCAAAACCGAACCAAATCACCTACATACACAAGCCGTTACACATAGTTCACAATCAAACCCCATAAATATTCCACACTTGGGTTTGATTGAAGATTGGAAACCGGTTTCACTCTCTAACCGGACGTGAAACCCACTTATGAGCAAAAATTGGTGACCGGTGTTATTCACCCCCTCTAATACTCGGTCCACGATCCTAACATAAAGTGACAAGAGGATCACAGTGATTTTGGAGGATCACCCCAAAACAAACACCACCTGAGTTTATTGTGTAATTTTACAACTAAATTGATAATTCACGTAAAAATAATGTGCACCTTTTAATACAAATTCAAAGGTGTGATGCCACATCTATAAATCTCATACTCCAACTAAATACAGTTAAAATCTCATTGACAGATATCTAGAGAGCTACGACACATACTCTGATTTTTGAAACAACCATGATTCCAAATTAATTTGGGAAATTCCTTATCAGTCCTTTCGAAGTTTAAACTTCCTCTTCAGTAACTCTAGCAAAAATTCTTCATGTTTAGTATCAATCTGCGAAAAAGTTGTGCATTTAATGCCTTAAATAGTGAACGGACGAATATACTTTTCCTGACATTAATTGGATATCATACAAACTGTTTTGATTATTATATTCACTGTTATATCTAATTACCAACAGAATAATGTTAAATTTGAAATTATACCAACGTTTATCGTTATCATACCATCATAATTAATGTCCAATTTGCTGTATAAAATTTAAAGAACTTTACTTATTGGTATAAAACAAAAATAGATGGTATAATAACGAAAATAGATGGCGTAATTTCGACAATTTATGGTATATTTGCAAAACTTAGTTGGTATAAAGTTCAATTTTGTTGTATAAAATTAAATTAACGTTATCGGTATAATACCAAAAATAGATGGTATAATTTCCACAATTTATGGTATATTTGCAAATATTAGTTGGTATGATGTTCAATTTTGCTGCAAAAAAATTAAAACGTTATTTATTGATATAATAACAAACATATTTGGTATAATTTCCACAATTTCTGGTATAATTGCAAAAATTACTTGGTATAATGTCCAATTTTGCTATAAAATTAAAATACCGTTATTTATTGGTATGATAACGAAATAGATGGTACAATTTTTGCAATATCTCGTATAATAGCAATAATCAGTTGGTAAAATGTTCAATTTTGCAATATAACACTAATAACATTGTTTATTAGTATAATATCGGAAACAATTGGTATAATTTCTACCAATTTATGGTATAATTCCAATTTTATTGGTAATAACAAGTTTTGTTGGTAAAATTCATGTGAAATAATTGACTCAGTTTTTTTTTTTTTTTTTTTTATGTGTGAGACAGTAGTATTTTCGTCTTTTTAACGCTTAAAACACCATTTTAGTTACTAAACATGAAGAAATTTTCAAATAGGTACTAAAGTGGAAGAAATAATTCGATGAGTATTTAAATTTAAGAGGAGTTTTAAAACTTAAATGGATTAATTTTACTGTCCACTCATAGTATTAATTATGGGACAATCCCAACTTACGGGTCTTTTTAAAAACTAGCCTTTGACTAGAGTCAACTTAAAAAAATAGTCTCCTCGATTTTCCCTTTCAAAAAGTAGCCTTCAATTTAAGGGTATTTTCGTCTTTTTACAGGGTGTTTTTTTTTCACAGTAAAAATCAATATGTTAAATCGGAACCGCGTTGGAGTTGGTGGGTGGGTTGTGTGCTATATAGCAGGGGTCCCGCGCATGCTAGCAGCGGTTCCGCCCATTTGCTGCACAACATAGCACGGGCCCCCTGCAGCATAGCACGAGCCCCCTGCAGCATGGGTGGGTCTCCTGTCCTACTGCGGCAGGAGACCCGCCCATGCTGGGCAGAGGACCCGTGCTATATAGCAGGGGTCTTGTGCATGCTGGCAGGGGTCCCGTCCATTGCTACACAGCATGGGCGGGTCTCCTGCAACATAGCATGGGCCCCCGTACAGCATGGGCGGGTCTCCTGTGCCTACTGCGGCGGCAGGAGACCCGCTCATGCTGGGCAGGGGACCCGTGCTATATAGCAGGTGTCCGGCGCATGCTAACAGGTATCCCGCTCATTTGCTGCACAGGATGGGCGGGTCTCCTGCATCGTAGCACTGGTCCACTGCTTAGGGGACCCGTGCTATGTACTATGGGACCCCGCATTTTTTTGGACACAGATTAACAAGGGCATTAAAGTTATTTTTCATTTAGAGGCTACTTTTTTTACGTTGACCACGATCTAATGCCATTTACTTAAAAATCCCCCAACTTACAGTGGGAGATCGATTTGCTTTGCTTCGTCCCAAGTTTATACAGCTATACTACAATCCTGATTTTCAATGGAACCTAAAATCATCCAAAGATAACAAAGACTGCAATAGTAAAGGAATTCGAGTGCATTCGAATTCATGACTCTTATCACAAGATGTCAACCCAACTTACTCAATTGGGCACGTAATCTTGATGTTAACATTTTACTATTTGTGTTCACGTTTGATTTACGTTCAAACGCTTCGTAGTAATTTATAATTGTTGTTATTTTCATAGAAATATTTAGTCAACTCCTCAATCGTCATCACTTCCAATCTCACCGGTCACTGATCAGTAGCCTCTCTCTCTCTCTCTCTCTCTCTCTCTCTCTCTCTCTCTCAATAGAGAAGCCACAAACAAGCCTTATTAGTACATAGAAGAAGCTTCAGTTAAGTTAAGACAATGGCGTACATGTGTACGGAAAGCGGAAACCTAATGGCCATAGCCCAGCAGCTCATCAATCAGAAGCAGCAGCAGCAGCAAGACCTCCACTTCGCCGCCGCCCACGGCGGCTTACCCGACCCGTTCCCGGGATTCGAATCCGAGTCCGATCCGTCCTTCCACTTCCCGGATCTCCAGCACCATTCGACCCCTCCTCACTACTCGTTTGCTGAGCTTGACTCCGACGAGTGGATGGACAGCTTCATAGGCGGCGATCTCAACGCTCTGTACTGCTCGTCGGAGCTGAACATCGTCTCCTCGCCGGTGTGTCCGTCGGATCTGAATCGAGTCGCGTTCGAAGAACCCGCGGTTCCCTGGGTCACGCCTGCTGTAACGGCTAGTTCTGCGAAGGACGCCGTCGTATTGATGACTGTGGCTGCTGCTTCGGCGAGCTCGCCGGACCATGCTGAGGCAGCTGTTTCCGTGTCTGTTTCTTCGCCGGAGCCGATCATCAAGGCGTTGATGGATTGCGCTGGGCTAGCCGAGTCCGATTTGGCGAGCGCTAGGTGTTCGACGAAAAGACTGAGAGAAGCACTTCCGCCGCCGCACGGAGATCCGCTGCAGAGAGTTTCGTACTACTTCTGCGAAGCCTTGGAGCACAGAATCTCGCCGGAGAAACCCTCGAAGCCCGAGGCCACGCCGGAGGAGCTCACGGCAGCTTACAAGGCGCTCTACGAGGCGTGTCCGTACTACAAATTCGCTCACCTGACGGCAAATCAAGCGATCCTCGAAGCGACGGAAAAGTCCCATAAAATCCACATCGTCGATTTCGGTATCGTGCACGGCGTTCAGTGGGCCGCGTTCTTGCAGGCTATGGCGACCCGACCCGGTGGGAAACCCGAAAGAATTCGGATCTCCGGCATACCCGCTCTTGTCCTCGGAAGCAACCCTCGAACCTCTCTCCTCGCCACTGGAAATCGCTTGAGAGAATTCGCCAAACTACTGAACCTAACACTAGAGTTCGACCCGATTCTAACAAGTGTCGAGAACCTGACCCGATCGAGTTTCCGGGTCGACCCAGACGAGACAATCGTCTGCAACTTCATGCTTCAGCTTCACACCCTTTTGGGCAAAACACCCCAACGCGGCGTCGGCTCAGTCCTCAAGCTCGCCAAAGAACTGAACCCATCCGCCGTCACCTTGGGCGAGTACGAGCTGGGCTCTAACAGGGTCACTTTCTTGACCCGTTTCAAGAAAGCCCTAAAGTACTACACCGCCGTGTTTGAATCCCTCGACCCTAAACTACCCAGAGACTCGCCGGAGCGGATTCTGATAGAAAGGCTCTTGTTGGGGAGGAAGATCGTAGGCGCGGTGGGGCACGACGGCGTGGGAAGGACGGAGGACAAGGACACGTGGCGATCTATCATGGAAGATGCTGGTTTCGAGCCGTTGAACCTAAGCCATTACGCACTGAGCCAGGCCAAGATTTTGCTGTGGAACTATAACTACAGCGACATGTACGAGGTTGTCGAGTCTTCTAGCCAGGCGGCGGCGGCGGCGGCGTTTCTTTCTCTGGCTTGGAACGACGTGCCGATCCTCACCGTATCTTCGTGGCGTTGACTTATGGGCCGGTCATTTTTCTCTTTCCTTTTCTCACTGTGTGTAGTGCGTGCTGGTAAGAAGATGGAGCACACGTTCTCAAGTCCCCAAGTCTTGGAAGTTGAAGCTAATCATTGTGCAGATTTTGTTGGGAAATACGATCCTAAACTCGCCTGAAACAAGCCGGGAATTGGTCGGAAAGCTGCCTAAATGATCACAGCTGAAATGAGAGTGGATCTGCTGTGAGAAAATCGTCAAGTTCCCAGATTAAATGTGAGCTGTTGGATGGTTGGCGCCAGATCTAGTGGCTGATGTTCAACTGTGAGCTTTGAATATGGAGCGTTGGATCGGGTGCCAAGATAGATCGGATGGCTGAAGTGAAATGTTGCCATTTCACTTATAAAGTCGCCTAGCAACTTACAGAAGAGAGGCTGGCGTGATGTATAAGCTGTTATGCCCAAGGTACAAGCCGCTGATGCATGGAGCAGAATAACGAGCTGAGAGCTCTGTTATAAATACCAGAAATCAAGTTTCAGCTAGTTGACTTTGAGAGCTTGTAACTTTCTCTAGAGTGAGAATTAGAGAGAGTTGTCAACTAGGGTTTTATAGTAGGCGTGGAGTACTGTAAAACTTGTGTTGGTGATCAAGTGAATAGAAAGCTCTGTTGGTCCGTGGACGTAGGCAAACTTTGCCGAACCACGTAAAATGCTGTTTTCATTTTTCTGTGTTTTGAGCTGCGTTTTCAGATCGAATTGAGCTGCGATTGCTCGATTAGGCTAGATCAATTCGCACACGCATAAACACAGGTCAATTCCGAGTCGATCGGTGGTCATAAATCAAAAAGTGGTGCGGTGAGCGTGGACGAGAGCTCGGATCCCCGGGAAATGGCCACGATGACCAAGCTCGAGATGGAGGTGTTCAATGGAGCTAATGATTTTGGGCTGTGGAAGCTCAAAATGAAGGCCGTGCTCGTGGAGAAAGGCTTGGAGGAAGCCTTGAAACCGGATGCCGAAATGGAGCCCTCGACCTTAACCGCGGATCAAAAGAAGAAGATGAAGGAGAAAGCGTTCTCAGCCATGATCCTCTGCCTCTCGGATAATGTTCTTCGTAAGGTGTCTTCGGAGACCTCGGCGGAGGAACTATGGAAGAAATTGGAAGCACTCTACATGGCCAAATCGTTGGCTAGACGGCTCTACCTCAAGCAAGCTCTCTATCGGTTCCAAATGAGTGATGAATCTGCCATTGAGGAGCAGGTAAATCAGTTTCAAAAGCTATTATTGGATTTGCAAAATGTTGGAGAGGAGATCAAGGGAAGTTTTGGCTTTAGCTTTTGTTATTTTCCAAGTTTTCTTTTGTACTTCACCTCTTATTCGTTTTACTCATTGATGAGTGGTTTGATGCCTCCTTAATGTTGCAATGTTACAAGGAGCATCTCATTGGCTCTTTAGCCGTTTGTAAAACGTTTTTGCCAGTGAAATCAAATTACTTTCGTTTGAAAAAAAAAAAGATTAACGACATTCCAACTTATCGTCGTTCTGAAACGAGCGACTTATAACTTAGCAAGTGTGCGCGCTGAAGCAAACTGAAGTAACCAAAAAGAAAAAGAGTAGGAAAATAAAAAGATCTAATTGAATCCAATCGTTATCTGTTGCTGATTGCGAGACTTCACTCCAGCACAATTCCGTTCATTTTTACTATTCTTCCTATTCTGCAGGACGAGGATTCATCGAAGGTTGTTTCGATCAGGTTTCTTTTGCATTTGATTTTCTCTTCTTTGACATTGTTTTTAGCTACGTGTTAAGGGTACGGATTGATCTTCCATCGACTTGATTGTGTAACTGAATTCAGTTGACCGTCTTTTGTTGCTTATCACTACGAAATTGGCGGTGATCGGTTGGTATAGGAGTTTGGCGTGACTTTTGTTTCCCGGAAAGTTTTAGTGCGAGCTTCAGATCGGCGGCAGCTTAAAATTTTGGATCTTTCCAATGATTTTCGTGTTTTTTTGCATCTTCGTTTTTTTGTTCTTTTTTGGAATACAGGCCTAACCCATACTTGTTATCCAGATCAAGCTCTCGGCGAAGATGACATTGAAGATGAAGATGAAAAATTATGTGACCACAGCCTGCTGAATTTCTTATTGCTTTGAATGTTGTAGTAACTTTTGGTGCTGAGTATACGCTCCATGTCTGCGTTGACCTCAGAATCTGGTGGAAAATTTAGTGATTCGGTATACAAATCGTACTTTTTCATCCACGGGCAAAGTCTTGTAAAGGCGACTGTTCAAGCCCAAACTTTGTTCACAGTGCAAAATGGTGGTTGAACAATCATGGACTTGTTTCATCTCATGATGAACTGAATTTGTCGGAGGCAGAGGTGAAGCAGGTGAATTCGAGTGACGTTAAGCCATATGAAGAAGAAAACATAGAGAAGCAACTCATTGATGAATATTATGCTTCTTTTTCCAAACATGATTCTTCGTACTCGTTGCAGAAAGTTAGCTATATGATGAGCGATGACCATCTTCTCTCAAATGCCTACTCTATGGCTTTCGAATAATTCGGGTCTGTCCCTGTTGAAATGTCAGAGAAGCTTTCATCTGATTTGGATTGGATCGAACATAAGAATAGAACCGTGGTGGCAAACAGCTGATAAAAACGATGTAGGGTTGAATGTTTCTCAAAGGGCTCACCTCATTGGTAAGTCCGGTCTTGCAGAAAAGGTGTCATCAGATAGAGATCTACCTCGATTTCATCAAGTTGAACATTTAAACATCGAAGAAACAAGTATCTCTCGTGGGAATCTCCCTTCAGTCACACACACAAATATTTCCCACACAGATGACAAGTGAAGAAAATGGTACTTCGGTAGTTTAAACCATGGTTGAAAAGAAAGGACTTGCACAGTGCCTGGAATATGAGCCTAAAGGAACTTCCAGGTATTTTTTTCAATTTCAAAAATAAAAATTGCACTTATAAAAGAGGTAAACTTCTTCATTCAGCAAAACCTGTAAGGTTTCTGCAATCTTGTTTTCGCCTCTGCAGCAGCAATAGGTTCAATCCAGCCAAGGTGTTATCATCATCTTCATCGGATACCTCTGAACCAACGAGTGGTAACCTCACAGAGCCCAGCTGTTAGAAGCACTGTGCCATTCCCAAACACGTGCTAGAGAGGCTGAAAAATTAGCCCAAGTAGCTTGCGACGAAAAGGATCACATATCTTTTTCCAACAAGCTTCTTGCCTCTTTGCTTATAGACAATGGCTTCGTTTATTGCAACTTGAGACGATATGCCTTACGCTCAAGAGCAACGGTCATGCCAAATCTCTTACCACTCCAAAATTCTCAAGTTGGCCTCGTACAAAAGGCAACACAACAAGGAAGAATCATCAAAAGGCAGGCTCAAAAAAGAACCATGGACGACCTAAACGCTCTGTAAGGAAATGTGCAATTGCTTTTGCTGTCGGTATGAGCCTTGTCGGTACTGGATTTTTGGTTGGTCTGACTATTGGTTGGTTTTTCCCGCCTTTCTAAAAGCAAATAACTATCTCGATGTTGTTGTATATTATTTAGACCTGTTGTTATATATGATAATGTAAAAGGTCCAAGGTCATTCAAGATTGTCTTTAACACAAATGTCCCAAGTATATGTATCTAATCTATGTCCCAAGAGTTTGTCTGGGCTTTCGATACTATGTTGTTCTTAGGCGTGTGTCTGTAAAATATGTGGTTATTGGTTGATTTTAAAGCGTCCTTTGTACATTTTTACGTCTCTTCTTTTTTCCTAAGCCTGTGAAATTTCTGCAGACCATGTATATAAGGTGAATGGGAGTTTTTCTGCTCATAATTCTTGAAACTTAGTTCAGTCAATGCCAATTGCCAAGGATAAACATCTGCATAAATAAATTAACAACTCAGAAACAGAAAATCGGTAATAAATTATCAATGGTCAATATTGGGAAAATTTTGAAAAGTAAAATGAGTTCGACTATAGGAAAAAAACTCCGCTAAATTCCAAAACACGTATTAGTAACAAATTACAACTTCAAATTAATTGCACAAAGAAACATTTACTTTAACGAACTTGCAAATTCCGCGTTTTTCTAACTATTTAGGAGAAACTTTTCGCAGTTCATATGACAATGGTGAAAATTTCCAATCTGTAAAACTACGTGGACATCGATATGTTGGGGCTGAGCGGTAATATTAATTCCGGGCCAGCGGTAGTTGTATTTGGACACCGCGACAGTTTATCAGGATATTAATTAAAACCGAAATGACAGCGAAAGAATACGGACATTTTTACGTGGTTCAGCCAATACTGCCTACATCCACGGAGAGACAATAGTTTTACTATATCTGAGAATATTACACCGTACAAAATAACGCTCATGTTTAAACCAAAATTCGAGACCCCTTACCCGACCCGGGTAATGTTTTTATACCAACTCTCAATTACCTAGTAAAAACTACACCCGCTCTCACTCTTATCCGTCCGGACAAGATTTCTCTTTTTTTCTTTTTCTTTTTCTCTTTCATTTTCTCTCTCCCTCACTCGCTCTCTATTTCTCTCAATTTTGGTGTGAGATTTTACACCATCAGCACAAGCCTATATATAGGCAACACCATGAGCTAAGAAACGAAACAAGTTGTGTCATTGCAAAAGTCGTAAGAAAAGAGATCTCCAATTTTGCTTCTTCGATGTTGAAAAGTCAACAAGTCTCCCCCATTTTTAACATTTGCGTCTTCTTTAGAGAGCACTCCAGCGAATCCGAGAATGAGAGTAACTCGTTCGTAAATACCACGAATATCCATTAGCCTTCATTATAGCACCTACACATAATCCGAATCAAGAATTCCGATCCTACCCCACTTGATTCATTCAGCGGCCAATCTTATGCGCAGCTATGTTGAACCGACTCGACCCGTCGATTCCCAAAGATGGACTTCGATGCAACCCCTTCCCCAACAGGATTTTCCTTCTCACCATCGTCTGCCTTTATACCACGCGCGCGATTTTCGTGAACCATCGAAGTCTGAGTATTATATACCATACTCACGTCGAGACGATACAAAACCTTTGCACTCTTTTCCCTTTGGTAGGATCATTTCCACCATGTGTAATTTGTCAGACTCCCCCTGCTATGAAAACTCCGTAGCCCTGGAATCTGACTGGCTCAAGAATATTAAATTCTACGCAACTTTGAGACAACGTCACACCATCCAAAAAGCGTACCGCTCCGTCAATCATTTTGATCTTCCCAGTTCCAACACACCAAACAACACAGCAATATCCATCGGCCCATGGAGATCGAAAAAAACCATTCGCATTTTCCGGAACGCATCAAAATTTTCTCTTGGGCAAACCCGAATTTAATATCCTTCTTCCTTAAAACGAGCGCCATCATTAGAGATTGTGAGAACGTCTCCAAGATGAACCGTGTGCTACCCGCATGTGGAATTTTCCTAGCCGCTTGTCCTTCCTCCAAGTCGGACCGTTTCTACTGATGTGTCTCGGCTCAACACACTTGTAGCATCACATGCCCTTCCCACCACCTGGATTTCGACCTGCTGTTATCTCCAAATCCCCTGGCGTATCACCTTCATCTACGACCCATGTATAGCCAACACCCGACTATCACCATAATTTGACCGCCTTCTCTTTTCTTGCTCCAAAAGAGTTGACTCCACCATCCACTGCCTTCACTGGCTCGTACGAGATGGTTGTGACCAAATTATCATCCAAGTCAGGAAGAAATGTAAGACGTTAAAGGGCCTTACATCTTTCTCTTTCGACACATCTTGACCCCAAAATTTCCGTCATTTACTCCGACTTTCTCGTCTCCCATCAAAGCTTATCACCCAGCCTTGACAAATGAGCACATCCTTCACTCTTCTCTGCCGCGGAGTGAAACCTCCCGCACCTGCGTACTGTCGCACTTTGCTGTCACCCGTCGCTATTATCCTTGCAGAGATTCAACAGCCCGACCCAAATAGTACTGATCAGATAATTCCCAGGAAAGGCTAGCGACATGCCTCACAGCTGTATTGCCATAACTCGCCAAAACTCTACCGCCGCACAAGCTCCACTCGACACCGAGCATCCCATCAACGATAACCATCTTATACCATTATTGCTACCACAAGGCATCACCTCATTCAATCTGGGTCTGACACTGGCACCCCCGATCGATAATCCCTTCTGATATCTTTTCTGATGGTGAAGTTCAGGCACAGCTGCAACCACAGAGCATACTCAGAATAGCAGCAGGGTTAGGCTCTGATACCACTTGTTGGGGTTGAGCGGTAATATTAATTCCGGGCCAGCAATAGTTGTATTTGGACCGTGCGACAGTTTCAGGATATTAATTAAAGTCGAACACCGAGATTTTTACATGGTTTGGCCGATACCGCCTATATCCACGGAGAGACAATAATTCTACTATATGTGAGAATATTATACCGTACAAAATAACGCTCGTGTTTAAACCCAAACTCAAGACCTCTTATCCGACCCGGGTAATGTTTTTATACCCACTCTCAATAGGCCCGTAGCTTATATAAGGCCTGTGAGGCGGCCGCCTCGGGCCCAACGTGGGAAGGGGCCCAAATTTATATATATAAAGTTGTTTACAGTTTAAAAAAAAAAAAAGCAAAATAGATATATGTAAATGGGTGGAAACGTTAAGTGGAGTGTTTATTAATATAGATGGGCCTTGAGTTGGAACAAAAGCAGCCCAAACATTGTATTAATAAAAAGTTCAGCCCAAGAAAAATACATTAAAGCTTTCAATTTAGGGGAAAGAGGAAAACGTGGTGAGAAAAAGTTCGCAGACGAAGGGCTTCTGGTTCAATAATATCTCTCTGCTTTCATCTGGGACTGAGCTTAGGCATAGACTGTGCTTACGTATATTTATGCTCTTTCTTATTAATTGATTTGATTGGCGGAAAAGGCAATTTTTTTTTCACCTCTTCGAAAATGTTATCAAATAATGTTAGTTATTTTTGTGTGAGATGGAACAAGGAGGAAGGAAAAATAGAATAATAACAGACTGCTAGAGGAGGATTTGCTTTCTTGGTAGATTCTTTTATTTTCTCAGTTGTGATACATGCACATCAACGAGAATTTTCTTTTCTTTCTTACTTCTACATAGCTCACTCATCTATCATGAGTATTTATACTGCCACTACAAAACAAGCACGTGAGTCACATAACAATTATAAGTTTTCTTCCTTTTATATTTTTCTTCCTTTTCGGCTAGTTTATACAAATCCAAGTGTGATCATCTTTTCTTTTGTTGAATGTTTTCTTGTCTCCCTGCTTTTACTTAAGTTTGGTTTGTGTTTTGTTGTCTCCTTTCTTTTGGACTTTGAGATTAGTCAACAAATTCCCCCCTTAATCTCAAAGCATTTCTGTCTTTTTTTTTTTCGGAAACGATTGCTTTCATTAATATACAAAGATACAGGGGCTAAATAGCCAACGGGTCTCTCCGGTGACACAGTATCCGGTAGAGAAAAGAAGGCTCACACGGAGCAACACACCACAAAAAACAGAAACAAAAGCCGATAAAAAACGAAATAAACCCGAACTTGGACCAAAGATCTATAGAACATACCACAAAAGGCTATTAATCCAAATCTATAATACTCTACATTATCTTTGTCCAACCGATTCGAGACCATCATCTTCATCGGAAGAGGCTCCACAAAGGGAGAAGTGTCTCCACAACGGGAGAAAAAGCTCTTGGCCTAATGGCGAGGAGAAGCGAGCTCCACACGGGAGACTCGCAGGTGGAAGATAGTGAGATGTGGGACTGTGGCAGAGGAGGCAGTAGCGGAGGCGGCTGGCAACGGCGGCAGGTGGAGGAGGTGGCGACAGCAGCTGTCGACGGCAAAGGCGGGCGGGGTGAAAAGGGTGGGGCTTGTGAACCGGTGTCGGGTGCGGCTGTCGAGGCGGATGGGCTCGGTGGTGGCTGACGTAGGCGGAGGCGGACGGGCTCGGAATGGTGGCTGACGCAGGGGGAGGTGGAGGCGGGCGGTGGACGGCGGTGGTGGTCTTTCAATTTCTTTTTTCATTTTTTTTGGAAGAAAAAAGAAGAAAACAGAGAAGAAAACAAAAGAAGAGAGCTCCCCCTACCTCCATGTTCCTCCTACCTCCATTAATGGAGGTGGGCGAGGAGGGGAGGAGGGGGAAAGGGTGGCGGCGTATGGAAGAAGAGGTAGGGTTTTGTTTTAGTGAGAAGGGAGAGAAAGGGGAAGGAGAGAGAAACTTTCAACTCCTTAATTTCATTAGAGATGGGACCGTTTAAAGCATTTCTGTCTTTCACCGCTCTTTAAATTTGACCCACTTTCGTCTGTCGTACGTCGCGGCTCGCAACTTGCCGTCTTTCAATGCCTTCGAACACTTCGCTTCAATACTTACTTCTCGAGCTGCCTTATATGCTTTTTCACCGTCAATACGTGCTTTCGTTGTCCGTCTGCTTTATCGTTCTTGCTCTACCGTCAACCTTCCTTCTTGGACACCTTCGCCTTTTGGCTAGTTTCTTCTAACATATTCTTCTTGAACAGTTCCTGCATAAATAATATATTATTGTCGAATCTCAACGACCCAGAAATCATCAGTTTCTTATCGCTGATAATAATTTTTCTTTTCTTTTTTCATCCTCGTGATGTAGCCCGTCAGCAGGCTCGTCGTCTCATCGCCAACATTTGGCGTGTCGAACCCTTTCGTACTCCTTAACAGGCTTCTTCTCATTGATGACCTTCACGGGAACAATTTTGTATTGCTCCATCACGTTTCTCGCGAGTATACCGATATTATTTACGACCTTTTCCGCGACTTCTTTGCAGTTTTCGTCGATCTCTTTTTCCTTCATATTTTGGTTATCGCCCATCGGCTTGGGGACCTCCTTGGTCGTCGTTGTGATCTCATCCTTCTCGTCCATCTTCAATTTTTCGGCGAGCTTGTACTTCCCGTTGCTTTGATTTTTCAAGTTGTTCATGTAGGCCTCAAGGCTGTTCGCCATGATCCACTGCTTAACCTCCTTTTCTTTCTGGCACGCTTTTTCTTTGTTAATGCGCTCCATCTCTTTAGGGCTGACCTCATTAGGTTCCCCGATCTTCTGTTGACTTCTTCGCCAGTCTTTCGCAGCGCCTCCGTCGTAGCTTCGTGCGCGTCCTTCTCATCGCGCTCATGCATCTCTCCTCACTCAGCTTTTTCAGGATGCTGTGGAGTTGGCTTCTTTCTTTTTCTCTTCTCCGGCATCAACACCATTCTTGCTACCGTGTCGTATTTCTCTGCGGCTTTCTCATTCGCCTCGTGGAATATATCTTTAGCTTCGTCCAACAACGTATGCATGGCGTCGTCGATCATGTTCTTTATCTCATCGGCATTCTCCAATGCCTTCGCGTCGATTTCCTCGACTTCCTCAGGAGGTTGTCGAGGCGGCGTTTCTTCATACGCCTCATCTTTCTCGAGCTCTTCCTTGGAGCTCCTTTTCTCTTTTTTTCTTCCACGGGCTCCTCGGCCTTTGGATATTTTTCCTCCTCTTTATCGTTATTGGCTTTCATCTTTGATGTTTCGCCTTCTTCTTTTCCCGTATCGAGAATTAGTGGTGGTTCGACTTCTTTCTTCTCAACCACCGGCTCAGCATGATCTTTATCAAGCTTGCTCTCCACGTCACGAGCTACCTCTTCTCGCCCTCAATGTTCCTCTCGTCCTCCTTCGTCGTCTCAAGTTTGCCCAAGATATTTTGCGACTGAACTTGCTCCACTTGGGCAGCGTCTTTGTACGCTTTCTCCAACAGTTCTCAGGCTTCTTTGGCGTTTCTCGTTTCGCCTATCTCACTGGCACCGCTAAACTCTATCGCCTCGAAGATGACGTGGAGCGCAAGACCATTTTCTATGGTGGAGGCTCACAACGTCTTCCGTTGCGACCTTGTATACCCCGTCGTACGGGTGAATATCCATCTTCTACTATTTCCCATAAGCCTTGTGATTTCAGCAAAGCTTTCATTTCGGCGCTCCACCGTACGTAATTACTTTCGGTGAGTTTTGGCGGGAGTGACATTCCAACATCTTGTAATTTCAGCATCATCATCGGCTCTGCCGGCTCTAATGGCTCCAATGACACCATCGGCTCTGATACCATTTTGTTAGTTATTTTTGTGTGAGATCGAACAAGGAGGAAGGAAAAATAGAATAATAACAGACTGCTAGAGGAGGATTTGCTTTCTTGGCAGATTCTTTTATTTTCTCAGTTGTGATACATGCACATCAACGAGAATTTTCTTTTCTTTCTTACTTCTACATAGCTCACTCATCTATCATGAGTATTTATACTGCCACTAAAAAAAATACGTTGTGGGAGTTTGTTGAATTGATTTCGGGAATCATCAGAAAATCGAAAAAATCTTTTTTTGGAATTATTTGAGAATAATTAATCCAAAAAAGGGGAGGTCGTAGGATAGTATAGTCTTTTCAAATGCAATGCAATAAAGTTACGTAAGTGTCTATTTTTCTTTGATAAAGGGGTACTTCCATGGGTTTGCCTTGGTATCGTGTTCATACCGTTGTATTGAATGATCCTGGCCGGTTGCTTTCCGTTCATATAATGCATACAGCTCTGGTTGCTGGTTGGGCGGGCTCGATGGCTTTGTATGAATTAGCAGTTTTTTATCCTTCTGACCCTGTTCTTGATCCAATGTGGAGACAGGTATGTTCGTTATACCCTTCATGACTCGTTTAGGAATAACCAATTCGTGGGGAGGTTGGAGTATCACAGGAGGGACTGTAACAAATCCGGGAATTTGGAGTTACGAAGGTGTAGTTGGGGCACACAAAACAAGCACGTGAGTCACATAACAATTCTAAGTTTTCTTCCTTTTCGGCTAGTTTATACAAATCCAAGTGTGATCATCTTTTCTTTTGTTGAATGTTTTCTTATCTCCCTGCGTTTACTTAAGTTTGGTTTGTGTTTTGTTGTCTCCTTTCTTTTGGACTTTGAGAGTAGCCAACAAATAACCATGGGTGTGAATTGTGATACGATATTGCAAGCCCATGCTAGGTTATACTATTTTGCAATATCTGGTCGGAGCTACTAATTTAGTAGTTAATTCATGAGGCATTTCTATTACCTGCGTTGTGTGACAAGTTTCTTACCGTTTATGTTTTTGTTGTTAGGTACGGGAATCAGAAATAATAATTGTCTACTACATCGGGGTATTACAAGAGAAAAAAGAAAAGAAAGGCGGAAGCACTAACTCAAAGTCAAGCAGGAGATATAATGAAATATTTTAGTACAAATAGCGCAGTGGATAAAGATGAAGCGGCTGATGATTTGATCGTCGATGAACCACATAATCAAGATGTGAATGAGCTAGTACTCGAGGGTATTATAGAAGAGAATGAAGAGATCAATTTGGGACTATCAAATGAGCAACAACAAGATGAATTTCATAATGAAGAAGAAGAAGAATTGAAGTCGAATTTTAATTTGGAGGATCCGGGAAATTGGAATAACATCTCTCAGAAAATGAGAGATTATTTAGTAGAAATGGGTCCGAAAAGAATGGAGGATATTTCGTTTCCGAAAGACGACAACAATAGACATTTCGATTCGATTCATTTTACACGAGTAATGGCAAACGGCGAGGAAATCGATAGAAGATGGCTGGTATATTCTCTTTCATTGGATCGAATCTTTTGTTTTCTGTTGCAAATTGTTCAAGACTAATGAAATGACGAGTAGAATGAGTAATCTTGGAGTTGATGGATATAAAGACTGGCGCAATATGCATCGATGTCTTAAAAGTCATGAGCATAGTTAATAGAATAATAATTTGCATCCGTAAACATGATTTATCAGATGTTATTTATCCGAAATTGTTCAAGTATTTTGCACTAATGCGCATATTTCTTGATTTATAGATATCCGAGGAAAATGGTTCAGAAATGAATTTCGGACAGATAAATAATTATCTCAACAAAAACACATACAGAAGAGCAACTTGAAGACACAATTATTGAAGGGGCCCTCCTTTGCTAGTTGTACGTGATTCATTCATAGTGCATTAGTACTTCACAAAAAAAGAAGGCTTGGACAATACTGAAAAGCAGACAAAAACATCTTTGTGGTGAGCGACATATTCAAGCAGACAAAAGAAATAAAGAGGCTTGTGCTGAGCGACTTCGAAGGTGCAAAAGAAACGGATTTTCAGCTCTTATGTTTCGAGTGGAAAATGAAAAAAAGAACCCAAACACATCTATAAAAAATGGAATTGTTGTCGTTCATATGTCGAAAGATGGACACCTATTTATACGGTCAGACCAAGCATCAAGGGGGGGACACACCTACACATATTCTCATACAAGTCAGGCTCGAAGGAGACGACGAAGCCTTGCCGTTTAGAAGACCGCACATAATTCAGATAAGGCACGAGGCGAGCAGGCAGCTCTGACCGTCGAACTTGGCTGAATTTGCGAAGCTGCTGAAGCTTAAGTGGAAGCCACAGTACGAGCAGAGGTAAGGAATTAAAACTGCAACAGATACCTCGCGTTTGATGAGAGTTAAGGATAATTTTTCACAGCTTTATTATCATTATTTTCATTTCCCAGTATGTTGTTCGTCAGGGCCGGTCCTAACAATTTGTAGGCCCCGGGGCGAACTACAATAGCGAGGCCCCTATAGCTTGATTTTTTTATTCTCGTTGCAGTAAACGAACAAATAGTATGAACACGAAAATTGTAAATATTCATGTCAAAATCACAAAATAACGCAAATAATCACATAAAAATATTACGACGAACATTTCGAGAAGCAAAATCGTGGATAAAGGTATCCATATCAATAGTATCCAACATATTCCTCTCGATACATAATATAGCAAGTCCATTCAATCTTTGTTGTGACATGGACGATCTCAAGTATGTTTTCAACAACTTCAACTTGGAAAAACTCCTTTCCGCTGATGCTACAGTCACTGGTACAGTCAAAAGAATTCGATAAGCAATGTAAACATTTGGATAACAATCAGCAACTTTGACAAACTCAAGAATTTCTAAAGCTGACATCAAACGATTCGGCAATGTAGCTTGTAGCACCTTCAACTCAGAAAAAAGATCATTTGCATTAATATCTGACAAATTCTCATGAGAAAATGTGCGCTGAAAATTAGAGCATCGTTCTTTGAGCTCATTATCATTCAATAATCTCAACTTTTTCGAGTCATATAAAAACCCAAAAATACTTTCAAATGTCGTTAATTGTTCAAACCTGTTCTTCAAAGAAGTAGCTGCCATATCAATAATAACAAAAAAATAATCAATTTTAAAGGATTCCTCAGGACTATGCCTTTCTTCAACATGATCATTTTCGTCAAATTGTCTTTTTCTAATGATACGACGCTTTGATTGATAGACAGGTTCAATATCCATCTCCAGTGCAATATCTTTTGCAACATTCCTAGAAGAAATAAACCCCTCTTCTCTATACTTGCTAAAATATGTCATCACATTTTCGACATGCTCCAACGTAGTGTCAATGCACATTGATTTAGATTGTAACTTCTTACTCACCATCTTAATGGTAAATAAGATATCATACCAAATGACCATACCATGTAAAATTCAAAACTTTCAAGTGCACCCACCAAACTTTGCGCTTCGCTAGTTGATAAGGCATCATCGCAAGATGTGCACAATTCTAACAAAGCAGACCTTATTTGAGGAGCTTGAAATCTAATTGCTTTGACACTTCTAATTCTACTCTCCCAACGCGTGTTACACAAAGATTTCACAGTTAAACTTGGAACGTTATTAAGTAAAATATTCCATCTTTTGGGAGAACTTGAAAACAATACATATATTCGAACAACACCAAAAAATGATTTAGCTTTAACACAAGAGTGTGCTATATCACTAAGTGTGAGATTAAGACTATGACAAGCACATGGCATATATAATGCTCTAGGATTTATTTCAAGTAATCGCTTTTGCACCCCTTTATTTTTCCCTTTCATGTTAGAACCATTGTCATAACCTTGTCCCCTTATATCTTCAATACTAAGATCAAGTGATCTTAGCGCATTTAATAACTCGTTAGTAAGTCCTAATCCGGAAGTATCATCTACCTTCAAAAACTCTAAAAAGTATTCATCTATTTTTATTTCATTATTTGACATGTTAACACATCGAACTACTAAAGACATTTGTTCTCTCCATTACTTAACTTTCGTGAATAATAAGAGTAAGAAAAATGCCTTGAGAGGTTATCCTTAGGGAATACAATATTCAAATCTCTAGTAGGCCCCTTATCAACTAAAATATCCCTAGTTTTATTATCAAGATTATCCCAATTTGTAGGATCGTATATGTCTATATGAGTCTTAGGTTGTTCCTGAGCCTTCAGATTTGCATCATTAGATGCACATGCATTGCTAACATTATCATTCAAACTGACACTATTTTCAACCACATTGTTTTCAGTATTCTCGGCATTGTTAAATGATTCACGCAATATGTCATGATCCACATCCACACTAGACTGTTCAACTCTTTTGACAACAAATTTATCAATTGCTCCTTTCTGCGATTCTATAAATTTTTCTTGCTGAGGTTTTCTTTTTCTCTATTGACTACCAGACAAATGCTTACTAGATGACATAGCTTAGTTAATCAAAATCACCCAAACAAGAAAGGAGTGCACGATGTCACAAATCACAAATGAATAGGAAAAATAACACCTGATTATTTAAAATCCCAGTATCGGCCTAGATTTGCTGCTTTTTAATTCCCAATCGAATCCCCGAAGATGCAAACTGTAAGGGAAATCACAAAATAAAAAAGCATAGGGTTAATGACAAAGAAAATTTTAATTTAAATAACAAAAAGGGCGATTTTACATACCTGATACCTCTTCTGCGAGATTGAACTCGGGATTTGGTGCGGATCTTATTTGTGAAAAAAATTGAAGTCAGTGACAGTGACTCAGTAATGGTGCTCAAGAAGAAAAACGAAGAGATCCAGAGCTTGCAATGTTTCTCGCTGGAAAGATAATAATTAATACCGTTGATCTCTCTCTTCTATGTATATAATTACTATTATGTGGGCTTATCATTTTACTAGCGCATGTTTATTATTTGAGTATTGTGGGCTAGTATTTTGGGCTGTAGTATTAATATAGCCCAATCTTTGAATATTTTTTGGTTTATGGGCTTTCTTTTTTTAAAAGTTATTGACTTACTTAGCATAGTAGTCTATATATATGGGCCCCCTTTATGACTGGGCCTGGGGCGGTCGCCCCTTTCGCCCCCCTTCAGGGCCGGGCCTGTTGTTCGTCCTTGGATTTGTTTAATTACAGCATATTCTTATTTTATAATACTTGTGGCTCAGAGCTTGGAAAGTATTATCTGGGTTCAGAGATACAAGTGTTCGATCGTTTGTTTCCTACTTTCATAAGGCTAATTGTTATGGTTTATTTTATTATACTTATAGTATAGGTAGCAATTAGAAAATATCTTCATATAGATACTTATTTAGGAGTTGACTATGGTTAAACGTATTGTTAAGTAAACTCAATAAACAAGGGCGAACTCAATTTTATTATTTCATATCCAGATTAGTTCTATATGTACTTTAAAATGTCATACAGCTAAATCTCTTGTAGTTGAAGGATTATTCGAAGCCTAGCTTTGTTAGAACTGTGAGATTAACAAATATATTCTTGAAAGCGTAAGTATTTGTTTATTTTGGGTGAAATATATTGATGAGCTTAGTTTGATTAAATAGTGGCCAATATTTATGAAAACTAGGTGAATCAATAGCTAATTAAAACAACAAATTCGTAATTGTTTGTTCGTTTTAATTAGTAGCAACCAATATTCAACTTCTCTACATTCAGTAAGTGTAAGTTATATTGTAATGTTAAATGATTTGATTAAATAAACCGGCGTCCGAGTTTATTAGTCAATAATCGGGTCTTTTTCGTATTTAACGCTGTCGGAACTTTAAATCTTGCAGGGCGTCCCGGAGATTATTTTTCGATTAGGGAAGTAATTATAGAGCGTCTCTTAATTATCAAGAAAGTAAGAAAAGATTGGTTATTAAGCGTTCGTCGATAACTATAACCGATTATGCTTGCGCTGACATAATATTTATTAAATCGATGATCGGTTAGATAAATCTAGGTGGACAATAATTCCTTCGACTATTATTTTATTATCGTTAGTCTCGATATTTTTATTTCTCGCTATTGCGTTAAAAACATTATCATCAAAACCCCCCTTAGTATTATTATATTATTAATATTATTATTATTATTATAATTATTGATCGAGTTTGAAATTAGAAATTAATCAGCCATTTTCCCTGTGGAGACGATCCCTACCTTGGCAATACTAGTAAGGTGATAAATTTTATTTTTGGCCGTTTCGGCGTGACCAAATTTTGGCGCCGTTGCCGGGGAAGGTGGTGTCTAATTGGTTTATTTCTACTTTTAATGCGATTATAATTATTATTATTTTTCTTTCAAGCTTATGCCCCATTCTTCTCGTACTGGTATTCTAATCTTTGATCCAGAGATAGAGAAGACCGCACGAGCAAATCAGAAGGCGAAGAGACAAAAGGATAAGTTGAAAATCTCAAATTCGGACGTCGAGACAGACGAGGAATTTTCATCAAGCGACATGGAAGAACAACAACAACAACCAGTCCGCCTGACGCTGAGGGATATGGCTACTCCAGATGTTCACCAGCAACCACTTTGCATTGAATTCCCAATTCCTCAAACACATTTTGAGTTGAAATCTGGTTTAATTCACTTACTTCCTACTATTCATGGCAACGCAGGTGAGGATCCACACAAACACTTGAAGGAGTTCCACATGGTTTGCTCAACCATGAAGCCTAGTGGCGTTACCGAAGATCAAATTAGTCTTCGTGCTTTTCCTTTCTCACTGGCCGATCATGCAAAAGATTGGCTGTACTATTTGCCCTCTGGCTCCATAAATACTGATAGATAATAATTTATACAATATTTGAGCTTATATTGTTTTCAAGTTTTAACATATATTGTGCTACTTATTATCTTATTTGGCTTGATAGCGATAATTGAAAGCCACACACACATGGAGCCAAAAGTATCACTTTCCTTTCATTAACATAAGGAGTTGACCAGCAAATTCAAGAAACGAAAGGAACGACAGCATATGGATCTTGACCAATCACATGCCAAGTTGCAACCAACTACTATCCAAGATAAGATCAGATCTAATAACGCATCATATATACGATTTTGGGCTGCTTGGTGTGGATTTTAGACGGCTGTGCAAGAAGAAAATAGAATCGACAAGATTGAAGGACTGCTCTTGACGGCCGAGAGAAGAAAATTAGGAAACATCTTACATCAAGGAACGGCTCAAGATAAGCACACTGCTCAAGGCATTCAAAGGGCTGCACAAGGACACAACGACTGAGAAGATGTTTGTCCACTTCGCTTCAAGCGTCTATAAATAGAGCTAAACTCAACAGAGGGAGGGATCGAATAGAATAGGGCTTTAGTGTTTTTGGTACTGCTGTTTTCATTTCCTGTGGTGTCGATTTCTGCTTTCATTTTTTTTATCTTTATTGAGAGGAACCACGAAGAAGTCTGTGAGATAGATTAGTAATTTCATCGTTATATTTTTATTAAGAGTGTGGTAGAGAGTTTGAATGAGAGACCAAGCATGTGAGTGAGGGTAGATGATGCGAGAGAGCATTAGAAATTGAGGAGAACTGTGAGGAGATCGATTCCTTCTCATTTTAAGAACTGCTTTTGTTTTTTTCCATAGTTGCTGCGAGTTTTCCTTCTTTCAGTACTTTCAATATTAGCTTTCTTTTCCTAGTAATGATTTCTAATGAAAGCAAGAACGATTCATTCCTTTTGGTGCTAATTCTCGAGGACTAAGCCAATTGTTGGTTTGAGGTAAGGCTTTGTGTGGAAAGAGATAAGTTGCATACGGATTTATAATTCACACGGTCATAAGCTTATTATTATTATTATTGGTTTTCCATCATCAATACAAATATTAATTTTATACGCTTTTGATTAAAATGTTTAGCGACTATTATATTATCATTGTCATTTCCGATATTTATTCTCGTTCAATTTTGCGTTAAAAATTATAATCAAACCACCCCCCTCACTATTAATATTATTATTATTATTATTATTATTATTATTAACATTATTATTATCCTTATTATTATTACTACAGTTATTATTATTAATAATATTACTATCATTATTAACATTATTAATATCATTATTATTATTACTATCGATCAAGCTTGAAATTAGAAGTAAATCAACCATTTTCCCTGTGGAGACGATCCCTACTTTCGCTACACTCATATTTAGTGAATAAGGTGATTAATTTATTTTTGGCCGTTTACGATGCGACCAAATTTTGGCGCCGTTGCCGGGGAAGGTGGTGTCTATTGATTTACTTCTATTTTTAATTCGATTTTTTTGTTCTAGTTTATGCCCCGATCTTCTCGAACAGGTATATTAATATTCGATCCAGAAATCGAGAGGACCGCGAGGGCGAATCGAAAGGCAAAAAGACAAAAAAATTCGACTGTATCAATTTATAGCACGGAATCCGAACAAGAATCTTCTACAAGCGACATGGAGGAAACCGAACAGCAGCTGCCAATCCGTCTTACGTTGAGGGATATGGCTACACCGGATGTTAATCAACGATTGCTTTGCATTGAATTTCCTATTCTTCAAACACCGTTCGAATTAAATCAGGGCTAATTCATTTACTTCCTACTTTTCATGGTAACGCAGGCGAGGATCCGCACAAGCACTTGAAGGAGTTTCACATGGTTTGCTCAACCATGAATCCAAACGGGGTCACAGAAGATCAGATTAGCCTTCGTGCATTTCCGTTCTCGCTGGCCGACCATGCAAAAGACTGGTTATACTACTTACCATCTGGTTCGATTACTACGTGGGCCGAGCTTAAAAAACAATTCCTAGCAAAATTTTTCCCTGCATCTCGTGCCGCAAATATTCGTAAGGAAATCTACGGGATTCGACAATGGAACGGAGAAACTTTACACGAATATTGGGAGAGATTCAAGCGTTTATGCGCAAGTTGTCCAAGTCATCAAATTTCCGAGTTAGCGCTTATCCAATATTTTTACGAAGGCTTACTACCCATGGAGAGAAACATGATTGACGCAGCAAGTGGAGGAGCGTTGGTCGACAAAACGGCAAACGAGGCTCGTCGGCTTATCTCGAGCATGGCCACAAATGCGCAACAATTTGGAACACGTCAAGATGTAGGCCAACAAAGGATGAACGAGGTAAGTGTTACTTCATTTGAGCAAAAATTAGATTCGCTAACGTCTCTTGTGGAAAAACTTGTGATTGGAAAAACGAGTCAGGTAAAAGCTTGTGGTATATGTCAATTTGCTGGACATGCAACAGCAAATTGTCCTTCACTTCAGTTTGATCCTAGCGAGCAAGCCAATACAATTGGAGGGTACACAGGACCATCTCAAAAACGCTATGATCCATACTCGAGTCAATACAATTCCGGGTGGCGTGACCACCCAAATCTGAGTTACGGAAATCGACCGCCAGGTTTCATGCAGCAAGCACCAAGGCCACCAAATCCTCCTCAACAAACTGCACCATCAAAGCCAGGTATGTCTTTGGAAGATATTGTTAAGCATTTAGCAACTAGTACTGCCATTTTTCAACAGGAAACCCGATCGAGCATTAACGAAATGCGCTCAAGCGTGCAAAATTTAGAAAGGCAAGTATCACAGTTGGCGACTCAAATGAGTCAAATACAGAATGAGAAGGGAAAATTACCAGCTCAAGTCGAAATAAATCCAAAAGCAAATGTGAGTATGATGACTCTTCGAAATGGAAAAGAGATCGGGCAGCCAAGTCATGACGAAGCCCACGCGAAACTTTCAAGTGATAATAAAAATAAGGGAAGCGGGAAGAAGGTAAGTAATAATTCGAATATTGATAAACCTAATATTGTTATTCCTCCACCTTTTCCTGGAAGGTTTGCTAAGGTAAAACAAGAAGAAGAAGAAGAAAAGAGTATAATGGATACCTTCAGCAAAGTCGAGATCAACATTCCACTTTTAGATGATATCAAGCAAATCCCACGCTACGCAAAATATTTAAAGGAAATGTGCTCGAACAAAAGGAAACACAAACCTGAAGGAAAAATCATAGTAAGTGAAAATGTTTCCTCTGCGCTTCAACGAAAACTTCCCAAAAATGTAATGACCCAGGTATGTTTGCTATCTCGGTTACTATAGGGACGAGAAAAATAAATAATGCCATGTTAGATTTAGGAGCGTCAATCAATGTTATGCCGTTATCTTTATTCAATGAGATGAGTATGGGACCTCTAAAGTGCACAGATATATGCCTTCAATTAGCAAATAGGTCCATTATTTATCCCGAGGGATTAGTTGAAGATTTCATTACCACGGGGCATCCTTTTTCTACTTAACTACTATGATATTCTTCTCTAATACAATCAAATCTCTGCACCTAAAATGAGGACTACTCGACGAGTACCAACACCTCTAGAAATTGAAGGAAGTAGTATCTCATAGCACGGCCGACCCCCTCATTAAGGATTACATGCTCTTATTTATTTATAAGCTTAAACTTCGACGAATAATTATCTGACTTGAGCGTCGGAGGGGCGTCGCCGAAACGGCGCCCTTTAGCTCGTTTTTCGTGGTATTTCAGGGATCCGTCGAAGACGAAGACGACGGGCTCGAAACGGCGACGGACCGATAACTTCCAGCGCACTGTTGATGCTAGGGTCGATTTTTCGGTCCGCATCAACTTTAATTTGGCCTCAATTGCATCATTCCATTTTGGCCAATCATTTCTTTGTCTGCATTCCTGTACAGATCTTGGTTCATGATCCTCATTCTCATTAATCTCATTCATTTCATGTAGCGCTACGTTAAATGAGAATAGATCGTCAACGTTGACTTCGTCTCGATTCCATTTTATTCCATCCTGGGCATAGTTTATCGAGATCTCTTCATTATCATTTTTTTCAAAATTTTCAGAATTTTCAGGTACCTGAGTTTTATTCTCATCAACATTTACGCCGTCAACTCTTCTTTAGTCGATAAATCCTCGATTGGACCATTCTTATTTTTTGCTCCTTTTCTTTTTCGAGGATTTTTATCTTTGGAACCCGATGGCCTACCACGCTTAAGTTGTGGCTTAGGCTCGATCTATGTTTTATAGAAACATCAATTTTTGCAGGAGCATTGACAGCTGGTTATGTGACTTAGTCATCCTTTTAAGGTCAGTAAAGCTATGTGACAGTTGATTAGCTAAATTTTGTAAATGAATTGTCTTTTGACCTCTAGTTCACATTCTTTCGTTCGAGGATCATAATGCTTTAGCAATAATTCATTCAAACTAATATTCCTTTTCAGGTGTTTCTTTTCTCCCACTAATGTCGGAAAATTTTTTTCATCAAAATGACAATCGACAAATCTAGTCGTAAATAAATCTCCCATTGAAAGTTCTAAATACTTTATTGTCGATGGAGATTCAAAATCCGACATATATTCCCAACCTCATTTGAGGTCCCATCTTTGTGCGTTGTGGTGGCGCAATTGGAAAATATACCGCACATCCAAAAATTCGTATATGGGAAATATCCGGTTCCTGATCATAAACTGTTTGTAATGGGGTGATATCATGATAACTTGTTGGCCTGATGCGAATTAATGCCGCTGCATGTAATATAGCATGTCCCCAACAAGACGAGGGAAGCTTCGACTTCATCAATAATGGGCTTGCAATTAATTGTAGGCGTTTAATCAACGATTCTGCAAGATCATTTTGCGTATGAATATGTGGCACATGATGCTCAACATCAATACCAATAGACATACAATAATCAATTAATGCCTTGGTAGTAAATTCGTCAGCATTATCAATGCGTATTATATTTATCGGATCTGAAATGTGCATTGAATCAATTGAGCAAGCAATCTCGCAAACGCCTTGTTCCGCGTTGATAACAAACATACACATGACCATCTAGTCGATGCATCGTAAAATACCCGGATGGCCAACATGATGAATGTATCAGTTCGCATATAATCATATATGTATACTCTTCCAAACATGCGATTTCATTTTCATTGATGATGGGCGAATAATGAATTTTTTTTAGAGTAAGTAGCCCATGATAATTCTTAGAAAAGTCTTCTGGTTTTCCAATAAATACCCATATAATTTTAATTATTTCCGCATCATAATTGCACTGGAATGGTCCAACCGGTCATGCCAAACAATAAATATACTGTCACTAGTAAACTTCTGGTTTACGGTAGCATATGATTCAATTCTCAAATATAACATGACCCAGAGTCAAATGGATGTAGTATTTTCACAATTATTTTATCACCTTCGTAATATGTAAATATCAACATCTTCCATTCTCAGCAGCCTCAACATGATATCCGTTCGAATAGCTTTAAAGCTTAATAAACTATATTTGAGAAATAGGGGATTATAAGCCATTTCAATATAATATCGTTCCTCTGGGCAATAAAACATTAGCTCTTCCGGAGCACCAATTATAAATATATAAAAATACATATTATTGAAACAAAATCTTATAAATATAACGCATACCTCCGCATAAACCATATTCTCTTTTTAGGACCATGAAGATTCCCGTGCCACCGATGAGCACCGCCACCATCGTGGCGGAATTGATGGCATTGTTGAGGTACATAATATAAATTTTATATAAAATACCCTTATTCAAGTAATGTTACGTAAATATCTAAATAAAATGAAAAACTCGTTTATCATTATTAGGTCAGTTAGTTAGGGCCTTCTAGAATAATGGCCCGTTGCTGTATGACGTCAGGGGCATAATTGTCATTATCAACACCTTACCATTCACCTTAACAATAAATTCTTATCAAATATAAAATGTTATATCATTAATGAATAAGATAACACAAGAAAATTGAATGTATGAGTAGCAAGACATATAAACATTAGTATATAAATTATTTGTATTCATAAAGTTTCATCCCTAATGATAATTTCTTTCATAATATTCGAATGAATGTTTGATAAATATATAGCTGTGATACAGATTTTCTTGAATACCGCAATTTTAAGCAACGTCTTATTTCGAACTTTCTTCACCTTGAATTATAAATATCTACGGGATCTTTTGGTGCGAATAACGATTCAATAATCGTGACGATAATATTATTCTCGATAGCGGTCTTTACTCAAAATTTCATTCTCTTTTATTTTTCACCTTTTCCGCTCCAGGGAAAATCTTTTACATACAGAACCATTTTGCGGATACATTCATACTAAACATTTCATTCTCATTTATTATCACCTTTTCCGCTTAGGGGGAAATCTTTTTTCACAACGATAAACATACACAACCATACATTCACTTCTAGTAATGTCGTACATTCACTTCGGGAAATGTCGTAATCATTCAATCAAAATATCAACCATAATTAACGTTTATTTTCACTATTCAGATTTCAAGCCAACATATCACAATATCGAAAGCAACAAATTCTAAGATTGCCAAGTTCGGCATTATACTATCATAAGATTGAGAATATGTTAACAATTAAATTATATAAGATAAATAAACCAAATCATAAGATCCAAAAAAAATATGTAACAAGAATAACATAAATAAATAAGTAACAAGAATAACATAAATAAATGAAGTAAATATCTTATTATCCGTTAATTTAATTTCTGTAAGGTCCGGTAAGGTAATTATGGTATCCAAAATTCGTGTCCGTTGTCCGAAGTCCGTATTCATATCTGAAATTCGTGTCCATAGTCCAAAATACATGTCCATCGTTCGCGGTCCATAGTCGTTCAATCGATAATCAAATTGTTTTATTTTTTTATTCTTAAAAACATTCCACACGCTACTAAGAGGAATTGAAATCTGAACCTCTCACCACAAATGACGATATTCCGCGAGACCACTCGGCTAGAGGCGTTTTGTTGATTTTACTTATTTTTAAATATCTATAGTAGTGTACGATTAGTATAAACAAAGTTACCGTATAAAATACCTCACTCGTGAAATTATCTTGACGGAGGTTGATCGTTACCGGAGAACGCTCGTGCCACTTGTGAAATATTCTCGACGGAGGTTGATCGTTACCGGAGAGCGCTCGTGCTGATAATGTGTTATAGAAATATTATTGAGATTAATATTTATATTATGATTATTATGATAATATATTTATAGAGAGAAATATTTAGAGAGAGGATATAAGTATAAATCAAATTTCAATACTTGGTGTGTTTTTACAATACAACTCAGGGTTGCCTATTTATAGGCGAATTTCTCAAATTACAACCACAAAATAAAATATTACATTCTCATAAAATAATCTCAACTAATTCTTAATCTCATCTATCTCATTCTAATTTAACCACTCCATATACATCCACTCCAATATTTCATAATAACAATATTTCATAATAAATCATAAATTATATAGTTTTGAAAATGAATTATTATTTAATTTGCAATTGTTTTGTTATATATATATATATAGCATCATAGGCTGTGCAGCTATTATAATTTATCATCAGACATCATCAACTATACCACATTACTTCAAACATAATATCCCACCAATTCTTCAAGGAAATTCAATCAAGGTAGGAGCAAAGGTACAACCTCGGCACGATATCGAGCGCCCCGTCGTCTCCACCGACGGCGTGCAAAGCCACCGTAACTGTCGAAAGAACACGCAAAGTAAGAGGAAAACACGCCGCCTCAACTCCTTCATTATTACCAAACTCGCTGCAGCTATTCTCTTGCTCGGACGGAGTGACGATCAGTGCAACTTCTTCTAGCGTCCTTCTGAAGTTGTCCGGGCTGTTTCTCCTCACCGCCCGCTTATTATTACTGTGATTATCATTACTACTCTTATTATTACCATTATTAATAAACGAAGTCGTGTTATTAGTAGTTATACGTCGGCTCAGCACTAGGGTTGATGTGGCATCGAGCCACTCGACTTTAAGACCTTGGACTCCATCGTAGTGGATACGCCGCTCCATCTGAGAAACAAGCAAATAAATATCCGTGTTAGTGATGTGAAAAGAATGTAGGAAGACGGAGAAAACTAACCGCTAGTTTTGGGATGTATATAGACATGAACCGTGGACCGACGCCAAGAACCCTAGCCTCCGTAAATAGTATCTGCACAAGAAGAAGAAAAAGAAGCAGTTTTTAGAATGAAATCGAGCAACACAAACTGATCGATCTGAAATTGCATCACATTCTTTCAATTTTAAGAATTCAGCTACGTGACATTTCAAATTTTTTGCAATTTAATACCGCATCCAGCATAGGTTTCCGGCAAAGATAGCTTTGCTTGACTTTGCCGGAAATCTCTGCAAGTCTATTCTGGAATTGGTAAAACCAAAAGAATGCGATGCAACCCGATTGCAATCGATACAAGTTCGAGGATCACTACGCAATTTTCAAACGTAGCAACGTCGTCGTACCTCTTTCCTCCTCAGCAGAGCCCACGTATACAGCCTATCGATAGCATCCTTGGCGTACCTCGAAGCCATCTTCCTCTCATTACAATGAGCAGCTACAGCAGCCAAAGATTCGCCGCTAGGCACCCCATGCTTCGACGCAGCCATGGCAAGAGCTTCTCTAACCTCCATGGATGATTCCATTACATCCTTATCAAAAGACATACCCGTAAAACATCTACCACCACCTCCCGACGTTTCTCCCTTCGAGCAAATCTCCTCCACCTCCAAAGCAGCAGCTAAGGTTCTATGCACGACAATGTCAGAATACCTTCGAAGGGGAGAGGTGAAGTGAGTGTATAGAGGGATCGCCAGGGAATAGTGAGATCTTTCTCCATTGTCGTCGTCGAAATCTCCGCTGCAGAAGTAGCTCGCCAATTGCATAGGCTTCGCAGCGTAGTTCATGAGAATATCGAACATCACAGAGTCGTTCCCAAGCTCTGTTCGTATGAGTTCGAACGATCGCCGTATGGCCGCCGAGGAAGATATGTCCAAATTCAGACCGTGTTTGCTGCAAAAGGATTGCAGCTCCTTGATCTTTCTAGGGTTTGGCTCGGGGTGTCTCCTTAGTAGGGAACAAGAAGGAAAAGCCCTGGTAATAACTTCTGCTGCTGTGGCGTTGGCCAAAAGCATAAACTCCTCAACTAAGTAGTTCGAATCGCTGCGTTCTAACACAGCGATGTCGTATGGCAAGCCTTCTTCGTCGAAGGAGAAGCTTATTTTAGGGCAGTCGAGCGTTAAAGCCCCGTTGTTGAGTCGATTCTCCCTTAAAACCCTTGCTATTTCGTGGAGGTTTTTGACAGACTCCACAACATCTGACCGCTGAAACTGCCCGTGTAGTCGAGGAAGATCTTTGAAGTTAGCGTCCCGATTTTCGATGATCGCCTGAGCATCCTCGTAAGAGAGCTTGCAGCAAGATTTTATTACCGTTCGATCGATCCAACGGTTTATAACTTCGCCAGAACGGCCATTAATATCCCAGAAAATAGAGAAAGAAAGCCTATCGACGCCTGGATTAAGCTTGACGCCATATCTTCTGAAAGCATGGCGGGCAGCATGGGCAGCTTATGCCGTAATAAGTAGACAGTCGTCGAACGAATCTGAGCATCCATGTCCAGGGCAGTCTCGGGCATGACAAAGTACGACACGTCAGCGATGTGAACTCCGACCCTATAAACACCGTCAGACAACTTATGAACAGAGAGAGCATCGTCTAAATCGCTGGCTGTTTTGGGGTCTATGGTGAATACACACATATCCCTCAAGTCCCTTCGCGCCTTCAGTTCTTGCTCGGGCACTGCCCGAGGAGTCGAGGGCAAGCAAGAGATCGCCTCAGGGGAAAACTCTGAAGCTTCGATAGCATTCCCGAATAAAATGGATGCTACCTGGGCTTCGACGTCACTACCTTTACCAAAAACTCGAGTGACTCGTCCCTCGGGAAAACTGCACTCTTCTGCCCAACCGACGACTCGGGCGGCAAACAAACCTTTTTCGACCATTGGATCTCCGGCCTCGAGGCGTTTCTTGATCTTCTTCGGTAGGGTTTCGAAGGGAACGGTGAACTTGGTGAATCTTGGGTCTGTTGGAGTTAGCACAAGATAACCGTGGTTAGTAAGTTCTGAATGCTGCTGGTATTTGTTCTTCGCCGAGCTCTTTCTTGTGCTACTGCTTTCCCTGTTATAAATCCATTGCTTTGCGCTGAGAAAACCGACGATTCTTTCCCTGCGTGGAGAGCGTTCGATAATCGCCACGACTCGACCAGTCGGTCTCTTCGATGGGAGGGAATTCGTTAGGGCGCAAAGCTTATCGAACGAACTCAAAGTGTCAATGTTATCATCGCTGACGCGAATATTATTTGGGAGTCCATTTATGTAATTATTCTCCGAAGTTGATTGTCCATTTTCGGAGTCTTCGCTAGGATTATCGTGGGAAGGTGAACTGCTCGAAGGCTCGACAGCGCCTTTCATTCTCTGCCACAATGACGGATGATCGATTACGATAGCTACTGTATCTCCTTCCATCTGTAACAAAGAGTTCAAGAAATAGCTTAAAAATGTAAGAATCAGAAATTTATAACTCGAATAGAGGTAATATTTTCCATGACTTTTTATATCTGCCTAACATTGGGGGAAAAGGGCTTAACGTACTGCTCTGTTTTGAGCGATCAATCCACTTATGAGCACGTCTGTTTGAAGTCCGTCGATCTTGCAATAAGCCTGACATTCATCGATCTCGCTCTCAATCAAATCTAAGCTCTATATATATATATATATATATATATATATATATATATATATATATATATCGAGAAATGATAATGAGGTTTAAAAAATATGAACCTCAAGTTTGTTGTGAGCGTTGACGCGGAATAACGCTCTCAACGCCTCACCCTTCTGTACGTATGTGGAAGAAGTTAAATAAAAAGCTGTTAAGACGTTTCTATAGAAAAAGAATATAATATCACAGTCGTAATTCTATCAAACACACCTCAATGGCTCTGCCAACGGATTCTTCAGGCCAATAAGTGGGATAATACTTTCGCAAATCGTTTGGGCGTCGTATCATAAGAGGGGAGACAGGCACTTTTCTTACTTCGACCACAGTGGTTGGATTTGTAATTATTACATCATTAACATCACAAGGTTTTTGCAGATTACTACTTCCAATTTCATGTTCCTTCATGGCTGAAGAACTACTACTAACAATTGCTCTTTGTTCTCTTGACGGTTGATTTCCATTCACAATCGCATCGGGCGAAAATGATGAGCAAGTTTCTGGTGGAGAAAAAGGCTCATCCGCGCATATTTCACTACAAGCTACAACACATCCATGAGAAACAATCACATCAAAATCAAGCCACAATAAAATATGTATATATATATATATATATATATTCTTGAAACGCAACGCTTGTTGAACACTTGGATGGATAGACAATTCGATGTAACTTACATCTTCTTGAAAAGAAAGGAGACTCAAGCATGCAAAGCTGAGATAGCTACACAAAGAAACAACAAAAGGATAATACAATCTAACCATCGAAGCGTCAAGCCTTGACAAGGCTCTCCTTTCATACTGTTAGTTAGAATTCGTCTAACAGCTTAGGAAGAATAACAAGCTTAAATGCATTAATTTCTCAATCTGTAAAAAGAAAAAAGCTAAATATTTACTCCGCAAATTAAAAGAAAAGACCCTTCATACACATCGAAGACCTAACCTGTAACCGGTATGAAACAATCAAAGTAATAAAAATATAATAAATTAAGTAAAACACTGAAGCAGAGCAGACATCGACATCATCAGACAGGCATAGGAAAAATCATTACCAGAAAGCGAAGAAATCTGCTTCGATTGTCTGGATCTGCGCTTCTTCTTCTTGGTATGCGAGTTATCTTTGTAGCCACTCTCGACAAACAATTGTCCACTCTCAGTAGAAACCGTGCTCGATTCAATTGAACAGCCCATGATCACAATCGAGTTATAGCAGATTAGGATAAGAAAAAATCAAACAACCAAACGGGTCCAGAAAGAAAGAAGATGAGAGATAATGGAAACAAATAAAGCAAAAAAGACGCACAAGCTAAGTTAATACGGAGAGATATGGACGTGAAGCTTTAACTTTGGGTATTGCGTAGAATAGAATCGTAGTTATTATGTAATAATGTAATGTAATTTATTGATGAGAGAGAAAGATGGTACATTATAACTGGTCGGCGAAGGCTAAGAATAAGATTAGCCGACGACCGACTTTTAATCACTTTTTCTTTTCTCTTTTTTCCTCTATTTTTTTTTAAATCTTTATATCATATTCGCAATTCTCTTTTACTTATATTGCTGATACTTTTTATTGTTTTTCCATTACGTCGTTGAACGAACTCGCGTCGCGATATCTTTATTCAAACGTGAGATTATCGATAATATATGTTTAATTATGTGTTTTAAGGAATATAAACGCTAATTTGTGAGAGAAGTAATGTTGGAGTAGCAGTAGACTTTAATAGATGGGAGATGTAGTTCACTTGGTCGAGAATCATCATATCAAGTTAATTTTGTTCGTAAATCAAAACGCGTGAATGATAAGCTTAGAGATCATCAAACGATGCCATCTATTTTAAACACAGCTATCATAATACTTCAAATGCACTCATAAATATTTTTGAAATTATTGGGCCTCAGGACCGTTACAATCAAATTACCTTGAATCGGCCCTTTTTCTCTTCGCAATCCTTTCGACCCATTAAATTGCATTTAATGGACTTATATTGGGCTTTCTTCTAGGAAGAGGCAAAATAAATTAGTTTAACCCCCCGTGCATTGCACGGATTATTTTTAAGAGATTTTTTGGTTTATTTGATCTATTGTTATCGAAAAGACCCAAAATCCGCGATCGGACTATCTATTTTATAGTGGAACCGATACCCATTTATTTTATAGTAGACCCGAGACCCGCCGAATTACATGACTGCTTCAATAATAGTCGTGCAAAAACAGGACAAACCCTATATAAATGTTTGTCATGGATTATGAAATTAGAAACATAATTATGTAGAACTTCAAACAAATAAATCAGAATAAATGTTCCAATACATACTCTTTACACCCGCAAAAAACTGCGACTGTACGAAAACTATTGCACGACAGTTGTTGAAACAATCATGTAATTTAGGAAACGGGAGTAAGAACGATGTAGTAGTGCATTATAACAGTATACATCAGTAGTGCGTTATGTTCGTACATACCGTTAGTTAATCATCTCTCATCTAATTGTTGTAGACTTCATACTCTACACCCGCAAGAAACTACACGACTGTACGAAACTATTGCAAGACTGTTATTGAAACAGTTGTACGCCGCAGTAGTGCATTATAATAATATACAACAATAGTATTATGTTCTTATTACATACCTTCAGTTAAGCAATCTCTCATCTAATTGTTGTAGACTTCATGGTAAACAATGTTGACTATTGCATCATCCTCAAGTACATCTTTCTTCATCCCACGTTCTATCTGATTCCTTTCAAGATACATCAAGAGGTTTTTTATTTTATTAGATCTATTGTTATTGGAAAGACCCGAATCCGCGATTGAGGCATTTATTTTATAGTGGACCGATCCGCCCATTTATTTTATAGTGGACCCGAGACCCGCCTCAGAAAAAAATTGGCCCCCATTTTTAAATTTTTTCTATATGTAAATATTGATTATGTTTTCAATAACCGTCTTGCAATATCCAATACTGGTTCATTCTTTCAATAAGAGTATTGATGGAAAGAAGCTAGCAACATGCTATGATGATCGGTAGTGCAACATTAGAAATTTGAGAAAGTCAACCTAAATTGCAGTCATAGAAATTACTTGATTAGTACTTAATCGTGTAAGTCTTCACAGTAGTGTATATTGATATATTTCCAATGTTATTTTGTCATTTATTATTAATGCTTGTCTTACCTAATAAGCAAACAATTTTCATTTATGCATGGAACAATGTAAAAAAATCTCAATTATATGTATATGCGTAAATTTATGAATCATTCATAATTTTTTAGTCACCAAGTTAACATGTACATATTAAAATATTTAAATCTCTGTCAGTAGTATAAAGTTGGATATTTTGGCGATCGAGGTCGTTCAAATACTTGTTCAGGAATGTTTCAGTCATATAGCATAAAAAGAAACCAAACGTAGAAGTTTACTAATCCCCATTCTGAGGAGGTCAATGCCACTAACACTGAAAAACACAGAAGCTTTTAGATACTTCCTAAATTCATCAACCTGCGATGGTAAGATCCTGTGGATTTTGTCATGACGAACAAATAATGTAAATCTATTTCGCAGAACATGTACTCAACTGCCATCTACGCTTTAAGAAACCATGTACAAAAATTGGAAAATGTTATGTAAAATATTTCAATTGTCATAGTATCTGATATTTTGTATTAACAATTATGTTAAATATTTATTATGTTTTTTTATAATGGTCTTGCAAGCTGGAAGTTATCGGTCCGTCGCCGTTTCGAGCCTGTCGTCTTCGTCTTCGACGGATCCCTGAAATACCACGAAAAACGAGCTAAAGGGCGCCGTTTCGGCGACGCCCCTCCAACGCTCAAGTCAGATAATTATTCGTCGAAGTTTAAGCTTATAAATAAATAAGAGCATGTAATCCTTAATGAGGGGGTCGGCCGTGCTATGAGATACTACTTCCTTCAATTTCTAGAGGTGTTGGTACTCGTCGAGTAGTCCTCATTTTAGGTGCAGAGATTTGATTGTATTAGAGAAGAATATCATAGTAGTTAAGTAGAAAAAGGATGCCCCGTGGTAATGAAATTACCTGCCTATTTATAATTACCGTTGGATGGAAACCGCTCAGCCCCACTTTCCCTTATTTATCCACAATGCACGTTCTCCATCATGGTGGGAACTTCCTACTTGGTCTGTCACATTCCCACCTTATGTCTTATATCTTCTTACTTGCCCCAATAGTACCTTCTAGAATACTTTACTTTGCTCCCTTAGTCCTTTTTCAACCATACCACGTTGGCTCCTTCGGGTAATCGCCTTGGGGGATGTCCTCGGCGTGGCGCTCGACCAAGGCGTCATTCCTCGGGTAGCTCCTTAGGGCCCATATCGTCTCGGGAGGTTGCTCTCCGCGGAACCGCCTCGGAAGGTATTTTCGCGGGGAATGTTACCCGCCTCTTTTGGTTAGGCTCGAATATTGAACCGATAAAATACGGGGATAACAAAAGTCACTTGAAAAACGAGAAGTTTTCGGACCTGTAGTCCGCATACCAGAAAATGTAAAGCCAGTTGGATATAAATGAGTTTTCGTTGGAAAGAGGAATAAAAACTGCGAAATTACGAGATACAAAGCACGACTTGTTGCACGAGGTTTTTCGCAAAGACCTGGTATTGATTATGAGGAGACGTATTCTCCTGTGGTGGACGCAACTATTTTTCGTTATCTAATGGTGTTGTCTTATGGTGAAGGACTCGATATGCGTCTTATGGTGTTGTCACTGCTATTTATATGGATCGCTTGACAGTGATATATATATGAAACTTCCCGAGGGATTCAAATTACCTGGAAATTCAGGGCCACGAAATGTGTACCCAGTTAAACTTAATAAATCGCTTTATGGATTAAAGCAATCTGGGTGTATTGGTATAATCGCTTAAGGGAATTTTTGGTGGAAGAAGGGTATAATAATGATCAAACTTGCCTCTGTATATTCATGAAAAGATCTAAAAATGAGTTTGTTATTATAACAGTTTATGTTGTTGATATCAATAATTGCAACTTCTGCATAGTCATCAAAAGCTTTGTTTGAAAAAGGAGTTCGAAATGAAAGATCTCGAAAAAACAAAATTTTGTCTTTGACTGCAATTGAATATTTAAAGAATAAGATATTTAACTTATACGAAAAAGGTATTAAAAAGGTTTTACATGGACAAACTCATCCATGGGTACTCCGATGATTGTTCGATAGTTAGACGTGAATAAAGGTCCGTTCAGACCACGTGAAAATGATGAAGAGCTACTTGGTCCTGAAGTACCATATCTTAGAGCTATTGGAGCGCTAATGTATCTTACGAGTCATACGCGACCTGATATAGCTTTTTTTGTAAATTTATTGGCAAGATACAGTTTTTGCCGACTCGTAGACATTGGAACGAAGTTAAACGAATATTTCGATACCTTCAAGGAACAACTTATATGGGATTGTTCTACTCTAATGAGATGAAAGCGGATTAATTGGGCATGCGGATGTTGGATTCTTATCCGACCCATATAATACTCGATCGCAAACTGGTTATTTATTTACGTATGGAGGAACTGTCATTTCATGGTGATTAGTTAAACAATGTTTAACGGCTACTTCATCTAATCACGCTGAAATATTAGCAATTCATGAAGCTAGCCGAGAATGCATTTGGTTGCGATGGATAATTATGCATATACAACAAACTTGTGTGCTTTTATCTGAAAAGTTACTTCCGACGATATTATATGAAGATAATGCGGCATGTATTGCACAATTAAAGGAATGATATATTAAAAGTGATATAACAAAGCATATTTCTCCAAAAATTTTCTTTACACACGAGTTGGAGAAAAATGGCGATATTGATGCAAAACAAGTGGGATCTAGCGAAAATCTTGCAGATTTGTTTATGAAAGCACTTCCCCAATAATTTTTAGAAAATTGATATATCCAATTGGCGTTCGATCAAGATTTGAAATGCTAATATCATCAGGGGGAGCAAATACGCGTTGCACTCTTTTTCCCTTCGCTGTGGTTTTTCCCATGTGGTTTTCCCATTAAAGGTTTTTAATGAGCCAACATATGAAAGCGTAATAAAGGATTATGTACTCTTTTTTCCTTCACTAGGTTTTATCTCACTAAGTTTTTCCTAATAAGGTTTTAACGAGGCATATTCCTGAATATACATCCAAGGGGGGTATTATGAAATATTGTTGTTATTATGAAATATTGGAGTGGATGTATATGGAGTGGTTAAATTAGAATGAGATAGATGAGATTATGAATTAGTTGAGATTATTTTATGAGAATGTAATATTTTATTTTGTGGTTGTAATTTGAGAAATTTGCCTATAAATAGGCAACCTTGAGTTGTATTGTAAAAACACACCAAATATTGAAATTTGATTCATACTTATATCCTCTCTCTTAATATTTCTCTCTATAAATATATTATCATATAATCATAATATAAAAATTAATCACAATAATATTTTTATAACATGATTCTATTTATTTAGCAGTTTTGGTTGTTACTCATAGTTAATGGTGGAAGGGTAATTATGGTCAAACTGACATACCAATTAGTCTCACCAAGTATTTATAAAAGACTAGATAGTATCGGCACACCCAATTGCTATGATATATAATATTATTTTAAGTTGAAGTATTTATAAATGTTTAATATATACCGTTACAAAAAAAGGAAAATTGAAAAAAAAAAAGAGTAGAATGTTAATTTTCCACATTAAAATAAAATAAATAGAAAAGCAAAAGATAAAAGAGAGGATTAACATTTTATTTAATTTTACATAGAATAATAATATAATTGGTTGAAATTGACACATCAATTTTTAATAACGATTGTGTTATTTAATAAAATAGAAAGATAAGAAATAGTTTTATAACAGGAGGCAAAAATAGTCAAAAGACATGCTCAAGAGCGCGGCGAGTAGAGACTTGGAGGTCTTTGTCTTTCATAGGGCTAACATTCGATGACGTGTCGTGATATCAGTGGCAGCTGCTGAACCATGATGCGTGGCGCTGATGTCTTTCGTCTCGAACCCCACTCGCACGAACCCACGCGCGCTTACACTCATAAGTCAACTTTTTTTATTTAAAAGAAACAAATTACAAAATCCTCTCTGGGAAAAAGACAGACAAATCAAATCTTAATCCATCTTCGTCACGCGATACATTTTCCCTAATCATATGGAAATGGAAACATCGAGCAAGTTATGGGCCTTGGTGCTACTAGCGGCGCTGGTTCCGCCGGCGGCGCGTGGGTTATGGATGGACTTGCCCAGCTCGGGATCGAAGTGCGTCTCCGAAGAATTAAACAGCAAAGTCGTCGTCATGGGCGACTATTACGCCTTTATCGGTGATCAAGACGATTGGAACAACACAATCAATGCCACAATCTCCGTCAAGGTTTGTTATTTTCTTTTCCCCATTTTTTTCTTATTACGAGCTTGTAATTGTTTCTCCATTTTTCAGTAATGGGATGATTTTTTTTCAAGGGTTTTGGTTAAAAAAAAAATTCACTTGATTTGCGTTCTACTTTATTATGGTTCAATTACATTTGGGAAAAAGCTTCGATCTTTTTGTAAAAGAAACTGTATCGACTTAGCAGTTCAAGAAAATGATCTCAAAGTGGTGATTATTATTGCATAAAAAGCATCTGTAATAATATTCGAATTTATCGCTTTTCTCAGGTTAATTCTCCATACGGAAACGAACTACACCGCGACGAAAAAACCCGCCATGGACAATTTGCCTTCACGAGGACGGAGGCGGGTTCGTACACGGCGTGCTTTTCGGTCGACGGCGGAAGTCACGGCAATAAAAAGGTTACGGTAGGCATAGAATGAAGGGTCGGGATTTCCGCAAAGGATTGGGACTCGGTTGCGAAGAAGGAGAAGATCGAGGCGAGTTTTGTTTACGCTCTTTTTGAGTTGATGATTGCCGCCTTTATTTTCTCTCTTCGATCGTTTGTTTGTTGTGATTCATAATGTACATTTGGTTTTAGGGTTTAGAGCTCGAGTTCAAGAAGCTCGAAGAGAACGTCGAAGCCATTCACAGGAGGCTCCTCGACATGATGAACAAGTAAGAACGTCGAATTTGAACTTATAATCTTGCTTTTTTCTTGTCTGCGAGGCGTCGATTAGTTGAATTTTCGTTTAAGTTCAAGAGTTCCACTCTAAGACAGTTAGAGGGTGTGTTTGGTTTGTGGAAGTTAGTAGGGAAAAGAGGCTGAAAGAGAAAAAGCAAAACTAGTTTTTTTGTGTTTGCTTGATTGAAGAAGTAGATGTTGAAAAGAAAAGAAAAGAAAACCGTTGCTTAAATTTATATTTTAAACTAGGAAAAAAATTTTCCTCACTAATGGTGAGAGAAACAAAAGGAAAACTTATTGAAATTTGAAAACCGTTTTCTCTCTCGTTCAAAAATAAACACGTCCTTAAGAGATGACTAAGGACATAAAACCAAAGCCTATGATTTCTTGTAGGAGTAAATTTATTTCAGTCAAAAATTTGTTTTTCGCCTCTAACCCGTCACTAGCCAGAACTAGTTCGGTATGTCTACGCAATTACCATATGATTAGTCCATATTGATTAAAATTATAGAAGACGAAAAGCGATTTTCTGAACGTTATACATGATTAAAATGTTTTGGACGTGGATGAAAAGTGAATTACGTGAAAGTTATAGTACTAAAGTTTTTGTCACTACAAATTTCTTCTTTGTGAAAGCGAACACGTATTCGAAATCAGACGGACATCATTGGTGCGATAAGTATAACGCACGAGATCGAAGCTGCTCTAACACCATGATTTCTGAATCAAACCGAGATTAGCAACCCTAGTTTTCCGTTGCCCTTATATTATAACCGTTTTCTTACATTCGTGTACGTAAGCGCAGGGAATGGGATATGAGCCAAGTGAGTGAGAAGACGAACGAAAGAGTGGCAAAGTACGGCATGATGTCTCTCGGGGTTTGCATCGGCGTCTCGAGTCTGCAGATATGGTACTTGAGAAGATACTTTAGAAAAAATAAACTTATTTGAAGCTTAATTAGTAGCAAAGATGGACAAATTAATTAGGATGCAATGCACACACATTTCATAGTTTGGTTAATAGAAGTGGTGTGTATTATTATCATCTTAGTGTTGTCCATCACAGAAGTGGTTTCAAATCTTTAGACCATTAACTTTTTTTGTCCATGTTCAAGAGATTTTTAGAAAGGCATTTTCTAACTTTTCTGCTCTACCTAAAAATGTGGCAGAAGAACAATTAATTTAAGTTTATGTAGTGTTTTTGGTAAAAGAAAGAGATGATAATAAAGGTGAGTCGGTGCACATTGCATCAGCTTGCACAAATTTCTGTTCATGACTTATCATGAATTGACACTCGAATATATGCCAAAATAACAATATGCGTGCAATGACGAGTAGCCGCGTAAGTAGTAATCATTTTTGTTTCGTATTTTTTACTTTTTGTAATGGAAATTCTCAACGGTTCGAGTTAAATTAATTGTCTTTTTTAGTTTGAGAATTGGTCGGTTGGAAAAGAAGGACTGCATTTTGAGTTTGAGAATGCGTTTGAGTTTGAGAATTGGTCTGTCGGTTGGAGATGGTCTTAGCATGAAACAGAACCTATATTAAAATCGTGGGAAGAAAAGAAATCGTTGGTTCCCTCTTTATGTTTTAAAGAAATAAGTCATATATTGGGATGCATAGATATCGCAGTATGTCATATTCTCTAATTTTCCATCTTCCGTATATCAAGAAAAATAAAGCAACTACGTCTTGGTCGTTTCCCTGGCCAAGAAAAAAAAAATGAACAATTATATATACTGATTGAGTACGTAGGCAATGAAATGGCTAAGGCATCTGATACACAGACAAAGTGGTGCTTATTCAGATATTCGAACACCTGATTCTAATTAAAAAAAAAAAGGTACAAGAGTCACGAGGCACCATAACTATATCGAGCTACATTTTGGCCGTCAAAGAAATCAAAACCCCACATTCATACAAAAATATTACATTTTATTCAAAGACCACCCTTTTCGGATAGTCCTGAGTGTTGAGAAACGGTGACGTTTAATATATGGTTATACATGCAAAATGTTTTACTTGAAAAAATTACAATCTTAGTGTGAGCTAATGATACCCTACAAATCTGTATAAAAGGTCAATCCTCGCTGTGCATTTCCATACAACAAGCTTGTGTGTGTGTGTGTGAGAGAGAGAGAGAGAGAGAGAGAGAGAGAGAGAGAGAGAGAGAGAGAGAGAGAGAGAGAGAGAGAGAGAGAGAGAGAGAATGGTTTACCAGCCGAACTATTCAAAGTGTGCAGCCATTGCAGGAGCTATTAACAAGATGAAGCCTTACATGGCCATGATATCATTACAGTTTGGATATGCAGGAATGTACATAATTACCCTAATCTCCTTCAAGCGTGGGTTCAGCCATTGGGTCTTAGTTGTCTATCGCCACGCATTCGCCGCCTTGCTTTTCGCGCCCGTCGCGTATTTTCTCGAAAGGCAAGAAATAGCACGCAAAATTTGTTTTTTACAATCATCAAAAACCCTTTTTTCCGACAATGTCAAATGTTGTCTCAGGAAATACGACCTCGGATGACTAAATCTGTGTTCTCGAAGATAGTGATCCTCGCCTTCTTGGAGTAAATGTCCTCTCCTAACTACATATCATCATCACTTATTCATCGTCGTAATGTGCATATCAACGCGGAAAATCGATTAATTTCATATGTATATAGGCCCGTGCTGGACCAGAATCTTTACTACGTAGGATTGCAGTACACGTCGGCGACCTTTGCCTCGGCCACGGTTAACATTCTCCCGGCCGTTACTTTCATCATGGCAGTTATGTTCAGGTATGATATACTCGTACATTAAAACCGTACCATACTGAACCGAAAAATTCGAAACCTATTGGGTTTACATTCTAAATAGCTTGAAATTTTCGGTTCTTGGGATTTATCATCACGATACAATCGAACCGAATACCGATTTTTTATTTGTTTTTTTAAAAAAACTATACAATAGTCGCGTATATAAGATAAAATATAATAACCAAAATGCACCAGAACCCCTGCGGTTTGAAAATTGCATAGAAACCCCTCATTGTTTTTTAATCGTTTGTACCAAAGCCAGGGTAATAGTGCTAAGTTTAGCACAACAGTAAGTTTCGCGCAATAAAAAAAGAAAACATAGGATAGTAATGTGGATTGTATTAGTATACATACATCCACGTGGGGATATGACATAATTTACCCTAAATCATATTATTTTTTTCCGGACGGTTAAATACGTACGTTATTCTCCACCTATCCGATATTTTTCTCAGGCTGGAGAAGGTTAACCTACAAAAGGCGCACAGCCTAGCGAAGCTGATAGGCACTGCCATCACAGTCGCCGGAGCGATGATCATGACCTTGTACAAGGGACCCGCGGTGGACATCTTATTAGGATATTCGCACGGCGGCGGAAACCACCACCACCACCCCACCGCCGGCGGAGGCGGCGCTCCGAAGGCCGGCGCCGGCGATCAGCACTGGGTCGCCGGAACCGTCATGCTTCTAAGCTGCATCGTGGGCTGGTCTGCGTTCTTCATCTTACAGGTCGAATTAATATAGTCTTTTTTTAATTACTACATGCGTTCTTCGAATTGCATCGACATGACATGCATACGTATTAGCTCTGAAAGAATGGATTTTCTTGCGTACGATACGATGGAAGCAGAACAAGACGTTGGACGAGTACCCAGCACAGCTGTCGCTAGCGTCTTTGGTATGTTTCGTGGGGACGATCGAAGGCGGGATTTTAGCTGCCATAATGGAGCGCAACCGTGCGAGCACTTGGGTTATAGGTTTCGATTCAAGGCTTCTTGCCGCTGCTTATTCCGTGAGTGTATATAAATGTATATATATATATATATATATATATATATATATATATGAAGTTACAATGATTTTTTATGAACGTTTGCGCCGTTTTAATCGACTTTCTACGTCGCCTTAACGTTGATGTAATGGTAAACGGTAGCTTCACTCGAAAGCTTAAACTTGAACGGAGTGTAATATACTTCGATTTTTTCGATGCACCCACTCATGTTTAGACTGATTTTTTTCATATCCAAGATCTTTTTGGCTTGAGCCCAAATACCACGTTAAAAAGATCAATTCACCATAATTGAAGGGTTTTAACATATTCTAAACTTATATATTATATTTTCAACACATATAGGGAATAATTTGCTCGGGAATAGCTTATTATGTACAAGGTACGGTGAACAAGGTCCGCGGGCCCGTTTTCGTAACCGCTTTTAGCCCTTTGAGCATGGTTATTACCGCAGTTTTGGCAGACGTAATCTTAGCCGAGCAAATCCATCTCGGAAGGTACCGTCGTCGAGTATATTCGTCCATTATTTCAAGCAAGAATGATCATTAAATATTTGTACATTCGCCGTTTCATTGCAGCTTAGTCGGAGCAGCGATCATAGTTTTCGGACTCTACGCCGTCGTGTGGGGCAAAAGCAAAGAGAAATCTGCTTCGAACAATCTTTCTCATGACCTTCGATTGCCTGTTGCTGCTTAAATCTATGTTTGGGCCGCAACATTGAAGAATGGGCCACGCGGCCCATATACTTAAATAAAGCCCTAAAGCCCAATATTTCTGCCTACTTGTTTCGCACTTTGTAATCTTCTTTTTCTTTTTGGTCCTTGAATTGGAGTACAATAAATTGACAGAATCTTCTCCTTTTCTCTCTAATTAGCTCAACAAAACGTAAATCAAATGCTTCAAAAGCAAGTTCTCAAACCTTATATTCAACAAACAAACACGAGAGAGAGAGAGAGAGAGAGAGAGAGAGAGAGAGAGAGAGAGAGAGAGAGAGAGAGAGATATACTTCTTTAGAAAAGCCAATTGAGGCTAATGTTGCCGAGCCAAATCAAGAGAGGGAATTGGGCCAAGGCTATGAAGAGGAGAAGATAGTGATGCCTGCTCGAATCGTAAGTCCTCACCTCTGCAAAAAGAACTCTTTTCATCGTCTTAACCAAGAAGATCCCCATGCAAAGGCAAGTCCAAGGCAAAAGGAAGTAGTAAGCATAGCCCGACAACAGTTTTCCGAAGAGGGCGAGAGACAGCCCAGTGAATGTGTAGCCAGCGTAGGCCACTATGTCGAGCAGAGGGGCCTCGCCGCTGCCCAAGGAGAATAACGTCATTTTAAGCAGTGATACTTGGAAAGCCCATCCAACGACTGCCTTTGCAAATAGCCAGTTTAGGGCTTCTGGGCTAAACCTGCCGAGTTCAAATACAGATACTAAATTGCTTCACTTTACTCCTTGTAAGAAGATATCAACCATAAAGACAAAGAAGCTATCATATATATATATATATATATATATACAGAGAGAGAGTCTTACTTTCCATGAAAACCTAATGATAATCCTGCAAGAACCACATAAGTGCCGAATGCCATAAATGGAATGTATAAGTCTGGAGCATTTATGTCGTAAATAGGGGGCTTGTAAGAGAGTCTGCCACCGACTGGTTCTGTGATTCTTGTCCAATGGCCCTGAATAGTATTTTAAGATAGTAATACAAATATCAACATTATCACAAAGAAGAAGAGATTGCATGCAGTTATTAACTTACTAAACAAATGAGGATGATATTCCTACCCGATGAAGAAATGGAAAAAGAACGACCTTCAATTTGTTCTTCACGTAATGGTCATTGACCTGGAAATAGTATTGAGGATCGGAGAAGTACCTGCTGATCTGTTTGCAGAAGAGGTTAATGAGAAATTACAGAGAAAATTCATATTCAAAGGGAAATTCGCAAAAGAAGATGCCTGTCACACTAACGAGGACATCCCAAACAATGCAAAACTTACATTGCTCTGCACATATTCAGAGCTAGATCCTAAAATCTTCTCGCCATAAGCACTAAGTCCACCTCTAATGAATCCTGAACTCGGACCATAGAAAGCATTGCCAAAGGGGTTTTGCTGCGGATTAGGAGGACGAGGCACCCCGGGTTGTGCTCCAAGGTTATCATACATTTCTACCAAAAGAATAACGAAATCTGCAAACGGATAATGGCATCAGAGCAGTATGAATTAGGCAGCAAGAATGATAAAAAAGCAAAGAAAAAACCGCACAACACTCATTGATTGATCTCAAATAGCTTATTATATAAACACAGTAGAAATGACGGCTTTCTTTCGCATGTAATGATATTAAGCAGTAATCTTCAAGGACATTCAGATTCTGCTATGCCACATGATTGAAAATCCAATAATTTACAGTGAACTCGAAATAACTAGCTCAAAACTCACCAAATCGAATTCCAATGAGCTGAACCTGCAAACATCACTATGAACTTGGTTAGAAACAATCCACAGCTGATTTGGCTCCAACAATAATCACGCTTATGGCACTCAGCTCAAATTCAACAGCAATAATGTTTGTTAAAGGCGGCCAATCCATAAACAGATATATAAAATCCTACTCTTACAGCCCTACTTAGATCTAAACCCAAACAATCAAATCAATAAGCATCGGCAATTGGGAATCATTCAAACATTACTACAAATCCGAGGACGTAGACAAAGCCAACCAGGATTTGTCACCGACACCGAAAACGTAATTCATACAGGGGATATCGCTTAGTGCATTCGAAAGCATACAAATATTGCATCGCCACCACAACGTAACATCTGAAGCTGATCAAAACCTTCAATAGTTACACTTCCTTGTTCTCGAAGCTACTACGGGGAAAAGTGAATGTACTAAATCATCCAACCGAGAATTAACCCTCAAATCAACTGAAAAGATGGGTAGCACGAGAAATCATAAACAAAAAAGAAAAGGCTCGACATGAGAAAGTAAAAATTGGAGATTTACCGCGAAGGAACGCCTCGATTCGTGATGAGATTATGGGGAACTGCAATTGAAGTATCTCAACAGGTGTTATTTGAGTAAGCTATTTAACCGGGTTGGGTCGGGTCCCGGTGGTGATGGATCGGTCTATTGGATTGCATTTGGGTCTATCTTGAATTTTGCCTAGAAATACCACAAATGGTATTATGATTGTGTTGAAAGATAGCCATTTCATGTAAGAAATTAATTTGTAAAGTAATCTATATACTATAAAAGTTGGATAGAGATCCTATTGTGATGACATGTGGCAACAAAATGCCCCCAAAATAATAAATAGAATCAAACATACGTTGTATGTAGTTCAGTTTTATACATAGGTTTCTGTGCCCAATTAATAAGGGAATTAAACAGACTTACAGATATTTAATTAATCGGGCAACTAAACAGTCTACTAGACTCCAAAGCATTAACAAGCCACATACCAACGTCCTTTTCTTTTTTACCATCTACTCATCTTCTCCGTCTGTGAAAGGTATCCATCAATCTATGCCTTTTAAAATCTTTGTCTTCAAAGAGATGGGATATTAATGTCCTAATCATTACATGCATACATGTATTAAACGACCATATTCTAGCTAACTGCTGGGATTTTTGAAATTTCAGGTACAGTCGAATTTCTTGGAAGAAACCGTCGAGCTGATAGGTATGTTTGTTTTTATCGTATTCATTCTTCATTGTCACAAATATGTGTGTGCTGATATTAAATCATTGCATACATACATGTATTGGACGAACCGTATTATAGCTAACTGAAGGGATTCTTGAAATTCAGGTACAGTCGAAGGAAAAGACTGTCGAAGCTTCGACGAAAGCAGAGGGCTATATTTGTTTTATCATCTTCATTGTCACAAATATGTATGTGCTGATGTTAACTTATAACATACATAAATGTATTGAACGAATCTTATTCTAGCTAGCTGATGGGGTTTTTGAAATTTCAGGTACAGTCGAAGATTTCGTGGAAGAAGCCGTCGAAGCTGTGAAGAAAGCTGGAGATGTATGTTTGTTTTTATTATATTCATTCTTCATTGTCATAAATGTGTGTGTGCTGATATTGTTTTAGACATATGTTCTTCGAAAAGGTTGTCGAAGCTGCGAAGAAAGCCGGAGAGGTATGTTTGTTTTTCATCATATCCATTCGTCATGGTATTAAATTGCTGATATTATTTTAGACATATGTGTTTTACATAAATTTATGTAAAGTGAAGTTGATCGACATATCAATGAGCAACAGGGTGAGACAATTGTGAGTTTTCTTGGACAACGATGTTGGGCACTACGTGTTTGCAGATCAGAGTTGTCGATCACTGAGTCGGGGCATGCCAGCGTTGTGCAACGGCTAACGAACCTCAATATCCTGAGCTGAGGAAGATGATAAGGCATGTGCCTTCGAAGATTACGTGGAGTTCTGTAATGGAAGCAGTGATGGCCTCGGAAAATCCGTATTCACAGTCTTACATTTCTGGAAAAATTTGACGTTACTATTGCCAGTACAGTCATACGAGCCTTGCCATTTTCCTATACTGGAGTGCCACCAGTCCTACAGTGGTACAGTCTCACAGTATTACAGACTAGCAGTCAAAGTTTCATGCAGTCGTGCAGCCTCACAGTAATATAAACTAGCAGTTGTGCAATTAAGCAGTCTCGCAATCCTGTGGTCGAAGTAAATAGTGGTTTCGTGTCATAGACGGTGAAGTGAAAGTATCTATGCACTTTGTAACTATATCATGAAAGCTACATTGACCGTTAATATGTCTTCTTCCTAATGAGGTGAGAGGGTACAAAAGCCTATATAGGTTTGTGCAAGGTGAACTCTTCTTCTTCTGCTTCTTTTTTTTTTTTCCTTTATAAATTCAATTTAAAATCTCTTTGCTTGAACTAGGCATTTAATTTCTTTTTGTAATTCTCATTTTACTAACAAAATAAATACAAGTAACTGAGACACCTTGTATTTTACATTTTTTCCTGGTATAAGTGTTGTGCGAGGCAGTGGCAAGCGGATACGAGAAGTTAAGAATGGATGCGTGCTGTCGTGAAAGGTTTCGAGTGCCGACAAGCGGTAGCAAAGCCAAATCTGATAAAGCAAGACTCCGAGCAGCTATTTGGGACAATGTGAAGAGTGGCTCAGTATTTCTTTCCTTTCTTTTCCTTATTTGTTTCTCTATTTTTTTTCATTATTTGCGATGATTGTCCCTCCGTTAGGTGATCAGACACTATTCTCTCACTAATTTGTATTTTTCATTGAAGGTATTAGCTACATCGACATTAATTATTTATTGTTGTGGACCTATGCAGGTGATGCACAATCGATGTCTTCCTTGATTTTTGGCGTGGCTTCGATTATTGGGGGAGGCGTGATATGGATGAGGCGGGTAGATTTCACTTTTTTGGAGTTTATGATGACGCCCTAATCTGTATATTTGTCAATTTTGTAAGACTGCAACAATTTGTAAAGGCTGCACGCACGACTGCGGGACTGCAAAAACTAGCAAGACTAATTACAACAGCGTAAAACTGTGAGACTGTTTATCTCAATTTAATGGTTTTATTTGATTTATTATAAAACATTTTAATGGGAGCTTTAGCTTAAGTATAATTCCTCATTAGGGGATTTGAATCTAGGACAATTATATTTCTTTCAAAGGTGCGTAATCTTCATTGCGGATTGCATATCTAAAGCAAACTGAATTCTTCCATTTTCTGAAATCGTAGGATGAGGATAGGTTCAAACAAGATTGCAGCTTTTGACTTTGATGGATGCCTTCTAATACATCTGTAAGACGGTAAGATTCTTAATTGGAAGGTGTTTGGGACAGTTTATGCTCTACCTGTGTCTATCATAGAACATGCTTTGAGAGATGAAATAAAGACTAAGAGCTTTTACATACTACCATGTTATTCCTGAATTTCTAATCCTATGGAAATATTGCCCGCTGACCATCACTTACAAATTTAGAACATGAGCATATGCTTGGTCTCCATACTGGAGAAACCTCAGTGTTTGTACAATGATGGCTTCGAGCTGGTTTGTCCCCTTCTTTTATGACCATCACTTGCGAAATTTGCAGCCGTTTTCCCAAACTCGCAGTCGCGCAAGTTCGCCGTCTTATACTGGTGCATTTATACAAGATTTCCTAATAGTGATTGTACATACCCCTTAGAAGAGCCGCTCATGTGAGTAATTTTTTTATTTTATTTCTAATTTGTGTCGTGTAACAATTTCAACTATTTCAGATATTTTTTCAATTTTTTATGATTAATACTAAATGGTTATATCTTTTTTGTGTCATAGGTTTACTGATGATTGAAAGTAGATAGATTCTCCTGTCGGGCGGAGTTGGCTTATCGTCTTCTATATCCCTCCCTAACTTTTCCTCAACTTCATCATTCACTTGCTAATATGGAATCTGATATGTGATCATATTCTTGCCATGTTCACCACCTTTAAGCCCCTGTAGCACTTCAATTTTCTATGAGAGCTTATGTAAGCTTTTGCCATTTGTTCTATTTGAGGAAAATAGTGGAAATATTTGGCATGACTTTGGTGCAGAAGATTCTGAGTTCTTCTCGGGCGAAAACAGAGTGGCTTCTGTTAGACGCTATAAGTATTTATTTGTTGCCATCATCTTTCTCATTGAGTTCGTTTGTTGTATTAATGCAATATTTTACAATAAATCCTTGCAATATTAGATGATGCATGTTCTTTCCGTTTCAAAATTTGTTATATATGTCATGGGATGATCGTTGAGGATACTCAACTTAGGCCCTTACCTCGATTATATAGCATACGTTATATTTTTTTTTACGAATTTGTTCAATACAAGTCTAAAAAATTCCTTCTAAGTTCCTTCAGTCGTCCAATCTTACGTTTCTAAGGTTTATATTTCCTTACAGTTGTAATGACATTGTTGCAGTCCTACACAGTTTTGGACAATATTACAAGTTAGTTGCAAGTCTGCCTCACTTATCAACTTTTTAATATATATTGGTAAGACTGATATTGTTCGGTTATTGTTGTTGCTGTTAACATCAGTTGTTTAAGATTGTTCCTAATAATTATATTATAATTTATAGGGTAGACGATGCATTATATTTTATTGTATTATATTATATAATATCAGATTATAATATAATAATATACAATATAATATAATTATATTATAATTTATAGGGTAGACGATGCATTATATTATTATATTCTAGTCTATATTATATTATATTATATTATATTATATTATATTATATTATATTATATTATATTATATTATATTATATTATATTGTATTGTATCATATCATATTATATTACATTATGTTATATTAATCTATATCTCGCAAAACATTACTGTATTCAGTACATCAACCAGTAAAAACATACGTTGAGGTCCGTTCAAGGTTTTCGGTCCGTCAACTACCAATAGTTCGTGGCATATTAAAAATTTATGTCTCGCAGTTTCGCGGTATTGCTGGTGCAAGGCAATAGCCAGATTACTGTACTAAATGATTTGACAACGAAGATCAACAAGAATTACTCTGAAATCCACGAGAGACTATCGAATAGAGCAGACACTTGGTATGTGAACAGTATTTTGCCGAATAGAATACAATATTACTACATATGCAATTGTTTTGACAGGAAAAATCAGTCCTACACATGGCGAAAAACAAACAACAAATCGCAACTAACATTCTTTCAACTAAGGAAACATCACTTTTGCTAAAGAGAAAGCACTCCAACACCAAACAACCCACGCAGACTCCATTGCAAAAACGATCTAAGAACAAGACTACAAGCCCATTGGACGGACAACGTTTGAGTTCAAAAAAGTCCTAAAAGACAAAACTCTTGCTATGCACGTGAAGAAACTCTCAAAATTGTTTCCCCGCGTATCAGCACAATGAACCAAGGCGAGTCTATCGGTACAATATTAGGAGAAGAACTTGGCATTCAATTATTCAAAGATCTTATGACAAAGGGAAGTTGGCTACATAACGAGGTACAACAGTTATAGTATTTCACGGTAACTGTCTACACAAATTGTTAGTATTGTGTTCCGCAACATCACATAGATGAATGCCTACTGGATTTATCGAGAAACAGTGGCATACAAAGTTTCCAAGGTCAAGGGGTTATTTTATGCATACAACATTCAACTAAATAGTTGCAACGGAATCTAGAAGTGATGGACATGTCACTGGATACTATGCATTGTTGATTATAGAAAACAATCAATAATTGTACACGACTCTGACCCTTCGGTTGATAAGGATGTGAGATTCTGTGAAGAGGCATTTAAAAAAAACACGACTTACGATCTCATATATTCTTCGAGATTTGCGCATGACTGACTCGATCATGAACTCCACTGTTTATAGAGATCCTAACTTCACCCATCACGCGGTTAGGTAATATAAAATCCCTAATGTCTTTATTTTGTAGAATTACTAGGTGTTATGATTGGGAACATTGGATTTGTATGACTAGGTGTTATGATTGTGACTGAAGGTTTCGACTTTCAAAATTGTTATTGTTCGGTATTGGGGGACAAGTTATTTCAAGCGCTTAGCGGTGTTGTGTTCTAATTTGGTGGATCACACATGGATCATACATTGGGTCGTTGCGCATTCTTTGTATTTGATTTACTGCACTTCTATAAGCCAGATTGGTCGTCTCAAATAATATCATCATGTGTTTGGTGTTCATCTTTCCCGTTTCTCTGAGATTTTTATTGTTTTTTTGTTTTGTTGTTTTAAACTATTTCTATTAGTTTTCGGTTTGGGGTTGAATCATGATTGAAGCTTCATGAGTCAGGTTTTTTTTTTTTTTGTATCGAGGTTGGGCAATCACTCTTCAATGCCAATCATTGTCCAGGTTTGGCCTTTTTTCCATTGCCATCAAATCGAGAACTGTCCCTCACCCATTAGATAATTTTTAACTTAATTTTAGCAGGTCTTTTTCCATAGTATTTTTAAAGGTTGAAACCATTGAAATCCTCATGCATGTTCGCTAACCATGTTTTCGAAGTTTGTTTGTTGTCGTTTAGTTGTTTGTTGGAGTATGCGTGTTGCTTTGTTAAATGATTAATTCTCTAGGAAAAATATGGGATTCATTGATTTGATGTCTTTTTCAATCTTTCATTATACACATTCTTCATGGTCATAAATATGTGTGCGATGATATTATTTTAGATGTATTAACTTTATTAATTTAGGGAAAATGATGATGACATATCAATGAGTGGCAACATGAGACACTATTGTGAGTTGTAAAGGACAACGATGTTGGGCACTATATGTTTGCAGATCAGTGTTGTTGGTCGCTGAGGCAGGGCTGCACATGGGAGCGTCGACGCTGTGCAACGGCTAAACGAACCTCAATGTCTAGAGCTCGAGCTGGGCGATGACAAGGCATGTGCCTTCGAATATGACAAGGGAAGTGTAGATGGCCGCTTTTGGAAAGAAATTGAAAGACTTGCAAATTCAAGAATGACAAGGGTGTGCGCTGATTCTTTTGTTTCCCATTTCTGCGTTGTTATTAAGATTTTTTACTTTATAAACTTCTGTTGCTAAGGATGTCATTTAGTTGATGTGAGTATATATGTGATACAGAATTTACAAACAATGCAAATAATACAACTTTTAATATTAGTGAAGAAAAATGTGAACCAATATGCCATAGAATCATAAGGGGTGGAAAGTCGATATGTTAAGGATTCCTCATGTCAGAGAAAAAATTTCCAAGGCATACGACAAGATATCTCTCTTTATATTCATACTCCCCCCTTGCGAAGTAATGAAACTTAAATCGGGATCACCATTAGTGCATATCCACAAAAAGTCGTGCTCTCTATGTTGCAACAACAAGGTATACTTGCAATCAGAAGTATATGAGATTCAAGAAGTTTGTTGAGCAGCGCTCCAAGATTTGTTGATGCTGCTTCTCTTCTTTGTGCACTTGAATGCTATTGGTTTGCGAAATATCCTTGGGGATTTGGTAAGAAGTTTTGATACAAGTTCATTAATACGTGAAACACCATGCTAATCATCATTTTTTGCAGCTTTATAAGTGTTTAATCGTACTGCTGATGGCTATTTTTGAGCCTTGGCAAAACAACAACAGTATGTGGATCGATGACGGTGGCTCAGTTATGCTCAGATATATTTCTTCCATGTATTTCAATGCATGGTCTAATTGATAATACTGCATGGCTTTTATATTTAGGAGCGTGGTGTTTTTCCTTGGGAATTTGATGAATGTAATGGCTTATTATTTGAATGTGATTGCAATACTTATGGGTAACTGTTTTGTTCTTTTGTAAATATCGAATTGCAAATTGCGTTTTATTTATATGCTTATATCTATGAGTGTTAATCAAAGTTCAAGATGGATAGTAACATGTTAATTGACTGGGTTTTGGACCATAAGATTTTAAATATTTAGCGAGTCTTCAACATAACAACAGGAGTCTAATGATAAGCTCATTAATCAATGAGCGTGGTTTCCCCATTCGTCGAGTTTATTGTCACAATTATCCAACTCAGATTAGTGTGTGTAGTCTTAAAAGCTAAGAAACGTTCAAGATTGATTCAACAACTTAAAGTAGAGTAAAATATCGCACACTTAATACAACAGTAGAAGACTGTTCTAGAAAAGACCGTGAGTGTGTAAGACTGCTGCATTGGCTTTACAAACTGCAAGACTGTGTGACCGCACGCACAGCCATGAGACTGCAGTCAGCAATGAGACCGCACTATTTAACATTGTAAGACTACTAATTAAAAATTGTAAGACTGTGCATAGGGTTGTCAACGGGGCGGTCGGGGCGGGGATCTAATCTGCGTCCCACCAAGGCAAATGGGGACTAAATCGTTCCCGTCCCGTCCCCACGGGGATCCCCGCCCCGTCACAATTTTAAAAAAATCAATTTATACTATTCTAATATTATTTAAATTATATTTTAAGATTATTTATATTATTTATTTTAATATTATCGAAAGTATATTTTAATACTATTTATCTTATAATAATACTAATTGGATATAAATATTATTTAAATACTCGGGGTTGTGGCGGGGATATCCGCGGGAAAAAATATTCACATGTTCCCGGCCCTCGGGGATTCCCTTCCTATTCGGGGCGGATCCCCTCGGGGATGGAGAATCCTCGCCCCATTGACAATCCTAACTGTACGATACACAACTATTATGCGACACTACTTAAAACATTGTAAGATTATAAACTGCATAACTGTAAGATTGTAGAATATGTTTTTTAATTATTGTTTTTATAAGAGCTAAGGATAAACATGCATTAATTTTATATTACACAATAAAAAGAATAATGTGTGTGACAGAACCTACTATAAAATATTCCTAAAAATTGTATATATTTGACAAAAAAAAAAAACTCCGTGCATTTCACGAGGGCGACACCTAGTAATTAACTAAAAATAGAAGTATACAATTGAAAATATACAAAAACGGTCTTACTTCACACAACGCAATTTCTACAATGGTGCGTATACCATTAAGCAGAGATTCAAATTACACACGAAATCACGGCACAAGCCATACCAAAACATCGTCGCGCAACGAAACAGATTTAAGTTATTACATCTGGACATCAACGCTTCTGAGCGAACGTAAGAATCGAAAACACAGTCTGCGTGCCTGTGAGCACGAGCAGCAAGAAGCCCGCAACAACATAGACCGAAGCCCATGGCCCACTACAGCGCCCAAGCTTCACCTTCGCCATCCACTTATTGCGCCTCGAATTCGAAACATGTTCACACTCTAAAAAACGTCGTAAAGATACGATTTTGATGATCTTACGTTCTGTCCCAACCTGACAAACATAAGACAGACCATCTCATCGTCTCCAAGCCAATTACTGATAATTCCCGAGCTCCCCAGTATCTTCACCACGTGCTTGGAATCTATGAGGCAGTGCATGAAGAATGCTTAGTCAGTGACATAACTGTGTTGGCCGGGCGATAACTGCTGCTCATAGGCAATAAGGTTCCTCAAGAAAGACTCGGTGTGGTCGGAGACTCTCAGCGTCGGGAGATATAAAACCCCGTCTGAGAAAGAAAGGTCGAATAGGAAGTTGCTGTTTCCTTTCGATGGCTTGAACTTAATTCCAGCTTCGATTAGTTCTGAGGCACTGTTTATGTTCGCCAATACTTCGTCTTTGTCAGTAGTTACTTGGAAATTCTTGGCAGAGAAAGCGAAGTAGCTTTGATACACTAAGGCTAAGAGACGCGGGGGGGGGGGGGGGGGGGGGGTATTTTTTTCCCCGGAGAAGTTGTTAAGTCGCCTATGAAAAATAAGACAAGGGATCGAATGTTGTCTTCTGGGTCGCCGGACTTTGTCATGTCGAACAGATGTTCTAACACGAAGAGGGGTAACTGATTCTCAAACAAGATCAGATCGTGTCTTAATTGGCTGATTACCTGCTCGGAGTAGAAGCTGGGGTTGTTTTCGTCTCTTAAGCTGCAAAACCAGTGCTTTCTCAGAAGCTCGACGACGAAACAGCCGTCAAGAAGCAGCATTTTCGTGAAATCGTCTGGATTTAGCATCGACGGGCGCTTTCTTCTAGCATCCTTAATTCTCTTACGTAGTCTTCTACCGTGAGGTCGTTTCTTCTCCTTAAGAGATGTTGAAGGTAGATCACCTTGTGCTCTTCCATGCCTTTGAGGTGGTCTTTTCCGTGATGGATTGGACCGATGGAAACTATTTCTGGTTCGTAGCACCATGCGCTGATTTGATGCAGTTCTTCGTTGAGTTTGAATATGGTTGGCATTGATCGATTGTTGTTAGCTAATTTTCCCATCAGAGATTTTATGTTGACGACGACTCTGTCGCTTTCCTCGGACATCTGCAATCATCTCCAAGATTGTCAGAAATCAGACCATAAGATATCCTCTAACACGGATTCTTATCAAGAGGGGAATACATAAAACGAATGGCAAGAAAGAGGATTACCATAACATAAAAGTTCTTACATCCTATTGCTAGATATATATCCGAGCTTTGATAGTTATGCCAAATTATTTTTTATATTTTGTACTTATCTAAACGAAATGCATGATTACATAGAGAACTTTTATAGAGGAGATGTGTATTTCATGTGTAATGGTTTGGTAAATTCTTGTGCACGCACCAGTAAACATCAGGTAAGTTTCCTGTCAGAAAACTTAAGTGCAAGAAAACACTAAAAAAAGGATGAAGACTTTTGGATAGTAAAAAAATATAAAATAGAATACCATAAGCTGGACAGCATAAGATTGGTAAGGTTACTTACAATAATTTATGTGGTTTGCTTTGCAATTTCATACCATGAGGAATAAACACGCATTTGACACGAAAGCTCATACAAATTTCCATGACAATGCAGACTAAATTCATAAAAAAGTATCTAGCTTTTGTGCAATAATGTCAATAGTGAAGATCAACACACACACACCCTCACAACTTATGAATATCAGCATGAGTTCAAGGAAGCTTAACCTCACTTTCCATACAATAACCACGTAGTTTCTGCGAACAAGAAAAAAGAAATAGAACTTTATATATACAGCAATTTTTCTCTCGAGACCTTCATTTGAAAGCTATAATCAGGAAAATTCTCTTACTATGCGATGTGCCCTCAGACCATTTATCACTTACCATCACCATGCAAAAAGTTCTTCCCCTTTTAATGATTGGATCGTATTATGCATACTTACCGGAAAAACAGAATCTGTGGCAGTAGCAAGCTGTTGCTGTCCTGAAGGTTACGTCATAACGGGCGAAAATGGAAGAGGTTGCCATCTCATAGAAATCATCAGCTGGCCATCTCTGAAAATTTGCTTTTACATAGGTAATTTATCTTAAAGATCTTTATTATTAACACAAGACTAATTCAAATTTCTCTAAATCCAAGTTCTTGAATTTTTGCTCAGGAACTATAGTAGGCTTGTCACTTGCCTTGATACATGCTTGGGTTTACCCAACAAAAAATAGGAAACAAAAGATCCGAGCACAGTTCTTCGAGGATAATGGCGGGAAAATGTTGCTTAAGGAGTTAGACAAGCGTAAGAGATCGTCTGACGACAGACCGCTAATCAAATTATATTCAGCCGAGGATATCAAGAGTGCAACAAGCAACTACAGCAACAAGCGAATAATCATGCAAGAATCATGCAAGCCAGGGACAATCATATACCATGGAACAACATCAGACGACAACAATGACAACAATAAGACAGACATTATGATCATGAGAATTGAAAAAGTCCCACTACCTGAGATAAAGCAGTTCGTCAAGCAGCTCTTGTTTCTTTCTCAACACCATCGAAATCTGGTAAGACTCATAGGCTGCTGCTTGGAGACTGAATTGCCTTTACTAGTCTACGAGCTCCACGGTGATGGGCCCGTACTTTTTTGGACTCACTACAAGACCAGGGGTTCTCTTGCAGAATCATCTTTAGAGTTGCTGTGATTCAGCAAGGGCTTTGAATCATCTGCACTGTAATAAAACCTCCGGCGCAACAGCACGTGTTCATGGCAATATGTGCAGCGCCAAACTTTTCTATGCTTTTGAGCGACATAGGCGGGTTTGGAACAGTTCTGAAGGAAGTTCTAGGCTGTCAGAAGATATTTTATGAACATCCTTCCATTGAAGCACAAGTTCAGGAGCTGGCTAACAAATGCTTGAGCGAGAAAATGAAAAAAGGCTGAGCAAATTGATGTTGTTGACTAGCAAATGCTCTTTTGTAACCAAATTGCCCCCCCCCCCCCCCCCCCCCATTCTTTACTACATCAAACTATGTATTTAGTTAGGGAAATTTTAATTAAATTCAGAGAGGAGACGAGTTGAACATAACAAAAATCTGGGAAGGAGAAGATAGGTGCGAATTTGTATTGTAGTTAATCTAGCATGTAAAAAACCTTGGATCATCGAACCCAAGATCGTCTGCAATCTCCATCACGAGGCGACTGACCTGAGCCGAAAGTTCACGATAATGATAGCTTACTCTTCGAGCATTAGCTAAGCTGTGACACAATCATCCAATTCCTTTAGCAACTGAGACAAATAGCAATTCAGAGGAACAAAATGAAGATATTGAATCCGTATCTGAAGACTAACTCAAAGGATCAATTCAGGAGCTCGAAACAGCATCCAACGAAAAGAGGACCCGCGAAATCCCAACACAGCCACCACGACAAAATTGAGACGAAACCAGCGAAGACAACCTCGAAGATCATGCCTGGGGATAGCAGTCGATTATTAGCAACAGTGCGAAGGTAGTGAAGAAGGGAGGGTTGTAGTGTAGTGGATAGAAATATAACTGACTCCGATGATCGGCGCGTGAACTGCACTTTATTTACGCGCGTCTTCTGTTGTTGTGCTGAGCCCATTTAATTGGGCCTTCCAAAGTTCAGTTAGGCCCAAACAGTACGCAATCAAATTCTTTACATGCAACTTCACTTTCAGCTGCCATATCAAGCACTGTGTTTTCATGGAACAAAAGCTTTCAAGTTCTTTAAGGCGAATGCAGGCGTGGCGAATTGAGCTCAATCACTGCTCGAAATTAGTCTCTAGTAATCATTTACGTATGCTTCGGGCTTCAATTATGTTGTTTGTCTGTGTCTTGAAGCCCGTACTTTGACAAGTCCGTCAAGTTTTGTGAATTTGAAATAGGACGCCGTGTGTTCGAGAAAATATCCCTAAGAGATGTCGTGAATTTGAACACTGTGAGATGTTTTGATCCATTGCCAAAGTCCGTGTACATTCCCAGATATGGGAGCTTTGCATGTATCTAAATTTTGGTACGTTTTGGCTTTGTCTTCGGAAAGAAGACAAAGCAAGAAAATTCCAACTCCATCTCCATCTCTAGGTTACAGCTATTCGAGAAAACTGAGTAAACCAAGAAGGATCGTCGAGGTTAGTCGAACAATGTCATTTTCTATTATAGCCACTTGTTGTCCGTTGAAAAGGATTTGGATGCATTAGCTAGTTAGTTCTATTTCTCGATGGGGGCAGGGAAGGGACTGCGGTCTGAAAATGTCTTGTGTTAATATTTGGTATCTTGATAAGCCAAAGAATTCATAGATTTTATCTTTGCTTTGCATGTATCTAATATTTGTCTTTCTTGCTCGGAACTTAACTCCTCACATTGGCCACTAGGCATCCTCGAATGGAAGCATTTGTGCCATCTTTTACAAGAAACTTATAGCACTACTTAGTTGTGGTTTTTCGAGGATATCTTGCATTTATTTATTCGAATTCTTCTCTTCAGCATGAATTCATTAGTAGAAGTGGCATCTTTCTTGTTTAATAGAATCTTGAGAGGAATGGCAAAGGGATAACTTTTCATCTCCAAGAATTGCTAAAAATCATATTATTGCATTTTTCCTGTTTAATTGTATACTTAGAGCACTACTGCGCTTAGGAGAAAAGAAAGAAAGAAAAGAAAAAAATTTGATTCTGGGATTGCATCATATGTATTTCCCGATGTCTCCAATTATGGAGGGAAGCAGCAATAGCAGCAGCAGCAACAATCGAATAATAATAGCTTTCGACGCGACTAAGAATCTCGATTTTCAGGAATTTCGCACTATTATTTCGAACGTGAAATCGACCAATGACATAATTCAAGAAAGAGATTCTATTACGGTGTTCGGAGTATTACACAAGGCCCTCCATCCCTGTAAGTTTGCATATCTTATTGCAATGTTTTGTGTGTATTACTCTGCAATATTTATCTTTATCACCAAGAGTATGCTTACTACACGATATGTTTTCTACAGTGGGCTTCCATATTGAAATAGGCCGTCGGTCTTTCGTTGGGGCACACACACGCGCAATCAAAGAAGAAGTCTCGAGAAAGGTTGATACGTGTGCAAAAATGCTTGAGCAGAGCGCCGGAGAACTCGAACGCCAAAGGGTAATAATAATACTGCTGTAATATTCTTTTTCAATAACAGGTTTTAAACAGCTCGTTAACTTATATGCTTCATTAGCTAATATTTGTATCTTCTGTTCTTTTGCACCACAAATGTAACAACTGCACAGATCGATATAGCAGTAAAGATTGTCGTTGGGTCTAGTATGAAGCATATTGTCGTCCGAGAAATTGCTTCCTCGGGTGCAACGTGGGCTATCCTCGATAGGTACATTCAAATATCTGTATATCTTAAGTTCATAGCAAAACTGGCTTACTTTTTGCGTCGTAATTGTCTGCTAAAACAAAATAAGTTACTACGAAAGGAAGCTAAGGAAGGAATTGGATTTCTATCTTGAAAACGTCTCTTGCAAAGTTGGTATGGTGCTCGACGACTTAAGTTTAGAAGTTCTGAGAAAATATAACCTGGACATGAGCACTGAACCTGTCAAACAAAAGTTGTTTTATTCACTGTCAAAAACGGTTTCAGTACCACCTGAAATAGACAATGACGGTGTTAATCGCGGTTTGATTTATCAAACGCCAAGTCCTCTGAAAACCGTAGGTGTTCTAAAGGGCATTTTGAAAAAACCGAAACCGCCCCAAAAGGAGAACAATCTTGAAAAGAAAGATGAACTCGGGCCAAAAGTTCAACAAGAAGATTCAGGTCAGATATTACATAAGAACCCTCCTTGGAATGTTCTATATTTCTACATGAATGGACTCATTTTATCTCTATCTGTAATCGCTCTCTTTGTTGGTGCAACAGGAAACTGTGGTCAGCTTGAGAAAGAATCATGCAATAACTCTGGTAAAGAAACGGCGGAAGAAGAAAGTCTACTGAGAAATCCCATGTCATATGTTCCTTCGCCAGCCTTTGAAATCCAAATCGATAAGGATTCAATCAGACAAAGTAATGCGAAGACACATAATATATTACCAGATCAACCAACTGTTGATGTTCACACAAACCAGACATTTACTGATACATCAGTTATTGATAACTCGGACAAGAAAACGATGATTTTCGACTCAGTGGGATGCAATTATTCCGAGATACAGTCTGCAACAGACAACTTCTCGTCAAGCAATTTACTCGGAGAAGATGGGTATGGTGTTTTATACAAAGGTCAGCTAAACAATGGGAAGCTTATACTTGCAAAGGTTCAAAAAGAAGGCAGCATCATGGAAGATTTTGCAGAATGTCAATCTCAGTTGTACCTCCTCAGTTTAGTACGTCACAAGAACATCGTCCCGCTTCTCGGCTTCTGTGGCGAGGAAGATGTTAACATCTTGGTGTATGAATACATATGCAGCAGATCTCTCGAGTGGCATTTATTTGGTAGCCATCATATTACTTTCTTATCTCAGTTTGACTTGACTACCATTTTTAATCGATTTTTTTTTTCACTTTCTTTAAACAAAACAGAGAATGTGGTAGCAGTACTTGGTTGGCACCACAGACATTCTATTGCTATTGGAGTCGCAAAAGGGCTGCGCTTTCTACACAAAGTGTGTTGGTCTGGCCCCATCATTCATCGGGATATGAGCCAAGCAACATACTGGTTACGCGTGACTACGAACCATTGGTAGAACATTTACAAGCCTAAAATGTTATGATTGTCGTATTCGTAAGTATTCCTAACTCGAATTCTGTTATCTCTGCTCTGTATCCATTGGCTGGGCGATTTTGGCCTTTCACCGTGTAAAATTAATGAATATGACAAGCAGAATCAAACAGTCTGCAATCTTGGGTAACACTATTCAGTAGCGTAATGATAATGACAACGTCCCAACTGTGATTAACTGTTTCGTCTCAAGTTGAGCTCTCATGCCTTATCATGCAGATGCAAAGAGATAGAGTATGTCAAAAAAGATGGCACTTTCTCGTTGCAACAAGATATCTACGCATTCGGGATTGTTCTGATACAATTAATTTCGGGAAAGAAGGCAGTTACTTCCTTGGAAGATACCGAAAAACACTCTCTGAAAACCTGGGTAATTCTAACCTCTACATTCAAACTCAGCTTCATTATTATGGTTTTGCACCCTCAGTGATGACCTGGATCCAAATGACTACTCCATATGAGCCCATATTTCTACGCTTAAAACTTTCAGAACGAATTCACAAATCTCATTCATAAACTACTCGTAAGAATGCTGTTTGTGTTCTTGTACCTCATGGGAGCAAAATCTCGCCTTCGATCCCAGGCTTTACAGATGATTGAGACACTTGACTTTGACGAGTTCGTCGATCCTCGCCTTGGGAACTCATACTGCAGATACGAAGTGTACAACATGTCTCGAGCAGCGTACATGTGTACTCAGACCAAACCCCAGGAACGACCTACAATTAGCGAGGTAAACTTTTACGACGCTTTGTGCATTTATTACACAATTAGCTTGTGTCGTCATGTTTTTTTTTATCAGGTACTGCGTATTCTCGAGGGCGAAAACGATCATCTACGCTACATAAAGGGCAATTTGTTCCCCATCATTGTAACTCCATATCTCAAACTCGATTGATGCTAAGATGTTGAACTTTTGGACGTATATTTTTCTTCTTTCACGAGTTCCACGAACTCCAACGGACGTAATAAATTGGCAACGACGATTTAAAACGATCATGTGATTGATGTTGTAATGTTTCAAAGAGATGCAAATGTTCTAAGAATGTGTAATGCTGGTGGTTATTCCGTGTAATAGCGTGCTTTATCTTCTGCAATTAAAACTTCTGTGCGACGCAGAAATACTTTCTCACTACATTGATGGAAATTAGAATTTTGCAAAATGCTTCTACTCAGTCTGCTCTTGTTTAGATTTTAAAGAAGGAAGATTAAATGAAACTGCCGTATATGTAACATTTTCAACCAGACATGATAACCAGTTTAACTATGAATAATGATGCCAATACCAAATTCAAAGAATCTACTCAAGTTATTATAGCCATTGAAAAGAACCACCTCAAAATCTGGCTACATATTACAAGTAATTTCGCTCGTCCCCGAGTAGTCGAATTATGATAATAGCCTTACCGTACTTGGCAAAATCGCACTTGACTTTTGTTATAAGAGGTAAAGAAGACGATAACTCATCACCAAACGCACCCTTATTTGCCTCTGCCTCTCTTCCCGCCGCCCTTTTTACCGAATTTGTTTCCCTTCTTATGTTTGCTCTTAATGTAAGAAGCTTGGTCCGCTTTCTTTTGCCTCTCCTTACGAACTTGTTCGAGATCTTTGATTTCAGATTTGACGTGGGAATTCGGCACAAACTTGTGACCTTTTCTGCCCTTGAAACCCTTGAAACGGTTATCGCCCTGGAACCGAGTTACCTATTGGAAAGAAAAAGGCAGCATGGTACAACAATAGGTGTTACATCATGAAATAATATACCAACTGTTCTCAAAATAAAGTAATTATTCTCAACAAAGATTTTCTGCAAATAAAAATGCATGAAGTGCTTATTTTCTAGATGCAAAAAGTCAGCAGATAAGGTTTGTGAAATGTGCTACTTCTTTCGTTTAGTGTGATCTTTATGCCCGTTTTGTCCAATAAATTTGGACAGCTCGGAAAATGGCACAAAACTTTCTAATTACTAATACATTGGTCGCCATCACCAAACTCCCTTGGAGAATAATAAATTGAATACAGACCGTATTTATAAATATTACCTGCTGAACCAGATCCTTCTGCAGCATTTTCATCAGTTGATCTTCTAAGAGATACACTCTTGTGTGATTGTTCTTTCCACTTTTTGTATATCCCAGTTTTCTTTGGTTTCAGTTTGGCTCCACTTTCATTCTTAATCTGCAAATTCAAGATTAAGGCAATAAGAAACAAAAGCAGTATAGAGCCACGCAGACTAGTATGATTTCATTCAATTCAACTTGTATTGTAGCAAAATAAACACAACAAAATGCACCTTCCCACTGGCTGTCACCCTTTCTCCACTGTTTAGCTTGATATACTTTTTGCTCCTCTGTTCTCCAAACAGAAAAGAAAACAAATAATAAACTGAATAGCTGAATATTGGTACTCGATTTTCCACAGCTGTGTGTGCGCATAGTGTTTTCAGTATCTTATGGTACCTTGTCCCAGTGATACGTAGCTTTCTGCTTCTGAAGTCCTGCTTTATCATCGGCATTTATATCAAATACAGCGGCCTCCAACCCATTCGACTCGAAATCCTGGTTGGCTTTCACGGAAAGCCCGGCTTCAAAATGCTTATTTGTGGGCACTGAACTGATGAAGTATTCATCATCTTTGAAGCTCTCTGCTTTCCTTTTGGTTCCAGAAACTTTTTTCTGCTTGCTCTTCGAATGATTGTCTTCTGGTTTGTTTTCCTGCTCGACAGTATCCCTAAGACGCTGCTGCTGAACCTTATTTATCACCTCCTCATGAATTAATCTTTTCTTCTTCATCACATCACTCCATTGGCTAGACGATCCCTGAAATCACTTCTTTGTTATTCATTACCAACAAGACAATACTCTGCATATGGTAAAGAGAATCCAATACCAAAATGATAAAATACAAATTAGTATACAGGAGGAGTGGGACACCTTTTGATTTGTAGACTTAAGAGCCTCGGCTTCACCTTCCAGAATGGTTTGCTTGGGCCTGGTTGTGATAATAATCGACACTAATAATTAGACCACTTGTATTTCCTGCGCTGATAGAGCTAGATAACAAACATGTGTAAAGCAAAAGGTTGACTCTTACCTGAATGATTTTAAGCGCTCGGAGAAGGCTATCGCCGTTAATTCATCACCACCTAAAGTGCTTATGAATGCTGGATGCAAACCTTCACGGCGCAGATCTTTGACTCTCCTCATGGACTCCTTAGAAGGCTTTTCTTTTGTTTTCATATACAGGCGAAAGGCATTTAACAAAGGTTTCTGCAGAGCAACCAGATCTGTTGAAGAATCAATGATTTCTCGAACTCTGTCTGAAAGTAAATCAATAGCTCTCTGAGGAAAACGTCCATAAATAGTCTCTCCATTTGCTAAAGCTTGATCTATTTTGCTCATTACACCATCCCTATCTCTTAGGACTTCTTCCTCTATTGGAGCAGGCCTGAGTGGTTTTCATAGGAAGAGATGGAGATCCAACACATGTGGCATGTCTTCTGGGGTGACAAAAGAAAAAGATGTGCCTGTACGACCAGCTCTTGCAGCTCGTCCAACACGATGGACAAAAAGTTTAGGTTTCGGTGGGAAGTCAAAATTTACAACATTGTCAAGCAAGGGGATGTCAATTCCCCTAGCAGCCACATCAGTAACAATCAGAAGCATGGTCTTTCTAGCCCTAAATTTTGAAACGTGAATCTTACGAGCATCATGATCCATATCCCCATAACAAACTGAAGCCACAATACCCTCTTCTTGAAATAGAGTATTCAGAAATTCCACATGATATTTAGTGGAAACAAAAATAAGCGTCTGCTGATCAGAGCTTATCTGTTCTCTTATTAAGTACAACAGTGCTGCAAATTTTTCCTCCTGTCTTAAAGTGAAAAAAGTAAGCTTTAAGTCAGGGCTAATTTTTGTCTCCAGATCAAGCCTGACTAATTGAGGATCCCGAAGACCAGCCTTAGCAAACTCAGCAAGGGCACTCGGTAAAGTGGCACTGAAAAGTAACGTCTGACGATTCTCATTAAGCTGAGAGAGGATCTTGTGCAACTGCTCTGCAAACCCCATGCTGAAAAGGCAGTCGGCTTCATCGAATACTACATACTCCACAGTGCGTAAAGACATGTCATCAACCTCTTCCAAATGGTGCATAAGCCTACCAGGAGTAGCAATGATGCAGTCAGGACTCTGTGCTAGTTCCTCGAATTGACTTTCCATACTATCACCACCAACCAGTAAACTGGCACGCAGATCTACAACCAAACAATAACTATAAATTACATCATAAAGATATCACCAACTTAGTTAACCCATCCCAGTATCCACGTTCACTTACAAATCAAACAAGTCCAAGTTCAGATTTTTTAGCACATATCCAAAATCAAACACGTGAAACACCGAGAACTGAACTCTCATAGATTATCGACCTTCATAAGAAACCAGCCTAAAAGAAACTCAAGAGAGCGCTAAAAAACACACCTTCATCCATAAAGACAACATAAGCAACGACAAGTAACTAGTTAAAAAACCAGCTGATATACAGACCTGTGAATTTCCCAAGTTCTTTCGTGAACTTAAAAGTCTGCAACGCTAAATCCCTCGTCGGAGACAAAATCAACGCCCTGACACCAGCCTGAGGCACGTGCTGTTGTAACTTCTCCAGCATAGGAATCAAAAAAGCCGCCGTCTTTCCCGAACCCGTCCGAGCCATCGCGACGACGCCGTTTCCATTCAGAATCAAGGGCATCGTCTTGCGCTGAATCGGCGTCGGAACTCTGTAGCCTTTCTTCTTCACGCCATTGTAAATATTGGGGCTCAATCCCAGCGATTCGAAGCCTCCTGATTTGACTTTTTGCGGCTTCTTACGGTTGACCTTCGTATATGATCATACTGCTTTGGCACTGCCCCCAGCCATTGCTGCTGTGGAGGTGCTCGAGCGTTTGGAATATGGTTTAGGGTTTAATCGAGTTAGGGTTTTAAATTTGCAGACTCGTCCCAATCGCTGGTATCAATTAGATAAGACTTCTTTTTAATAAATAAAAAGTCCAGCTATTTTCCAAGTAAAATATTATATTAGCGTTCTGATGTTTCTAATATTTCCCATTTATCGATAATACAAATCAAATTTTATCGACGATAAAATTAAGTTCTTAATAGTTTTTATTTCAAGCTTAATTATATGTAACAATCATACATACGACTCATCTACTGAGTCCTGACTTCACACAGACATGTTCAAAGTTGAATTTACCGACCAAAAAGAAACCGAAGTTTCTATTTATACTGAATTTCCCAGTTTGGTTCGTAACCAACGGCCAACGGATTCGGTTTGGTTTGGTTCGGCGTATTATCTCGAAAGAATAACCGCCCGAATCGAATATTTCCAATCGAAAAAATTTCTGCTACAATCTTGAATGATAAAAAAAAAACGTTTGAATCAAGAACCAACGCATCCGCTACAAATAGAGTGCAAACCTACACCGAAATCGTTCGAGACGCAAATAACCATAAACGCAGAAACGAAATAACAAAAGAACTCCATATGTTAACTCGAAATACAATGTCGAATTCCACCTATCGAAGAGCCGATATGTATATATATATATATATTATAGAGAGAGAGAGAGATAGATTTAGCAGCAACCGCTTGTCGACGCATCGCTTTCAGGCGGTTTCTGCTTGAAGATATTCTTTTTAACCCCAGCCGAGCCTTCAGCCAAGAGACTTGGAGTCTCCAAGATCTGCACATTCGTAGTTTTTACAGAAGAAAATACATATATACATAAGATGAGAGAGATTTAAAAACTCAGATATTGAACTAACCTTGAGGACTAGTTCTTCGAAGCATTGCTCGACGTTGACTCGAGTCTTTGCGCTGCATTCGATGAAGAGGCATCCATATTCTCGAGCAAAGTCGATTCCTTCCTTTTTGCTGACGACCCTTTCACCCTCCTGCACAAAAGATTCGTAAACGTTTGTTTTCATTCACGAGAATTTGGGGAGCAATAACGAGCGACTGATTGCATGAAGTGACAATGAAGGACTTGATCTATAAGAAACCTTATCGACTTTGTTCCCGACGAGCATCTTGATGCAATTGATTTGTTGAGTAGAGGTCGATTTCCTTACCCCATATGTCAGACAGATTGGTGAAGGTGTCTCTGCGAGTCACGTCGTAGACTGCGCAAAATAAGCATGTGATTAGAAGATGTAAGAGAGCCGATTAGAAGATGAAAGATCGCTGATCTAAGCAATTCCATCAAACGATGCTCATTTAGGAGAAACATGTGATAAAGAAAGGGGACAACAAAACAGACAGACATACCCATGATGATTCCTTGAGCTCCGCGGTAATAAGAACTTGTCAAAGTCCTAAACCTTTCTTGTCCAGCTGCAGAAGACGAATGAGTGAAAAAGCACGAAATTACGCACAAATATACGAATAAATGAATGTCTCATTCCTACACATAATTCATTACTTTCTTATTCTATTATCCTCACAATTGATGGATTGTATAATTTTACAAACGGCAAAGCCGCTCAGATTCTTACCAGTGTCCCAGATTGCAAGCTTCAGTTTCTTCCCTCCAACAGTAACATGCTTCACCTTGAAATCCACCCCTGTTAAGTGTTAACAACCCATGACAAAATAAATCGCAGTACTGATTAAGCACATACAAGCAGCAAAGTTTGTTCTATTGCATGAAGGAACATAGAAATACCAGTGGTCGGGGATAAATCTTCGAAAGCATCGGATGTGAAACTGAGCAGAAGCGAACTCTTTCCGACCCCAGAATCTCCAATCAGCAACAACTTAAACAGATAATCAAATTCTGGTTGTATCCCTGAAGATGATGCCATGATGTCCTTGCACACGTTCAATACAACCTGGGAAACGGCCTTAAGGAAGCATCAAAGGAATAAGAAAAGATAAAAAGAAAAAACAAATCGCAATTGAAATATCTCTCACACAAATTTCGCAGGATAACCTAATGCCCAAACTAAACGCGTAGCCAATTCAGCCGCCGGAAACTCGATTAAAGGTACATCGGCAACAATTACAGGCTCGCGCATCCGAAATAGACTGATGAGAGGAAAAACCACGCCAACGGAAATCAAACAAACAAGCAAAAACCCTACCTGAAATCGGATTTCCAAAAGCCAAACAAATGTAGAGTAGATCTGAGATAAGCTTTTCTACACGCGAACTGTTGCGTATGCAGGGGTGAATTATGCGGTGGAGTGAGACTGAAGCAATCGGTGAACGATAAAGAACCAACTATATATTGCAGTTGAGCATAGAAGTATGCATTGCCATGTTGTACAATTCGCATCGAGTCGTTGTACCGTACCCAAAAATAAAACAAAGTGTTAATAATGTACTAGATCGCTCGTGCCTTTTTATTTTCTTTCTTCTCCCCTTGGTTTCTGTAATAAAAACAATTCGAGAAATTTAGTATAAAACAGCACCTATTTTAAAACAAAAAGCATGGATGCGCCATTAGGAAGTATGGATGCCCATTCGCGAGTCTCATGTGTGGAGCTCGTTTCTCTTGGCCATTGGGTCAGGAGCTCTTTTCTCCCATTGTGGAGCTCTTTCTCCCATATGGAGCATCTTCCGATGAAGATGATGACCTCAAGTCGTTGGACAAAGAAAATGTAGACTAATGTAGATTTGGATTAATAGTCATTTTTGTGGTATTTTTCTATAGTTATTTGGTCCAAGTTTGAGGTTTTTTTCATTTTCTTTCGGCTTTTGTTTTGTTATGGTGTTTTGCTCGTTGAGCCTTCGTTCTCTACAGATAATGATGTCACTGGAGAGAAGCCCCTGTATCTTTGTTTATTAATGCAAGCTATCGTTTTTTTTAAAAAAAAAATGATAGTTGAAACTCTAGGCCTATAAATACCTCACATTGGTCATTTGAAGTTGTACACTCTCTTTGATTCATATATACATTAGTTTGTTATATAATATATAAATATTTTATAACACGTTATCAGCACGAGGCTCTACCGACAACGCCGATCTCCACCGACGATGCCAATTTTTGCCGAAGATTTACGGGCATACTTAAGATATAATAATTTTATTTCATACTTATAACAATATTATACAAATTTAGAATATATATACAATATACAACAAAATGCCATAGTCCGACTGGTTTCGAATCCCAGCGGTGGCATATTATTTTTTTCGACTAGCTTGGTTCGGTTTCTCCGGCTAGCTTGGTTCGGGTTACCCGACTAGCTTGTTCGATTTGTTAGACTAGCTTGGTTCCGTTTATACCGCATATCATGTGATGGTTTGTACCACCTATTATGTGCTGGTTTGTATCGCCTAATATATGCATGTGTGTAACTCCCGCCAGTAACTACGTCTAATTATATATTCGAAGTAAGTGGCTATACCGACTATATATTTCGAATATTATTTTTATTAGATAAGTTATGCATATATTTTGTTATATTATCATTGTTGAAATGCTTTTTGTGTTTTATAGTATGACGAATTTAGCGAGCCTTGAGTTCGTTGCACTCGCTGGTCGAAATTATCTATTTTGGGCACTAGATGCCGAAATTCATTTGAAAGTAAAAGGCTAGGTGATACTTATCAAACCGACCAATGCGACATCCGAGCAGGACAAGGAGAAGGCATGATTTATCTTCGCCACCACTTTTATGAAAGTCTCAAAGTTGAGTTACTTAACAGTGAAAGACCCGAAAGGCTTGTGAAAAAACTTGGAAGATAGATATAACCACTTAAAAACTGTTATTCTCCCAAATGCAAAGTATGAATGTGTGAATTTACGCTTGCAAGATTTTAAATCAGTAAGCGAATATAATTCTGTTGTTTATAGAATTGCTTTTACTGAAATTATGTGGAGAAACTATTACCGATGGAATTATGTTGGAGAAAACGTTATTCATCAAATGTTATTCTACAACAGCAATATTGAGAGAGAAATTTTGAAAGCTATTGAGATCTTATTTATTGCTTACTATTGGCTGAGCAAAACAATGAGTTGCCGATGAAAAATCATTAATCCCGACCAACTGGTACTGCTGCACTCCTTGAAGCGAATGCAGTCAATGTTAATAATGATAATTAGGGGTGAGCGCGGTGCGGTTTGGGCGGGTTTTATCGCAATTTCAACCCGACCCAATGTATTGCGGTTCTTGAAAATTTACCCAAACCCGATCATAAAAATCTTAACCCGATACGTTGCGGTTTGCTTGTGTTGGGTTGGGTTGGGGCGGTTTTTGCGGTTTTTTCGATACTTTTTATCACGACGAAAGAACCACCATAGTAAGTAATGTAATAAAACATATCATAAACTTGGATCAAAAATAAAATATTACATAGTATAATGTCATCTTAACAAGAAACAATAGTAACAAGCAAAAGTCGGATAACTCACATTCCCGATAATAGGAAAAAATAGTAGTACTTCAAATCAAAGGATTTTTTAAAGTTGTGTGTGTTACAATCGAAGGCCCGAGCCTCCCTTCCAACCGTACTAACTTAGTGGCTATTAATATTTTATCTAATTGGGCTTTCCTATTTCCATTTGGCTTTAGGGTTTAGGGTTTATATATATATATATATATTAATGCTTATATTTTATTAAGCTCCAGGCCTTTGGTTAAACTGTCACTAATTCAATTAATATAGTCTGTCTATTGACCAATTATATCTCATATACAAAATAATTATTTTTAAAAAATAATATAAAATTAAAAAAGATAACTACCCACTGCCCTTTTAAAAAAATAATATAAAAACTAAAAAAAATCATCCACTATCTTTTCCTGCAAAATCTAAATTATGTAATTTTATATTTATTATAATTTACACTATGTATTTAAGATAAAATCAATATAGTATATGTATATGCACAGGCATTTGAGTATGCAGAATTACTAGTATATATTAATGCTTATGTCTTCCTAGCTAGACAATTTGAATTAACTAGTGGTACAACTATTTTATGAAATATTTTATAAAACATACATAGTAAAATTATTTTCTTAGTATATGCGGTTGGGTGCGGTTTTATGCAGTTTAAAAATACAAATCCAAACCCGACCGCAAAATATGCGGTTTTACATTTTAAAACCCAAACCAACCCATCGACCCGTTAACCCGACACTTGCGGTCTGGTTTGGGTTGGATCGATTGGGTGGGGCGGTCCGACGGGTTAAATGCTCACCCCTAATGATAATAGTCGAGGTAATGGCCGGACGTGGTCGTGGGGGCATCGCGGTGTGGACGTGGCCATGGCCAAGGTCGTGGCCGAAGTTATCATGGTGGTGGTTATCAATATTTCCGTTGTGGTTATCATAATATCGTGGTGGTCATTAAAATCTTTCCCAGAAGAAGAAAGTTTATGATTAAAAAATGAAAAGAAGCACTGAACAAAAAGGGAATGACGAAAAATGTTATCGATGCGGTGGTCCGGGCCATTGGTCCCGCACTTGCCGTACGCCTCAATACCTTGTTGAGCTGCATCAAGAATCAATGAGTAAAGGAAATAAAAGTGAAATGAACTTTGTTCAAGGTACAATTGCTTCAACTTCTGGTGTTAATGAAGAAGGTGTTAGTTTCGATGCTAACGATTTTCTGCTCCTCAATAAAGAAATTTAACATGCTATCTTTTTATAAATTATATGCTTTATTATTGTGTGATATGTATTGTTTGAATGTTATCGTGTGTTTGCTATGATTATTATTTTGATGCTTTTTCTATGTTTGCTATGTATCGTTTGTTTTTCGATAATATGTATTAATGATACTTATATGTTTGTTTATAGAGGATTTTATATGATGGACACAAGCATGCGCAATGAAGAACTACGTCTTATAGACTGTGCAACGACTAACGCAATTCTGAAAAACAAGAAATATTTCGAGCATCTTGATATGAAAGAAACCAGTGTGATTACTATATCGGGTAGCACAAATATAATTGAAGGCTCCGGAAGAGCTAATATTATTGCCCAGAGGAACAATGCTGATTATGGAAAATGCTTTATATTCCCCTTAGTCTCAAGGAAATTTATTAAGCTTTAAGCGACTCGAAATAATAGATATCATGTTGATACTGCACAAAAGGGAAATATTGAATATTTGCACATTACAAAAGTAATTTCAATGAAAAAAGAATCATAGAAATATTACCGTCTTTCGACTCTTGGCGATATTATACATATCTTAGAACAATTGAATCATATGCTATCCAAAAGTTTACCAATGACAGTACATTTAATGTTTTGCATGACCGGTTGGGCCTGTTGAATAATCTCAACCAATCTCAAAGTAAGAAATAAACACAAGGAGACATATTAGAATTAAAACCGCAAAGGAAGAAGACAATAAAGCAAATAAAGAAAGTCAGACAAAAGAAATACAGAGAGCAGCAAAGTTTGAAGACAAGAAAACATGCGCGTGGATGGAAAATTTAGAATTGTATGTTTTTTAGTGTCTAGTTATTACTATAAAAGCATGTACCATGTGTGTGTTTAATATGAGAAGAGAAAAAAAAACGACTGAGAGAGAGCGTTCATGTCTCAGATATAAAAAAAAAAAAAAAATTGCTCCTCTCTGTAAGAAAAAATTTGCACCCTCAACGATAATCAAATACTCTCTCCAATATATCTTTCGATATTTTACCAGTTAAAAACAACAAATTGGTTCCGCGCCTCATAAAACTCAACTATGATAATTGGGTTATTCGAATGAAAGTACTGCTCGGGTCGCAAGGCGTATGGAATATCATAGAGAAAGGGTACACCGAACGGAACAGAACGGACGATTACACGGCGGCTCAACATAAGGCGTTGGACGAGTCTCGCAAATTAGACCAGACTGCGCTCAGCTATATATTCCAACCATTAGATGATTCCGGTCTCGAATAGATACCCGATGTGAAAAATTCGAAGGAAGCATCGGAAAAGCTAGAGATAGCATACAAAGGCGCCGACCAAGTAAAACACATACGGCTGCAAACTATCCGTGGCGAATTCGAACGAGAATAAAGAATAGAGAAGGAGTGTCCGATTATAAAACAAGAGTACAAATCATCTCGAATCAGTTGAAGAGAAATGGTGAGGCCCTAATGGAAGCCCGAGTCGCCGAGAAAATTTTTCCGCTCCCTGACGGACAAGTATGAGAACGTGGTATGTGCAATTGAAGAATCCAAAAATCTCGAAGAAATGACTGTCGACGAACTCTCTGGTTCGCTCGAAGCTCACGAGCAGCCGAAGAAAAAAGAAGAAGCAGGAATCGCTGGCTCTGCAGACGAAATTATCACTTAAAAAGGACAAGGCGCTATATACGCATCATGGCCGAGGATGAGGACGAGGACGAGGTTTCGGCCAAAATTCAGGCCGAGGACGAGGATACAATCCGGAACAACGACAAACGAGCAATCAAAATTGGAGAGGACGAGGTCGAGCTCAAGGACGAGGTGGTGGCTCGAATCGACCGAGCGTTGAATGCTACAACTGCGGGAAGTTCGGACATTTTGCAAAAGATTGTTGGCTCGAGAAGAAGGTAGATGAAAATGCAAATCTAATCACACAAGAAGAGCCCAAAGACGAAGGCATTCTCTTGATGGCGCTCGAGGATACAAGTCCAGGCAACGATATGGTGTGGTACCTTGACACCGGTACCAGCAATCATATGAGCGGGCATAAACATCTCTTCACGGATCTGAAGAAGATCGATGATGGCCACGTGTCTTTTGGAGACGCATCGAAGATAAAAGTCAAAGGCCGAGGGAAAAATTTGTTTCTCTCAAAATGATGGCAAACAGGAATCGGTCGAGGACATTTATTTCGTACCCGACTTGAAGACGAACATCTTAAGCATGGGGCAATTACTTGAAAAAAGGATGCTCAGTGTTCATGAAAGGATCGCTCATTACAACTAAGAAACAAAGACGGAAGAATGATCGCACGGGTCGAGATGGAAAGGAACCGAATGTTCAGACTCAACCTGAAGGCAATTCAAGAAAAATGTTTGCAAGTTGACGTGGAGGACAAAGACCATTTGTGGCATATGCGGTTTGGTCATTTGCACTACGGTGGCCTAAAGGAGCTCTCCAAAAGCGGTATGGTCCACGGAATGCCGGTGATAGATGGCGGAAACAAGCTTTGCGAAAGCTGCGTAATCGAAAAACATACAAGGATGACGTTCCAGAAGCAAGCAGAATATCGAGCGCGCAAACCGCTCGAGCACATACATACAGACATATGCGGGCCGATCACACCAGAATCATTCGATGGAAGGAGATACTTTATCACTTTCATCGATGACTACTCAAGAAAGACGTGGGTGTATTTTCTAAAGGAAAAATCAGAAGCGCTTGAGACATTCAAAAAATTCAAAACTATGGTCGAGAAGGCGACGGGTTCAAACATCAATCCGCTCAGACAGAGGCGGTGAATATATTTCAGGCGTTTTTATAGCTTTTTGCAAAGAGCAATGCGTCAGGAGGTTCCTCACCGCACCTTATTCATCACAACAGAACGGCGTAGCTGAAAGGAAGAACCGAAGCATTCTCGACATGGTTCGATCAATGCTAAAAAGCAAGGACATGCCAATGGAATTCTGGGCCGAGGCGGTACAATGTGCCGTATATATTCAGAACCGATGTCCACATCACAACCTCGAGAATCGAACACCACATGAAGCATGGACTGGCCGAAAACCGACGGTAGCGCACTTCAAAATATTTGGAAGCGTGGCGTATGCACATGTGCCGGATCAGAAGAGGACCAAGCTTGATGACAAAAGCAAAAAGCTCGTGTTTATTGGGTACGATGAGAAGACGAAGGCGAACCAGCTCAATGATCCAGAAAATAAAAAGGTGATAGTAAGTCGAATGTTCGAGTAGATGAAGAAAATTTGTGGAACTGGAACGATGAAGAAAATACAACGGAGGGAGAACCACTGATCGTTGCACCAATACCCGTTCCGGTTTCGTCTCAAGAAAATGACGATGAGGATGAACCAAGGCAGCCGAGGATGCGAAGCATGCAGGACCTGTACAAATCGACCGAACAGGTTCACCTAGTCTGCTTACTGGCCGACTCGGAACAAATTAGTTTCGAAGAAGCCATAAGAGACAAGAGATGGAAAACGGCGATGGACGAGGAAAGGCGATCAAAAAGAACGACACATGGAAACTTGTGGAGTTGCCAAACGGGCATAAACCCATTGGAGTCAAATGGGTTTATAAGAAAAAGATGCTCAAGGAAAAGTTGAACGTTATAAGGCGAGATTGGTAGCGAAATGCTATCGACAACAAGCGAGAATAGATTACGACGAAGTTTTTGCTCCCGTTGCAAGAATGGAGACAATCCGTTTGCTCCTGAATCAAGCTACACAACTCAATTGGCCAATCTACTAGATGGACGTGAAGTCTGCTTTTTTTGAATGGGGAACTCGAGGAAGAAGTATATGTAGAGTAGCCCCCAGGATCTTCAAAATCGAGAGAAGAAGGCAAAGTGTTGAAGTTAAAAAAGGCGCTTTATGGGCTAAAGCAAGCGCCGCGAGCATGGAACACCCGGATCGACGGATATTTCAAAAAGAACAAGTTCGATCACGCCCTCTACATAGGGATGGCAATGGGGCGGGGCGGGGGCGGGGATCTAATCCCCGTCCCCGTCCCCGCAATACATTCGGGGACGAAAGTCCCCGTCCCCGTCCCCGCGGGAATCCACACGGGGCGGGGATTCCCCACGGGGATTCTCCGCCCCTTAATTTTCTTTAAAAAATATCTTTAATGTAATATATAAATTTGAATATATTTTTGTTATAAATATTATATAAATTATAATTTTATATATTATTTGTATTAATTTAATATTCTTTAGTCTATATTTTGATATTATTTTACTATTATTTAAATCATAATGTAATATTATATATATTATAATATATAAAAGAGGGTTCAGGGACGGGGCCGGGATCCCACGGGGAGACATCATTCCCCGTCCCCGCCCCACGGGGATAAAATCTCAGGGATTCCCCGCCCCGTTCGGGGCGGATCCCCGCGGGGACGGGGAATCCCCGCCCCATTGCCAACCCTACCTCTACATCAAACAAGAAGAAAGGAAATGATCATCGTCGCTCTCTATGTCGATGACCTTATTTTCATGTGAAGCTGTGAGAAAATAGTCAACGACTTCAAGAAGGCGATGACGAAGGAATTCGAGATGACGGACTTGGCACTGATAAAATATTTTCTCGATCTCGAAGTCGAGCAAAGAAGCACGGGAATGTTTGTATCACAAGAAGCGTATGCAAGGGATATATTGAAGAAAAATAAAATGGAGGAAAGCGATCCGGTAGCGACACCGATGGAACTTGGAACAAAACTGTCCAAGTTTGAGGGAGGACAAGGAGTGAATGCGACTGATTATCGAAGTCTCGTGGGTAGTCTGCGATACTTGACCTGCACGAGACCCGACATCGCTTATGGCGTTGGGTTGTTAGCCGCTGTATGGAGCACTCGAGGTAGTCACATCTCAAACCGATCAAGATGCTTAACGATTCATCCGAGGAACACAATCGCTCGGACTATTTTATCCAAAGGCGAGCGACAATAAATTAGTCGAATATTCTGACAGCGATTGGTGCGGAGATATCGATAATCGAAGAAGCAGTGGCGGCTATGTAGTTAATCTCGGGAATACGGCATTCACCTGGTTATCGAAAAAGCAACCGATCGTGACTCGATCAACCTGCGAAGCGGAATATCTGGTAGCATCTTGTTGTGTCTTTCACGCTGTAACATCCCGTCCCATACCGGGTGTCACTGTAGCATCCGTCCCTACCGGGACCTGTGGGGTTGGGCCCACCACACTCCGACTGATAGTCTGGCCCCACTGTATCACCACTTAACCTTTCAGCGTGCTTCGTCCTCGCTCACACGCACCCTGGGCAAACTTCCCAGGGGGTCACCCATCCTAAGATTGCTTCAAGTCAAGCACGCTTAACTTCGAAGTTCTTTCGGATGGACTCCCGAAAAGGTAGGTCGACCTTGGTGATATGAGTAGTACTATCAATTCTCTTATACAATTCTTAGCCTGACACGCCCATACATCGTCAGTCTCAGGATCCCCTCTCATTCGGGTGTCGGATCGGTTCATTCATGTACCCCTTCGCCTAGAAGCCTGCCAGGAGCCGCTCCTTGTCCGTGCACCTCTCTGGCACCGGCGATCACTCCCCGCCCTCATCGGCCCCGGGCGTCACACACGCAATCTGGCTGAGGAATTTATTGCTCGAGTTGAATCTTCAACAAGTCGAGCCAACTAAAATTCGAGTCGATAATAAGTCAGCTATAGAGTTGGCGAAAAGTCCAGTTCATCATGAGAGAAGCAAGCATATTGATGTGCGGTTCCATTTTATCAGAGAGCACATAAAAAATGGAGCAATGAAGATGGTACATGTCGCGAGTTCGGATCAAGTTGCAGATATTTTCACAAAACCGTTACCGACAAGCACATTCGAGAATCTGAAACAAATGCTCGGGATGAAAGAGCGGAAGACGTTGAGATTAAGGGAAGAATTTGTTGAATAATCTCAACCAATCTCAAAGTAAAAAATAAACACAAGGAGACGTATTAGAATTAAAACCGCAAAGGAAGAAGACTAAAGCAAATAAAGAAAGTCAGACAAAAGAAATACAAAGAGCAGCAAAGTTTGAAGACAAGAAAACATGCGCATGGATGGAAAATTTAGAATTTTATGTTTTTAATGTCTAGTTATTACTATAAAAGCATGTACCGTGTGATTGTTTAATATGAGAAGAGAAAAAAAAACGTTTGAGAGAGAGCGTTCATGTCTCAGATATAAAAAAAATTTCCTCCTCTCTGTAAGAAAACATTCGCACCCGCAACGATAATCAAATACTCTCTTCTACATATCTTTCGATATTTTACCAGTTAAAAACAACAGGGTTATCGAGGTCAAATATGCGAAAATAATTGAAATTCACGCGGAAGAATTAGCATGTACTGCTTGCTCTAAAGGGTAGTTATCGAGCATCACAAATGAAAGTAATGACTGAATCTATTGTATTTTTTGAGCATATACATGACGATATTTGTGGAACCATACATCCATTATGTAGAACATTTAAATATTTCCTTGTATTAATTGATGCATCAAGTAAATGGTCCCATGTATGTTTATTGTCTACGAGAAACGTGGCATGTGCGAGATTACTTGCTCAGCTGATTAGATTAAGAGCACATTTCCTAGATTATCCGATAAAGAAAACACGCCTTAATAATGCTGGTGAATTTACTTCCAAGGCATTTAATGATTATTGTATGTCTATCGGTATCTATGTAGAGCATCATGTGCCACATGTCCATACACAAAATGGTCTTGCAGAATCATTGATTAAACGCCTGCAATTAATTGTAGGGCCATTATTGATGAAGTCAAAACTTTCATCGTCTTGTTGGGGACATGCTATATCACATGCAACAGCACTAATCCGCATCAGACCAACAAGTCAAAACTTTCATCATCTTTTCGGATGTGCGGTAGATGTTCCAATTGCACCACCACAACGCACAAAGGTGGGACCTCAAAGGAGGTTGGGAATATATGTCAGATTTGAATCTCCATCAATTATAAAATATTTAGAACCCTTAACTGGAGATCGATTCACGGCCAGATTTGCCGACTGTCACTTCGATGAAACAAATTTTCCGACATTAGGGGGAGAAAAGAAACAGTTGGAAAGAAATATTAGTTGGAATGATATATCGCTAAATCATTTCGAACAAAAAAATGTGAACTAAAAGTTCAAAAGATAATTCATTTTCAAAGTTTAGCGAACCAATTGCCAGACAGTTTTGCTGACCCAAAAGAGTGACAAAGTCACATATTCCAGCTGTTAATGCTACTGCTAAAATTGATGTTCCTGCAGAACAAACAGATAATTCGATTGAGCTTAAATCGCAACTGAAGCGTGGTAGGCCCTCTAGTTCCAAAGATAAAGATTCTCGAAAAAGAAAAGCAGCAGATAATGATCCAATCGAGGATTTATCGACTAGAGAAGAGTCGATGGACATAAATGATGATAATGAAGTCAGGTACCTGAACAAATTGAAAATGATAATGAAGAGATCTCGATCAACGCCCATAATGGAATGAGATGGAACCGAATGAGATAAATTCTCATTTAACGTAGCGCTACAAGAAATGAATGAGATCAGTGAGTACGAGGATCATGAACCAAGGTCTATAAAAGAATGCAAACAAAGAAATGGTTGACCAAAATGGAGAGATACAATCGATGCTGGATTATAATCACTTGCGAAACAAAAAGTTTTCGGACCTGTAGTCTGTATACCAGAGAATATAAAGCCGGTTGGATATAAATTGGTTTTTATCAGAAAGAAAAATGAAAAGGGCGAATGTGAGATACAAAGTCCGGCTTGTTGCACACGGTTTTTCGTAAAGACCTGATATTGATTATGAGCATATTCTCCTTGGATGCCACAACTTTTCGTTATATAATAAGTCTCGCAATACGTGAAAAATTCGATATGGGTCTAATGGATGTTGTCACTGCCTATTTATATGGGTCACTCGATAGCAACATTTATATGAAGCTTCCTGTGGGATTTCAATTGCCTGAAAATTCAGGGGCCGTGATGAGTACTCAATTAAACTGAACAAATTGCTTTATGGATTAAAGCAATCTGGGCGTATGTGTAATACCCGTAAAAATTTAATAGAAAACTTATGAGGCAATTGACAATGTCTTGGTTTGATGAAGAATTCGAAGTTTTAAATTTAATAATAATAATAATAAAGTTATAGAAGATTTTTAAAATTTATGAGTAAATGACAATAATCAATAACTAAAATATTATATGAAAGTGAACTTTACATAATCTTGAGGCAATGTCGATACCTAGCATCCAAAGCTTAGCCATATCTCATAAAGATAAAGAAAAAGAAACAAAACAATAAAAGAGACAAATGATTAACAAACTAACAAATTACACATGAGAGTGCGTAATACCTAACCCATGGGAAAATCTCCTCATCTATTTTTCAACATGAGACCAAGTTTCAACTATAATTATGCTTCACTAAGCATGAACGAAGCTAGATCATGTTCTAATAAGAAAGAAGGAAGAACAATAATTTCAATCGAGCTAGGAGAAAACCTAAACAAGCAAACTTCGGACGTGAGGTAGGTGAAAATTTCATCTACGACATGTAATTAATTATTTGATGTTCGGATTGTAGATGAAAAATCACCTATAATTCGTCAGTGTTTTAGATATGTATTCAACATGTGTTATGTGTTCGTGTAGGTATCATGCTTATATATATATATATATGTGTGTGTGTGTGTGTGTGTGTGTGTGTGTGTGTGCATCTTTGATGGAGTCTTCTCGTGAGCTATATGCTAAGTGTAGAAACCAAGTCTTTATATTTATATTTTGATTGAGTTTACGCGTGATAAGTTAGGATTTTGCGCTATTTTTATACCCCGTAAAAGCGTAGTTTCGGTCGTTATTTATCATAATATACTTGGATATCCCAAGTTTACGTGCATTCTCTTGATTTATAGAGGTCGATGGAAAATGGATAAAAATATGAGAAGAAGAGAACGTGATTGCAAGCCGAGATCAAGATCGAATTTACCCGCCATGGAAATCGGAAAGTCTACTCGAGCTTTCGATGATATGCGTTTGATGATATGTATTTGGAGCAGTGGGGCCCTTACGATGAAGTGAAATCAGCTGTGTGATAGAAGAAAACCAAGTCGGTTTTGTCTCTTAAGTTGCCTAGTGCTTGCAATGAATTCCCAACGCATACATGCCCATGCACGAGGCCCAACATGAGAATAAGTCAAACTTACTACTTTGAATGAGCTGAAAATTCTTGTTATTTAATTTTAGAACCAAGTTTGACTTATTCTCATCTTGGGCCTCGTGCATGGGCATGCATGCGTTGGGAATTCATTGCAAGCACTAGGCAACTTAAGAGACAAAACCGACTTGGTTTTCTTCTATCACACGGCTGATTTCACTACATCGTAAGGGCCCCACTGCTCCAAATACATATCATCAAAGGCATATCATCGAAAGCTCGAGTAGACTTTCCGATTTCCATGGCGGGTAAATTCGATCTTGATCTCGGCTTGCAATCACGTTCTCTTCTTCTCATATTTTTATCCATTTTCCATCGACCTCTATAAATCAAGAGAATGCACGTAAACTTGGGATATCCAAGTATATTATGATAAATAACGACCGAAACTACGCTTTTACGGGGTATAAAAATAGCGCAAAATCCTAACTTATCAACGTGAGACTTAGAAGTTGTACTCATGGTATATATATATATATATATATATATATATATATATAATAGGAATCATTTTTGAATTTTGGTCAACCTCTCGAAACTTGTTCTTAGAAGAGAATTATTGAATCTTTAAGAAAAAAAATTTTAAAACAATTTATTTTTGACTAAAATAAGATTTTGGATGTTGGTGTTAATAAGTATTTTTGGTTGTCATAAAAATTACCGGACAGTAATTTTGAATGTTTTTAATCAAATTTTTTGGTTCGATTATTCTTAGGACGCTAAGATGTCTTTTTTTGAATATTAAATTTTCGAACTGTTAAGAAAATTCTGGGTCGAAAGTTTTGTTGTTCAAGTAATTATCGAACTTTGAATCTACTTTAGGGTGTTAAATAAATATTCTAAATCTCGGCTATGGTCATTTTATAATTTCAGAAGTTTTCGAGGTGTAAATAAACAATTAAAATTTGTCTAGGGGCCTCTATGCAATTTTCAAATTTTTGGAGAGTTAAATAAATATTCAAAACTCGGCTAGGGGCTTTTAAGCAAATTTCAGAATTTTCAGAGAGTTAAATAAATATTCAAAACTCGGCTAGGGGCCTTTGTGCAATTTTTGGAAATTCCGACGGGCTAAATAAATATTAAATATTTCGGTTGGGGTTAATTGTAAATTTTCATAAGTTTTCGGGTACTAAATAAATAATAAATTTCTCGGCTAGGGTCAAATTGAGAATTTTCAGAATTTTTCAGGACTAAATAAATATTAAAAATACTCGGCTGGGGTTAATTGTAAACTTTCAAAAGTTTCGGGGCAAAACTGAAATTTTAAAAAAATCCGGGCAGATTTGTATCTCCTGAAAATTTTATGGACTTAAACTGACATTTTAAAATTCGGGGCAGATTTTTAAGTTTGAGAAAAGTTTCGGGTCTTAAGTAAATTTTAGGATAATTTTCTAGTCATTTTATAAGTTTCAAATATTTTCGGATTTTATGTTAAAATTTTCAAATTCGCGTCCTTAAAAGTAAAATTATGAGATTGTGGGATTTTAAGGAAAAAATTTGGAAAAATATTTTTAAATTAGGAATTAAGTATTATTTTAAAAATTTGGGACTTAAAGTGAAAATAATTAAATTTTGGAACCCTTAATGAAACTCGGAGGGAGAGTTCGATGAGTAAGGTTTCGGGCCGAGTAATTCGGAACGCGGGCTTTGTGCCCGATTATTAGAGTACAATAGTGTTCGGATCGGGCCGTGCTGATACCTCGGGTCGATACGTGATATAGAGATTTGCAATTTTTATGTGTTGCATTTTGCTTGCACGGCATTTACATACACGTGTTACGAGGGGTGCCGATTGTGCGGAGTCACGGTGACATTGTATAGTGTTGATGATTGGGGTAGTTTATGACCGAGTGATGGTCGTCGAATTGTATGAGTAGTGATGTTAGGACTAAGGCGCACTATATGATTTAGATGTGGGGATTGGACATCCCGAGCTACTGACCCTTGTGGGGAGTGGGGCCTCCCGAGCTACTGATCCCTGCGCGCGTGTTGCCTTTAGCCCTAGCCTAGGGCCCTGATGTGATATGTTGAGATGAGATGAGATGAGATATGAGAAAAGAGTCGAGCGTACATTTTGTGAGATGTGTTGGGATGGGGTCGAGTCGAGAGCACGTGCATTCATGCATATTTTCATCTACTGGGCAAAAGCTCAGGGTTTATTGTGTATGTACGAACGAGTCGGACGTTGAAAAAACGTCCCGAGGCTAATGGCGGTGACTCCACAAACTTTTGAGGGCGGTGCAGTACATGGAACGTGACCTGTGGAGTGGTTTAAGTTATGTTTCGTGTTTTTACTCTTTGGGCTTCGACCCAATAAATAAAAGTGTGTTGTTAAACTTTTTATATTTTTGGGTTAGACTTTTGGGCTTTGGCCCAATACATGAATATCGTTATGTTTTAAAAAGTTTTTAGTAAATGAGTTTTCCGCTGTTTACGCTGCGTAAATCCGCCAATTACGTATTTGAGAAGTAGGGTTGTGGCAGGTGCTATCAGAGCGCTAGGTTGTAGGTTCTGTAGACTGTCCATGTACTGCCGCTCAAAAGCCTGGAGGTTCAGCCATGTTTGTAAGTTTTATGTTCTTATGTGACTATGTGTTCATAACTATGTGCTCTTCTGTGCTATGTGGCTGTAGACAATTAGAAAATGGTTAGAGGACGAGGAACTACCATCGCGGAGATTCCAGCCGTAGGGACGGTTCTGAGTCCCCTACGAATGAACGAGACGCGACTATTCGGCAACTTACCGAACTGATCCGGCGTCAGTCGGACCAGATTGGCGAACTCCTTCAAAATCAGAGTTCTTCTGAACGCAATCGCTCTCCACAGCCCGAACGCGTGGAAACCATCGGGGAGCGATTTAGCAAATTACATCCCCCGACTTTCGAGCAAGCTACCGACCCTTCGATGGCTGAGGACTGGCTCCGCACTATCGAAGATATGTTCGTACATGGACGAGTACCGGAGAATGAGCGTGTGTTGTGCGCAGTTTCCATGCTAAGGGGAAGCGCTCGATTTTGGTGGGATACCATCAAAATCCTGAACGATCCGGCCGTGATGTCGTGGGAAAGATTCAAAGAGCTATTCTACGAGAAATACTTCTCAGCCCACGAGCAGGCGCAGCGGATGAATGCGTTTATAAATTTGAGGCAGGAGAGAACGACGGTGGCAGAATACATCCGCAAGTTTGAAGAATTATCACGTTTCGCCCCGCACATGGTGGCCACGGATGCGCTGAAAGTGGAACGATTCATGGTGGGCCTCAAACCCGAGATCTACCGTGATGTGAACATGTCGGGCACACGGGGAGTACATTTTTCTCAAATAGCCGAGCGGGCCATCATTGCAGAACAGGCGGAGGCGCAAATTATGGCGGCGCAGGAGGCGAGGAAGAGAACGGAGAACCAGCAGAGAGGTGGGGGCGACCGAAAAGACAATTCTTCGGAAAAGGCCCTAACCGAGGAAGTCGCTCGGGACCATCTAATTGGCGACCGAGGCCGAACCAGGGACCACACGGCATTCCAAACCGACCTCCGTACAATGCACCCCAGTGTCAACAATGTGGGCGTAATCACGTCGGTGTCTGATTTGGAGTTGGATACAACCCCAACGTCGTCTATTATCTCTGCGGGAAACAGGGACATTACTCACGAGCCTGCGACCAACCCAGGAACCCGACTCAGGCGCTTGTACGACCGCCAGCGGTTCCAGCTCGAGTGTTTGCGATGATCAAGGAAGGGGCGGAGGCGCTACCACCACCGGTTCCAGCTCGAGTTTTTGCATTGACTAATGAAGGGGCAGAGGCGCTACCACCACTTGTTCCAGCATGGATGTTCACATTGACTAATGAAGAGGCAGAGGCAAATCCTGCAGTAGTGACCGGTACGTTACGAATTTACGACGTGCCTACTTCTGTGTTGTTTGATTCTGGAGCCACGCACTCGTTTGTGTCGGCCAAATATGTGACCAAGGTAGGCATCTCTCCTACCTTATCTGACTATAACTACATAGTAACTCTACCACACGGGGATCCAACTCGAACTAATCTAGTGTTGGAAATATGTCCGGTGACGATCGAAGGAAGGAATCTGAGCGTAGATATGATCGTGATCTCGATGAGCGATTACGACGTTATCTTCGGGATGGATTGGCTCTCGAAATACGGGGCCATTGCCATAAGAAGATGGTGGCTTTCCAAATTCCTGAAAACGAAATGTTCACGTTTGTGGGAACGAAGGAGAAAAGCAAAATCCACCGAATTTCTACCTTAAAAGCCCAACGACTTCTGAATTCGGGTTGCGAAGCTTTCTTCGTCTTCGCGGTGAAGGCCGAAGAATCTCAACCGAAGCTTGAAGAGGTTCCGGTAGTGAACGAGTATCCTGACGTATTTCTAGACGATCTACCGGGACTACCTCCTGATCGAGAACTCCAATTTGCGATCGATCTAACACCATGAGCAGCACCGTTCACTAAGACTCCATATCGTTTAGCACCAAGCGAACTGCGTGAGTTAAAAGAGCAACTTGACGAGCTACTGCAGAAAGGATTTATACAGCCCTTCTCGCCTTGGGGATCACCGGTCCTGTTTGTACGTAAGAAGGACGGGTCAATGAGACTCTGCATCGACTACCGGCAGCTGAATAAACTGACGATCAAAAACAAATACCCGCTGCCCAAAATTGATGATGTGTTCGATCAGCTGCAAGGAGCATCTATCTTTTCCAAAATTGATTTACAGCCGGGTTACCATCAGCTGAAGATTCGGGAAGCCGACGTCCCGAAAACGGCGTTCAACACGAAGTATGGCCACTACGAGTTTCTGGTTATGCCCTTCGGGTTGACGAACCTCCAGCTGCATTATGGACCTGATGCACCGGGTTTTCAAAGACTTCCTTGACCACTTCGTAATCATCTTTATAGATGATATCCTCATTTATTCTAAAACGAAGGGGGAACACGTTCATCTACAAACGGTTTTCGGAATCCTTCGGGAAAAGCAACTCTATGCCAAATCCAAGAAATGTGAATTTTGGCTCTCGCAAGTGGCCTTTCTGGGACACATTGTCTCCGGAAATGGGATTACTGTGGGACCCCAGCAAGATCGAAGCTGTAAGCAATTGGCCACGACCAACCACTCCCACGGAGGTCAGGAGCTTTCTCGGGCTTGCTGGATACTATCGAAAGTTCATTAAGGACTTTTCCAGTATTGCCTCGACGCTCACGAACCTGACGAAGAAAAACGTCCCATTCAAGTGGACGGAAGCATGTGAGCAAAGCTTCCAGGAGTTGAAGAAACGATTGAAAACGGCTCATGTTCTTACGACTCCCTCCGGTACCGAAGGCTTTTCGTGTACAGTGATGCCTCAAAGAATGGCTTGGGGTGCGTGCTGATGCAGAATGGGAAGGTAATTGCGTATGCCTCCCGACAATTGAAATCTTATGAGAAGAATTACCCCACGCATGATCTGGAACTCGCAGCAGTTGTGTTCGCCCTAAAAATCTGGCGTCATTATCTCTACGGGGAACGGTGCGAGATCTACACCGACCATAAGAGCCTGAAATACTTCTTCACCCAGAAGGAGTTAAATATGAGACAACGACATTGGCTATAGCTCATTAAAGACTACGACTGTGTGATCAATTATCACCCAGGTAAGGCAAACATAGTCGCTGATGCTTTGAGTCGAAAAGCAATCAACACCGAACTCCACCAACGTAATGTGGATGTGATCAATTTTGGCAAAATCGAGGCTAGAATGACGGCGTTAACTCGTCAACCTACGTTGCTGGAGCAGATCAAGAAAGCTCAGGAGCAGGACGAGCTTTATTTGAAATTGACAAGCGAGCAAAGAACCGAGACTTCAACAGAATTCAAGTTACGAGGAGACGGGATGTTGTTCTATAACAATCGCTTGTACGTACCCGATAGTGCAGGACTACGAAATACCATAATGATGGAGGCACACGCCACTACATACTCAGTACACCCTGGAGCCACGAAGATGTACCGAGATTTACGAGAGACATACTGGTGGCCTGGAATGAAGGGAGACATTGCGACGTTCGTAAGCCAGTGTCTCACTTGTCAACAAGTCAAGGCGGAACATTAGAGGCCGACAGGGATGCTGCAATCCTTGCCTATTCCCGAGTGGAAATGGGATCACATTACCATGGATTTCGTCGCCGGCTTACCGAAAACTGTAAAGGGCCATGACGCCATTTGGGTAATCGTCGATCGTTTGACCAAATCCACTCATTTTCTACCAATTTGTTCTACTTTCTTCCTGGAGCGATACGCTGAATTATACATTCAAGAAATAGTTCGACTCCACGGGATTCCACTATCAATCGTCTCGGATCGAGAATCGAGATTTTTATCCAAGTTCTGGATGAGCTTACAGAAAGCAATGGGAACGAAGCTTTCGTTCAGCACCGCTTATCATCCCCAAACTGACGGGCAATCAGAACGAACGATTCAGACCCTCGAAGATATGCTCCGAGCATGTCTCTTAGACTTCAAAGGGAACTGAAGCAAATACCTTCCTCTTATTGAATTCTCGTATAACAATAGCTACCACGCTACCATCGGGATGGCTCCATAAGAAGCTTTATACGGGCGCAAATGCCGGTCTCCGATACATTGGGATGAGATTGGCGAGCGAGCACTCTTAGGTCCCGATATGATACGAGAAATGACGGAGGCGATACCAAAATCCGAGAAAGAATGCAAACAGCCCAAAGTCGCCAGAAAAGCTACGCTGATCAGCGACAAAGGCCGCTACAGTTCTCGGAAGGTGATCGAGTGTTCTTGAAAATATCTCCAATGAGAGGCGTGAAACTATTCGGAAAGAAGGGTAAGCTAAGTCCGAGGTACATTGGCCCTTTCCAAATCCTTAAAAGAGTCGGGGAAGTTGCATTCAACTGGAGTTGCCGGCTTCACTAGCCCAAGTCCATGACGTATTTCACGTATCAAACTTACGTAAATACATTGCAAACCCGAATCATGTGATAGAGAATGAGTCCCTCTATCATCGGTAGAGATCTTGATAAGTAAAGCGACTTCGGAACAAAAATATATTGTTGGTCAAGGTGCTATGGCGAAACCAGGCAGTTGAAGAGGCCACTTGGGAGCGAGAGGATGATATGGGAAGTCGTTACCCCGAGTTATTCCAATCGACATAATTTCGGGGACGAAATGTTTTTAAGGGGGGAGGATGTAATACCGTAAAAATTTAATAGAAAACTTATGAGGCAATTGACAATGTCTTGGTTATGTCGAGAGTATGTTTTGATGAGGAATTCGAAGTTTTAAATTTAATAATAATAATAATAATAATAATAAAGTTATAGAAGGTTTTTAAAATTTATGAGTAAATGACAATAATCAATAACTAAAATATTACATGAAAGTGAACTTTACCTAATCTTGAGGAAATGTCGATACCTAGCATCCAAAGCTTAGACATATCTCATAAAAATAAAGAAAAAGAAACAAAACAATAAAAGTGACAAATGATTAAAACAAACTAACAAATTACACATGAGAGTGAGTAATACCTAACCCATGAGAAAATCTCCTCATCTATTTGTCATCATGAGACCAAGTTTCAACTATAATTATGCTTCACTAAGCATGAACGAAGCTAGATCATGTTCTCATAAGAAAGAAAGGAAGAACAATAATTTCAATCGAGCTAGGAGAAAACCTAAACAAGCAAACTGCGGACGTGAGGTAGGTGAAAATTTCAACTACGACACGTAATAATTATTTGATGTTCGGATTGTAGATGAAAAATCACCTATAATTCGTCAGTGTTTTAGATATGTATTCGATATGTGTTATGTGTTCGTGTAGGTATCATGCTTATATATATGTGTGTGTGTGTGTGTGTGTGTGTGTATGTACATCTTTGATGGAGTCTTCTCGTGAGCTATATGCTAAGTGTAGAAACCAAGTCTTTATATTTATATTTTGTGTGAGTTTACGTGAGACTTAGAAGTTGTACTCATGGTATTATATATATTATATATATATATATATATATATATAATAGGAATCATTTTTGAATTTTGGTCAACCTCTCGAAACTTGTTCTTAGAAGAGAATTATTGAATCTTTAAGAAAAATATTTTTAAAACAATTTATTTTTGACTAAAATAAGATTTTGGATGTTGGTGTTAATAAGTATTTTCGGTTGTCATAAAAATTACCGGACAGTAATTTTGAATGTTTTTAATCAAATTTTTTGGTTCGATTATTCTTCGGACGCTAAGATGTCTTTTTTAATATTAAATTTTCGAACTGTTAAGAAAATTCTGGGTCGAAAGATTTTTGTTGTTCAAGTAATTATCGAGCTTTGAATCTATTTTAGGGTGTTAATAAATATTCTAAATCTCGGCTAGGGTCATTTTATAATTTTCAGAAGTTTTCGAGGTGTAAATAAACTATTAAAATTTGGCTAGGGGCCTCTATGCAATTTTTCAAAATTTTTGGAGAGTTAAATAAATATTCAAAACTCGGCTAGGGGCTTTTATGCAAATTTCAGAATTTTCGGAGAGTTAAATAAATATTCAAAACTCGGCAGGGGCCTTTGTGCAATTTTCGGAAATTAGGGGCTAAATAAATATTAAATATCTCGGTTGGGGTTAATTGTAAATTTTCATAAGTTTTTGGGTACTAAATAAATAATAAATTTCTCGGCTAGGGTCAAATTGAGAATTTTTAGAAGTTTTCGGGACTAAAAAAATACTCGGGTGGGGTTAATTGTATGTAAACTTTCAAAAGTTTCGGGGCAAAACTGAAATGTTAAAAAATCCGGGCAGATTTGTAACTCCTGAAAATTTTTGGGACTTAAACTGAAATTTTAAAATCCGGGGCAGATTTGTAAATAGAAAATTTTCGGGTCTTAAATAAATTTTAGGATAATTTTCTAGTCATTTTATAATTTTCAAATAATTTCGAATTTTAAGTTAAAATTTTCAAATTCGCGTCCTTAAAAGTAAAATTATGAGATTGTTGGGTTTTGTGGAAAAATTTGGAAAAATATTTTTAAATTATGAATTTAAGTATTATTTTAGAAATTTGGGACTTAAAGTGAAAATAATTAAATTTTGGAACCCTTAGTGAAATTCGGAGGGAGAGTTCGATGAGTAAGGTTTCGAGCCGAGTAATTCGGAACGCGGGCTTTGGGCCCGATTATTTAGAGTACAATAGTTTTCGGATCTGGCCGAGCTGATACCTCGGGTCGATACGTGATATTGAGATTTGCAATTTTTATGTGTTGCATTTTGCTTGCACGACATTTACATACATGTGTTACGAGGGGTGACGATTGTACGGAGTCACGGTGACATTGTATAGTGTTGATGATTGGGATAGTTTATGACCGAGTGATGGTCGTCGAATTGTATGAGTAGTGAGGTTAGGACTAAGGCGCACTATATGATTTAGATGTGGGGATTGGGCATCCCGAGCTACTGACCCTTGTGGGGAGTGGGGCCTCCCGAGCTACTGACCCCTGCGCGCGTGTTGCCTTTAGCCCTAGCCTAGAGCCCTCATGTGATACGTTGAGATGAGATGAGATATGACAAAAGAGTCGAGCGTACATTTTGTGAGATGTGTTGGGATGAGAGTCGAGTCGAGAGCACGTGCATTCATGCATATTTTTATCTACTGGGCAAAAGCTCAGGGTTTATGTGTGTAGGTACGAACGAGTCGGGCATTGAAAAAACGTCACGAGGCTGATGGCGGTGACTCCACGGACTTCTGAGAGCGGTGCAGTACATGGGACGTGACCTGTGAAGTGGTTTAAGTTATGTTTCGTGTTTTTACTCTTTGGGCTTCGACCCAATAAATAAAAGTGTGTGTTGTTAAACATTTTATATTTCGGGTTTAGACTTTTGGATTTCGGCCCAATACATGAATATTGTTGTTTTAAAAAGTTTTCATTAAATGAGTTTTCCGCTGTTTACGCTGCGTAAATCCGCCAATTATGTATTTGAGAAGTAGAGTTGTGACCGTATGTGGTATAATCACCTACGTGAATATTTATTAAAAGAGGGGTACAAAAATGATCAAATTGCCCTTGTATGTTTATGAGAAGATGTGATAAAGATTTTGTCATCATAGCAGTATACCTTGATGATATTTGAAGAGTTGTCAGAGACCGTTAATTGTTTGAAAAAAGAGTTCAAAATGAAAGATCTAACGAAATTTTACCTTGGCTTCAAGAAACATATATAAAAAAAGGTATTGAAAAGATTTTATATGGATAAAGCTCATCCGTTGGATATTCGGATGATTGTTCGATCTGTAGATGTGAATAAAGATCCATTCAGACCTCGAGAAAATGATGAAGAACTAGTTGGTCCTGAAGTAACATATCTTAGTGCCATAGGAGCACTAATGTATCTTACGAGTCATACCCGACTTGATATAGTTTTCGCTGTAAATTTATTGGCGAGATATAGTTCGTCACCAACTCGTAGACATTTGGTGTTAGACGAATGTTTCGTCACCTTAAAGAAACAACTGATTTGGGATTATTCTATTCAAATGAGTCCACGTCACATCTAATCGAATATGCAGATGTTGATTTTCTATCCGACCCACATAATGCTCGATCACAAACGGGCTATCTATTTACATATGGTGGAACCGCCACTTCATCTAATCATGCTGAAATATTAGCAATTCACGAAGCTAGCAGAGAATGCGTTTGGTTGCGATCGATAATCCAGCATGTACGACAAACATGTGGGTTATTATCGAAAAAGTTACATCTGGCGATCTTATATGAAGACAATGTTGCATGTATTGCGCAGCTTAAGGAAGGTTACATCAAAGGCGATAGAACCAAACATATATCGCCTAAATTCTTCTCATGACCTTCGGAAGACATGCGAAATTGACGTACAATAAATTCGATCAAGTGACAACCTCGCGGATCTATTCATGAAAGCGCTACCTCCAAGATTATTCGAAAAAACTTGTAGATTTAATTGGGCTCCGAAGGCTCAAAGATCTTGTGTAATGTTTACATCAGGGGGAGACAATATACGTTGCACTATTTTTTCCTTCATTAGGTTTTTACATCACTAGATTTTTCCTAATAAGGTTTTTAACGAGGCAGCTAATATAATCAGATGAAAATATTTTGTTAATGAACATCCAAGGGAGAGTATTATAAACAAACAAGTATAGATGCCCGTTAGGAAGGATGGGCCTACATTATTTAATCTGGATTGCTATTCACCACCCCCTTTTTCCTAGTCACCGCCCCCTAAAGGGCTAGAAAAAGACGTTTTTGCCCTTTTGAATTTAAATTTCTATTTAAAATCCATTTCCATACAACACTTTCAATATCGCAATCACACATCCAAATCAGAGTCAAACATAAAATAAAAAAAAATGAAATCGCAATGAATCGTCTATTTGGGAAATGGAAAGGTCAAAAGAAAGGGTCTTTTGGGACGGATGGTAAGCAAATTCTCGTAAATTTCGTCAATATGCACGCGAATTATCGAACATCGATTGGATCCGATCGAAAAAATTAGGCCCGACCGAAACATAATTTCGGTCCACACAAGGGGTGACCGAACAACAATTTCGGTCCCCATTGTGGCGACCCAAATTACGTTTCGGTCACCCTTGTAGGTGACCGAAAATATTGTTCGGCCGAGGCTGGCGGAACCAAATTTTTAATTCGGTCGGGACGGCCGCGGCCGAAACGGGATTTCGGCTCCCGTATAGGTGACCGAAATCTGATTTCGGTCGCCTCTTACGGCAGCCGAAATTCCATTTCGGTTGTAATTTTAATTTTTTTTTTAATTTTTTTATTTTTATTTTTTATTTTTTTATTTATTTGTATATTTTATTTATATTATTTATTTGGATTATTTATTTATATTATTTATTTAGATTATTTATTTGTATTATTTATTTGTATTATTTAGTTGGATTATTTATTTGTATTATTTATTTGGATTATTTATTTGTATATTTTATTTATAGTATTTATTTGGTTTATTTATTTGGATTATTTATTGGTATTATTTAATTGGATTATGTAATTAAATTATTTAATTGGATTATTTAATTGGATTATTTAATTAGATTATTTAATTAGATTATTTAATTGGATGCTCAATAGTGAGGTCAAGCTGGCGGCTCGATTGTGTGCGCCTTGTTGCTACACAACACGTGTGGGGTCCTCGGTCTCCCCTGCTCTTCGCGCCGCCGTAACACTCTTTTTTCGGTTTTGAGAGCTGCAAAGCCATCAAAACAAGCGAGCTCGATGATATGGTGTGCATGCTTTCGAGTGATGCGATTCGATTATTTAATTAGATTATTTAATTGGATTATTTTGTATTATTTAATTCAATTATTTAATTAGATTATTTAATTGGATTATTTAATTAGATTATTTAATTGGATTATTTTGTATTATTTAATTCAATTATTTAATTAGATTATTTGATTGGATTATTTTGTATTATTTAATTCGATTATTTAATTAGATTATTTAATTGGATTATTTAATTAGATTATTTAATTGGATTATTTTGTATTATTTAATTCGATTATTTAATTGGGTTATCGTTAAATATTTTATATATGTCATAATTGTTAGTAAAAAGCTATGTAGTCCAATGGATAAGTACTTTCTTTATCAAGTAGAGGTCATGGGTTCAATCCCTAAATACTACTATATATGTTGAGTTTTTATAAATTACAATAAAAAATTAAAAAAAACGAAAAATTGAAAAAATCGGGTCTGGTGGGCCGAACTGGAATTTCGGTCGGGCCTTGTGCGGGCCGAACTGGATTTTCGGTCGGGCCTTGTGCGGGCCGAACTGGAATTTCGGTCGGGCCTTGTGCGGGCCGCACAAGGCCCGGTCGAAAATTTCGTTCGAATTTCCTTATCGATCAATCGTTCGAAATTTATTTGTGTATGTAGTTTTTGGTATTTCGTACCAGAATTATATATTTAGTTTGTTTTTTCTTTTTAAATTGATTTAAATATCAGAAGGGCAAAAATGTCTTTTTTCAGCCCTTTAGGGGGCGGTGACTAGTAAAAAGGGGGCGGTAAATAGTAACTCCCTTATTTAATTTGCTATGTGTGCATTAATTCTATTGGTTGATTGTTGATATTCTAGGCCTATAAATACCTCCCAATGGTCATTTGAATTTGTACACTCCCTTTGATTCATATAAACGTTAGTTTGTTATGTAATATATACCAAATTTTTTTCATGGTACCAGTTTTTCATTATCAGAGAAGAAAACACCAAAGTTTGTATAGCAATCGCATCGTATTGTAAGTCTATTACACGACAGTGTCCCAGGAAAACGTACATTATTTCGTTACTCACAAAAACACAGATCCCATGATTTATTTATAGCTGCACAAAAAGGTCTTCTTTTCTTCACTCCATAAACTAAAACCATCTATCTATTCCATGGCGATGATGCATCGAAGGCCCTCTCCTTTGAGCATCAAATCGAAAGCCTTGTTGATCTCCGAGAACGGAAGTCGATGAGTGATGAACTTGTCGAGCTCGAGCTCCTGAGAATATTACGTTAAAAAAACGCCCGAGATCTATACGAACCTACGAAAGAAAAGAAAGAAAAAAAAAACGCGCCTTGTTCAAGTATTTCTTGACGACGGAAGGAATCTCGCTCCTTGGCTTGTAGTTTCCGAAGAACGTCCCTTTAAGTGTCCTCTCGTTAAGAACGTTGAGCGGATGCGTTTTGAACGCGTCGTCTTTGTTCGGCACTCCCACGAGCACCGCAACGCCCCAACCCTATGAAATCAGCGAAAAATAGAAAATAGTTAAGAAAATTAATGAGCCACACGATTTAGCATTGTGCCAGAACAAAGATTGAAACATGTTGCAAAAGAGCTAACCCAACTACACAAGAGAGTCGATAATTTTATGATACTGAGAATACTACGCAGTACAAATTAACGTTCGCGATAAGTGGGACCCACGGGTCGGGATTACTAATAAAATAGAAGAAAGAATAAGGGGATCTTTATTTTGCGTACATCATGGACGCATTCGAAAGCCGATATCATCGCGTTGACGTTTCCCGTGCACTCGATGCTGCGATCGACCCCTCCGTCGGTCATCTCGACGAGAACCTAGCGATAATTTCGAGCGCATTTTAGATTTCGAGTCGCTAAAACTCTCGAGTTGAAAAAATTAAACATAATTCGATGATTCAAATCGACCTCTTGAATGGGCTTGTCGTGGTCCTTCGGGTTCACGAAATCAGTCACGCCGAATTTCTTTGCTGCGAGACATAGTTAAATAAGTTCGCTAAAACGCTTGTAGCCTTACGAGAAGAAAAAAAAAGAAAAAAAGAAGGAAAAATAAAGACCTCCTTCGAAGCGACTCGGGTTTAAGTCGACGCCGATGATCCTAAAAGCCCCGCAGATCCGCGCCCCTTCAGCCGCCTGACGAAAGACAGAAGAATTTTAATGCTCTAAAACAAATAGCACATAGACGGCCCAAAAGCCGAACCATTACCTAATAATGTAAACACACTCACCGCTAGACCGACGGCTCCGAGCCCGAAGATGGCAATGGACGAACCAGGCGTTGGTTTCGCCACGTTCAACGTCGCCCCGAGCCCTTTCGAAAATTCAATAAAAGAAAGGAACACAGACGAAATATAAAGAGTGGATAAATTGAAAGCATTCTTTCAACCTGTGGAGAGGCCGCAGCTGACGATGCAGACCTTGTCTAGGGGAGCCTCGGGATTGATCTTGGCGACGCATCCCTTGTGCACGACGGTGTACTCGCTGAAGGTCGAGGTCCCGAGGAAGTGGTTGATGGGCTTCCCGTCCTTTGAGAACCTCGATTTCCCGTCCCCTATCATCACGCCTCGGTCCGTGTTGATCCTCAGCAGGTCGCACATGTTGCTCTCCGCCGACCTGCAGTGCCTGCATTCCCCGCACTCCCCCGTGAATATCGGGAGGACGTGGTCCCCAGGCTTCAGGCCCGTCACCCCCTCGCCCACGCTCTCCACAATCCTAAAAAATAGCAAAAGATAAAAAAAATAAAGTCAATCAAATCTTTATTTTTTAATATGTTTTCAATTGTTTTGGGATTATGAAGAGCTTTGTCCCACGACGAATAATTCAAGCCATCCATACAGCATAACGTATTGAGGGTCGATCTACTCTTATCGCCTGTTTTAGGAAGGATTCATCGATTGGTAATACGGTATCGAGTCCGATCGATTCTGCTCACTGTCAATCGACTTATATGTCCACGTGTTAGGCCATTCATGCCACGCGTGAAAATTATAAATTGTGCCACGCCGAATAATTCAAGTATTCAAACCACCTAATCACCAATTAATTTAAGAAAGGACTCGTCTTAATTATAGGTTTGCTTGCACCGTACATAGAGGTGAAACTAATTGAAGTAAGAAAAAGAAGAAATGACTACCCGCCAGCTTCGTGGCCGAATATGCGAGGGAAAAGAGGCGTTTGTCCCTGCAATTACACATGATATGCAACCAAAGTCTTCTTCAACTTTATTACAGAACACAGAAACCCAATTTGTTTTCTTTTTATTTTTATTGAATATTTTCATTTGATTGATACCGTGGCTTGCCAGAAGTGGATATCAGTATGGCAGAGAGAAGTAAAGAGAATCTTAAGGCGGACTTCGTCTTTCTGCGGCGGCGCAACCTCGACTTCCTCGATCACAAGCGGTTTCCCAGCTTCCCAGGCAACGGCAGCTGCAAATACAGAGAACCAAAATAATTAAAAAAAAAAAATTATCATCGTACAAGAAAAACCCATAATAGGACAGCAAGGAAAGAAACACAAAAAAAATGAGGAACCTTTGCATCGGATGACTTGCCCTTGTGTGGTCGGCATGATTCAGTCTATTGTTGTTTCTCCTTTCTTCTAGTTCCCAAAATGCTCTTTTTGATGGGTTATTAGAGGAGTGATGCCCCAAACATGGGATTTTTATAGCGGGGATGGCGTTGAATACATATTACACGACACCGCCCTTTGCTAATATAATAATGGAATGATATGTTGGAACTTTTGACACATGTATGCTTTTTTAATGAAAAAGACGTGTATGCATTTTTTAATGAAAAAGATGGGTGAAGCAGCACCACACATGTGTCGCATCTCCATCAGCTAAATGTGATGGGTTGGTTCATGAACTTACTTAGATTAGGGTGCAATTGGCCAACCCACACGAATCGCACTCGAAAATAGCAAGTTTAGATTAGCATTTTCAACCTGTTAAAGTAAATGGGTAAACTCGAACCCAACTCTCTGTTAAGTGGGTCAGGTTAGACTTCGAGTTTTCAACACGAAATCAATCCGATTATCAATCCAATTAACCCGAATGTCAACAAAGACGTCTGCCGCGTGAGGAATTTTCTTCACGCAGTTCAAGCCTTTAATTTAATTATATTATTTAATTATAATAATATTGTATATATGTATAAGTATGAGACCTTGCCTATAAATAGGCTACGGGGCTTGAGCTATAACACACCATAATCAAAGCATAAGAGAAAGAGAGAGAAATATAGAAAAATAGAGGGTTTGTTCGTTATTTGTTCTGATTATAAAGAGATAAGTGAGCGTTTTCTCCTTTACAGATTGAGAGATTGTAACCTCTGTTTTTACCCAAGTAATAAAATTTCTACCTTGCCCGTGATTTTTTACCCCAAGTCAAAAAGGGGTTTTCCACGTAAGTTCATGTGTTTCATTTATCCTTAGGTCATTTCCAAAATAGTTACGCTGTCCATTTCGAAACACCGAATAATATAAATTATTAAAAATATCCTTAATATAAATAAAATAAACTGCTTTTATTTAATTATATGATTTGTATTATTTGGATTTTTAATTGTTATTGAGTTTTAGAAAAAACAACTGATTTGTTTCTCTATTGTTTTATTTAATCTGGATTTATAATTATGATTATTTAGTAATTTTTCTAATTTTTAATTTTAAATGGGTTGGCAGGTTAATGGTTTATATTTGGATTAAAACAATGTCGTGCTAGAGTTGATATTTCAACCCATTTAAGTAAACATGACAGGTCAGGGTTGAAGTTTTCAACCCGTTTATTACGTGGATTGAACTCGAACATGCCTCAACCCGACATGTTTACCACAGATACGTGTTCTTGAGAGTTCCATACGATTTTATACGATTTTGTCGGGTCGGGTTTACATACCCACTAGAGCTTTGCAATTTGGGTCGGTCGGTCAACCCAGTTGGGAACTCATTTCATGTCAAATCAGTCCTCAGGCCATGAGTGTTAACTTTAAATTGGGCTTTAAGATCCAAAGTAATTTGTTTTTAAGGCACATAGTAGTAGGTAAAGTAGTATGTATGTTTAAGTTGGTGAAGTTGCACTTCATTCCACAAATATACGCATATCACCAAATAAAAAATAGACACAAAAAAAAAAAAAAAAACTAACAAACACACGATAGATGTATGTAATGACATAATGTACATCTTATTTGCGTATTCCTTCAATTCAACCCTTGTTAATATTCTTCTTCCTCACGATATCTTCTTGGGTGTGCTTACCATCGTCTATGGTTAGGACCAAAGCCTTAGTACCGTGGGGCCCATCCACGTAATCGCCTTTCACGCTGACGCGTTCCTCCCTGCGTATCACATCCTTAGTCGTCGTCTCTCCTTCGCTCTTTCTACCATCTCCTCTCCATAGCAGCTTTATCGAGCCACACTGCAACCATACAGCAGCATAAGAAGAAGAAGCTTCCGAAGACTCCAAAGACAAATAGTACCACAGTTGGACCATCGTCAAGGGAAGAAGAAAGAGAAGAAGGCATTTCTCTTTCCTTTCTAAGTTTTGTCTGAGATAGTTTGACTGCCTTATCTTCTTTCTAGGCTGTGTATATATATATATATATATGTGTGTGTGTGGATGGCTTGATGTGGTTGGTGAGTGAATGGCTGTTGTTGCAAGAAACCAAAGGCTTTGAAGGAAATGGAAACTTAGCTCTCTTGTTAAGATTTTGCTGGCTTCTCGGATGCAGTGTGGTCGGCAGTCAGAAGTCAGAAGTTGTTAGGAACGGTAAGTCGAGACGTGTATTGGATACACTGTCCATAAGATGAAATCGCTCCGATATTCGATGATTTCGGTTAGCGGCCGTTCCCAAGATACAACGATTTCTGAGACTCGTTATCGCAGCAAAACGATTCGAACTGGCGAATCGTACTAGAAAACGAGTTTTTCTTGCTTCTGGGAATTGGGGGATTTGAGAGTGAATGATGCAGATTTCCTGGGTTGGAATGAATAAATTTTCCAATTTATATGGATCAATTTATAGCCTGCAAGACTCGCAGTCACAGGGGCTTAACTGTACATTCGTAAACCTGTTGGACTGTCTATGTCTGACATTTGACTCTTCAGTCCACGGGTCAGAATGCCAAGGGTCTCAAACCTTTGGACTGCTTCGTGAATTTGGAAGCTTCTCGACCCACCGGTTCGTATTCTGGGGTCGGGTCGGATCAGTCCAACATCTAGTGAGCCCCATTGATCCAACGAGTCATGCCACTTCAGCGCTACGTCGTCCTCACCTATACACGGGCATACGCCACCTCACTCGAGTTGCCATGTCACCGACCACCGTTTCTCAGCCGCGCCATCGCCGGGGCATAAAATTTGGCTCCTAATAGCTCCTAGCGACAGTGCAAAGTGCAAGTGCACCCATTGCACAATTTGGCACGAATCGGTCTCGGTATTCGTCGGTGCAAGGCACTTCCGTGGACCCGGTTTATCATTTGGGCCAAATCCCACCTAATATTCTTAAGCCCACTTAAACTCATTCACTAGGCAAGTCCTTTTGAATAAACCCAAAAGGTTTGTTTATTTATAAGATTTTCTTAGTGTCTAACCAATGTGGAACAAATTCTCCACACTTCAAAACACTATACATATTAATTGGAGCAACTTCAAAAATTAATTTAGAGTTCACCCGAACTCGATTTTGAGTGTAAGTAATATTTCTTAGATTTCCCCCGAAACGTTGATTCATAATCTTTTATCGGTTTCTCGTTTTGACGAACTGGCTTCCGATCTATTTAAATCTGGGATAATTGTTTGGGTTTATTACGGACACTTGTCCAACTGTCCAGTAGGCTCTACCCAAGAGATTTCTCTGTAATGATGACTGGAGCAACAACGTACGTAGTTTCCTTCCGAGTAAAACATGTTGTTCTTTATGGGGCCGGGCTCGATCAAATAAATGGGCTGAGTAACCACAAAGGTTATATCCGTATTTTCAACAATTAGGGCTCAGTCTCAACTCAACCCTTGACGTCGACTCCCCCAATATATATACGTTGTTTTCTTCCCCACAGAGCTTCGCAGCTTCGGCTATTAGTTAGGGCTTCGTTCGATTTTGTTCAAATTTTTTTTGGAGGGCTTTGATGAGATCTTAGAGAATGTCATGCACCACTCCGACGATCGATAGATCGAGTGATGATTATTTCTCATACCCATACGAACCCTGAGCCTATTTCTTTCGATTCGATTATCATCTTTGCCTTCTTTTTTTTAAAAAAAAAATTATACTTTGTATGTTGATAATTTGGTGGAGAACCAGGTGATGGGAGCTTTTCTTCATTGAAAGGTTGAAGCCATGATGCGGACCGTACCATAGCTTTGAGCTTCTGGGGATAAACTTTGGTTTTTGATGGTTCTCTTTCTTTTTTTTTTTTTTTTTCCTTTATGTTAATTTTGATTTTTTTCAAAAAAAAATTGCGGCATCGCCCTCGTATGATATCTATATGGTCTCTACACATATAACCTTTATCCAAAATTTAATTCTTTCAATAGTTTTTAAAAGATTTTTTCTATATCATATTAATATATATATATTATATATGATATAAAATTATTATTTAAGGTATTAAGACATCTTGGTGTAGTTTAATGAATATTTTAGCCTTCCATTAAGGCTAAATGACATAAAAGATAAATATTTAAAAACAAAATTAAAGACTTACTTTAAGAGAGGAATCGTACAGAGAACTTCTTCAGCTTTTATTTCTTAGATTATTTTACAAGAGAAGGAAAACAAGGGAGGGAAGTGAGAGAGTACCAAAGAGCGTAAAAGAAGCACACCTGAAGCTTATGATATTCGACTCTATAAATAGAGGAAAAAGTAAAGTACAATAATTAAAGTAAAGAAAATTTTTCTTTGTAGCCGCCCCACTTGTAAAAGAATCTTGACAGCTGTTTTCCATTTGTTCAAGAAAATATTCTTTAGCTTTATTAAAGCTAATAGTGATCAATTTTTCATCGTTGATGTCTCTTTCAACTTTTTCTGATCTTATCCATAGCATCTTTTATTTCTTTGATTTTGATGGCATCTTTGGCGCTAGACTCCTTGATTTCTTCACGGGTCTTAGCAATTTGCACCACTTTGTCTTTAATGATCGTCATTTCTTGTCCTATGAGGTCCATTGTATTGTCATTAACTTCTTCAAATAAAATATCCTCCGGATTTTCTGGTTCTTGTCCTTCACCAGCACGGCAATAATCTTCGTCTTCATCAATTTTTGAAGATGTCCCCATCGAAATATCTCCGATATCCATACCATAATTTTTTGCAATGTCTTTCTTCATTTCTTCGAAGTAGACATCAATGATTTCATTGGGTTTCATTTTTCCCTTTTGTATTTTAATCCTTTGAGAAATCATCTCAAAAGGACTAGGAGCTTCTCGTTGTTCACGATTATTAATTGCATTTTGATAAAGAGAAATTTTCTCTTCGATCTTATCGATCGTCTGCTGGCTTTCATATTCACCAGTGGCTGTTTTTCTTATCATTTTCTTCCAAAACTTTATATAAAAGTTTCTTTTTAAACATGGAATCTTTTGTTGGGTATAACTAACTTCTGGAGTCCATCTCCAAATCCTAGGAATACTGAATTCGATATAGAAATGTAAAGAAGTCATTCCTTCAATACATTCTTTTTTATATTCCGCTTCTATTAGAGTCGGAGAAACTTTAACCAATTCTTGATATAATCCAAAAAAGGGTTCTTTAAGAATTTCAATTGTAGCTCCATAAGAAAGCCACCATTGATAAAACCAATTTGGAATATCGGACTTATATACATCCGCACAAATTTTTATCCACCAAGAATGTTTTTTGTTTTCATTCTGGTATAAAAGTACTTTATAAAAAGCATCTATATAATCGTAATAATTAAATTTAATAAGAGTTTTTAACTCAGGATGGAAATATTCTCTGTCCGTTAATGGGTGTATAGCCCATTTTTCAGGCGAAATAATTTGCTTGAAAATAATTTTACTAAAGGTATAACCCTTTTTCAAAGCATACGGGGTATTTCCCGCATTAAAGTGATCAAAGTCACATGTTCTCGTAGACTTTAGAATATTTTCATAAGTGTCACGGTTTTTATAAAAAGTAGCAGCATATGATGCTCTGTCTAAATACCTTGACATTAAAGTCCAAGGTTCATCAGACCATTTTAAATCTTTAAATTCAAGTAATATAATTACCTGAGTATGAGAAATTTTCTCATAATCAACATCTTCTTCTTCTTCTGCAATTATTTTTGCGTAAGAAGTTCCTTCAGCAGATTTTGCTTTCTGCCTTTTGTATTCAAGGAATTCTCTAAATTCATCACTACTCAAGGTATTACTTGATGCTGATAGATTTTCTTTTACCAGCTTCTTATTGCCAATTTGAGCAATAACATTTTTACCACCTCTTCCACCTCTATTAGAGGGAAAATTTCAACCATATTGGGACATATCTGCAAAATTCATGAAAGATATCCGCGAGTAAGATAATCAGGAAGACTATTATCACTCCCTTTTTTATAAATTATTTCAAAATCAAATGGGGCTAAATGAGCCTGCCATCTCGCAAACATTTGTTTGGAGACATCATGTTTGAAATCTTTCTGAAACATAAACTTTGCAGCTTGACAATCAGTTTTTATTGAAAACTTTTGATTGTATAAATCATCTTGAAATTTAAGCACACATTTAACTATAGCAAGTACTTCTCTAGCTATAGTAGCATAATTTTTCTGAGCAGTATTCCATTTCCCCGATTGGAATCTAACTAAATATTCTTTCTTATCTTCTGGAGAAACTTGCTTTAAAATTCCTCCGAAGCCTAAGTCAGAAGCATCAGTTTCAATAATTTTTTGCCAATTAGAATTAGCAAGCATTAAACAAGGTAAATGTGTAACTTTGTTTTTTATTTTTCTAATTACTTCAGTGTGACTATCTGTCCACTGACAAGGAATCTTTTTTAATCTATCATATAAAATAGATGTGTCTATAGCAAGATTTTTATAATAAGGAGAAATATAATTAAGACTCCCTAAAAATCTTTGAAGCCGAGTTTTATCTAAAATTTGATCTGGAAATTTTGATGCAAACTCAATACTTCTATTAATCGGATTAATTTTTCCTTTTTCAATATTATGACCTAAAAATCGTATTTTAGTTTGAAATAAAACCATTTTTGGACTTGATATAACTAATCCATTTTGAATAACAATTTTCTTAAATATATCAAGATGTTTAAAATTTTCAATATCTTTTGAAAATATCAAAATATCATCAATATAAACGATAATAAAATTACTATAAGGAATAAAAATATCGTTCATAATATTTTGAAATTCAGAAGGAGCGTTTTTCAAACCAAAAGGCATAACGTTCCATTCAAATTGACCAATTGGGACTGTAAAAGCAGTTTTATATCTATCTTTTTCAGCCACTTGTATTTGCCAAAATCCTTATTTTGAATCAAATTTTGAAAAAATTATTGCATCAAATAATCGATCTAAAAGATCTTTTTATTAGGGATAGGATACCTAATCCACTTTAAAACTTTATTTAGGGGTTTGTAATTAATAACTAACCTAGGTTTATCTTCAATTGTTAGTATATTAATTTCTTGCTTAAGGTAATTTGCCTGGTTTTTCTTTTGCTTTAATAAGAATAGAATCCTTAATTTCACTAAGAATTCTAGTAAAAGGTTCAGTTATGAATTCAACATAAACTTCTTTGTTATCGAAGTTACCTTTAAATCCATATTCATTAATATTTTGAATAGGAAATATTTTCCTAAGAAACGGAGTACCAAGAATTACTTGGTTTGTAATATTCTTGACGAGCAAGAATGAAGTAGGAATACAGACTTTATTTTTACAAATAAAGGCCTTGGGAATTTTATAATTTATTTGCAACTTTTCTCCGCTCGCAGAGCTTAAAGAATGAGTTGTTTTGTGAAAATATTGGGTAGGAATTATTCCTTCCTGGATACAATTTAAATCTGCTCCACTATCAATTAGTGCAATCAGATTCTTTTGGAACTTTCCGTCAATGAGTAGTGAGATTTTCACTAACCATTTTTGAGAAGTAATAACTTCTAATGTTGAAAGAAAATTATTTTCTTGAATATTTTCAGAAGTACTAGCAAATTCTTCATTAGGGTTCAGATTTAATAATTTTAGGAATAACTTCAGTTTCTTCTTCTTTCTGGATTATTTTTTTAATGATAAGATTTTTTAAATCTGAATCTTCTGTTTATTTAACCAAAATAGTATATGGTTGGATAGTTTATTTTGAATGTGAGATTTAGTGAATACTCTCTTAATATCCCAACAAGAAGCTAAAACTATCCATCCCAAACTTTAGCTAATCTCTGTCATTTTTAAAAAATGTTTATCCTTTATCCATAAATTATTAAATTTAAAATATGGGTAAATTTGTAATGAATTTTAATTAAAGTTAATACCATAAACTTATCCACTAAACACATCCGACATCACTATTTAATTTCATCAGCCGAACACCAAAACTTTTATTATTTAAACCGAACTAAAGGAGCGTATGAATTTTTAGGTATTTGATTGATGGATTAAAATAATGATATCACATGTGTTTGGTAGATGAATTTAGATGATATTAAGTTTAACTAAATTAAATTACATTCTAACTATTTTTTGAATTTAATTTTCTAAATGAAGCGTACTAAATGTGCCAAAAATGGCCATAATTAGCTAAAGGTATGGGAAAAATAGCTTCAGTTAATACCTTATTGAGCGTACTAAGGAGATATTAACTAAATCCACTTTTAAATAAACCTATGAACCAAACACTTATTTAATTAAATTATAACCCCTCAAATTCTACCTAATACCCTAAACACACTCCAAAAGTATAAAATGATATCAAATCGGTACCCTATTAAGATTTTTAATATTACATAGGTATTATAATATAACAAACTAGTCCCTTGTCAACATTTTTAAAATGATATCTAGTAAATAACATTTTAACGCATAGATATCGTATAGAAAGTATTGTAGTACTTAATACATAAAAATGCATCTTGCTTAAAGTAATATTATATAAAATATTTAAAAATTGGGTATAAACACATAATATGATGAGTAATTGCATTTTAAAAGAGCGTAAATGATATTATCAACAATACTAGTACATATATATGACAACTTTATTTTACTAGAAATTTATATATAAAATTGATCTAACTACCAAAAAATGATAAATTTCTATACTTTCAAATATTTATTCGAAGATATACCTATTTATTATTTACGATTGTGTACTAACAACCATAACAGGTGATTTGTCAAAGGGATATATAGCAATTCTCTTCAAAGAATGTTTGTGGGATTTAAAAAATTAGATATTTAATCCAATAATCTACTATATACATTATTTATCAATATAAATATATATAAATATTTTAATCCAATAATCTACTATATACATTAATGACAATACAATGGACCTCATAGGACAAGAAATGGCGATCATTAAAGACAAAGTGGTGCAAATTGCTAAGACCCATGAAGAAATCAAGGAGTCTAGCGCCAAAGATGCCATCAAAATCAAAGAAATAAAAGATGCTATGGATAAGATCAGAAAAAGTTGAAAGAGACATCAACGATGAAAAATTGATCACTATTAGCTTTAATAAAGCTAAAGAAGACTTTCTTGAACAAATGGAAAACAACTGTCAAGATTCTTTTACAAGTGGGGCGGCTACAAAGAAAAATTTTCTTTACTTCAATTATTGTACTTTACTTTTTCCTCTATTTATAGAGTCGAAGCTCATAAGCTCCAGGTGTGCTTTCTTTTACGCTCTTTGGTACTCTCTCACTTCCCTCCCTTGTTTTCCTTCTCTTGTAAAATAATCAAAGAAATAAAAGCTGAAGAAGTTCTCTGTACGATTCCTCTCTTAAAGTAAGTCTTTAATTTTTTTTTAAATATTTATCTTTTATATCATTTAGCCTTAATGGAAGGCTAAAATATTCGTTAAACTACACCAAGATGTCTTAATACCTTAAATCATGGTTTTATATCATATATAATATACATACTAATATGATATAGAAAAAAATCTTTTAAAAACGATTGAAAGAATTAAATTTTGGATAAAGGTTATAATAAAATTTGATTTCGATTAATTCTGTGTCGGCTCTTGGCAAAGCCCGTGTTGCCGAAGATAGGCGTTTGAGGGCATATGGCTGTTACCGATTGAATTAATTGAATAAAAATGTTATTATGTAAAATTCCTTGTATTCGATGATTTAATTCTAAAGATCACAAAAATAATTTTTAATTTTGGATTAATGGTATATAGGCTGGAATACCTTGTGTCCGAACGGGATCAGACTGTTTACAGTTTGATAACTGGACTAATAGGTTTAACAACGCCACGTACCATTTTTCTTTTGATATTTGGTATTTTGGTTGAACTGCCTTTGAACAAAACTTTCTAACAAAAGTCTGATTTTGCTATTATGGCTTGACTACCTCAGGTCCGATTGGACTAAACTGGTTAAACAAAGCCTTGTATCATTATCATGGTTTGATAGGTTGTTCATACCATATATCAATTTAGTTTGAAATAAAACCATTTTTGGACTTGATATAACTAATCCATTTTGAATAACAATTTTCTTAAATATATCAAGATGTTTAAAATGTGTTTCAATATCTTTTGAAAATATCAAAATATCATCAATATAAACGATAATAAAATTACAATAAGGAATAAAAATATCGTTCATAATATTTTGAAATTCAGAAGGAGCGTTTTTCAAAGCAAAAGGCATAACGTTCCATTCAAATTGACCAATTGGGACTGTAAAAGCAGTTTTATATCTATCTTTTTCAGCCACTTGTATTTGCCAAAATCCTGATTTTAAATCAAATTTTGAAAAAATTGTCGCATCAAATAATCGAACTAAAAGATCCTTTTTATTAGGGATAGGATACCTAATCCACTTTAAAATTTTATTTAGGGGTTTGTAATTAATAACTAACCTAGGTGCTCCCCTTTCCTTTTCTGCCGCATTATTGACATAAAAGGCGGTGCATGACCAAGGTAATTTGGAAGGTTTTATTAAACCTTTCTGTAAAAGAGAATTTATTTCTTTTTCACATAATTCTAATAATTCAGAATTCATCTGACAAGGACGAGCTTTAGTGGGAATATTTTTCTCACTAAAATCATCTTCATAAGGTAAAGAAACTATATGTTTTTTTCTATTCCAAAAAGCATTAGGAAGATCGTTACATATTTGCAACGTAAATTCATTATGTAATAGTTTAATTTTTTCTTGTAACTTGGGATTTTGAAGTTTATCTTCAATTGTTAGTATATTAATTTCTTGCTTAAGGTAATTTACCTGTTTTTCTTTTGCTTTAATAAGAATAGAATCCTTAATTTCACTAAGAATTCTAGTAAAAGGTTCAGTTATGAATTCAAAATAAACTTCTTTGTTATCGAAGTTACCTTTAAATCCATATTCATTAATATTTTGAATAGGAAATATTTTCCTGAGAAACTGAGTACCAAGAATTACTTGGTTTGTAATATTCTTGACGAGCAAGAATGAAGTAGGAATACAGACTTTATTTTTACAAATAAAGGCCTTGGGAATTTTATAATTTATTTGCAACTTTTCTCCGCTCGCAGAGCTTAAAGAATGAGTTGTTTTATGAAAATATTGGGTAGGAATTATTCCTTCCTGGATACAATTTAAATCTGCTCCACTATCAATTAGTGCAATCAGATTCTTTTGGAAGTTTCCGTCAATGAGTAGTGAGATTTTCACTAACCATTTTTGAGAAGTAATAACTTCTAATGTTGAAAGAAAATTATTTTCTTGAATATTTTCAGAAGTACTAGCAAATTCTTCATTAGTTTCTAATTCTTTAATTATCTTTCCCTTTTTCTAATTTAGAAAATCTTCTTGCTAAATCTATATGGCTTAATTTTAAATCTTTTATTTCATTTTTTAATGAAATTTCAATTGTAACATTAACAATTGATTCATTTTTGTTTAATTGAATCTTATTACGAAGTAATCTCATTACTTCGGCCATATTATAGGGTTCAGATTTAATAATTTTAGGAATAACTTCTTTTGAAGTTTCTTCTTCTTTCTGGATTATTTTTTTAATGATAAGATTTTTTAAATCTGACTTTTGTTTCTTTTAAGATTTCGAGAAGATTATTATCAAGAACATTTAATTCTTGAAATTGAGATATCATTTGATATAAATTATCTTCTAGTTCAGATTCTGAACTTTTATTTTTGGAACAAGACTGACCTATTTGACAGTTTTGACATTCTTCGGATTCTGAAGATGATATGTCTTCTTCAATATTATTATTTTCGTCTTCTGAAGAGGATTCTGACTCATCATTAGATTCTAATAGAATTTTTGATAATGTCTCTTTTAATTCATTATCAATTTCTAAATTATTAATTTTCTTTTTGGTCCAGCAAGTTTTTGCTTTATGACCAATTTTTCCGCATTTTCTGCAGACTATTGGTGGAAATTTATTTCTAATATTTATTATCTTTTGAGAATTTTTGTTCTCTTCTTTTAGATTTTCGATGTTTTCTTTTTTCATATTGTTTGGGAGAATATCTTTTAGGTTTACGAGGTTGGCTCGTAGAAGGATTTTCTAAGCCAAATTGACTACAGAATTCTCCTAATTGTTTTTTCTCATCAAGAGAATGTCTCTTAAGTTGTTTGTTAAGCTTTATTTCGTTACATAAAGCTAAACCTTCTTGTATACAAGTTCCTATTAATCTTCCGTAAGTATATGAATTATAATCAATACTGGATTCTCCATTTCTAAGAGTATTCTTAACTCTTTCGGCAAATAGGAAAGGAAGACCATCAATGAATTTGGATTTCCAATGAGTGCTATTTGACTCAGGAAGTTCCATAACTCTGCTAAGGAAAGTATCCTTATACCATCTAAATGATGTAAGGGTTTTACACCTAAGGTTTTGGAGCAGAGTCCTAACATTTTCGGAATTATCCGACCATCGGCCTGTAAAATGTTCAACAATGTTTATACATAAAGTATAAACAGCATTTTCAATAATTGCATTATTTTCCTCTTTTACAGTAAGAAAAATACTTTCACGGTCTGATTGAGATAAATAATTATCTCACCAACCTTTTAACTGACCAGTAAAGCCAGCGACAAGCATTTGAGCTATAGTTTTGTCTGTATTACCTTGAGTTTTACAGACTGTACTATACATCATCATCCTATGAACCATACCGAAAGTTTGTCTTTCTGTATAGCCGTCTAAATTCCATTCGTAAATACAATGACCATTATATGAATTATTAATGGTGAGATCATGTTCTTCAATTAGAACATCTTGAGGGGTTGGTCTTGGGTAATAATATTTGGTTTGAATTGGTTTACTAGCAAATTTTGAAGAATTTCTTAATTTATTGATTTCTTCAGTAAAAGTATTATGAAAATTATCAGAATTTTCAAGCTGATTTTCAAAATTTTCACTTAAGGTGTTAAGCTTTAAATTTTTAAGCTTATTTTCAATCAAATCTTCAATTTGAGTTTTAATTTAAAATCAACAATCTCAGGAGGAGGTTGAATACTAGTAGAAGCTATATTAACTATTTTAGTTTCACTTATATTTTTATCTTTATTTATTAAAAGATAATTTTTTATATCTTTAATAGAACAAGAAATATCTTCAATATTTTTCTTTAATAAAGAAATTTATTCTCCTAAAACAATAACATACATATTCGTATAATTTTGTTGTTTTAAAAGACTATTAATATGATTAATGGTTACTGCAAGCGTATCATTTTCAAATAACTTTTGAAAAGCATTATAATATCTAATTTCATTTTCTTTTTCCATTTGGAAACTAGTTTGAGGAGGATAAATAGAATTTAAATTTTTTCCTGAAGAAAGTTTATAATTTCTTTCAAGTACAGAAATCATATTTTTAAAATATTTTGTCAAAAACCAAGGAATAAAAGGTAATTTTTCATTTCTTTTTGACAAATCGGTATAAAATTTATTTTGGATAATAATTTTATCTTCGTTATTAAAACTTTCAAAAAACCATTTTCGAAAGAGTTCCCATTTGGGTAAATTAAATTCCTTTTGAATTTCTTTTCTTGCCCGAGAACCCGGACTAAAATCAATTTTATGTTTTAAATCCATCAAACACAAAAATCCATTTCTGACTCGGTTATTTCCTCGTCTTTATTTTTAGAAATTCCATGAAGTATATTATCATTATTAATTCTTAATTCTTCTACCCTATTTTGTAGATAATCGTTAGAGATTGATTCTCTAACTTGAGAAGTCGAAGCTCTAGAAGGAGATTTTATCATATAATCACATGGAGATATATGATAATGAGAAGAGGCTGATCTAGTCATTCTAGATCTAGGAGTTCTAAAATCAATAGATCTGCGATTTTGATCAAACTGTATTTGAACAGTTCCATCTGTAGATTGTATTATCCCGAAACTATGGGTACTTCAGATGAACGATAGTTAAGCCCATGGGGATTTTCCAAAGTCTGACCTCCTAATCACATGAACTTTGATGCCTCAGCTTTAGCCTGTAGATTGTATTATTTGAGTGGGATTATTTTGTATTTTGGGCTGAAGAGGCATAGCTCTTTCAATTGTCCAGTTTTCTGGAAATTGTATTTCTTCCCATTTTATAGATCTACGAGTTGTAATATTAGATCTACTAAAATTGGTTTCTATTAGAATAGTTTCGTTGATCGGTTTATCAACGATTTTACACTGTGGATTAAGAGTATATAAAGGCTTATAATAAATTCTATAACAGATACATATTACTTCCGATCCCGGAGCGTAATTATATCCGTGAGTTTTGACATTTAACGTCAGAGCATCCAATATATTAACATCAGTTAATGATAATTGGAGACTAGGATAGACATTAAAAGAAACTGGTCCATGTGCCAGACTAGATTGAATTATTCTCATAAGGGATTGTTTCCAATCAAGATTTCTACCATCTCTACGAGCTGCTATAAAGCTCTCTGGTAAGCCTTCTAAAGTCAAAGGCTTAAAAGCTACTTGTACTAATCCAATATGAATAAACTTATGATTTATTCTATATTTTTCTAAGTCTCTATTACTTAGAAGCCTAATAACCATCTCTTCGTTGTTAAGAGAGATAGTTTCTTCAGTAGTTTTGACTACCTGTTTTAAACCTAATTTTTCAAAAGTTCCTAATTCATAGATTATTTTATAATCTATCTTAGGAATTGTCCAACGATTTAATTTTTCTAAATCTTGAGGAATATCATACTCCTCTTCAATACTGTTTTTAACAGTATCTTTTCTTCGTATCAAATTCATGAGAAAAAGTCGTTAAACTACACCTTAACTTCTTAATGCCCCCACCATGGCTCTGATACCATTTTAAGGATCTTTTTACAAATATAATTGAACTATGGTATGAACAACCTATCAAACCATGATAATGATACAAGGCTTTGTTTAACCAGTTTAGTCCAATCGGACCTGAGCTAGTCAAGCCATAATACCAAAATCATACTTTCGTTAGAAAGTTTTGTTCAAAGGCAGTTCAACCAAAATACCAAATATCAAAAGAAAAATGGTACGTGGCGTTGTTAAACCTATTAGTCCGGTTATCAAACTGTAAACAGTCTGATCCCGTTCGGACCCAAGGTATTACAGCCTATATACCATTAATCCAAAATTAAAAATTATTTTTGTGATCTTTAGAATTAAATCATCGAATACAAGGAATTTTATATAATAAAATTTGATTTCGATTAATTCTGTGTCGGCTCTTGGCAAAGCCCGTGTTGCCGAAGATAGGCGTTTGAGGGCATATGGTCGTTAGATCTACTAAAATTGGTTTCTATTAGAATAGTTTCGTTGATCGGTTTATCAACGATTTTACACTGTGGATTAAGAGTATATAAAGGCTTATAATAAACTCTATAACAGATACATATTACTTCCGATATGGTATGAACAACCTATCAAACCATGATAATGATACAAGGCTATGTTTAACCAGTTTAGTCCAATCGGACCTGAGGTAGTCAAGCCATAATACCAAAATTAGATTTTCGTTAGAAAGTTTTGTTCAAAGGCAGTTCAACAAAATACCAAATATCAAAAGAAAAATGGTACGTGGCGTTGTTAAACCTATTAGTCCAGTTATCAAACTGTAAACAGTCTGATCCCGTTCGGACCCAAGGTATTCTAGCCTATATACCATTAATCCAAAATTAGAAATTATTTTTGTGATCTTTAGAATTAAATCATCGAATACAAGGAATTTTACATAATAAAATTTTTATTCAATAAATTCAATCGGTAACAGCCATATGCCCTCAAACGCCTATCTTCGGCAACACGGGCTTTGCCAAGAGCCGACACAGAATTAATCGAAATCAAATTTTATTATAACCTTTATCCAAAATTTAATTCTTTCAATCGTTTTTAAAAGATTTTTTCTATATCATATTAGTATATATATTATATATGATATAAAACCATGATTTAAGGTATTAACACATCTTGGTGTAGTTAACGAATATTTTAGCCTTCCATTAAGGCTAAATGATATAAAAGATAAATATTTAAAAACAAAATTAAAGACTTACTTTAAGAGAGGAATCGTACAGAGAACTTCTTCAGCTTTTATTTCTTAGATTATTTTACAAGAGAAGGAAAACAAGGGAGGGAAGTGAGAGAGTACCAAAGAGCGTAAAAGAAAGCACACCTGAAGCTTATGAGCTTCGACTCTATAAATAGAAGAAAAAGTAAAGTACAATAATTAAAGTAAAGAAAATTTTTCTTTGTAGCCGCCCCACTTGTAAAAGAATCTTGACAGCTGTTTTCCATTTGTTCAAGAAAGTCTTCTTTAGCTTTACTAAAGCTAATAGTGATCAATTTTTCATCGTTGATGTCTCTTTCAACTTTTTCTGATCTTATCCATAGCATCTTTTATTTCTTTGATTTTGATGGCATCTTTGGCGCTAGACTCCTTGATTTCTCCACGGGTCTTAGCAATTTGCACCACTTTGTCTTTAATGATCGCCATTTTTTGTCCTATGAGGTCCATTGTATTGTCATTAACTTCTTTAAATAAAATATCCTCCGGATTTTCTGGTTCTTGTCCTGCACCAGCAAGGCAATAATCTTCGTCTTCATCAATTTTTGAAGATGTCCCCATCGAAATATCTCCGATATCCATACCATAATTTTTTGCAATGTCTTTCTTCATTTCTTCGAAGTAGACATCAATGATTTCATTGGGTTTCCTTTTTCCCTTTTGTATTTTAATCCTTTGAGAAATCATCTCAAAAGGACTAGGAGCTTCTCGTTGTTCACGATTATTAATCGCATTTTGATAAAGACAAATTTTCTCTTCGATCTTATCGATCGTCTGCTGGCTTTCATATTCACCAGTGGCTGTTTTTCTTATCATTTTCTTCCAAAACTTTATATAAAAGTTTCTTTTTAAACATGGAATCTTTTGTTGGGTATAACCAACTTCTGGAGTCCATCTCCAAATCCAAGGAATACTGAATTCGATATAGAAATGTAAAGAAGTCATTCCTTCAATACATTCTTTTTTATATTCCGCTTCTATTAGAGTCGGAGAAACTTTAACCAATTCTTGATATAATCGAAAAAAGGGTTCTTTAAGAATTTCAATTGTAGCTCCATAAGAAAGCCACCATTGATAAAACCAATTTGGAATATCGGACTTATATACATCCGCACAAATTTTTATCCACCAAGAATGTTTTTTGCTTTCATTCTGGTATAAAAGTACTTTATAAAAAGCATCGATATAATCGTAATAATTAAATTTAATAAGAGTTTTTAACTCGGGATGGAAATATTCTCTATCCTTTAATGGGTGTATAGCCCATTTTTCAGGCGAAATAATTTGCTTGAAAATAATTTTACTAAAGGTATAACCCTTTTTCAAAGCATACGGGGTATTTCCCTCATTAAAGTGATCAAAGTCACATGTTCCCGTAGACTTTAGAATATTTTCATAAGTGTCACGGTTTTTATAAAAAGTAGCAGCATATGATGCTCTGTCTAAATACCTTGACATTAAAGTCCAAGGTTCATCAGACCATTTTAAATCTTTAAATTCAAGTAATATAATTACCTCAGTATGAGAAATTTTCTCATAATCAACATCTTCTTCTTCTGCAATTATTTTTGCGTAAGAAGTTCCTTCAGCAGATTTTTGCTTTCTGCCTTTTGTATTCAAGGAATTCTCTAAATTCTTCACTACTCAAGGTATTACTTGATGCTGATAGATTTTCTTTTACCAGCTTCTTATTGCCAATTTGAGCAATAACATTTTTACCACCTCTTCCTCCTCTATTAGAGGGAAAATTTCGCCCATATTGGGACATATCTGCAAAATTCATGAAAGATATTCGCGAGTAAGATAATCAGGAAGACTATTATCACTCCCTTTTTTATAAATTATTTCAAAATCAAATGGGGCTAAATGAGCCTGCCATCTCGCAAACATTTGTTTGGAGACATCATGTTTGAAATCTTTCTGAAACATAAACTTTGCAGCTTGACAATCAGTTTTTATTAAAAACTTACTTGAAATTTAAGCACACATGTAACTATAGCAAGTTCTTCTCTAGCTATAGTAGCATAATTTTTCTGAGCAGTATTCCATTTCCCCGAATGGAATCTAACTAAATATTCTTTCTTATCTTCTGGAGAAACTTGTTTTAAAATTCCTCCGAAGCCTAAGTCAGAAGCATCAGTTTCAATAATTTTTTGCCAATTAGAATTAGCAAGCATTAAACAAGGTAAATGTGTAACTTTGTTTTTGATTTTTCTAATTACTTCAGTGTGACTATCTGTCCACTGACAATGAATCTTTTTTAATCTATCATATAAAATAGATGTATCTGTAGCAAGATTTTTATAATAAGGAGAAATATAATTAAGACTCCCTAAAAATCTTTGAAGCTGAGTTTTATCTAAAATTTGATCTCGAAATTTTGATGCAAACTCAATACTTCTATTAATCGGATTAATTTTTCCTTTTTCAATATTATGACCTTAAAATGGTATCAGAGCCATGGTGGGGGCATTAAGAAGTTAAGGTGTAGTTTAACGACTTTTTCTCATGAATTTGATGCGAAGAAAAGATACTGTTAAAAACAGTATTGAAGAGGAGTATGATATTCCTCAAGATTTAGAAAAATTAAATCGTTGGACAATTCCTAAGATAGATTATAAAATAATCTATGAATTAGGAACTTTTGAAAAATTAGGTTTAAAACAGGTAGTCAAAACTACTGAAGAAACTATCTCTCTTAGCAACGAAGAGATTGTTATTAGGCTTCTAAGTAATAGAGACTTAGAAAAATATCGAATAAATCATAAGTTTATTCATATTGGATTAGTACAAGTAGCTTTTAAGCCTTTGACTTTAGAAGGCTAACCAGAGAGCTTTATAGCAGCTCTTAGAGATGGTAGAAATCTTGATTGGAAACAATCCCTTATGGGAATAATTCAATCTAGTCTGGCACATGGACCAGTTTATTTTAATGTCTATCCTAATCTCCAATTATCATTAACTGATGTTAATATATTGGATGCTCTGACATTAAATGTCAAAACTCACGGATATAATTACGCTCCGGGATCGGAAGTAATATGTATCTGTTATAGAATTTATTATAAGCCTTTATATACTCTTAATCCACAGTGTAAAATCGTTGATAAACCGATCAACGAAACTATTCTAATAGAAACCAATTTTAGTAGATCTAATATTACAACTCGTAGATCTATAAAATGGGAAGAAATACAATTTCCAGAAAACTGGACAATTGAAAGAGCTATGCCTCTTCAGCCCAAAATACAAAATAATCCCACTCAAATAATACAATCTACAGATGGAACTGTTCAAATACAGTTTGATCAAACTCGCAGATCTATTGATTTTAGAACTCCTAGATCTAGAATGACTAGATCAGCCTCTTCTCATTATCATATATCTCCATGTGATTATATGATAAAATCTCCTTCTAGAGCTTCGACTTCTCAAGTTAGAGAATCAATCTCTAACGATTATCTACAAAATAGGGTAGAAGAATTAAGAATTAATAATGATAATATACTTCATGGAATTTCTAAAATTAAAGACGAGGAAATAACCGAGTCAGAAATGGATTTTTGTGTTTGATGGATTTAAAACATAAAATTGATTTTAGTCCGGGTTCTCCGGCAAGAAAAGAAATTCAAAAGGAATTTAATTTACCCAAATGGGAACTCTTTCGAAAATGGTTTTTTGAAAGTTTTAATAACGAAGATAAAATTATTATCCAAAATAAATTTTATACCGATTTGTCAAAAAGAAATGAAAAATTACCTTTTATTTCTTGGTTTTTGACAAAATATTTTAAAAATATGATTTCTGTACTTGAAAGAAATTATAAACTTTCATCAGGAAAAAATTTAAATTCTATTTATCCTCCTCAAACTAGTTTCCAAATGGAAAAAGAAAATGAAATTAGATATTATAATGCTTTTCAAAAATTATTTGAAAATGATACACTTGAGTAACCATTAATCATATTAATAGTCTTTTAAAACAACAGAACTATACGAATATGTATGTTATTGTTTTAGGAGAACAAATTTCTTTATTAAAGAAAAATATTGAAGATATTTCTTGTTCTATTAAAGATATAAAAAATTATCTTTTAATAAATAAAGATAAAAATATAAGTGAAACTAAAATAGTTAATATAGCTTCTACTAGTATTCAACCTCCTCCTGAGATTGTTGATTTTAAATTAAAATCGATTACTCAAATTGAAGATTTGATTGAAAATAAGCTTAAAAATTTAAAGCTTAACACTTTAAGTGAAGATTTTGAAAATCAGCTTGAAAATTCTGATAATTTTCATAATACTTTTACTGAAGAAATCAATAAATTAAGAAATTCTTCAAAATTTGCTATACCAATTCAAACCAAATATTATTACCCAGGACCAACCCCTCAAGATGTTCTAATTGAAGAACATGATCTTACCATTAATAATTCATATAATGGTCATTGTTTTTACGAATGGAATTTAGACGGCTATACAGAAAGACAAACTTTCGGTATGGTTCATAGGATGATGATGTATAGTACAGTCTGTAAAACTCAAGGTAATACAGACAAAACTATAGCTCAAATGCTTGTCGCTGGCTTTACTGGTCAGTTAAAAGGTTGGTGGGATAATTATTTATCTCAATCAGATCGTGAAAGTATTTTCGTTACTGTAAAAGAGGAAAATAATGCAATTATTGAAAATGCTGTTTATACTTTATGTATAAACATTGTTGAACATTTTACAAGCCGATGGTCGGATAATTCCGAAAATGTTAGGAATCTGCTCCAAAACCTTAGGTGTAAAACCCTTACATCATTTAGATGGTATAAGGATACTTTCCTTAGCAGAGTTATGGAACTTCCTGAGTCAAATAGCACTCATTAGAAATCCAAATTCATTGATGGTCTTCCTTTCCTATTTGCCGAAAGAGTTAAGAAACTCTTAGAAATGGAGAATCCAGTATTGATTATAATTCATATACTTACGGAAGATTAATAGGAACTTGTATACAAGAAGGTTTAGCTTTATGTAATGAAATAAAGCTCAACAAACAACTTAAGAGACATTCTCTTGATGAGAAAAAACAATTAGGAGAATTCTGTAGTCAATTTGGCTTAGAAAATCCTTCTACGAGCCAACCTCGTAAACCTAAAAGATATTCTCCCAAACAATATGAAAAAAGAAAACATCGAAAATCTAAAAGAAGAGAACAAAAATTCTCAAAAGATAATAAATATTATCAATATAGAAATAAATTTCCACCAATAGTCTGCAGAAAATGCGGAAAAATTGGTCATAAAGCAAAAACTTGCTGGACCAAAAAGAAAATTAATAATTTAGAAATTGATAATGAATTAAAAGAGACATTATCAAAAATTCTATTAGAATCTAATAGTGAGTCAGAATCCTCTTCAGAAGACGAAAATAATAATATTGAAGAAGACATATCATCTTCAGAATCCGCAGAATGTCAAAACTGTCAAATAGGTCAGTCTTGTTCCAAAAATAAAAGTTCAGAATCTGAACTAGAAGATAATTTATATCAAATGATATCTCAATTTCAAGAATTAAATGTTCTTGATAATAATCTTCTCGAAATCTTAAAAGAAACAAAAGTCAGATTTAAAAAATCTTATCATTAAAAAAATAATCCAGAAAGAAGAAGAAACTTCAAAAGAAGTTATTCCTAAAATTATTAAATCTGAACCCTATAGTATGGCCGAAGTAATGAGATTACTTCGTATAAGAAACAAAAATGAATCAATTGTTAATGTTATAGATTTAACAATTGAAATTTCATTAAAAAATGAAATAAAAGATTTAAAGTTAAGCCATATAGATTTAAAAAGAAGATTTTCTAAATTAGAAAAAGGGAAAGAAATAACTAAAGAATTAGAAACTAATGAAGAATTTGCTAGTACTTCTGAAAATATTCAAGAAAATAATTTTCTTTCAACATTAGAAGTTATTACTTCTAAAAAATGGTTAGTGAAAATCTCACTACTCATTGACGGAAACTTCCAAAAGAATCTGATTGCACTAATTGGTAATGGAGCAGATTTAAATTGTATCCAGGAAGGAATAATTCCTACCCAATATTTTCATAAAACAACTCATTCTTTAAGCTCTGCGAGCGGAGAAAAGTTGCAAATAAATTATAAAATTCCCAAGGCCTTTATTTGTAAAAATAAAGTCTGTATTCCTACTTCATTCTTGCTCGTCAAGAATATTACAAACCAAGTAATTCTTGGTACTCCGTTTCTTAGGAAAATATTTCCTATTCAAAATATTAATGAATATGGATTTAAAGGTAACTTCGATAACAAAGAAGTTTATTTTGAATTCATAAAGGAACCTTTTACTAGAATTCTTAGTGAAATTAAGGATTCTATTCTTATTAAAGCAAAAGAAAAACAGGTAAATTACCTTAAGCAAGAAATTAATATACTAACAATTGAAGATAAACTTCAAAATCCCAAGTTACAAGAAAAAATTAAACTATTACATAATGAATTTACGTTGCAAATATGTAACGATCTTCCTAATGCTTTTTGGAATAGAAAAAAGCATATAGTTTCTTTACCTTATGAAGATGATTTTAGTGAGAAAAATATTCCCACTAAAGCTCGTCCTTGTCAGATGAATTCTGAATTATTAGAATTATGTAAAAAAGAAATAAATTCTCTTTTACGGAAAGGTTTAATAAAACCTTCCAAATCACCTTGGTCATGCACCGCCTTTTATGTCAATAATGCGGCAGAAAAGGAAAGGGGAGCACCTAGGTTAGTTATTAATTACAAACCCCTAAATAAAATTTTAAAGTGGATTAGGTATCCTATCCCCAATAAAAAGGATCTTTTAGATAGATTATTTGATGCGATAATTTTTTCAAAATTTGATTTAAAATCAGGATTTTGGCAATAGTGGCTGAAAAAGATAGATATAAAACTGCTTTTACAGTCCCAATTGGTCAATTTGAATGGAACGTTATGCCTTTTGGTTTGAAAAACGCTCCTTCGGAATTTCAAAATATTATGAACGATATTTTTATTCCTTATAGTAATTTTATTATCGTTTATATTGATGATATTTTGATATTTTCAAAAGATATTGAAACACATTTTAAACATCTTGATATATTTAAGAAAATTGTTATTCAAAATGGATTAGTTATATCAAGTCCAAAAATGGTTTTATTTCAAACTAAATTGATATATGGTATGAACAACCTATCAAACCATGATAATGATACAAGGCTTTGTTTAACCAGTTTAGTCCAATCGGACCTGAGGTAGTCAAGCCATAATACCAAAATCAGACTTTCGTTAGAAAGTTTTGTTCAAAGGCAGTTCAACCAAAATACCAAATATCAAAAGAAAAATGGTACGTGGCGTTGTTAAACCTATTAGTCCAGTTATCAAACTGTAAACAGTCTGATCCCGTTCGGACCCAGGGTATTCCAGCCTATATACCATTAATCCAAAATTAAAAATTATTTTTGTGATCTTTAGAATTAAATCATCGAATACAAGGAATTTTACATAATAAAATTTTTATTCAATTAATTCAATCGGTAACAGCCATATGCCCTCAAACGCCTATCTTCGGCAACACGGGCTTTGCCAAGAGCCGACACAGAATTAATCGAAATCAAATTTTATTATAACCTTTATCCAAAATTTAATTCTTTCAATCGTTTTCAAAAGATTTTTTCTATATCATATTAGTATATATATTATATATGATATAAAACCATGATTTAAGGTATTAAGACATCTTGGTGTAGTTTAACGAATATTTTAGCCTTCCGTTAAGGCTAAATGATATAAAAGATAAATATTTAAAAACAAAAGTAAAGACTTACTTTAAGAGAGGAATCGTACAGAGAACTTCTTCAGCTTTTATTTCTTTGATTATTTTACAAGAGAAGGAAAACAAGGGAGGGAAGTGAGAGAGTACCAAAGAGCGTAAAAGAACACCTGAAGCTTATGAGCTTCGACTCTATAAATAGAGGAAAAAGTAAAGTACAATAATTAAAGTAAAGAAAATTTTTCTTTGTAGCCGCCCCACTTGTAAAAGAATCTTGACAGTTGTTTTCCATTTGTTCAAGAAAGTCTTCTTTAGCTTTTAAAGCTAATAGTGATCAATTTTTCATCGTTGATGTCTCTTTCAACTTTTTCTGATCTTATCCATAGCATCTTTTATTTCTTTGATTTTGATGGCATCTTTGGCGCTAGACTCCTTGATTTCTTCACGGGTCTTAGCAATTTGCACCACTTTGTCTTTAATGATCGCCATTTCTTGTCCTATGAGGTCCATTGTATTGTCATTAATGTATATAGTAGATTATTGGATTAAAATATTTATATATATTTATATTGATAAATAATGTATATAGTAGATTATTGGATTAAATATCTAATTTTTTAAATCCCACAAACATTCTTTGAAGAGAATTGCTATATATCCCTTTGACAAATCACCTGTTATGGTTGTGAGTACACAATCGTAAATAATAAATAGGTATATCTTCGAATAAATATTTGAAAGTATAGAAATTTATCATTTTTTGGTAGTTAGATCAATTTTATATATAAATATCTAGTAAAATAAAGTTGTCATATATATGTACTAGTTTTGTTGATAATATCATTTACGCTCTTTAAAATGCAATTACTCATCATATTATGTGTTTATACCCAATTTTTAAATATTTTATATAATATTACTTTAAGCAAGATGCATTTTTATGTATTAAGTACTACAATACTTTCTATACGTTAAAATGTTATTTACTAGATATCATTTTAAAAATGTTGACAAGGGACTAGTTTGTTATATTATAATACCTATGTAATATTAAAAATCTTAATAGGGTACTGATTTGATACCATTTTATACTTTTGGAGTGTGTTTAGGGTATTAGGTAGAATTTGAGGGGCTATAATTTAATTAAAATAAGTGCTTGGTTCATAGGTTTATTTAAAAGTGGATTTAGTTAATATCTCCTTAGTACGCTCAATAAGGTATTAACTGAAGCTATTTTTCCCATACCTTTAGCTAATTATGGCCATTTTTGGCACATTTAGTACGCTTCATTTAGAAAATTAAATTCAAAAAATAGTTAGAATGTAATTTAATTTAGTTAAATTTAATATCATCTAAATTCATCTACCAAACACATGTGATATCATTTTTTTAATCCATCAATCAAATACCTAAAAATTCATACGCTCCTTTAGTTCGGTTTAAATAATAAAAGTTTTGGTGTTCGGTTGATGAAATTAAATAGTGATGTCGGATGTGTTTAGTGGATAAGTTTATGGTATTAACTTTAATTAAATTCATTACAAATTTACCCATATTTTAAATTTAATAATTTATGGATAAAGGATAAACATTTTTTAAAAAATGACAGATATTAGCTAAAGTTTGGGATGGATAGTTCTAGCTTCTTGTTGGGATATTAAGAGAGTATTCACTAAATCTCACGTTCAAAATAAACTATCCAACCATATACTATTTTGGTTAATTATAACATCTCTAATCCCCTAAAACAAAGACACTCTTAGTTCTTGAATAAAACTTTTCAAACGTGAGTTAAATAACATTTGATTTTTTTTTTGTTATTACTGAAATAGGAACTAAAATGGCGTTATCACAAAATCAGTTCATTTGTTTTAATCCCTTAGCTTGATCGACATTTGACTGTAAGGATGAACATAGTCTCATCGCTGCTCGGTTGTACTTCTCCATTACCAAAGCTATGTACTTTACGAAGTACATCACTTGTACTAAGGAAGTACGCCTTAAAATTGAACTGATTTAAAATCCATACACACACAAATTTGCCCACATTCAATCTACACACTTCTCATAAGTCACAACTAATACATCCATTTCTATATATCCTTACATGACATTTTGCCAAATATATTTATATATGGAAGCCCTAAGTATTTGACATGGACTTTGGAATCTAAATAAATAATTCATCGTATCGAGCTCGAACCTAGAAAATGAGTCGGAAGTATGACCAAACCCCAATTGTAAGGTATGTTAAGGAGAAAAGAATCTCTTAGTCGATTTTTCACAACACACCAAACTCAACTCTATTTATTTATTCATTTTATTAGACATATTCTTTTATTCATTTTCCTTTGCCCAGTTTCATTGCAATAATGGAAAATCTCAATCCAACATCTCCGAACCAATCACGTAGCTCACTTTCGGATAACATATGTACGTCTCTTGCAAAACATTATCTTTTATTTAATTTTTGATTCTTTTCCAATAATCCCACCACGCAAAGGCATTATCATCTCAATCACACATCCAATATCCACCCCAAAATAAAACCTTCACCCCAAAAATCATATCACCTCACATATTAAAATACCATCAGCCCATCTCACATTCACTCTTAATCAACCAAGACAAAAAATAAAAAATAAAATAAAAATGGCAACGATGACGACTTCGCTCACAGTCCCATCTTTCACCAGCCTAAAGTCGTCGGCGAGCATCTCAAAAGCCCTAAAGACGTCGTCGGCCGTCGCCGTCCCCGCCAGACAATGCGGCGGCGGGCTAGCCGTTCAGGCGTCGCTGAAGGACAAACTCGGAGTGGCGGTGGTGGCGACGACGGCGGCGGCGACTTTGCTGGCTTCGGTCGGCGGAGCCATGGCTTTCGAGGTGACCCTGGGAGCGAGCGACGGCGGGCTGGTGTTCATTCCGTCGGAGTTCGAGGTTCCGGCGGGGGAGAAGATAACATTCACTAACAACGCCGGTTTTCCGCACAACGTGGTGTTCGACGAGGACGAGATTCCGTCCGGCGTGGACGCGGCGAAGATATCGATGTCGGAGGAGGATCTGCTCAACGCAAAGGGGGAGACGTACGCCGTGACTCTGACTGAGAAGGGGACTTACAGCTTCTACTGCGCGCCGCACCAAGGCGCTGGAATGGTCGGAAAAGTCACCGTCAAGTGAAGATGATTATGATGAGCTTTTTAATTTTTTTGTATGATATTTACGGACTTAAAAATTATTATAATAATGTACTTTGAGTTTGGTGAAACTGTTTTTGTATCATCATGGATGGGGTGGTTCAATTACTTCATTGATCAATTCAATGGTGAAAGAGTTCCGAAAATTGGTTGACATTTTTTCCCTTCTATCTTTAATGAAAACTAGTAACATTAGCACATTCGATATATGTGGGGTCTTTACACATAAGTACCTATTTGGATAAAAACTTATAATTTAGTACCCTGTCAGGATTTTTTATAAGTAGGTACCTAGCAGAATAAATTTTTTGCACATAGGTACCCGATCCCCGCAGGTACACCATACAACACATTTGGGTACCCTATATCAACACATTTAAGTACCCTATATAACAGAAAATGGTACGACGTATGCTACATTTAGTTATGCCTTATGTAACACAGGTATGCCGTAGGGACGACATATGCTAAATTTAGGTACCATATATCAACGTGTTATGGTACGCAATATACACACAGGAAGGTACGGCATGACTAAAGAAACTGATAAAAATTAAATCGAGTACATATCTGTAAAATTTTCTGACATGGGTACTTTATTCAATTGAGTATTTATGTGTAGATGTACCATATATTTGTTCAATAAAACATTAAAATTAAAAAATTTTAAATTTTTTAAATAGTCATAAACTCTAACTTTATATTGTTTTAAGTAGTATAATATGTTATTTAAATTTTCATTTTATCAAATTCGGTGAGTGTTTCCTTTGTATCCAAAAAAGTAAGTTAGACTATGTTTATTGGTGACTTCCACAACCAACCGGTTGTGCAATAAAAGTGAGCAAAATAAATCAAACAAATAAATAATAAACCACAACCTCCCACAACCGGTTTGTGCACCAATCTGGTTCACCAACAGGTTGTGCACAGTTTTCAATAATTGTTTTATATACTTTTATTGATTTTTATGATACTTTTAATTTTCTATTAAATTTTTATTTTTATTTTTTATTTTTACCAAAATGTATGATTTTTTTTCTCTACCAATAGAGACTAATATTAATACATTTTGAATCACAATTTCAAATCTATTTCTCTATTACATTCTAGAATTTATCATAATTCATATTATTTTTTCTCCAATGATCTAAGTATCTAAATTTTATATCGTATAATGTAATCTATTTTTCAAATATTCAAGTACTACTAAAAATAATAAAATATAAATATTACGTGTTGGGTTGTTAATAAAGTTGAAAATTATTTAGGTTTAGTTGATGTGGATTGTGGATATGGAGATGAGAGAAAATAATATTTTATAGGGTCATAGATAAATATAATCTTATGCTACGTTCGGTTACAAGTTTAAGAAAAGGTCCAACACTTATTACTTGTAAGAAGCCCATCATAAGTTATATGCTCCCTTTTAGTCATAATGTTTGTTACGGGCTTGACGGACTTTAAAATTAAAACCGGGCTACACATAGTAAACCAAATACCATAAAAGATATTATTATTTATATTATATGGCTTTATCGGGGACAGCAAACGGGCCGTTAGTGGTTAAAAACAAGAATCTGGTTAGTAAGAGTTTTCTCTCTCTAAGGTAGATTGAGACCTAAAGAAGGCTCTTTCGCCTCCTCTAGCATACATTAGGAATTCCACTTTTCAGTAGTGCAAGAACCACCCACCTCCTCTCGCAGCCCGCCGTTGCTGTCGGCAAGGCCAAGTGTAAAGAAGTAAAAAATGTAAAGTTCTTATTTCAAGATTGAGGAGAATCCTCAGAATTATACAGAGAAAATGTTCACACTCGAAAACAGAACTCGCATAGCACTCTTTTTTCTCTGTTCTAAGTCTATGCTGTAGATTAAACCTATTGTTTTATCCTTCTACCTATTTGCATGTTGCTCCCTGTAATATAGAAAATTACAATTAAAACCTCACTACATATAAAATTACATTTAATCTCTCAACACTCCCCCTCAAGTTTGATGTCCATATGAATCAAGGACACCAAACTTGGACAGTAGATAGCTGAATTGTTTCTTTCCCAATGGCTTTGTTAACAGGTCTGCAAGTTGATGTTTCGAAGGTAAATATGATGTCGATATAACCTTCTCTTGAATCTTGTCGCATATAAAATGGCAATCCACCTCTATGTGTTTGGTTCTCTCATGACTGGATTGGCAGCCATTTGAATTGCTGATCTGCTATCTGTATACACACAAACAGGTTCAAAATTAGTCATTCCTACATCCTTTAACAGACTTAATACCCATAATATTTCTGCCGTAACCATGGCAATAGCCCTATATTCTGATTCTGCCGAACTTCTAGATACAGTATTCTGTTTTTTTGACTTCCAAGATATCAAAGAATCTCCCAAGAACACTGCATAACCTGTCAATGATCTTCTAGAAATTGGACAAGCTGCCTAGTCAGCATCACAAAATGCATTTAGATTCATGTCGCTTTTGGTCTTCATCAAGATACCTAGACTTGGCCTACCTTTAATTAATATACCTTAGAATTCTGATCATGGCATCCACATGCGATTGTCTCGGCTTATGCATAAACTGAGATAATATTTGGACGCCATAACTAATATCAGGCCTAGTTAAACATAAGTAAAGGAGTTTACCGACAATCTTCTGGTATCGAGTGATATTTTCATACTCAGGATCTTCAGATTTATCATCCTCTGCCAGCTTTACATTCTGCTCAACTGGAAATTCAACTGGTCTGCATTCTAACATTCCTGTTTCAGCCAAGAGTTTTAAAGCATACTTTCTTTGGTTTAAAACAATACCATCATTTGATCTAGACACTTCTATACCAAGAAAATATTTTAAGGCACCTAAGTCTTTCATATAAAAATTAAGATACCTCTTGGTTTCATCCATCATATTCTGATTATTTCCTGAAATAAGAATATCATCAACATAAACTAACAAAATAACAAGATCACTCCCCCTTTTTTAATAAACAGGGAATAATCATTTTTGGATTGAATGAAACTAAAATCACTAATAGTGGTAGTGAATTTTTGATTCCATTGCCTTGATGCTTGCTTCAAGCCATACAAGGACTTTTTTAACTTACACACTTTTGAATTCACGCCATTATTTTCAGAATTGATTCCTTCGGTGATAACCATATAAACTTCTTCATGTAGATCTCCTTGCAAAAAAGCGTTAGTAACGTCCATTTGCCAAATTGGCCAACCATGTATAGCAGCCAAAGATATAATTAGCCTAATAGTCACATGTTTAACTACAGGTGAAAAAATATCATTGTAATCTATACCCTCTTTTTGAGAATAGCCTTTTGCTACCAAGCGTGCTTTATACCTCTCTATGGTCCCATCCGATTTATACTTAATAGTATAAATCCATCTGCAGCCGATTGGAATTTTAACAGTTGGTAGGTCAACAATGTCCCAGGTTTTATTGAGTTCTATCGCTTTGATTTCATCTTTCATTGCCTCCTTCCAGTTTTCAATCATGACTGCCTCATGGTATGTAGCTGGAACTATTTCATCTGAGAGGGCACCAAGAAAGGACCTGTTTTCTGGTTTTACGCTTTCAAAATGAAAATCGTCAGATAAAGGAAAACCAACATGATTTGCAGATTCGACAATATATGGGGAAACATAATCCTTAGCCCAATATGGTGGTTTAATTGCCCTTTCTGATCTTCTTAGTACAATCTGATCAGTCGCAGCTTGATCATGTGATGGACTCGCAACTTGATCATGTGATGGACTCGAGGATTCACCTTCTTGTGTGCTCTGTGAACCATCCATTATTTGACCGTCCTCAGCTTGTTCCTCTGCAGTACTATAGGGGCTGACAATATCATCAAATATATATCCATTTCCCAAACCAGATAATACCTTTTCTCCGCTCCTTTCAATTTGTAATGCATAAGGGAAAATATGCTCATAAAAGATAACATCTCTTGATGTAAAAAAATGTTTGATTCTTAATGTCTAGCAGCCTATATGCCTTTTGGTTACATGCATATCCCATCATCACACAAGGCTTTGACCTCATTTGAAACTTATCATTCATAGGTAATATTTTAGCATAACACAAACACCCAAAGACTCTAAGATGGTCATATTTGGAATCCTACCATAAAGAACATAGAAAGGTGTTTTCCATCCAAGTAAAGGGGTAGGTGTTCTATTTATTAAATAAATTGCTGCTTTAACACACTCACCCCAAAATTTCAATGGCACTTGCGATTGAAATCTCAAAGCTCGAGCAACATTGAGTATGTGTCTATGCTTCCTCTCAACAACTCCATTTTGTTGAGGCGTATATGGGCATGAGCTTTGATGAATTATTCCTAATGAATCAAACATATTCCTGCAGCCTAGGCTAAAAAATTCCATGGCATTGTCTGTTCTAACTTTCTTAACTCTAACATCAAACTGATTATGCACAAAAGCAAAGAAGGATTTTAATTTGTCATATATTTCTGATTTCAATTTCAAAAGAAAAGCCCAAGTCGCCCTTGAGAAGTCACAATGGTCATAAAATATCTCTCATTGTTGTATGTCGACTCTTTATAGGGCCCCCATACATCGATGTGAATCAGTTCAAAGATAGAATTAACCACAGTAGATCTGTTTGGAAATGCAGATCTTGAATGTTTTGCCAGAGGACATATAGAACAATATTTATGCCAGATATATTCAATGTCAAATCAGGAAGATATTTCATTCTCTCAAAAGATATATGCCCAAACCGTCTATGCCATAAAGAAACCTTATTTATTCTGGCCATATTCAAAACACTTCCAACTATTTTCCTAGTTTTATTAGAAATTTCAGCAACATCATTATCAGGAACAATAACTTGTTTTTCTGAAAATAGGTAATATAGTCCGTTCTTTAATTTACCAATCCCCTTTATTTTGCCACTCAATGTTTCCTGAATAAGACAAAATAAAGGATGGAATGAAACAAATGTGCTTTCATCCCTTGTTAGCCTTGAGACTGATAAAAGATTATGTCTAAACTCAGGGATGAACAACACAGAATTTAATTTCAGTCCATCCGAGCTGCAAACTATATTACATTTAGAGTATCTCCAATAGAGCTGCAAAACCGAAAAAAAAATGGAGTAAAATTACTCCAACCGAGCACGAAAACTAAACCCAAAATGGGATTTTCACTTTCTCTCTCATGATTCAAACCCAAAGATGCGTTTCGTCCCAAAGTTTGCGTTTGATCTTCTCTAAATTGCATACTAGCCCCCAAATATTTAAATTTATCAACATGGTTCATTGTTCGCACTGTGGTGGTGGTTGCTTATTGATGGGAGAGAAGACCGACTGGAAAGAGTAGAAAACGAAGACGGTGTAAAATAAACCTAATTTGTTAATTGGACTTCTGGGCCTAAATTGAAAGACTGTATCCACAAGCCCATAGTTTACTATTAACTTAATCATTATATTAGATAAAAAAAATTTAATTCTTGTATAAATAATATTAGTAGGAATAAAAAAAGTGATATCAGGGGTTTATGGGTAGTGGGCTTATTTTTATTGGGTTTTTTTATTATTAAATCTAAAATAATATTTATAGTCTAATTCGTAAAGTTATAAAATATGTGGGGTAGTATTGAAATTTTGTGAGAAATTGAGTATTAGAATGCGTTTCTCGGTTGGAAAGAATTATTGCATTTTGAATTTGAGAATGCGTTTGAGTTTCAGATTGCGTTTCTTGGTTGGAGATGGTCTTATTAAATAAAAAATATTGTAAGTATCAAATTAAAGTAACATAAATATATTTATATTTTAACACACCAATTACGACAGTTTTTATCAAGACTAGAACATTTAAAAAATGGTATAGTATTTATTAGTTAATTTGTAGATAAAATTACACTTTTTATTTTTATTGTATATCATTTTTAAATGTCTAAAAAGTGATAGAGAATAGATTGTAATAAACATGCAAATCAAAGATAAAGTCTTCCTAATTTATTAAGGCGGGGGACATAATAAACTTTCGTGATATGTCAACTTCAGTTATAACCATTATAAACTTTTTATTGTCTTTTCCTAGTTAAATTTATATTAGGTAATTAAAATATAAATAAGTAATAAAAATGATAAGTTACTGCTTTTACCTTCACAATTATATTATCTGCACACACTTGGATAGTACAAAAGTTACTATTACTAGTTACAATTATGAGACTCATACCAAAGACTTCCCTGTTCGAGAGAAACTGTGACTTTGAAGACTATTCCAAGTAAACTGATGAAGACAAGAAAAATAATAATAGTAGTTGAGGTGTCGCCGTCCTAGTCCTTTGCTCGACAGTCAACAAGTCAATTTTGCGCTGCTTGCTTTTATCATCATCGAGAGATATTTTTTCTATTTTGTTTTTCCTTTTTAATAATATCACTCTTCTGCCCAACCATCATCACAACAAACTACCTCTCTTCCGAACAAACAAGAAAGAAATAAAATCGATCAAGCAAAAGCATGGCAATAAGTCAGACAGAAATCCAAGAAAACATAGTGATCGTCGGCGCTGGCATAGCTGGCCTCGCTACTGCTCTTGGCCTACACAGGTTACATATGGAATAATATATAGCTTTATTTATATAAATATATGTTCATTTAATTGCAAAATTCATAGTTCATCATCAAATTCCTGGGCAGGCTTGGCATTCGCAGCGTGGTTTTGGAATCTTCAGACAGTTTGCGAACTACCGGTTTTGCCCTCGGCGTATGGTCCAACGCATGGAAGGCCCTCGACGCCCTTGGCCTCGGAGATTCATTAAGGCAAACCTCTAACAGAATCCATGGGTAAAGTAAAGTTCTTTAAATAATATATATATATATATATATATTTATGTAGCTAAGGGATTATTTATATATATGTGATTCTGTTGATTATGAAAGATATGTCTGTGTGTTGCTGCAGTTCCAAGATCATATTTCCAGGTCTTCCCCATATCCCTGATGCAGAATTCCAATTGTACGCTTTTCGATAGCATTTATTACTATCGTTTCGTTTTAAGGGTCGTGTTTGGCATTCGGAATTCGATTCGTAAAGAAAAAGAAAAAAAAGCGTATTACGACACGCTTAGTTTTAGTTAGAAGAATTCGACGCGCACCATTACACTTTTCCTTTTCTTTTTCCCGATACCAAACGCGGCCTAAAAGATAATTTCCCTCGCCTTTTTCTGAGCCCTCTATAAGTTCGTTTATCTGCAGCGGGGAGGTCGAAGCCCGATGCATGAGGAGGAAGGACCTTCTAGGAGCCCTAGAGAAAGAACTTCCGCAAGGCGCCATAAGATACTCTTCGAAGATCGTCTCCATCGACCGCTCGACCACCTCGACTGACAAGTTATTACACCTCTCCGACGGTTCGGCGGTAAGGACTAAGGTGAGTTTTAAGATCGAATCAATTTGGTCGCGTTTGTGTTTTTTAGAGTTCTATCTCATTCGATCTTTCACTCCAATAATAATAGGTGTTGATCGGGTGCGACGGGGTGAATTCCCGAGTGGCTAAGTACTTGGGACTCTCCGACCCGGTTAGTCCTGGGCGGTCAGCAATTAGGGGGTTGGTTAGCTATGAGGATGGACACGGGTTCGAGCCCAAGCTTCACGTCCACGTCGGGGGAGGGTTTCGACTCGGAGTCGCCCCGTGCGATGCCAATTGCCTGTACTGGTGGTTTAGCTTCTCTCCTTCGGTCCTCGAATGTGCGCCGCTCGTTCGTTTTTATTTATGTGTTGAAATTTTTTAACAAAATTGGAACAAAAGTAAAAGTAAAAGGACACCAGTGATTTTTTTTTTTTTTTTGGAGAATGGGTTCCAATTAGGTTGAATCCCACTAACCTTCTGTCTTTTCAAACAGACGACGGAGAGGAGCGTGACCACCTAAAGCTGAAGCAATTCGTGTCTAAGAACGTTGAGGGCATGCCCGAGCGCATCTCCCAAATGGTGTTCAAGACTAAGCCCGACTTCATCTCCTACTCTCCCCTGAAACTCCGACGCCCTTGGGACATTTTGCGCGGGAACATAGCAAAGGACAACGTTTGCGTCCTCGGGGATGCCCTTCACCCCATGACGCCCGACATAGCGCAGGGCGGGTGCGCCGCCCTGGAGGACAGCGTCGTCCTCGTCAGGTGTCTGGCCGAATCCTTGGCGCCCTTTTACGACGGGAAGAAAGGCGATGATTTCTTCGGCCCGGGAGAGTATGCAGTGAGGGCCGAGGAGGGTTTGGAGAAGTACGCTGGCGAGAGGAGGCTGAGGAGCTTCGGATTGGTTTCCGCGGCTTATTTCGTCGGCTACGTTCAGGAGAGTCGAGGGCCAGGGATGGGGTTGCTGAAGAAGATGTTCCTTGCCAATGTTACCTCTTGGATCACCCTAAAAGCGGCTAGTTTTGATTGTGGGAAACTTACTACGGCTTGAAATTAGATGTTTAAAATGAATAATAGTATCTATTATATTTGTGATATATTTGGCGAACTCGATATGTTTAAAATAATAATAATAATATATATGGAGAGATTTGCTATGGTGTCCACCTATCGAACGTGGAACTATCCGAGACCGATGCCAACCCTTAACAACGTACAGTGATCAGAAAATCATGGACTGAAAAGCTCATTTCATTAGTTGACCTTTACAACAAAGGCTGCGGGGTGAAGTTCACGATCGACGGTCAGATAGTGTTCGAGGGCGAGCGCTTGGACGCTCGGAATTGGGGCGCCAATTGGCAGTTGAACGCCCACCTCAACGGCCGGCTGCAGCTGTGTGTCTTCGGAATCAGCCCGCTCGCGCGCCCAATATCTTTCGGAAATATGATTGTATATATTATACATATATACTAAATGAAAAATTTAATGGTGTTCACAATTAGGGATGTTCGTTCGGTACAAGCCGAACCGACCGAAATTTTGGTTCAACATTTTTTCGAACCGAATACCGAACCTTTACCGAATTTTCCGGTAAATTTCGGTTCTTATCGAAACAACCGAATTTTCAATAAAACAATTAACATTTTCTGAAATATATAAATTAAACATATAATTAAATATAAAATTAAAGTTTATTTTCACGATTACTATAATATAATATATTATAATTAAAATATCGGTAATTCGCTTACCGAATTTACCGAAATTCAAAACTATACTGAACTGAATTGCCGAATTCCTTTTTTTTTTAAAGAACGGAATACTTATGCACACCCCTATTCACAACGAGCACCTTTAATGTGGCAATGATCGGTACACGTCAATATGCCAAATTAGAATAGAAGGTGTAATTAGTTCAATGTATAGACGTCAATACCAAGTTAAAAGTGTTTTGCTCATATTCACAGAGGGTGATCACCATAATATTTATGTACTTTTTGTGGTAGCATTAAGTTTTTTACGCTTGATGTACTGATATATATCTGGGTTTTCTTATATGCAGATTAAGAGATTTAGAGACGAGACGAGAAAGAATAAGAGATTGGATTGAAGGAGAAGATGAAGATTCATCGAGGAAGAAGGAGATTAGGAAGATAGGTTTTAATTCATTGGTTACTAATCATAGAATTCATACACACAATCAAGATAATTGGGCTCACTTAAGTAAATTTGGTAGATATTGGCCCAAATGAATTATTAACCTCAGCTTGCCCCGAATTGGATTAGCTCACTCCTTCCTTCCTTGTCTTGGTCAAACCTAACTCAGATCGATGACCTTCTAACATCCGTCAGCTCCACCAATCTTGTCTGCAATAAAGTCAAACTCCATCCATAATGTAGCGACCCCACTCTCCAATCGCTGATTAGCGATAACTCACGCCGGGTTTAGCAGCAAAAGCCGCAGAGAACCCAATTTACAAAAATATTTGTTTACACAAAATGTTAATACAAATGGGCCGAAGGCCCAAAACACCCTATCACTCGCCCACAGGTCGTCATCCATGTACAGCCCCGCCCTCAAAAGCCCATGGAAGCTCCGATAGCCAGCCTCGATCGTCGATTACCTACAACACGCAAACACTGAGCTATTGCCCAGTAGGTGAAATAATGCATGCACGTGTGACTCGCTCACGTTCACTCACCCCCAATTCTCACTAATGCAATGCCACTACTATCGCTCATCACAACCGGGATACACTCACCACCTCACAACGGGCCCTGGGCTCCATACTGTGCACCATCACGCGAAATCACTACCACGATTACGAACACTACCACAACACGATCACAACACTACGGCAGTGGCCTACACCGAGCAGCCTCCCTGAGCCATATCAGGTCACACTCTCAGGTCGCCTCCTCTGCCTAATGCGGTGCCTACGCTGGTAGCCTACACCAGGTCCCGTATGGTTACCCAGGTCGCACCCTCCAGGTCGCCTCCTCCCGCATGCGACAGCGTGGCCTACACCAGATAGCCTACTTGGGGATATCCCAAGTCGCTCCTTTCTAGGTCGCCCGCAGTCTGCCGCACAATGTCCAACGGGCCAATGGCTCACCGTCACAGGCGCTGGCGCACAGAAGATGCCCACACTTACGTGACTCCTCTACGGGTCGACAGCCAATATCGGCTACTCACTCACTAGGTACAATACAGTACCACCGTTCCACCACGGTACACTCCGTGAAATGACGTGGAATGCATATGGCGGTACTTAACATGATAATATATAATATAGCATGATGCCAGACGGAACGTACGTAAACACGTAAATCACATGATCACACGGTAGCACATAAGAGCACATATATCATGTAAATCATTTAGTGCATCATATCCACATTACTCACATAACACATATATTTGAAATAAGCACAAATAGTTTACGTGTTGTAGATGGATATTCCACCTACCTGGTATCCTTAGCTATTTAACCTATCGCACGGTACGTCGCTAACCTTCGAACCCTGTTTCCACGGTTTGTGTGAGGTTTCGATACAATTCTTCTTTCCTTAATAAAGTTCTTCGTTAGTTTGCAATTGAAACACCTTAACTCCCTTTTTCTTTTTCTAGTTCTTTACCTATGTCTTGCGTGTGTTAGTAAATAATTGACATCGACACTTAGCAATTCCAATCTTCTCAACTAAGTAATTGATGTTTATCTCCTTATTCGACATCTTCAATTGTTCCTGTACCTCGAGTTTTCTAATATTGGCACCAAGGTTCGAGATGTGCTATCGACATCATATCCCAAATGTCGTTATGCTTCATAAGATGTCGAATTTAATATTAAGTGGAAATTTTGACATTACAATTTAAAATCTTAAAGTATCATTCATACAATTTCGAGGTATATCTCGACATTTGGTCGCGTCGTAAACGGCCAAAAATAAAATTTATAGCCTTACTAAAACGAGTACAGCGAAAGTAAGGATCGTCTCCTCAGGGAAAATGGTTGATTTCTTTCTAGTTCAGAATTCGATCTATAATAATAATAATAATAATAATAATAATAATAATATTGTTAATAATAATATTAATAGTAATAATATTACTAATGATAATATATATATAATAATAATATTTGGGGGGGTGTGATTAACCGTTAACCATATTAATCAAAATGCATATAAAATTAATATTTTATATTGATGGAAAACTAATAATAATGAACTTGTGACCGTGTGAATCAAGTCCTTATGCCATTGATCTCTTTCGCACAAAGCCTCACCTCAAGTCAGCAAATGACTTAGTCTTCGAAAATTAGCACCAAAAGGAATGGATCATTCGTATTTTGACTAAATAATCATTATTAGGAAAGCTTGAATATTCAAAGTAGCAACAGTAACAGATATAGAACTCCCAGCAACTATGTAAACACCAACAGTATCTTAAAATGAAAAAGCAAGATCGATGTTCTTAAAATGACAGCAGAAAACCATCTCTCACTGGCAAGGTATTCTCTCAATCTATCTGAATTTTCTCAAGGTACGAAAACAACAGTTAACTCAAATAACAGACTTAATATAACATATATGGAAAATGAAATTGTTTGACAATTACTGAAATCAAAACAACAACGATGAAAAATAGCAGAAAATGATATCTCTTCTAAACTGTTCTACCACACTTATGAATATAATGATCCAGTCGCCTCTGTCTCAGACCTCTCTCCTCTTTTATAGACGATGGAAATGAAGTGAATTTCCCAAAATAGTAGCGTGGAGACAAGAAGCCGGCTTTATCACGCGTAATACACAAATCTTCTTTCTTTCATTTTCATCCAGCAATATGTTCAACGACAAACTCAAGCCAAGCAGCCATAAGATGATTCTCTGTGTAATTTTTCTTCATTGAGCCGCGAGCTGTGTGTTCTTTTCTTTTTTTTTTCTTCTTGCTCGATGGTTTGACAAACTCCTTGAAAATGATAGATATCTGCTCCCATCTTTTATTTATTATGTGGTTCTTAATTCTTGCTCTATGAATGACATGTTGTAGGCTCCACCCAAGCAAGTGTGCGTGTATGATTTCCCCTTTTGTATTTGCTTTCTTCATTTTCGTTGATTTTCTTCTTCTCTTAATTCTTGTTTAGACATCAAATAAAATAGAATAATAAAATAGAATTAACACAATATAGGATATAAATCGAAATAATAAGCACTCAAATATCATGTATTTTTATATTCTATCAAATTCCCCCACACTTAAACAATGCTTGACCTCAAGCATTTATCCGAGATAGAAGATGCAAACATTCTAGTCAGGAGTTCGCCGACGTACACTAATTTTCCTAGAGATAGCAATTATTCATACCATTTAGCACAGGCAATCATATCAATTTTCCGCAATTTCAATAAAGCCTGGACGCAACAACAATCAACAACTCTCACATGGATTCACTCAATGCGCTCGAAGTGTTTGTGGGATATATGTGTATATGCTCAAGTCAACACTATGAAACGATATTACCATAAGCTTGCTAACATATCATATTGTATTCACATAGCGACTTTAGTGTACAAATCAGAAGGTCTTTCATAGGGTTGTAATGGGGCTTAGGGATTAGGTAGGATAATTTTGGGAAAGTAGGTTAAAGTTGTCGAACCGAATGATTATTTAATCGCTAAATCCCACGACTTTACCATGACGTACGACTAATTCGAGAATTACTCTGATCATACTAACTTGCTACGATTTCATTTTCAAGACAACCCAAAGCTTCCCAATATCGACAAAACTAACTAGCACTTCATATATTTTTTATGAATTTTTTTTTCTCTCTTTTTTTTTTCGAATACATATTTTTTCTTCTTCTTTTTTTTCTTTTTTTTTTTGTATTCGCTCTTTTTGTTTTTCGCTTTTTTTTTTTTGGGATGATTTTTTTTTCGCTATAACTCTAAGACTCCTAATATCACATATTTGGACTCATTAGTTTATTATCAATCTCGAAATCGTGGAATCTAAGCAATTAATAACTCATCCAATCCGACAATGGGTTGAAAAAGAAAGCCAAAAGGATATATCTGGGTAAATATAGTGGCTTAAATTCAACAAGAAAAATAAGGCTTAAGGCTCAAATTGGCTCCCTAAGTGGAAAATATTGAAGGTAGGGTCAATGTGAGGCCAAGAGCTTAATCCTAAGTGCCTTAATCACTTTTGTACACAAAAAACCGCCAATGATATCAACATGTATAATAGAGCAAGTTCTAGCATATTCGAAACATATGTGATACCCTCGTAAAGAAAAAACTGAGTATAAAGATAAATACTCTTTTGTTTTGTTTTGTTTTTTTTTTTTGTTTTTGTTTTTTTTTTTTAAAGGCTCAAAACTCACATATTTAAGTAGGCTTTGTGTCGACTTTTGCGCATCCGGTCTTAAATCAATTGAAGAAACAGAATAATCGTCCTAATACCAAATAGTTATTCCTAATCGTTTCTCTCATGTTCTAATTAATGCACATCGGTTTGCTCGAGATACGATATTTGTTCATCAACTAACATGATAAATCTCCCCCACACCTAAACTCTGCATTGTCCTCAATGTAGAATTCTAATGAAAATAATAGCTAAAATCTAAAGATTCCCACCCTAATTTTCATTTTAATATTTCAGAGTAGATGTGATGAAGTGATAAAAGCGATGCTGAAAATAAGACTTCCCTGACAGTGATGAAGCCGTAGAGAAATTCCGAGCGAGAGGATATTTGTTCCAGAGCCTAGTGAAATCTTGTAACATACTGAGCCGAGAGAAAACCTGCTTAATCATCATTGAAAACATAGATAAAATGGAAATATTGCAATAACAAAATAAAATAGGATAATGTTGGGTTGCCTCCCAATGAGCGCTTTTCTTTAACGTCTTTGGCTAGACGTAATCTCCTTTCCTCGAGTTCATTCATAAGTGGACAAGCTCAGCTTGACCTCTTGAAGGTGAAATACTTGCTCATCTGGCAACGTTTCAGAAATCGGTAGTGGCTTGTCGTCACGAATCAAACGGCTCAAATGGTCTGCCACGGAGTTGTCCACGCCTTTGCGATCTTTGATCTCCCAATCAAACTCTTGAAGTAACAAAATCCACCGTATTAAGTGCGGTTTTAACTCCTTTGACAACAAATATTTTAGAGCTGATTGGCCGTGAACTTCCGAAAGTGCGTGCAATGTCATGATCACATTTCTGATATCTTTGTCCGCTTCAACATGCAAATCTTTTCCTGTTTTACTATTCTTAATCACATATTCGAGTGTGTCGTTAGTGAAATTACGCTCATCTCGAACAAATGCATTAATCATGCTAATAGATTTTGGTTCATCAGGATATTTCATATCATCAAGTACATTCATAGTAAGCTTTTTCCCATCAAACTCAAAAGTAAGGGTTCCTGAATCAACGTCTATCTTAGTTTTAGCCGTTTTCATGAATGATCGTCCTAATAAAATAATAGCAGAATCAAACGCATGTTCATCACCCATGTCGACAATGTAGAAATCGGCGGGAAAAATAAATTCACCACATTTTACTAGAACATCTTCAACTAATCCTTCAGGATAAATAATGGACTTATTGGCTAATTGAAGGCATATATCAGTGCACTTAAGAGGTCCCATACTCATCTCATTGAATAAAGATAATGGCATAACATTGATAGACGCTCCTAAATCTAACATGGCATTATTTATTTTTCTCGTCCCTATAGTAACCGAGATAGCAAACATACCTGGGTCCTTGCATTTTTGGGGAAGTTTTCGTTGAAGCGCTGAGGAAACATTTTCACTTACTATGATTTTTCCTTCCGGTTTGTGTTTCCTTTTGTTCGAGCACATTTCCTTTAAATATTTTGCGTAGCGTGGGATTTGCTTGATAGCATTCAAAAGTGGAATGTTGATCTGGACCTTGCTGAAGGTCTCCATTATACTCTTTTCTTCTTCTTCTTGTTTCACCCTAGCAAACCTTCCAGGAAAAGGTGGAGGAATAACAATATTAGGTTTATCAATATTTGAGTTATTACTTACCTTCTTCCCGCTGTCCTTATTTTTATTATCACTTGAAAGTTTCGCGTGGGCTTCGTCATGACTTGGCTGCCCGATCTCTTTCCCATTTCGAAGAGTCATCATACTCACATTTGCTTTTGGATTTATTTCGACTTGAGCTGGTAGTTTTCCCTTCTCATTCTGTATTTGACTCATTTGAGTCGCCAACTGTGATACTTGTCTTTCTAAATTTTGCACGCTTGAGCGCGTTTCGTTAATGCTCGATCGGGTTTCCTGTTGAAAAATGGCAGTACTAGTTGCTAAATCCTTAACAATATCTTCCAAAGACATACCTGGCTTTGATGGTGCAGTTTGTTGAGGAGGATTTGGTGGCCTTGGTGCTTGCTGCATGAAACCTGGCGGTCGATTCCCGTAACTCAGATTCGGGTGATCACGCCATCCGAAATTGTATTGACTTGAGTATGGATCATAGAGCTTTTGATATGTTCCTGTGTAAGCCCCAATTGCATTGGCTTGCTCGCTAGGATTAAACTGAAGTGAAGGACAATTCGCTGTTGCATGTCCAGCAATTGTACATATACCACAAGCCTTTACCTGACTCGTTTTCCCAATCACAAGTTTTTCCACAAGAGACGTTAGCGAATCTAATTTTTGCTCAAACAAAGTAGTACTTACCTCGCTCATTCTTGTTTGGCCTACATCTTGACGTGTTCCAAATTGTTGCGCATTTGTAGCCATGCTTGAGATCAGCCGACGTGCTTCGTCTGCCGTTTTATCGACAAGCGCTCCTCCACTTGCTGCGTCAATCATGTTTCTCTCCATGGGTAGCAAACCTTCGTAGAAATATTGAATAAGCGCTAATTCTGAAATTTGATGAGATGGACAGCTTGCGCACAACCGCTTGAATCTCTCCCAATATTCGTGTAAAGTTTCTCCGTTCCATTGTCGAATCCCGTAGATTTCCTTACGAATATTTGCGGCACGAGATGCTGGGAAAAATTTTGCAAGGAACTGCTTTTTAAGTTCGGCCCATGTAGTGATTGAACCAGATGGCAAATAGTATAGCCAATCTTTTGCAAGATCCGCCAAGGAAAAAGGGAATGCACGAAGGCTAATCTGATCTTCTGTGACCCCGTTCGGCTTCATGGTTGAGCAAACCATGTGAAACTCCTTTAAATGTTTGTGCGGATCCTCACCTGCGTTACCATGAAAGGTAGGAAGTAAATGAATTAATCCTGACTTTAATTCGAAAGGTGTTTGAAGAATAGGAAATTCAATGCAAAGCGGCCGTTGGTTAACATCCGGTGTAGCCATATCCCTCAACGTAAGACGGATTGGCAGCCGCTGTTCGGTTTCCTCCATGTCGCTTGCGGAAGATTCTTGTTCGGACTCCGTGCTAGATATTGATATAGTGGAATCCTTTTCCCTTTTTGCCTTTCGATTCGCCCTCGCGGTCCTCTCGATTTCTGGATCAAATATTAGTATACCTGTTCGAGAAGATCGGGGCATAAACTAGAACAACAAAAAAAATCGAATTAAAAATAGAAGTAAATCAATAGACACCACCTTCCCCGGCAACGGCGCCAAAATTTGGTCGCGTCGTAAACGGCCAAAAATAAAATTTATAGCCTTACTAAAACGAGTACAGCGAAAGTAAGGATCGTCTCCTCAGGGAAAATGGTTGATTTCTTTCTAGTTCAGAATTCGATCTATAATAATAATAATAATAATAATAATAATAATAATAATATTGTTAATAATAATATTAATAGTAATAATATTACTAATGATAATATATATATAATAATAATATTTGGGGGGGTGTGATTAACCGTTAACCATATTAATCAAAATGCATATAAAATTAATATTTATATTGATGGAAAACTAATAATAATGAACTTGTGACCGTGTGAATCAAGTCCTTATGCCATTGATCTCTTTCGCACAAAGCCTCACCTCAAGTCAGCAAATGACTTAGTCTTCGAAAATTAGCACCAAAAGGAATGGATCATTCGTATTTTGACTAAATAATCATTATTAGGAAAGCTTGAATATTCAAAGTAGCAACAGTAACAGATATAGAACTCCCAGCAACTATGTAAACACCAACAGTATCTTAAAATGAAAAAGCAAGATCGATGTTCTTAAAATGACAGCAGAAAACCATCTCTCACTGGCAAGGTATTCTCTCAATCTATCTGAATTTTCTCAAGGTACGAAAACAACAGTTAACTCAAATAACAGACTTAATATAACATATATGGAAAATGAAATTGTTTGACAATTACTGAAATCAAAACAACAACGATGAAAAATAGCAGAAAATGATATCTCTTCTAAACTGTTCTACCACACTTATGAATATAATGATCCAGTCGCCTCTGTCTCAGACCTCTCTCCTCTTTTATAGACGATGGAAATGAAGTGAATTTCCCAAAATAGTAGCGTGGAGACAAGAAGCCGGCTTTATCACGCGTAATACACAAATCTTCTTTCTTTCATTTTCATCCAGCAATATGTTCAACGACAAACTCAAGCCAAGCAGCCATAAGATGATTCTCTGTGTAATTTTTCTTCATTGAGCCGCGAGCTGTGTGTTCTTTTCTTTTTTTTTTCTTCTTGCTCGATGGTTTGACAAACTCCTTGAAAATGATAGATATCTGCTCCCATCTTTTATTTATTATGTGGTTCTTAATTCTTGCTCTATGAATGACATGTTGTAGGCTCCACCCAAGCAAGTGTGCGTGTATGATTTCCCCTTTTGTATTTGCTTTCTTCATTTTCGTTGATTTTCTTCTTCTCTTAATTCTTGTTTAGACATCAAATAAAATAGAATAATAAAATAGAATTAACACAATATAGGATATAAATCGAAATAATAAGCACTCAAATATCATGTATTTTTATATTCTATCAACATTATACTCAAGATGTCAAGATGTTACACAAAATTTCGATATTGTACCCATAATTAATTCTCGACATAAACTTCAACATTCATGTCAATTTAATTTAGAAATCGACCTCTTTTGATAATTACAACTCTCGGAATTTCTTATTTCAAGGTTTCGAGATCCAAGGATCTCGATATTTATGGTTTTAAAATTGCTCTCTTTACCTTATAGGAAACCCTAATGTTTCATAAACTATTCTTATCTAATTTCAACTCTAACCAATGTAAGTGCTCATTATTTTTCCTAAGTTAAAATCATTCATAGCACGTAATTAAATAAACACATAATGTGTAATCATGTTAACGCATAAAATTATAGAATACGTTTCATGCAATCACGTAGGTCATGATTCATAACATACGTAAGTCATAATTTATAACATACATAAGAATTATAAATCACACATCGAGTTTAAAACAATTATGTATTATCGGAATTTCACCCAAAGTTCTAATCTCTTTATTTAATAAATCCAACAAAATTTCTAATTTATTGCTAATTAAATCGTAAATCCCGTAATTATATTTTACGGGTATTACATCCTCCCTCCCTTAAAAGAATTTCGTCCCCGAAATTACGCTGATTGGAATAACACTGGGCATCAATTTCTTTTATCCTTACAGTGGTTTTGGATGTATTTGTTGTGGCAGTTCTTGTATTCGGGAAAAGCGAACGATAACCCTCATTTTTTAAAATTTACGATTCTTATCTAGAATCATTATTCCTTGATTGGCAGTTTTCCCCTGTTACTTAATTTAATTGTGTTGAACAACTAGACAAAATATTTATATTATCTTACAGTACAAAATATTACCTCCCCTAAGTTCACAAGTTCCCAAAATAAGGGCATATTTATCTTACATATCTGGTTCTACTCTACTCTAGGTTGTTCTTCATCTTCTTCAGCAGTGAGGGTAAATACCCTAGCAGGTACCCTCGGAGGTTGGTTCTGCACACGTTGTTGATTCTGTGCAGGGGTCGGATTAACCGACGGGTTCTCACGACAAAATCGCGAGATATGGCCCGCCTTTCCACAATTGAAGCACTTGATATTAGGATTTGGACCAAAACAGACGCCGACATGTTGACGTCCACACATGTGGCAAGTCGGCATCGGTTGTTTGGCCAGAGCATTGTTAGGACTCGCATTCGGCCTTTGTTCCCATCTGGGTTCATTTGGGCTCCCGCGGTTTGGCTGATTAGGAGCATGAACGACCAATCGTTTCTTCTCGTTTCCTTCGCGACCGTATTGTCCATGCTCCATCTTTCTCTTTGCTTCTCGATCTTTAGACAGCCTCACCTCGGCTTCTTCGGCCATCAAAGCTCGTTCGGCAGCCTTAGAATAGGTCATATCCGGAGACCTCGTCACCGCGACATCTCGGTACAGTTCAGACTTCAGGCCAATTAGAAAACATCCCACTTTAAGGTTGTCTGTCGCTACTATATGGGGAGCAAAGCGAGAAAGTTGCTCAAATTTGCGGATGTACTCCGCAACAGACATCCCGCCCTGACGTACATTGATGAATTCCTCCATTTTCGTGTCACGAGCAGAAATGCTAAAATACTTTTCCTCGAAGAGCTCCTTAAAGCGCTCCCAGGTGATCGTATTTGGATTCTCCATTGCTTTGATGGTATCCCACCAGTATCCGGCATTTCCCCGGAGTTGAAAGGCAGCACATAGAACTTTCTCCTCTTCGGGAGTTCGGCTATATTGGAACGTGGATTCAATAGTCCTAAGCCACTCACCCGCTGCAATTGGATCTACAGTGTCTTTGAAAATGGGCGGATTGAGTTTACGAAACCTATGCCCGATGGTTTCGGTTCTATCGATCTGAGGCGACGTATGTCGCTCTGACGAATTCTGGTTACGGATCAAGGCATTAATTTGTTCGGATTGGAGCCGAACAAGATCTGCAAGTTGGGAAATTGTACGGTTCGAGTCATGTTCATCGGGACTGGATTCCCTTTCCTCGTGGTGTTGTCGGCTTGATTCGCCATTAAACTCACTCCTAGTTCGTACCATTTTATCCTACTAACTATATCAAAGTTTCATATTAGCACATAAGAATTATCACAGATACATAAACACTTACAGACGAGGCTGGGCTTCCATGCTTTTGAGCGGCCGTACATGGACAGTCTACAGAATCTATATCCTAAGCTCTGATACCACCTGTAGCGACCCCACTCTCCAATCGCTGATTAGTGATAACTCACGCCGGGTTTAGCAGCAAAAGCCGCAGAGAACCCATTTTACAAAAATATTTGTTTACACAAAATGTTAATACAAATGGGCCGAAGGCCCAAAACACCCTATCACTCACCCACAGGTCGTCATCCATGTACAGCCCCGCCCTCAAAACCCCTGGAAGCTCCGATAGCCAGCCTCGATCGTCGATTACCTACAACACGCAAACACTGAGCTATTGCCCAGTAGGTGAAATAATGCATGCACGTGTGACTCGCTCACGTTCACTCACCCCCAATTCTCACTAATGCAATGCCACTCACTATCGCTCATCACAACCGGGATACACTCACCACCTCACAACGGGCCCTGGGCTCCATACTGTGCACCATCACGCGAAATCACTACCACGATCACGAACACAACCACAACACGATCACAACACTACGGCAGTGGCCTACACCGAGCAGCCTCCCTGAGCCATATCAGGTCACACTCTCAGGTCGCCTCCTCTGCCTAATGCGGTGCCTACGCTGGTAGCCTACACCAGGTCCCGTAAGGGTACCCAGGTCGCACCCTCCAGGTCGCCTCCTCCCGCATGCGACAGCGTGGCCTACACCAGATAGCCTACTTGGGATATCCCAAGTCGCTCCTTTCTAGGTCACCCGCAGTCTGCCGCACAATGTCCAACGGGCCAATGGCCCACCGTCACAGGCGCTGGCGCACAGAAGATGCCCACACTCACGTGACTCCTCTACGGGTCGATAGCCAATATCGGCTACTCACTCACTAGGTACAATACAGTACCACCGTTCCACCACGGTACACTCCGTGAAATGACGTGGAATGCATATGCCGGTACTTAACATGATAATATATAATAGCATGATGCAGACGGAACGTACGTAAACACGTAACTCACATGATCACACGGTAGCACATAAGAGCACATATATCATGTAAATCATTTAGTGCATCATATCCACATTACTCACATAACACATATATTTGAAATAAGCACAAATAGTTTACGTGTTGTAGATGGATATTCCACCTACCTGGTATCCTTAGCTATTTAACCTATCGCATGGTACGTCGCTAACCTTCGAACCCTGTTTCCACGGTTTGTGTGAGGTTTCGATACAATTCTTCTTTCCTTAATAAAGTTCTTCGTTAGTTTGCAATTGAAACACCTTAACTCCCTTTTTCTTTTTCTAGTTCTTTACCTATGTCTTGCGTGTGTTAGTAAATAATTGGCATCGACACTTAGCAATTCCAATCTTCTCAACTAAGTAATTGATGTTTATCTCCTTATTCGACATCTTCAATTGTTCCTGTACCTCGAGTTTTCTAATATTGGCACCAAGGTTCGAGATGTGCTATCGACATCATATCCCAAATGTCGTTATGCTTCATAAGATGTCGAATTTAATATTAAGTGGAAATTTTGACATTACAATTTAAAATCTTAAAGTATCATTCATACAATTTCGAGGTATATCTCGACATTATACTCAAGATGTCAAGATGTTACACAAAATTTCGATATTGTACCCATAATTAATTCTCGACATAAACTTCAACATTCATGTCAATTTAATTTAGAAATCGACCTCTTTTGATAATTACAACTCTCGGAATTTCTTATTTCAAGGTTTCGAGATCCAAGGATCTCGATATTTATGGTTTTAAAATTGCTCTCTTTACCTTATAGGAAACCCTAATGTTTCATAAACTATTCTTATCTAATTTCAACTCTAACCAATGTAAGTGCTCATTATTTTTCCTAAGTTAAAATCATTCATAGCACGTAATTAAATAAACACATAATGTGTAATCATGTTAACGCATAAAATTATAGAATACGTTTCATGCAATCATGTAGGTCATGATTCATAACATACGTAAGTCATAATTCATAACATACATAAGAATTATAAATCACACATCGAGTTTAAAACAATTATGTATTATCGGAATTTCACCCAAAGTTCTAATCTCTTTATTTAATAAATCCAACAAAATTTCTAATTTATTGCTAATTAAATCGTAAATCCCGTAATTATATTTTTGGGGTATTACACATGACCAAGTTATTTCCATCTGCTTTGAAATCGTTGTCAGAACAGCCTTATAAGTCTTCAATTGAGAAGATCTTCTTGATTGGGGTTGCCCAGATACTAAGGTATGCATCTTACCTTGTACATTTCTTTTTTTCTTGTATGTATATGAGGTGTGGATGTAAAAGACAAATCTTTGTACACAATCCAGGGAAACACTAAATGCTCAGGAGTGTGATGCGATTCACATAACTGATTATTACTCCTATTCAATGTGACACCTTCATTCCCCCCATTGACACGCTGATGTATCAGCCCTGGTACTCGTCGACCCTTATTGAAGAAAACGGTGTTCAGTATCGCTTTGTCATATATGCCGAATGAAGTCCGCTAATGGTGGACCTCACGTGTTATTTTGCAACACTATTGTATTGTATGAATATGTTTAATTTATTTAATTTGCAGCATTGGACTGAACGATCGGGAAGAGGGCGATTTGGGACCAGTCTACTATGCAGTGGCGGAGCCAGAATGTCAAATCAGTGGGGTCATTTTGGTAATTTTACTAGGAAATTAGAAATTGGACCTCATACCCACTATTTTTATAGATTTTTACCGGGGTTCTTTCAATATAATATTTTTCACCCTAATTGTTAATAATTTTTTTTTCCAGTGGGGTCCAGTGACCCCACTGATTCTCATGTGGCTCCGCCACTGAGTCTATGGGTTCCAATGGCGACACTTTGGTGCAAAGTTAGCATTTTTAACTCGAACAAAAATACATTTAACATTTCGAAAATATTATTTAACGGATAATGATCCATGTCATGCCATCATCTACAGATATGCCAACATGCATGCTGATTATAGCGGACAAGGGTTTGAACAGCTTGCAGATGTTGTTATAGACAAGATTAAGAATAAACCCGACGACAGGCGAAACATCCCAGCACTTTTGGAGATGCTGATGTACATGTAATGTAATTGTGTTGAATAAGCTCAAAAGTAAAAGAAAAAAAATATAAAAAATAAAATCATCTGGAAGCCCGCATAAAATCCTTGACGAATAAAACAACGAAGAAAACCTCAAGGAAGAAAACAAAAAAATTACATGCGCATGAATGAAAAATCTGCCAATATCTGATGGAGGAAAATAATTTCTTTGACTTTCCATCTTCATTTGTCATGTTGTAGTATTATAAATAGCATTGTACGTTGCTGTGATTTGTGTGAGTGAGCAAAAATAATAGTTTGCTAAGTCTCTGTCGTTCTCTCTTGCATGAGCTATATTGTGAGTGTAAAACTATTGTCTGTGCGAGACAAATAGAGAGTATCGTCCTCATATCCTTTATTTAGAAATCAGTACAAGAACACACACAAATATCGTTCATATTACCCTCTTCGTCCAATCTCTTCCTCCTCTCACACGTCAAACGCCCGACCCTCTACAACATATAAACAACAAATTGGTATCAGAGCCATGTCATTCGAAGTCATGCCCGTCCCGCGCCTCACAAAACTCAACTACGATAGTTGGGTTATCCGAATGAAGGTACTGCTCGGGTCGCGAGGCGTATGGAATATCGTAGAAAAAGGGTACACCAAATCGAAAAAAAACAGACGACGAGGCTGAAAGTAAGGCGTCGGAAGAATCTCACAGACTCGACGATACAGCGCTCAACCTCATCCACCAAGCGTTAGACGATCCCGGCCTCGAAAAGATAGCAGGCGCGAAAAATTCTAAGGAAGCATGGGAAAAACTGGAGACAGCGTACAAAGGCACCGACCGAGTAAAACAAGTACGGCTGCAAACGCTTCGTGGCGAATTCGAAACGACAAAAATGAAGAACGGCGAATGCGTATCGATTATATAACGAGAGTACAAACCATCTCAAATCAGTTGAAGAGAAACGGTGAGGCTCTAACGGAAGCCCGGGTCGTCGAGAAAATTCTCCGCTCCCTGACGGACGAGTACGAGAACGTGGTATGTGCAATCGAGGAATCCAAAAATCTCGAAGAAATGACGGTCGATGAACTCTCCGGTTCGCTCGAAGCTCACGAGCAACGGAAGAAAAAGAAGAAGCAGGAATCGCTGGACGAGGCCCTGCAGACGAAGTTATCGTTGAAAGATGACAAGGCGCTATATACGTATCACGGCCGAGGTCGAGGACGAGGTCAACGAGGACGAGGTTTCGGTCAAAATTCAGGCCGAGGACGAGGATACAATCCGGAACAACGACAAGCGAGCAATCAAAATTGGAGAGGACGAGGTCGAGCTCAAGGACGAGGTGGTCGCTCGAATCGACCGAGCGTTGAGTGCTACAATTGCGGCAAGTTCGGGCACTTCGCAAAAGACTGTTGGGCCGACAAAAAGGTGGAAGAAAATGCGAACCTAGTCGGACAAGAGGATCCAAAAGACGAAGGCGTTCTTTTAATGGCGCTCGAGGATACGAGTCCCGGCAGCGACATGGTGTGGTATCTTGACACCGGTGCAAGCAATCATATGAGCGGATACAAACATCTCTTTACGGATCTGAAGAAGATCGAGGATGGACATGTGTCGTTTGGAGACGCATCGAAAATTGAAGTCAAAGGCCGAGGGAAAATATGCTTCTCTCAAAACGACGGCAGACAAGGATCGGTCGAGGACGTCTACTTCGTACCCGACTTGAAGACTAACATCTTAAGTATGGGGCAATTGCTTGAAAAAGGATGTTCGGTATTCATGAAGGACCGCTCGTTGCAACTAAGAAACAAAGATGGAAGAATGATCGCTCGGGTCGAGATGGAAAGGAACAGAATGTTCAAACTCAACCTGAAGGCGATTCAAGAGCGATGCTTGCAAGTTGACGTAGAGGACAAATACCACTTGTGGCATATGCGTTTCGGACATTTACACTACGGAGGCCTAAAAGAGCTCTCCAAACGAGGCATGGTGCATGGAATGCCGATGATCGAGGGTGAAAAGAAGCTTTGCGAAAGCTGCGTAATTGGGAAACATACAAGGACGACGTTTCGGAAGCATGCAGAATATCGAGCGCGCAAACCGCTCGAGCTCATACATACAGACATATGCGGGCCGATCTCACCAGAATCATTCGGCGGAAGGAGATATTTTATCACCTTCATCGATGATTACTCAAGAAAGACGTGGGTATATTTTTTGAAGGAAAAATCAGAAGCGCTCGAGATATTTAAAAAATTCAAGACAATGATCGAGAAGGCGACGAGTTCAAACATCAAGGCGCTTCGGTCCGACCGAGGTGGAGAATATACGTCGGGTGCTTTTGTGACGTTTTGCGAGGAACAAGGCGTCAGAAGGTTCCTCACCGCGCCATATTCTCCACAACAAAATGGTGTGGGCGAAAGAAAAAACCGAACCATACTTGACATGGTTCGGTCAATGCTGAAAAGCAAGGGAATGCCAAAGGAGTTCTGGGCCGAGGCGGTAAAATGCGCGGTATATATTCACAACCGGTGTCCACATCACAACCTCGGGAATCAAACACCACAGGAAGCATGGACCGGCCGAAAACCGACGGTGGCGCACTTCAAAATATTTGGAAGCGTGGCATATGCGCATGTGCCCGACCAGAAAAGAACCAAGCTTGACGACAAAAGTAAAAAGCTCGTGTTCATTGGGTACGATGAAAAGACGAAGGCGTACCGGCTGTTTGATCCCGAAAATAAGAAGGTGATGGTAAGTCGGGACGTTCGGATAGACGAAGAAAGCTCGTGGGGCTGGAATGTTGAAGAAAACACAACGCCTGAAGAACCACTGATCGTTGCACCAATACCTGTTCCGATTTCGTCTCAAGAAAATGACGAGGAGGACGAACCAAGACAGCCGAAAATGCGAAGCATGCAGGACCTGTACCGATCAACCGAACAGGTTCACCTAGTCTGCTTATTGGCCGACTCGGAACAAATTAGTTTCGAAGAAGCCATAAGAGACAAGAGATGGAAAATGGCGATGGACGAGGAAATAAAAGCGATCGAAAAGAACGACACATGGAAACTCGTGGAGTTGCCAAACGGGCATAAACCCATTGGAGTCAAATGGGTTTATAAGAAGAAGATAAATGCTCAAGGAAAAATTGAGCGTTACAAGGCGAGACTGGTGGCGAAGGGCTATCGACAGCAAGCGGGAATAGATTACGACGAAGTCTTTGCTCCGGTGGCAAGAATGGAGACAATTCGTTTGCTCCTCGCTCAAGCTGCACAACTCAGCTGGCCGATCTATCAAATGGACGTGAAGTCCGCTTTTCTGAATGGTGAACTCGAGGAAGAAGTCTACGTGGAGCAGCCCCCGGGATATACAAAACCAGGAAAAGAAGGTAAGGTGTTGAAATTAAAAAAGGTGCTTTATGGGCTAAAGCAAGCGCCACGAGCATAGAACACCAGGATCGATGGATATTTCAAAAAGAACAAGTTCGAGCAATGTCCTTTCGAGCACGCTCTCTACGTCAAACGAGAAGGAAATGAAATGATCATCGTCGCACTCTATGTCGATGATCTTATTTTCATGGGAAGCAGTGAGAAAATAGTCAACGATTTCAAGAAGGCGATGATGAAGGAATTCGAGATGACGGACTTGGGACTGATGAAATATTTTCTCGGTCTCGAAGTCGAGCAAAGAAGCACGGGAATTTTTGTGTCGCAAGAAGCGTATGCGAAGGCTATATAGAAGAAAAATAAAATGGAGGAAAGCAACCCCGTGGCGACACCGATGGAACTTGGAACAAAACTGTCCAAGTTTGAGGGAGGACAAGGAGTGAATGCGACCGATTATCGAAGTCTCGTGGGCAGTCTGCGATATTTAACCTGCACGAGACCCGATATCGCTTATAGCGTTGGAGTCGTTAGCCGCTATATGGAGGATGCGAGGCAGTCACATCTAAAAGCGATCAAGAGGATTTTACGATACATCCGAGGAACACAATCACTCGGACTATTTTATCCAAAGGCGAGCGACTGCAAATTAGTCGGATATTCTGACAGCGACTGGTGCGGAGATATCGATGATCGAAGAAGCACTGGCGGCTACATATTTTATCTAGGGAATACGGCATTCACCTGGTTATCGAAAAAACAACCGATCGTAACTCTATCAACCTGCGAAGCAGAATATGTGGCAGCATCGTGGTGCGTCTGTCACGCTATCTGGCTGAGAAACTTATTGCTCGAATTGAATCTTAGACAAGATGAGCCAACCGAAATTCGAGTAGATAATAAGTCAGCGATCGAGTTGGCGAAAAATCCAGTTCATCACGAAAGAAGCAAGCATATTGATGCAAGATTTCATTTTATTCGGGAACACGTAAAAAATGGAACAGTAAAGATGGTACACGTCGCGAGTTCGGATCAAGTTGCGGATATTTTCACGAAGCCGTTACCAACAAATACATTCGAGAATCTGAAACAAATGCTCGGGATGAAAGACCGGAAGGCTTTGAGCTTAGGGGAGGAATTTGTTGAATAAGCTCAAAAGTAAAAGAAAAAAAAATAAAAAAATAAAATCATCTGGAAGCCCGCATAAAATCCTTGACGAATAAAACAACGAAGAAAACCTCAAGGAAGAAAACAAAAAAATTACATGCGCATGAATGAAAAATCTGCCAATATCTGATGGAGGAAAATAATTTCTTTGACTTTCCATCTTCATTTGTCATGTAGTAGTATTATAAATAGCATTGTACGTTGCTGTGATTTGTGTGAGTGAGCAAAAATAATAGTTTGCTAAGTCTCTGTCGTTCTCTCTTGCATGAGCTATATTGTGAGTGTAAAACTATTGTCTGTGCGAGACAAATAGAGAGTATCGTCCTCATATCCTTTATTTAGAAATCAGTACAAGAACACACACAAATATCGTTCATATTACCCTCTTCGTCCAATCTCTTCCTCCTCTCACACGTCAAACGCTCGACCCTCTACAACATATAAACAACAAATTGGAGATGCTCATATCTACAAGAATCATGTTAAACCTCTCCAAGAGCAGATTCAAAAGCTTCCTCGCCCTTTCCCTGTAAGTATTCGTTACGTATGCAAGTATATTTACAGGCGTTTTCGTATGCTATAATAACATCATGGTATAATTGTGGAACAGATATTGAAGATTAATCCGAATAAAACGCGACTCCTTCGTGGCGTCTGATTTCGAGCTAATCAATTACGAACCTCACCAAAATGTTAGAAATGAAAATGGATGTGTAGCATATCGTAGTAGGCACTGTCTATCTGTCTTATTTAATGCAATATGTTTGTTTGAATATTTGTTTAATAATAATGAGTTTTTCTTATTTCGTTTTTGATTTATTTTATAATTTTTAATTGTCAGAATACGCTTCACCTTTTATTATTGATGAATTTTATTTCAACTACAATCTTGTAATTCAAATTAATATGGCCAGAAATATAGGGGAAAAACTCTGTAGGTATTTGGACACATTTGATAAAATCCAACATAGATCTTTTATTCCCACATACGCACGAGAAGGGCCAACCACATATCACTTGCATTGTGTCATGTTTGTCATGAAGATAAAATACATAATATTAGAAAATTATCTTTGCCAAAAGATATATAAATTCGTGTCACAAACAGAGGATCCTACTATTTCCATTAAGATTCAATTTTAAGTGAATCTAAATATTACTATTGCTTATGGGGCGATTCAGTTTTCAGTATTGACTAATCATTTGATACGTATATAATCATCCTAAATTCACACTGCCTATCAAAGAGTTCAAATAAAATCTAATACCTTACCTCCTCCATCTGTAAATATAAACTTGACTTTTTTTTTTATATCAATTGTTCATTTTTTATTCAAAAAACTCCATTCTATTTTTTCTGATCATGCTTTTATCTCCAATGTGCGTCACCCTCAAATATTTCATTGGCTTAAATTTTTTAACATTGACACTAGTGTTTGATTATAGTTTTGTTTTTTAATGATCAACAAAAAGTAATTATTGATTACGTAATGAAGCAACAAATAGGCTTGGACGTTCCTAAATCTGCGCTTTCTTTACATGAAATACGTAATCAGACAAAAAAAAAGAGCCTAATTTTCCACATAATTAACTGATAATTAGTCAGTGATTGATTAGCCAATAAACAACACTACCAACACTGATCAGTCTCCCAAGTCCTCCTCCCCAGCCGCGCCGTCGAGCCACGGCCGCCGGTCAGAACCACGCGCCGCCTCCGCCGGAACAGCGACACGTCGTACACCGCCCTCTTCTCCGGGTCCGAGAGCGTGGCGTATGCGGCGTGGAGGAGTACAAACTCGTCGCAACCGCCGCCGACGTCCGGCGAAGCTCCGGCGGCCGTGTCTGGGTGGAGGACCTTGGCGAGCTTTCTGTAAGCAGACTTGATTTCCTGACACGTGGCGTCCATCCGAACGCCCAGCACCTCGTACAGGGACGACCAGTGTTTTAAAACGCGTTGGATAGCGCGCTTCGACGCGCGCGATCGCGTGGTTCTCCATCAAAACGCTCCAACGCGTTTTTAATTTTGCGTTTTTTTTTTCTTTTTTTCGACGGATATTCCGTCGACAAATGCTTTATTTCTTGTTTAGCGACGGAGAAGGTTTTTAAAACGCATTTCTGATCTGACATAAGGTTGATTGGGACATAAAGTGACAGCTAATATTTTCTTATTTTTAATCATTTTTCATTTAGACTTCTATTGAATAATTAAAGCGTAGTTATTTTGAGTAATTTATATGATAAAAATACATAAACATATCCAATTTATTCCTTGTTTTATGACGATCATAATGACATGCATATCATATATTTTTTGATACCAATCTAATTTTCGATAATTATAAGAATCATTTTAATAACTCATTTTAGTTGTACTTATAGTAAACAGTAACAAGAATGATTATTTAATTGATAGGAGTCATGTTTTATTGTTGGGATTGTATAAACTCTTACTATATAATTCATATATATTTAAATTTTAGATTTTAATCAATTATTTATATCTTATTTTTTATTTCATTGAATTTCTAAAGAAAATATAGATTATTTAGTCTCATAAATACAATAACGATATAAAAAGTGACCATATTTATATTTATTATATATTATATATTATTTATGTATTATATTTAGATTATCCGAAATACTCACGCAATGCGCTATTATTTACGCTACGCGCTACCGACACTAAAACGCGACACCCTGCGCTGTGCGCTTTTTAAAACATTGGGGACGACGACGGCGATGAAATCTCTAAGGCGCTGCCGCCGACGGCGGAGACGGTAAACGGGCGGCGGGAGTCGAATCGGGTCGGCGGCGAGCTTACGGTGGCGGCGAAGACGAGCTGGTCTACGAAGGAAAGAGACGTGGACGCCATGGACTGAGAGAAGGGTACAACTGCGCAAGTAGTGATGTACAACCCTGTGATGCAGTGAATTGGAAATGGTTTAATGAGATGATGAATGGGTTCAGCTTATAGTTAATTTATAGAGGTCGGATCGGGTCGGATAATATGTGGGCCCACGTCGGATCTAATGTTATATTTGGCTTATCCAAAGGTCTCGTCATGATTCCTATTTTATTTGTGCAGTTCTTGTTATTTTATTACCGTATGGAAAGGAGAAAATAAATAAAATTTGGGAATTGCTGATATTCGACTGCTAATTTATCGACCTGCGTACAAAGTGCTAAAGCTGCCACGTATGCGCGATACACGTAGATTAAGACATGAATAATTTTTTATAAAAAGTTTACAGTAAGTTTATTCATAATTTATCGTATAGTCATTTCTGCTTCTTTGGGTAAGTACGTTAAGTATTTGTTTAACTAAGATGGTCGGTCGACATTGCATGTGCCCGTTCATTTTATTAATTAACATGATAATTGATACTATTCTCGTCTGCTAATTTTATCACACTTTTCTATTTCAGGCGTCTCAATAATTTTATTACATTTTCTTATTTAGCAAAAACTATCCCAAACAATCAATATAATAATATTAAATATTCTTAAAGACGTGTTAAAATATACATTTTTTACCTTTTCATTTTACTATATTATTATAATAATGCCACGTTAATTTGTATGTCCAGCAACTTATGTGATAAAGTTGCTTGGACGGAGGACGTACTATAATAGGTAAGATCCATTTAACGTGGGTCACCATGATTAGTTAATGGTGAAGATTGAAAGAAAAGAGGGGCGTATAATCTTATAATATTTTATTGGAAATTTTCAACTCGCAATGTAAGAATTTGTTGTGTTGTCTTTAACTCGAACGACAAGCATTTTTTCCACAAAATTTGTATTATTTTGCATCTTAGTCCATTTATAATACTAACACAATTCTTATTTTTGTTACACTGAGGTTTAATTGTGCGTAAGATATCATAATTACAATTGACCTTCTGTACTCGAACTAGTTAAATAACGAAAAATAATATTTTCGGTAGCGTAGTAGAAAATATGACCTCGAGGATCAGGTAAATCACGAGGACTAACGCGATAGTCCATTGATCACGCAGTCACCTAATTCACATTAGAACAAGCCCATACGTGACAGGTTCACTAATGATTTGATATCTAGGCATACTCGATCAAAGATGCAGTATGATCAAATAGATTAAATAACTTCATTTTTCTTTTTTTTTTTTCTAAATAATAAAAAATAACATATATGTAGGAGAGCTAAACAGCTCATATGCTTGTGGCAATATCAATCTCATGCGGGGAGAAAGGATGAAACAAGAAAAAAAAAAAAATCAAACAAAAACAAGATAAAAAAATGCTATTAAGAAAATTCTACGATACTATTTTAGCCCGTATCGAATGATTTATCTAGTTTAGGCCCAGTAACGAAAGCAAGCAACGGCCCATAAACTGTTGATAATTGTTTAGTGCAAATAAGCATCAGCGGCTGAATCCCACATCGGTTGCTTGTGGAGATGTCAGGCTGATGTGTGTAGTATAAATAGGCCATGTGCTGTGCGTAGTTAGTTCATTGATCCTTCAGGCAAGTTAAAGGGGATGTGAAGAGTGGTCAATGCTCGCAATAAAAAAATGCGAGATGGGTGTCCGCCTAAAAGCCTAAGTTACGACAGTAGGGGCACTCCAATATTTACCAATCTGATCCCTCCTTTTTTTAAAAAAATATTATTTTGAGAACTTTTTATGAAACACTAATTATCAAACAATTATGGGGTCTTTACCCATAAATATTCCTTCTATAAAAAAATTTGTAATTTAGTATCTGTTAGAATTTTTTTATTTTTTATATGTAGGTACCTAACAGATAAGTTTTTTGCAGATAAGTACTCGATCCGCAGCAGGTACGCCATACAACACATTTGGGTACCCTATATAATATAAAATGGAACGCGTACTAGCACATTTAGGTACGCCTTATTTAAAACATAGGTACGCCGTATGAACACATTTAGGTACTCTATATCAAAATGTTACGGTACGCCATACGCACACAGAAAGGTACTGACTGAAAATTAAATCGGGTATCTGTAAAATTTTCTGACATAGATACCTATGTGTAAAAATTTTATTCGATTAGGTATTTATGTATAGATGTCTGAACAACTATATGTAAAAAAATTATGGAACACTAGTTATGAAACAATTATATATGTAAAAAACAATTCTGAAAATATAACGTGTAAGTGCGCAGTCATTATTATGAAAGGGACCGGGCATTAGAGAGAGGCTACTAGTTTCAAAAACCCTAATGGTATTTGGGCCAAATCGTCACTTTTAATTTGGGCATTTTCATCCTTTCGCACTTCCAATATCAGCCCATTATTATTATTTTTTTTATTTCTTTCCCATGAATTCCTTTGTTGTAAAATTTATGCCCGACGTGTTTTTGTTTTAATAATTTTAGTTAGGAAAGAAATATTGATACATCATCGATCGAATGCCACAGAGACTAAATCAATCAAGCCCACGACGTATTATCTAATTAATTACAACAAAACAAACTTTTAAACCTATAAATCACCTAATAAATCAAATCAGTCTTTCTCAAGTCAACGAGCAATACTCGTACTCGAGCTGTTCCTCCATTTCCCAACTAAGCTTTGGCGCATCCCCATATTTTTTCGGAACATAATCCTATAACAATTTTGCAATGAAATTAAAGACTATTTATACATAAATTAACAACATTTTTAAGAGCAAGGCCATGTATGTATACCTCAAGCTTGGACATGAGCTCACGGGCA